>OX336898.1:14004825-15204825 GCA_946959425.1 Argyrosomus regius | reverse complement strand
AAAAAACAGACAAAACAAAAGCAAATTACAAAGTGCACAACTGAAGTGACCCGCATGACCTTTCTCTGGTGAACTGTTTGTTTAGTCTTTCTACATCTGTACTCCAGTTTGTATGTTTACTCTGGGTGACACAGAATTTGTAAAAAAGAAGACAGGATGATACTGACTTCGTATACATGAAGAAATATTTTGCTTCTTTATCTTAAGCAAACAGTTCCACCAGTACCTGCAGGTAGAGCTCCAGGCCGTGCCTCCTCTGCTCCAGGACTTTGGGAACCCAGTTTCTGACGTGTTTCGATGGGATCTCAGGTGGCTTTATGCTCTTCTTTAGCTGGAAGACATCATTAAAAAAATGTAAATGGTAGATCAGGTGGGAGGAAGAACAAGCAGCTGAAGCTGTACTTTGGCACAGTGGTGCTTTGAGCTAACACGTTTTACTGCAGCATGATAATATTTGCTAATTTCAAATGAGGCAGCGGCTTCTTTGACCTGACGTCACCCCAAAAGCTGCCAATCCACTGAGTAGATGTTGATATACTTCACAGAAAAGTGAAACCTTTGGAAAAGTCAAGGGATAACCAACGTCATACTGGTTCATCCTCTGGGCACCATGAATGTCTGTAGAGAACTTCATGGCAATCCTTTCTGTAGTTGTTGAGATATTTCAGTCTGGAGCCTGAGTGGTGGGTCGACTCATAGAGCAGAGTCCTGCATGGTCAGGCACCAGCATATATCTCCAATATGCTCCATGCCTTTGAAGAGGTGGCTCCAACGGTGTGAAATGCTCTTACGTTCTGCGGTCTCTGTTGAAGGCCTTAAAAAGGAGCTCAAGGGGTGCCGGTTAGCTCAGTAGGTAGAGCATGTGGCCCATGCACAGCGGCTCAGTCCTCGCCACAGCGGCCCAGGGTTTGAATCTGATCTTCCTGTCACTCTTCAGCTGCTACTATACAATAAAGGTTCAAAAAGCCCAAAAAATATCTTAAAAAGGAGCTCAAGACATATTTATTCAAACTGGCCTTTCTCTCGCCTGCTGTAAATTGTCTTCATGTTCTGTTTATTGCTCATGTTTTATTGTTTTTCATTTATATCGCTCTTATGAAGCTCTTTGTGACTTTGCTCTGTGAAAAGTGCTATAATAAATAAACCTATTATTATTATTATTATTAAAAACCCATTGTGTGTCAAACATAACTGACATTTTGACAGCAGGGAAAACTCAGATGTTACTACTGAAATTAACACTGGCTCTGTTCTTTTCAAGCATTCAGGACCAGGACCCTGAAACTGAAGCAGCTCAATGGAATCCGGCCTTCATTAATTATAGTTAATTATGCTTTTTCTACTGTGTCTTAACATCTTGGCGTGGTTTAGAAAGTGCTGTTTCAATCAGCGAGTAAGAGAGGAAGAGGAACTCAGCTGTAAAGCTACAACCTCAAATAAACAAGTATGGTGAACGTGGTTAACCACTGCAGAGCACATTAAGTATTTATTTGTTTCTGTCTGCCAACACACATCTGAATTTTACTGAATTAATTTATTGAATGTTTCCTGAAGCCCGCTGTATTACATCTTTTTTTTTTTTTAAACTTCTTTATATCTTTATAAATGTCTATGAGTCTTTGCTGCCTTATCGCATACGTAATTTGGTCCATCACATATAGTTCCTATATTTTTTGTTATGTTATATGTTGGCGGTTCAGGTTTCAACAATCACATTGTGATATGTTTAACAGCAGTTCCTAAGAGCATTTGGAACAAACAGACTTTGGCTCTCTCCTCAAAGCCTTCAGGGATTTAATCATGGAGGGGATATCCTGGTGAAACACTTCTCTCAGGGCATCTAATACATCCTTACAAAGTTTCTTAACTTTGGGCATGACCAGAGAATATGAGTGTGGTTTCCATTTTGTGGTCCAACATGTCTGAAGTGGTGAGCGTCCACTTTGTTATTTGTGGGGTCTGGAAGTAACTCATTATAACTTTCCATCTGGAAGTCTGTGGAGGTTCTCAGTCATCCAGGTCATCTTTATTCAAGAAGGGTTCAATCTGGGGCAACTTGACTTGGTTGTAGACGTCTTCACTGATCAACAACCAAGTCCAGTTGCCCTAGATTGAACCCTTCTTGAACTCTCCATCTGAATCTCCAAATATTAGATTTAGTCATCAAATGTGCCTCCCTGCAGGTATCTAATGATATATCTGTGTTCATTTCAACCTCACATTTCTCCTTTATTTGTGGTGCGCTATTGTGTACATAGTTCATCGCAAGAAAAATTAATTACTAATTTCCAGCTTGCAGTATTGCATCTTTTTGTATGAAATATGCTACATAAATAACATTTTATTTACTTTATTTAGACATTTACCCCAGCAACCAATAATTTTAATTATCAATTAATTTATATATTGTGTTTTTGATTACCAAATTAATTGTTTAGTCTCTGAAATCTCACGAGGATCATCTTCCAACTGCCTTATATGACACACACAAATGTCACAATAAAGAAGCTTCAACTGTTAGTCAAAGGGCCCATGAGGAAGGAGGATTTTGTTAAAGTTCAACATGAAGTAAATGACTGTAAACGTTAGGAATGCACTAAATCTCACCATTTTATGCAAAGAGTGGAATTCACTGTAGCGTTTCTCAACAGTATGCTGTCTGCCGTTCATCAGCACGTCAATTTTAAAGACCTGAAAGAAAGAAAGGAAGACGTTAGTATGACTACTGGGAAAAAGAGTCCGTTAAAGGAATCATGATTTATCAGCAGAGTTCATCAGCCACAAACGTCCCCTCCCAGTACAGACACTGGGCCTGTCAGTTAATGTCTATGTCAGCTAGTTACCAACAGGAAACATCTGGCCACTCTCTAAACAGACTTCCTTCAGTCAGTCTGGATTCTTCCGTAAAAGCACTGACACTGTAAACACACACATGTGGTATCGAGCCAGCGAGTACGAATGATTAACAACAGTGACAACATCATTAAACACAGTTTACTTTGTCGATGTCATTACAAAAATGTTTCCACTACCAGTTACATTCATTCAAGGCACGGCAGGCTGCCAGCTCAGTTTACATGTGAGGAATTTAAAGGAATAGTTTGACATTTTGGGAACTATTTGCTTTTGGGAACATGATGTCATGTCTGTACGGTAAATATGAAACTGCTGTCAGAAGCTTTGTTTAGTTTAGCTCAAATATTGGAGGCAGGATGACTCAAAGAAAGCAAATAAGTCTCTTTCCGAAAACCATTCCCCTAAATTTGGAAAAAGGATGACACATGATGAATGCATTGCGGGAAATGTAGGATCCAATGTTTTTGGACCTACACTAAGAACTAAAAGTTGATGGTGTTCTCCTTTAAAATAAAATGTATGGGGAGTTTAAAAGGCTTGTTAACACTTAATATGAGGTGACAATACAGTGAACTGAAGGAATACGGGAAATATGTGCTTTCTTGCCAAGAGTAACATGATGTCATGTCTGTACGGTAAATATGAAACTGCTCTCAGAAGCCATTTTGCTTATTTAGCTTAAAGAGTGGAGACGAGAGGACTCCAAGAAAAGTAGGAAGTAAGTGTATGTACAAATAAGTGTATTTCCACAAACTATTCCTTTAAATTTGTCTTGAAATCTGGAGGTATGGAGTTTTAAGAGTGTAAATAAAAGGCTATTGAATGTATTATGGGAAATGTAGGATCCAGTGTTTTTGGAGGTTATCCTACACTAAGAGCTAAAAGTTTACGGGGAGTTTAAAAGGCTCATTAACACTTAATCTTGCCAAGAGTACCATGATGTCATACTTTTTGGGTAAATATGAAGCTGCTGTCAGAAGCTGGTTTGCTTAGCTTAGTTTAATTTAGAATAGCAAGATTGGAAACAGGAGGACTCGCTAATAAAGCAAGTAGGACTCCAAGAAACCAAATACATCTCTTTCCAAATACTGCAAACTATTTATATACTATATAAAAAAAGATGGCACTGGGATCAGATCAATAGTTTGTAATCTGTGGAAACTGTGAGTGGAGGTGTTGGGATTGGGATTAATTTATCACACAAAGCCTGCTTTTGGCATGGAGAAAACATGGGAGTTTGGGGTCTAAATAAGAGGCTACTGAATGCATTATGGGAAATGTAGGATCCAATGTGCCCTGTGATGAAGTGGCGACTTGTCTAGGGTGTACCCCGCCTCTTGCCCCAGTGCCAGCTGGGATTGGCTCCAGCCTCCCACAGTCCCACAATCCTGATGAGGACAAGCGGTTACAGAAAATGCATGTATGGATGTATATAATATTTTTTTAGAGAACTAATAACCAAAACCAAAATTGCTGGTGTACCCCTTTAAAATGTGGAGTTTAAGGGGGCTCATTAACACTTGATATGAGGTTACAATACATGAACTGATGTCATGAAGCTTTATTTATACATCAGTTATGCCAGACAGCCTCTGACTTAGTGGGTGTGGGTGTGTTGTTTTTACTGTAATTAGACACAAATCCATAAGTTACATCGCATTGTCATGAGTTGATGCTCTTTATATAATTGAATCAAATGATAAAAAACAACAAGGTGAGAGCTTCAGGGCTGATTTTCTCCATCTGAACGACGACTAACCAAACAGACAGACACATATCTAACGTGTCGGCTGTTTGGTGTTAGAAACAAGCGTTAGTTTCTAATTTTTCACGGCTACAAAAATAACGTATGTTGAATAAAAAAGTGATGACAGCAGCAGACACACACACACACACACACACACACACACACACAGAAAGGTTATTATGGAGCAGCTTACCGTGTATCCTTTCTCCATCGAGCTGTTTTCTGAACGAAACGACGGGATCGACACTCTGACCGGATGCATTTTGGCTTTGGAAAAACAACAAACCAGCTGTTTTTCTGTAGGTAATATCTGATCCTATGGCACACACACACACACTCGCACACACATCTACACACACACACACTGCTGGTGGTTTTACTCCAGTTAGTCTGGCAGTCTGATAAAAATCACTGGACGATTCAAACGTGAGGGAAGTCTCAGTGGTGCGCCCTGGTGGAGCGGAGGATACTGCGCATGGCACGCAGGCTGTGATTTTTATGGTTCCCCAAAGTATGGAGGCCAAAAGTGTTAAAATTAAGTATGTAATTATGATAAATAATCATTAAATTATCATATGATTGATATTGATATGATTGATGATGACACAAGCCTCAAAATTTACGCCTGGACTTTTTTTTGTTGTTGCTTATTTTGACTATAAAAGGGTCAGAAAATGTCCTGTGACTGAGTGCTTTTGCCCTTTTTTCCCCCCCAGAAAACTTTGAATTTTCAATATTTGGCAGTTATTTACGATTCACTGCGTATTATGAGAGTGTAATAACAGTTTAAAATGAAGAAAAACACAAAACTGGAATTTGATTTTAGAGTTTTAGTGGGGGGACAATAAAAAACAATGCAATTGAGCAAAAACAATGTGCATGTTAAAGTTGAAATTTGAAAAGTATAAAACTATTATACAATAAAATGTGTGAACTTTTGTCTCTAAATGTGCAAAAACAGGCCATAAAATGGAAACTACATACAGATGTTTGTTTTACCACACACGGCAATTCTCTCTTCTCTGGCTCCTCAAAGTCACACAAAGGCCACAAAGGCTCCTTAAAGCAAGCAGCAACGACTGTGACTATGAAGTAAAGCCTATGCGGAAGTGCCAAAAACTGCAGTTCCTCAAACGGCCACTTGACGTTGGCTCCAGAACATGTCAGTCCCCATGTTAAAATGTCCAACTTCACAGCAGAAATAAACATGTTTACAGCCTGGTACAAAAAACAGTTTTGGTCTCTATAGCTAATTTATGTTCATGACAACTGTACTGAGGCTGATTCTTTTTTTAACTCACTTGTTCAAACTATATTAAGGCTTATATGCATAGTTAACAGCGTGTCCACTTTGATTGACAGGTGGGTGCTGTTACGGATGACTTGTTAGAGCCCCCAGGTGTCATTCAGCCCACCTTAGGTCTGCCAATGATCCACATCTTTGCTGATTTTAAGATCAGCCAGGAAGCTGCAGAGGTAGGACTGCCAAGAGGCTTCAAAATGGCTCTTCTTTATACTGTCAATGGTTTAAAGGTGCAGTGTGTAGAATTTGATGGCATCTAAAGGTGTATTTGCGGACAGTAACCCTCCCATTTCACGCTCTGCTTCCTGAAGAAGAAACCCGTGGCTGCAAAAAATGTGAAATATTCTGTATAGAGCCAGTGTTTATGTCTGTTTTAGAACAAGCTAAATCTAACAATAACATAAGGATGCTTATTTTCAGGTGATTGATGAATCAGATCAGAGAGCAGAGAATAGTTACTGCAGTCTCTGCTATATAGTATAAATAGAGAGTCTGATTATCATGGCAACTGTCAGGAGCTGGAATATATGAGTCAGCAAGTGAACAGTTTGTCCTCAAAGTTGATGTGTTAAAAGGAGGAAAAATGGGCAAGTGTCAGAATTTGAGCGATTTTAACAGCTGACTGTGTCAGAGCATCTCAAAAACAGCATCTCTTGTGGCATGTTCTTGGACTGCAGCGGAAGGAAAAGCAGTGAACCTGTGATAGGGTCATGGCCAAGGCTCAAGGATGCACTTGGGGAGCAAAGGTGGTCTGATCCAACAGACAAGCTAGTGCAACCCAAATTGCTGAAAAAATAAATTCTGGTAATGCTGGAGCATCTGTGGGATGTGCTGTTCGATCCATAGAGGCCCCACCTCGCAACTTACAGGACTCTCAGTGCAAGATACCAGTAAACACCTTCAGATGTCTAGTGGAGGCCATGTCTCGATGGGTCAGGGCTGTGTTTTGGTGGCAAAAGGGGGACGTACACAATATTAGGCAGGTGGCCATGGGTGAATTTCACAATTTAGATCATTTACTTAGCTCATGTGATGTCTAAGGTTATGGTTTAAGTATCAGAGTAGTTATTTTGGATTTATGAATTCATTTATCAACTGTTATGATTAACTGAGACTACCATCAGCTATGTGAAGAGGTAGAGTTGTCTGACCGTTCTGATGCATATGAGACCAGATTGACAGAGTCTATGACCTCATGTTACAAGTTTAAAAATGTGTTGTTTGTTTTGTTGTAAAATAAAGTTATCAATGTAGGAAAACAGAAATGAGTGATCATTATTATAAGCAGAGCCCTGTAAACCTTGTAACCTGGCACAGTGGTTTAAGTGGAAAAAGTGACAAGACAATGACTGGATAACTTGTTAAATGATTTAAAAAATATATTAGAACATTTTTATTTATTAATTATAATAAAATTGTACTTAATTGTCCTTAAAATAAAATAATAAAATGAAACTAAAATTAAAATAAAAGTCTGTTTTCAGGTGGTAGCTTACCTGGTGTTCTAAGGCTGAGTCCTTACCATAGCTGCATGGGTTCGATGCAGCCTGCGGCCCTTTGCTGCATGTCTAACCCCTCTCTCTACCCACTTTCCTGTCTCTTTCAAGCTGTTACTATCTAATAAAAGGAAAAAGTTCTTATTTCACGACAGTCAAACTTTTACTGAAAAACACACAAATCACTGTTCTGAAATTTTGCTGGGTTTAAAGGTCCAGTGTGTCAGATTTAGGGGTCTCTATTTACAGAATATGGCAGAAATTAAATATAATATGGAGATTGAGTTTTCATTTGTGTATAATCACCTAAAATAAGAATTGTTACCTTAGAATGAGCCCTTTATATCAATAGATGCCGTAGATCCACCATGTTGAATCGCCATGTTTCTACAGTAGCTCAGAATGGACAAACCAATTCGTTTGGCCTTTGTTACATGTTTCACGCCATGTTTTAACAGCAGGGCGAGTGGACGCGGTTGCAATCCGTAACTACACAGCTAGATGTCACTAAGTCCTACACACCGGTCCTTTAATCCATTTGATTGGACACAGGTGTCCCAGTCCATAGGTGTCCATAGGTGTCCCAGTGGATCAGTTGAGATACTGATCCGCTGGGACACCGTGGTGTGTAAGTCTGCGTGTGTGTGTGTGTGTGTGTGGCAAAGACAATAAGATAGAACAAATACAAGACAGGGAAGTCACTTCAAACTGAGCAGTCTAAAAAAGTATATCGCAACGTTTTATTCAACTAAAAAAGCTTTAGCGTAAAGAGAGTTTCTTCCGTTGCTTATAAATATAACAAATACATTTTCCTTTAAACAAATGGTTCATTGTAAAATTGTGATATAATTGATATAGAGTTAACAATGAGGACAAGCTTGTTAATGCTTGTATTCAGCTATCCTAAGCCTCTAATCCATTTTATTCTTTAGCTATTTTACAAGTGGTATGAAATGCAAGCAGACAGTACAAAAGAGTCAAAGCGGGAAATGGAAAAATATCCCACGAGATAATAAGGAAAGAATCTACTTATCAGTAAGGAGACAAAGCGAAGAAGAATTTAACATTATCTGGTACTACGACGTCAGATGATTGCTACTCTTTTTTTAAAAAGTGTGAGTATTTTAAATTATAAACAACATCACTAACAGTTCAAAATTTATTTCATGATGCTTTATATGCTTTCATATGCAGTCCTCTTCATTGTCATTTACAGAACATGCTGTGAATGACTGTCATCTCTTAATATCTGAAAATATAATAAAGAAAAGAACAAAAAAAAAACAGTGAGGATTCACGGAGGACACAAGGAATATCAAAGAAACATTTGACAGTTGAGACGTGATACTTACGGCGACATGTGACAACCTGACACATAGGCATAGTTGCCGGTGTAGCGAACATCACAGCGCACAACATTGTTGCTGTAGTCACTTTCTGGGACGTGATAGTTGGGATTTACACTGACCTGTGGAGAACAATCAATAAAATTACAGCAAAGAATTCAAAGTCAGAAGAGTTCAAATGTTCAGGAATGAAATGTGACTCCAGACAACTCTTTAACAGTCTCAGGAGGTCTCATCTGGTATTTTGAACAAACCTTGAGGATATAGTTTCCAGGTTTCACATCTGTGATGTCAATCCACTGGCAGTCGATGTCTGCGTTGTAGGTATCGTAACATCCTGGGCTCAGGCCCTGCACATTGGACAGCATTCATATAAAACATTATATAAACAATCTGATTATTAAACAATATGCAGCCTTTCTTATACAGATTAGTAACTGCAACTTCAATAAAGACTTTAATGTTTCATTACAGTGTAAAATCTAAAGGTATGAATAAATAGTTGTTTTCATAAAAATAGCAAGAATTACGACTGTATTTTTGGTTCAATCTTAATCTTCAGAAAAGAACGAGATGGAAAATGTCATGTATTAAACAACCGATCACAGATGTTCAGGCAGGTAGGATCATCTTACAGGAAATCATTAAATCACCATCAAAACTGGCTCATTGCAAAGAGGAAATACTGAAGTTGTTCTCAGAAGGACGGCCGCCTCAGTGAGAGAAAAACAGGTCAGAGAAATCGTTTTCTTCCATTTTGGTTTGAACACTCAAACCACTCACTCATGTTTGAACATGTGGTTGTAGTTTTTAGTTATCTTTATATCTATGTCTCTTGAGGTAATTTTACAACAGTTGTATTTGAAATGGATCTTTTTTTCCTACATAAGACATTCTGTCATGTCAATAAAAAAGCAGTAATAATATAATGAATGATGGCTGAATTAATGTGTTGATTTTATTAGTAACACGTGTGCTTTTCCTGCTATGACAAGTGAAAATGTCTCCCGTGAAAGAAAAAAAAACATATTTCTCTGCAGGATGTACAACTGTTTTGTTGGACAATTCTTTAAAAACAAAACAAACAAACAAAAAAAACGCCCTCATAAAATAATCCAATGCAGAGCAGAGTGCACAACTGCAACATGATTTTTAGGTTAGCTAAATATTATAGCTGTTTACCTGTGTTTATTCACAGCAGCAGCAGCAGTTGGTTGACTTAGAATTACTTTCTGCCATTGTTGCTACTCCAGCTAACATTAACTAACTAGCTAAATGTGGTAGCAATTGTGGAGCTTGCTTGCTTAAACCTGCATTAACTCATTTTTTTTGGCCAGCTGGGGGCAGCAGAAACAAGCTGTAAACGGAAAACTGACATATTAAAACCTTATAAAGTTGATGCGGCAAACTTTGCTAGCAAAAAGTTGCTAATTTACACATCCAACACACTCAGAACAACATCTGCTAATCTAGTTAATCTCCTTTTAGCTCCGTATTTGGTCTCTTTTCTGCTTTTTGGTGCTGAGCAGGTAGCACACAGAGCACAGTTATTACTTATATTGTTGTTGTTGCTGAAAGCAGCTGCCTACTGTGGCAGGAAACAAGCAAACCTTAGAACCAAAACAATGAGCTGAAAGAAGCTAAACGGGTATTAAGCGTGACCCCTTTCACATAAAAGTAGTCAAATATTAATATAAAAAAGTTGATAAAGTGAAAACAGCAGCAACATTTCAACAGTTAGGTGTCATTGAGACCTGGGTGTGTGCGGTGCAGGCAAATCGCCTGTAGTAGCCGTAGTCACATGAAGTGTCCTCCAGGCAGAAGCTGGCCTTGTGGCCCTCGGCCACTGAGTGGTGTGTGCTGGAGTCCAGCAGCTCGTAGTGGCTGAACTCATCCATGCTGTGGAAGTGCCTGTGGATCCACAGCAACAGTGTTCAACAACATTTTTAATCTGAACTGAGTGAGATCTAAATCAGTCTGGAATTGTTAAAACAACATGTCACTGTTTGTCATGGTGAGACACACCAGGAACTGTGAGCCTGAGCCACATTTCTACAATAACTGATTAACATTTAAATGCATTTTGTTGGACATTTCCTCGTCTTTATTCAAATGGCCGCAAGCCACTGTGGCTGAAAACATCACAGGTGTTTATTTTCTTTTTAATTATGCGCATGTAAAACTGCAGTGATCTGCTTTCACTCCATTATCTTAAAGACAGTGTTTGTTTAATGAGACAAAAACAGTCTGGATTTTAACAGCTGTTGACTTTCAAAACACTGACAACAAATCTATACAGTCTACGTGTAACAGTTTATTGGGTCTCTGCCAATTGTGCTCCATCTTGGGGATTAACAGAGTGGACTGGTTGTTTCACAACATAACTATGGACTGAGGTAGTTTCTGTAGAATCAAGGAAAACCAAGCACTTTTCCAAAAGCTCTGTAAAGGTACAAAAATAGCAGTGGCTTTCCTTTTTGGCTCATTTTTGTCATCACACTACTTTATTTGACAAGTTCTGGCTATAAATTTACTGAATTCAAAGGTCATATGTCATTCAGTCACATTATTTATTTTGAAAGCCAAATCTTTATGCCAACGTTGTAAAAATAAAAGAATTACATCTTTAAAAGTCCTGATATCTGAATATCTACAAAGCAACAAAAAAGCCAATAAAAACTTTAAAACAGCCAAAAGTAACACAACTGTGGTTCAACAGGGGGTGCCATACCACAACTACAGACTGGAAAAGACAAAGTGTGAAGTGATAAACATGATCTCTTGGAAACAAATGGTTGTTTATGTCCGTAACTGATGAACAAAACAGCTACACAGATCAAGATATACCTTTTGAGTTTTAATGTGAGGAAAATGTCTTGTGTCCATTTAAAACTCTCATTATTTTAAAGTTTTTGATCTGTATCTGAGTCAGGCATGTGTCTCCCAGACTCAGCAATCATAGCCAAATAGTCCAGATCTGATTTATGTATCCATGTGTGAAATCTTCATGCAAATGACTCTAACTGATGCATGTCGGCGATTCAAGAGAACAGCCACAAGTTACGGCGTCTCTTTCACTGTGTGATGTGTGAGGTGGACGGCGCTGACATGACATTATACTCACTGGTGACAGCTGTGCCACTCCCAGGAGTAACGTGGCCTGTTGGGCAGGAAGTCTGCTGTCCCCTGGTTCTTGACTCTTTGAGGAAACCTCAGCAGCATACGGGTGTCATAGTCTCTAATATCGCCTCTATAGGCTGAGCTGCAGGCACGAAACAAAAAAAACCAAACAATAAAACACAGGTCATATATGGACACAGTTACATCACTCAGATTGCTTTTCCTCCTCTGAGTGGAGCAGATTTGTCAGAGTCTGAGTGAAGGCTGCCTATGTGTAAATGGTGGGTGGAAAAATAGTTTGAAGGCACGTGGTTGTTTGGGTAAGTTTTCAATAATGTGTTTACCATTTGTGCTTTCTCTTCCCGAGAAAACTATGATTAAACTTTACATAAGTCCACCACTCCTCCCCTCTCCCCCATCACTGGCGGGATTCGGTTAATTTTACCTCATGGTTCCACTGGGCAGCTCTCACCCACAGACACTTTAGGTTGTTATGGCTCAAAGCCCTCTGAATCACACTCAGACTTGGCTGCAAACCCCATTTCTTTTTTTCTCTCTCACTCTCTCTCTCTCTCTCTCTCTCTCTCCATGTGGATAAGTTCTGACAGTGGTCTACCTTGACAAACAGTTTTCCTCAGCTGCACATCTCAGGTTGTACATGGGGACTCTCTGGGCATAGGCAGAGGCTTGGATGTAGTAGGGGTCAGGGATGAGATCAGGAAGACCTAAAACAACAAAACAACATTAAAATAGTGACAATGGAGAAATATGGCAGCAAATACAAGGTGGTAAAACTAACACAAACAAATAAACATGCAGACAACACAGATTAATCGATTAACTGATTGGTTGATTTGCATTGTAGCATCCTAAACCCTCTTTTGAATGTTGTCTCACCGTACTGATGGTTCCTTGTGCCATATCCGGGTCTCGATCTCGGCCTTGGTCTATCGTAAACGTCATAATAATTGTAATACGGATTATCACTATCAATGGACTTGTAGGGGTCATAGGGATCATCGCCGACCATCATGTCTTCTCTCCTGGGTGGACTGACGGTGACTTTCTCCTGGGTGTCATTGCTGTTCCTCTGCGTCCCCGTGCGCTCATGGGGATGCTGGCGGTGCTCCTGCCCTCTCACGAGCCGTTGGAGTGGAGGCGGGAGGCCACCGGGGTTGCGCGGATTGGACGCCGGCCGTTGAGGCTGCTGCTGCTGCTGCTGCTGTTGGGTCTGGGCCACCGGTTGGCTCGAGGTGTCCGATTGTCTCGCGTCCGCATCACGAATGATGGTGACAGGTCGCGCTTGCACTTGTTGATGCTGTGCACCCCTCCGCCTCGGTGGCTGATACTCCGAGCCCTGGCTTAAAATGCTAAAAATCTTGCCGTTGTGTGACCACTGTAGCGTCTGCCGGAGAGCCGCTCTTTGGCTATCTCCTTGTTGTGTCCCGGGATCCCTCTGAGAATGGGCAGCTTGCAGGATGAAAACAAAAAAATAGACGCACGCATATGCGTAAAGTGGCGTGCCAAATATGCGTAATCCCATCATGAACTCAAGGAGATTTAACGTGACAAAGCGAATATTTCAAATGAGCCGGGGTCGCCACTTGAGTTAAATTCAAATATCCTTCATGTCTATTTGAAGGATATTCAAAGAGCAGAGAGGAAAAGCTAAGTTTGAATGTATCCGTGTAAAGTCATATCGCTCTGCTCCTGCAGCCTGCAGATGCGCCCAGTGAGATGATGATGAGGAGGAGGAGTTCAACATTTGGAGGTTCTGAATCTGTTACACAAGTCTGGTGCTGCTGCTCATATAACCATTGGATACGTGATGTCTGATCATGCCCAAGTTGTGTTTGATATCTCAGCTTAGTCTGTCCCCTTTTTGAGAGATGGTTAGTAACAAGCAGAGACTCATTTTCTTCATCACAAAGAATGGAAACAGATGAATATTCTGAATCATAGCAGCTCTATCAAAAGCAGACAAACACAGATTCAAACTTTCTCCTCCTGCTCAGATATGATATGATAGCATATAAATAATACGAGCCATTTCCTAGAAACATAAGTATATTGTCCTCATGTTTTCTTCTTCCTCTGCCAGATCAACAAAATGTCATGATAAATAGCCTTTTCCCTGACTGTTGGATGAACTCCCAACTAAATTGCAACATGCTCTGCCAGAAGTCTCTACACTCCACTTTCTCATAGGAGGATCTCAGAAACCTAAACATGACTCTTTGATGGCCTTGCAACATTTTAAGTTTTTTTTCTGGGAAACCATCTCCCACAAACCCCCCTCCACCCCAGCCGCGCCTCAGTCCTGTCTGTGCTGGAGCTTTCTGCTGACAACGTGAACGCCTCATCACACGCATCTCACAGTAATTTTCTATAAGGTCATAATTAGTCTATTCTGAGGAATAAACAAGATGAGGCTGTGTGGTGACACTTGATATCTGCATTACTGTGTCTGCAGGCAGACTGGTGACCCCCACGCTCCACTGCTGATAAATCTAAGTAATTCGCTGCTGCCTGGTCAAATCACTGCCCTGCTGTTAACACCAGAGCTATAATGCATAGCTTGAGAAACTTAATCCAAGGTCCTCATTTTCTTCTGTTTCGCAAACAAGAAAATTCTTTCAAGCATCTATACGATTGACCACGAGAGAGCTGCTGCTAAACCACAGCAAGCAGTCACAAGGATCTGACAGATTCTCAAATCACAAAGTTTTATGAGGGGCAAAGAAATTTGATTATATATGCTCAATTTGTGCAAGCGATTGTGAGCTGTTGAGTGTCTTTACAAACCAAGTAGTCCACAAGCGACAAATGATATGCAGCAACAGCTTTGTCTAACATGAAACGTCATGTGACAGATGCAGGATAAAAGATTCAGGACTTAATAAAATAAAGATCACCTGTGATCTAGCTCAATTACAGTGTCCTGTATCCTGACACTAGGGGGCAGGTGACTGCAATTAATATTGGAGAGCTGCATTCCATTTTCTTATCAGTACCTGAGGAAGTTGTTTAGGAAGTAGAGGATTATGGTCTTGCCTAAGACAACCTCTACAACCTCTACATTCTTATCACATTACATCAGAGTGTACATGAATCCTTGTTTTTAGTCTGTGAATGAATCTGTGCCCAGAACCACATGGAAAAGTAGTTACTGATAGCGCCGGAGACATTGTATGGAGGCTGTGGCCGTGTCGTTGAGCAGAAACATGCAGAAAAAAGTATAAAGAGTCATTTGTTGTTGTTAAGTAAACCTTTATTCATCCAGAGTAGTCAGACTGAGAGCAATGCTTTGTTTTTCAGGGATGTCCTGTTCACACTCACAGAGTTACCCACATCCATCCATTTTCTGTAACCACTTATCCTCGTCAAGGTCGCTGGGGCTGGAGCTTATCCCAGTTGGCATTGGGTGAGAGGCAGGGTACATAGAGACAAACAACCATTCACGCTCACATTCGCACCTACGACCAATTTAGAGTCACAAAAATTGGTCGTAGGTGACACGCAGACACGGCGAGAACATGCAAACTCCACACAGAAAGGTCCTGGTTTGAACTAGAAACCTTCTTGCTGTGAGGTGACAGTGCTAACCACTGCACCACCGTGCCGCCAACCCACATCCATCCACATCCATCCATCCATTTTCTGTAACCGCTTCCATATCATCCATATCAGGGTCGCAGGGTGCTGGGGCCTATCCCAGCTGACTTTGGGCAAGAAGTATCCAAAGAGAACCCATGCAGACATGGGGAAAACAAACAAACTCTGCCACATTTACACCTGCAAACCTACACCTCCTTCTGTTTGCCACTGAGCAACACTGGAGTACTGAAACTGAAGGGCCTTGCTCAGGGGCACCTCAGTGACTTGAATGAACAAGGGGGAAGTTCTGGTTTCATGGTCCCGTGATTGAACTGCTGACCGTCTCTCTCCTCTAATGTTTAAAGCAATAGTTTGACATGTTGGGAAATCCACTTATTAGCTTTCTGGCGGAGAGTTCAATGAGAAGATTTATACCACCTCTCATATCTGTTAGCTTAGCTTAGCTCAAAGGCTGGAAATAGGGAAACAGCAAGCCTGGCTCTGTCCAACAGAGTAATAAAAGCTAAGATAACCAGCTGCTGGCTGCAGCTTCATATTTAACCGACAGATGGGATCAATCTTCTCATCTAACTTCATGCCAGAAAGTGAATAAGCATATTTCCCCAAATATCAAAGTAGTCCTTTAAGGTGTCAGTATGTTTTAACCAAAGTGCTTGACAGATGGTTAAACAATGTCTGAACTCTCCAACCTTTCCAGCGTCAGATTTGGGGGGGACCATTTCTGAAACCTACAATCTGACAATCACTCCCACTTCATGCACTGATTGGCCAGCTGTGTGGAGGTGTAGAAGTAGGCCGGGATTGAACTTTTCTGCCAAACTTTCTTTTTTTTTTATTTCTTCACACAACTAGTCCTGTCACTTTTCGCACGCGCATAGGAGTGCAACATGGTGAACGCCTCTGAGGACAGACTGCGAAAATGTGCAACATCGTCCTTGTTTGAACAATTATGGAGTTTCACCCTTCTCTATAATGACAGGCTTTGCCCAAATGTTGAGTGAGGCTGTTCAGACAGGTCATAGTTTATTTTGAGCATCTCTGTCAAATTTAAATGCCCGGAAAACTTAGCAATTTTAAGAAGAACAAAGTTTGAACAACTTTGGTTAGTTTGGGTGGTGCACCAATCAGAGTTCATTTATGTTTAAATCAAAAGCTGATAGTTGTGGGGCTTTGTGTTGCCAGGTCATTATCACTCACATAGACCTGATGAATCAGATCATTTCAGCGTTTTTGAGTGTTAAACTCTTTAAACCAATAATTATGGATGTTTTTTCAAAACTTTAAAGGTGCCCTGTGGAGTTTTCTTGTGAACAAATTCATTATATTCACCAAAATGTGTCATTGAGGTCTAACAAATGTGTTTTGTGCATTTCTTTCCTCATAAAACATCTATCCAGCCATTTTTTGTACAAATTGTGAAGCCTGTATTGGTTGTAAGCAGTCTTCTTCCTCCATACCTTTATTGTGCTGTGTTTCTTGCCATGTTAACGCCACTTGTGTATCACATGTCGATCAGTGGAATAGTGTGAAACCTTTTATTATGTCAACCGTTTGTTCATGTGAGTACATGTGCGTGCTTATGTACGGAAAACCGGCAACCAGCGAAGCTAACGTGGAAGTGCAAAAAACTGCAGTTCCTCAAACGTCCACTTGAGGCTGGCTCCAGAAGTGAGTCAGTCTCCATAAGTCCCCATGTTAAAATGTCCAACTTCACAGCAGAAATAAACATGTTTACAGCCTGGTACAAAAAACAGTTTTGGTCTCTATAGCTAATTTCCCCGTTAATGGCAACTGTACTGAGGGTGAATTTTTATTTAATTCACACGTTCAAATTATATTAAGGCTTAAAGTTATGCATAATTAACAGTGTGGTCGCTTTGATTGACAGGTAGCTTGTTTGAGCACCCAGGCGTCATTCAGCCCGCCTCAGGTCCACCCACGACCCATGTCTTTTCCCATTTTTAGAGTTGGCGGAGGCAGGACTGCCAAGATGGTGGCAGTCAGAGCCAACCACACTCTGACCTTCACAACAGTTCTTCAGAAACCTGTGGGTGTCATCACGGATACAATGTCCATGTTTTATACTGTCTATGGAACAAAGCAGGGATCCACTCGCTCCATAACTTCTAGTGGTCAAAAACTCAACAGGCATCTTTAACTTTGATTGTTTTATATTTAATTATGAATATTTAAGGTTATAGAGAAACCAGGTTTTTTTAGGAGCTTTAAAAAAAAACAGTGAGATGGTGTTTTATAGATTAACACAAAGATTTATGATTCAGAGCCAACTAAAAATACTTTATAGTCTGTTTAATGGTAGAAAATGCTGATTAAATCATGCTGTAAATTACAGTTAAAACCATGTATTGTTCTTGGATGGCCACACATCATTTAAGCAGTCACGTGAGGTTACATTTCAGCTTGTGTAAGCCATGAGGGCGGGTCAGAGCCAAATGGTCGTGGAGAAAATGAATCCTCTCTTCAGACTTATTTGAGTTGTTGGAGACTTAAAGATGCGTGCGAGATGTTTGATCCAGAAACAGGATGAGGACAGCGCTGGCTCAGTAAGCCAGATAAATTAAAAGATGCCTTTGTGAAACTGAGAATAATCAGCTCCAGAGAGTTAAAAAATGAAAGGACCTTTCAGATCACAGTAACATCAGCTGTGAATCTGGCTGCTCCTTTGTTTCCTGTTTTTGTCTTTAGAGATGCCCTCGAGCAGTTTTATTCATTAAACTGTTTGTTTCCAGTGTAAAACATCTGTAGATGCATCTGTAGATGCACTTTTTTTTAACACATACGTGATTGTGTTTTTGTTAATGATGACTAAGATACACTTGTGTGATTCTGCATACCAACAGATCCTCTAGAGAGGGAAAGTATGTGTTGCTTTCTTTCTCTTCCCTGGAAAACCAGACAGACAGTCAGAACCAGCTGTACTGGGTCACTGATGTTTTTTGCTCGTAATTCATTGAACTTTCTCCAATGCAGAGTCCTTTTTCTCTCGAGCGAGGGCAGCACAGTGTTCCCCTCGCACAGCTCAGAGACACATCTGCAAGGAATTAGCCGAGTTCTTTTGTCCACGTTGCTGGAATTCACCCCCATTCCTGATTTTCTGGGCACTCGATTGAGCAAAAAGAATTTGAAAAAATCCACGTCTGAGTTGCAGGATAAGGAGGGAAAATAGTGACAAGGCGTCCTGCAAAAGTCTCGTCATTGTGTAAAGAGGAGAAAATAAAAAAAGATCTCCATCCTTTCATGATGCTAAATTTACCACACGGCCAGCATCCATTTTTCAGTGCCATCACTGAGTCAACATCTGGCAGACATTTGGCATTTCGCTCGAGACGCGAAGCCTACAGTTAAGCGTTTACAGCAGCCGGTGTCTGGATTTAAGGCAGATATAGATATTTTATTAAACACGCTCTCACGAGCATTTAATCCATCACATGTATGACATAAAACCTACGTCGTCGTTTTCTCAAATGAATCCTTTAAATCCTGATAAAAATCCAGCTTCAGGAGCAGTTTGAAAATATGCATTCTTTTCTCTGGATAAGATTTGCATTTAATCATTCACTTTCGTCTCACTGTTATGATCTCATCACAGTGAAAGGACCACACACATCTCTCAAAACATCCATGGCAAGGCCTTACTTCCTTTAATCTACTCCCAAGACTCTTCTATCACATCCCTCTACTTAAACCCCGCAAATTCTCTCCCATAACATCTCTACTTGTGTTAATCTCCTTTACAGGTTTTTACACTCTTAAGTTTACACTCTTTCATTTCCTTCTAGTAGTAGGCTTCCCCTCCACCCATTTGCAAAAAAGTCAGCCTATACAAATATGGTCAGGTTCAGCTCAGCTCGAAGCTCTACGACAGAAACAGAAAATTCAAATATTTTCTCCTCTTTCATAAATACTGGGTTTCCATTACTTCTGGAGCACTAAGTTAAGGCTTGCACCACACACACACACACACACAATCAGTCACCGCACACACACACAGTCTGGTGGACTACGTGGCACTCTGCACATGCACTAAAGACTCAACCAGGAGGAGGAGCGTTTTATCAAGACACAGCCCAGTAAACTTTACATTGTGCGATGATTCACGCGTATTCCCTTTCACTCCCGGCATCTCCTCCCGTCCAATGACCACAGAGAGATGCGGGGAGTGATTCCAGTTAATCCAGTGATAAAGACATTTGTTTGCTCTTCTTTAATTTGTGATGTTGTATTCATTATTTTCAGCATGATTTATGTCTTCTCTAGTTGCCAAGACAATAACAGAACAAACTGTAGGGGGTATCTTAAGACATAAATCCTGTTTTTTGGTGGAAGCCTCCAACTTTACCCTGTGATATGATGTGATTTTCAGCCCAATTCAAACCTGCAGTATCTGATTTCTTTGGCCACTCGCCGGCAGCAGGAACAAGCTGTGAGCACACTGACATATTATCACTATTTAAAGGAATAGTTTGACATTTTAGGGAATATGCTTATTGGCTTTCTGACTCTTTCTGGATCTACAGCCAGCTGACAAAGGCTTAAGACAAAGGCTGGAACAGATAGAAACAACTTGTCTGGCTCTGTCAGAAAGTTACGGTTAAGAGAGAACCAGGTGGGCTGCTTAAAGCCTTTATGTAAACATAGGATAAGAGTCGTGAGAGCGTTATCATTTCATCCATAACTCTCTGCCTAGAAAGTGAGTGCATTTCACAAACTTTTGAACATTTGCACCTCTCAGCAAGAGTTTAAATCTCACACCTGGACCTTCCTGTTTAAAGTCTCTTCTCAATGTTCACCTCCGTTTCCTCTTGATGCCTTTCGCAGTGTGAACACGTGCAGACCAGGTGGGCTGGAGAAAATATACAGTAAGCTAACCACAGGTGTAAGTGTTAGTGTGTTAGTTTGTCTATCCTTCCCCCATATCCACTTCATGGTGGGATGGTTCCAGCCTCCAGTGACCTTTAAATCACTGTTAGTGAGGCAATAATTGAAGGAATGAATGTTTGTTAGAAAGTAAACTGAGTTGCTTTCCCCTCTCTGTATCTTACAAATAAAGTCTGATATTTGAAAAAGTTTCTCACCCAAGAGAAAGAAAAAAATCAGGACACACAATTTTGCCAAATGATCTATTGATGTAGTTTGAAATTCACAACTTTGTGTTTTGTCTACATGGAGGAAGTTTACTTAAGAATTACAAAAGGACAACTGTGACTTCCATAAAAATGCAGGACTTTTAATGCCTACTGTTGTCAGAATGAGCCGGTTAAGTCACTACCTGAATCATTTATTTATTTAGTTTATAAAAGAACAATGGCTCCATCTACAGGAGACGTTCAGTACATTAAAATGATTTTTTGTTGTTCCATGTAGTCATGGGTGTACCCCGCCTCTAGGCAATGCAGCCACCATGACTCTGATAAGGATAAGTGGTTATTGATAATAGATGATTACATTTAGATACCTAAAGTCAATATTAAAACAATGTCTTGTTAAGTATGATATGAATTATAACCAGTGTCTTCCTCAAGCACTGAATCAGCTAATAGCAGAAGAAGACACGTCAGGGCTGCATCACATCTATCATCAATCACAATTTCATGTCATCATTCAGAGCAACCCTCATGAGTTGTATCTAACGTTATGTATGCTTTAATATATTGTATCATTTTGAGTCAGGGACTGCCTCCGTCACAGTAAGCACATTAAGTTGTCGGACCTCCAGAAGATCAAGTTTTGGGCAAAAAACAAACAAGGAAACTAAATCTGTCATTCAGAAGCAATAGTGGCAAATGAACATGTAGATTTCTGATGTGTTTGTTATACAAGTCAGTAAAAGAGGTCCAAAGAGAGCTGTGTTGTTGCTGTGAGCTCATGGTGTGTCCTGAACTTGCTACATCTGGTTAGGCAAAACAAAAAGTTTATCAAACACTGAAGGCCAAACTGGACGGAGGATTAAACGTAGACTCTATCATGCCCTGTTGTTGATGATTCTAATTATGTTCTCACCTGTAATGAATCACATAATCATTTTCAGTGGTTTGGTGTGGTTTATATTGGTGCAAACCTGTGTTTTTTTTTGTTTTGTTCTAACATTGCAAAGCTGTGCAAACAATCATCATCCCCACTATTTTTGGATTTGTTGGTGAGCTCAGTGGATTCTTATTAACTCCCAAACCATCACCATAGTGCTGTTACAAGCTCATTTATTTTGTATCTTTTTCAAAGCACTGACCCATTGAGATTAAAGATCTCTTTTCAAGGGAGTTCTGGCCAAGACAAGCAGCAGCACAAGCTAAGAAGGAGTAAATTAAAATAGATACTGAACAGAACAGACACATAACATCCCCAAAAGTGCAGTACAATATGAATCAAACAATAAAAATTAAAAAACATCAGATCATCTAAAATCTGTAATACATTCCAGTCTGAGTATTCAAACGCCCTCTTCCCAATTTCTGTACGAACACGCTTTGTGTGAAGATCTTAAGGTTAGGACCGACACACACTGATATATTTTTAGGAGTTTCTCCAAACTCCTAACGTTGAGGGTCAGTAAATTACATTTTGGCTAGTCTTCTCCTCCCTATTTTTTGTGATTCACGTAAAAAAAAAAAGAACACATGAACACAATGTTTGCTGTGGCTCAGATTTCTTAGTTCATTTATTGAAAGCAAAATACGAGATTGGAAAGTTACAGTAAAGCAAGCCTCACAAGTCATAAGTGCAGAGAATATTCATGATAATACTCTTAAATATCTCCATCGTTTTCCAATAGATTGCATGCAGTAACAGAGTTTAACAAACATGATGCAATCATAATTTATTTTCATTGTGCTTAAATTATTTAGAATTATCTAAAAATCCATTTTACATTAAAAAATATATAATGTTAACAGTTACATACATCAATAATAGATATTTCATATGACCTGATCAATGAAAGGTGAAGTTCAGTGCAGAGAGATCCTAAAGTAGACAGCTGACAGGTATTAAAGGGACGCGGTTCGTTCTGGAGAAGAAGTTTGTCACACAGTGTAAAGCAGGTGTCCTGAGAAGTAACTTTGGGTGCTCAAGCCGTAGGTCCCTTCTGTTGCCTCCAGCCACACTTTGTCTCCTTTGTCCAGCCGGAGCACTGTGTCTCCTGATGACAAGTGGCGACCTCCGAGATAAACCCTGAAACCACGCAGAATCATCTTTTTGTTGCACCACAGGTCAAAACTTCCTGTCCTGGTGAAGGACGCGCAGAGGAAGCTGAACTGATAGACACCTGGGATGACGCATGTAAACAGGCCCGTCTTGGTGTTGTAATGGTCTTGTTGGTTGTCGATGACATGATGGAAATTAATGACTTTCTTTGAGGATGGGTTGTATTCGCCCAAGTAGACAGAGAAGGCAGACTGTGGCTGAGAGGCACTGATGTTGTGAGCTGGCTGTCCAGGAGGGCCTCTCGGGCCAGGCGGTCCTACTGGACCTGCAGAGAAACAAAAGTTTACTTCAAAACGCTGTAAGAACAAGCAGCTCATTGTTATGAAGGTATTTGATATATTTTGTATTTCCTTTTTGTACCTCTTTATACTTGAGACGTGTTATGGTGTCAGTATGTGTTAAAATCTGATATTAAGGTTCAACAAAAAGTCTAAACAGACAGTGCATACAATAACTGGATACACTACCTCGTTGTCCTCGAGGCCCTCGAAGCCCACGAAATCCTCGGGGACCTCTGGGTCCAATTGTTCCACAGGCTGTACATGGAGAAGATGAAGAAGTTAAACTTATTTATTCTCATAATTTAAGGAATTTATTTCAAAATGGTTCTGTATTAGTCAACCATGAATGGTTTCTTTTGGAGTGAGGACCACCTCCACCAAGATGACAAACAGAACAACACGTGATAAATGATTTGACTGACTGCTAAGTGTTAGTACTTAAAAACAGACCTCTGCTCCACTGACTTCATTACAGCTATCACCCGGGCCTGCAAGATCAAACACCACATATAAACGAACCATTTGCATACAAGAGGTTAGAGAAGAAATAAACACCAGGTTAAACTCAGAATGTCCCTCCCCCACATGTCAAAAAGTTTGGCCCAGTGGTTTCACCTGAGTTCTCTGAGCAGAGTCTCTCCCTCCAGGGTGTCAGGTTCAGACTTCGAATGGAGGAGCAACGGACGAGCCGGTTCGACCTTGAGAGCACGTTGAAGACGTTAGTGGGGACAGTGTTGATGCCTGTGTTGTCACAGATGATCCTGGAGAGGCTGGCAGTTGCCAGAGCGTTTCTCTGAGCGGGAGTGAAGACGCCCCGGTTCTGGTACCACAGCCTGATCGTTTCAAACAAGAGAAGGAGGGAAAGAGGTCAGTGTCCACAGAGACTGTATCCGAAATACTTGCAGTGGGTTGCAGAGAGGACGAAATAAGCAAAAAGTGTCCCCCAGCGGTGGTATGTGGTAGTGGTACCACCATAGCAACAGCCGTCACCAAGATGACAACACAGACTGAACTTATTTTCAATTTTTTTTTTCTAGAAACAAAACATATTATATCTTCCCATGCCTGCATTTTAAACACACATTACTGTATGTGTCCACACACATAATGCACTGACCTGTCACCATGACGGATGTTCCTGAACTGTCTTGCGATGAGGCAAACGAACAGAGGTCCCACACGGCCACCGGGGACTAATGGCTCTGCCACACCTCCCAGCCAGACATCGATGTTGTCGGGGGTACCGTAGTGCTGCAGTAGCTTGCGGGCCAAGTTGTTGTTGTTCAGGACGCGAGCGAGCTCCGCCTGGTTCTTGGGCTGAGACAGGCCGCAGCTTTTACGCCAGGCGTTGTAGCCTAGAGGAGTAAACAACAAGTAAGCAAAGAGTGGAAGAGGTGAAACATTAGAAGGACAATTCGAAAAGATGAAATTCAGAGATGGGGATGTACCAGGCAAGCCGTGGTCACGTCCTCTCTCCATGTTGAGAGACCCCAGATCCAGAGCCAAATGCTGCACAAACTGGAACAACCTCTCCCTCAGAGCGTCCACCATCATGTGATTCTGTACGTTCAGTTTAGCGGGACGGCCGATCAAACCACGGAGCAGGGGGTCAATGCCACCTGGAGAGGCAAAATCCAAATTAGAGCAACAGTTTAAGACAGAGTTACTGATGAATTACAACGCTGGCGTTTGTACACGCTCACCTTCAAAGATGATTCTCCAGGGAGAGAAGAAGGCCTTGAACAAGGGGACACTGGGGAACTGATTGTTCTCCCTGTAGTTTGCATCCAGACGGCCTAAGACAGGCTGGATGGCCAAGTGGGCGAAGCGGTACGCTGCTGTAGCAAAGACGTTTGAGATGCTGGGATCAACGTTGGGACTGTAGCCACGGTAATTACCGATCTGACTGCGCATCGCGTTGGGGCCCAGAATGTGTGGTAGATAGTCCCTGAACACAAACACCTGAGGGAGACAGAGACATTTATTTTGAGTAAAAAAGACAGTGATAAACATAAAATTATGAATGCTGACTGACTCTGAGGTTTAGCTACCTGTGTGTAAGCACCCATGATCTTGCGGGCCTCTTGGTAGAGGGTCTCACTGTCCCAGTGTGGGTTTATTCTCTTCAGTGCACGAGCCAGACGGTTATGCTCACGCATAAACAGCGTGTGAATAGACGTCAGGGCGATGTTCTCGTCCACACGGCCATCACCTAACAGACAGGAATGTAGCACGAATCAAACAGAGATTGGATTTCCTATTTTTATTAGTAGTTTGGTTAATTAATTATTTATAATGCTTTGTAGATCAGCAATAAGGCAAGAATAACATTTGAGTTCTCATATGGCCTAATACTGATCTGGTTGCATTACATTTTTAAAGCCATTAGTTAAAGGAAACTTGCAAGATGACTAACCTGCAATAAAACAGGGCACCTCTCTGGCCTTGGTGTTATTGGTGACTCTTGCGCGGGTGGCACACATTTTCGCATTCATAGGGCTGAAGGGAAGCAGCTCACGCCCGCTGTCTCTGAACTGTGTATTTACGCGAAGCAGGCCCAAACTACTACTGTTGTCGCGAAGAAACAGTGCAAGCTTGTCCTCAGAGCCGTACACCTGGCTGAGATCCAGGAAGGCTGTCAGGGCATTAATCTGCTCTCTCCTGTTGGCAACACCACCGAAATTGAAGGCAGAGTTTCCCGTCCCACACACAGGGGCGGATCTAAATGCAGGGATGCAGCTGTCCGGGCGGGAGGGCAAGCGGGGGTCACCGGGAGGAATCTGGTTATAGGAAAAGAAAGGTTAATAGTTATGGAGATAATCTTAGTTAATCTTGGTTAAAACAACATCTGAGTGTTTGGGTGTGAGCGTGGAGACTGACCGGGATGGGGAGGCATGGCTCAACACGCTCACAGCTTTTGTCACAGTCCACCCCGTTGCTGAAGGAGACGATGCTGGGGGAGAAGGGCGTGAAGGTGAGATCGTGGTCGTTCCACTGCCCGAACAAGGTCACCATGTGAGTGAATTGTGGGTCACTGACCACGCCTGCGTCCGTTGTGCTTAGGATGTTGTTTGACACCTGTCGCACCTGAGAGCAGAAGACGATTGTGCAGTTTTTATTTTAAACCTGCATTTACATAACATTGATCAAAGTGAGCGTCTGGGATTTTAAGGTCGTACCAGTGGGAGCAAGAAGTTGTTTATTGTTTGGTTTTTGAAGCCTTTCGGTTGGGAGACGCCGTCGTCATATTGGGCTGGTAGCCAACGGGTGAAGGGGGTGTTGGAGGCTCCGAGGCGGGGGTTCTTTCTAGAAATCAAACAAGAGACGTCCATGTTTAAAAATGCTGCTTGAGAAATCCCAGGGAAGTTTGCACATCTTCTGCGGTGTATGGCCTAAGATGTTAAGGTGTATTTCACAAGAATTTCCTCTGGTAAGTAAAACTTAAGTAAAAGTAAAAGATAAAAACATGTTTGCATGTCCAAGGTGGTGTTACAAAAGTCAAGTGTTCTCTTACAGGTTGTTGCAGATGCTGGTGATTTGACGATACTTGTTAATGTTTGGGGTGAAGCCGCAGTTTGGGATACTGATCCGAGCGGAACAGCCAGTGATTTCAGCGAGTTTTTTCAGGTCCTCTTTAGAGAGCAAATCTGAAAAATGAGAGAGACACATTTGATTGATTCACGGTGTGTGTACACGTCTGTCAACGTTATACACCCAGCCCTTAATTATAGCTTTCAAGCGCTCCACTATGCCCATGTTAGGAAACAGGAAACCTCTGGCCCTCAACCAAAACCAGGAAGATTTGTCACAAAAAACAATGTGAGCTCTGTGTGTGCGTCTGTGTGTGTTGTCTTTGCTTAGTGCTGCATGTCTGACCTGTTGCATTGAGCGAACGTTTGTGCACGTGATGCACCCTTTCGTGCAGCAGACGGAGGGTTTGCGCCATGTAGTCTGCAGATCTGACAGCGACGCGCGTTTGACCACGAGGCTGCTTCATAAAACGAAGAGTATCGTGAGGACTCACCACCTCCTTGCGGACTCGTCTCAGACTCCTGGAAGCGGAAGCATCACAAAGTTGAACAATAAAGTCCAAACTGTGGTCTTTTTGGAGGTTCTTTAATTTGCTCTTACAGTTACTGAGCCACAGGGTTACTCTAATGAGAAAAAGCTCTTCAGTGAACATTTATGCTGAATTAATTTTATTTTATAAAAAAAAAACCATAAGATAAACTCACTCAGCTCTGGAGTATGTGTAAGCATCATCCACGATCTTCTTTGCCTCCTCAAAACAGCTTTGAAGGAGAGGCGTGCCAAGATATTGTTCTGCAAAGAAACAACACACTCATCAAAATGATAATCAAAATTATTTAAATCTTCACCAGTGATACGACACTAACAAATTCAGGTATAAAACAGGATTGTAAGCATGTCTGCTGTGTGAAGGTTGTGTCTACCTGCTTGTTTGGTGTGAGCAGGCACCAGGCAGACGCCCAGCACAAGGAGGACGGAGAAAAGCATCTCTAAAACAAATAATCAAAAGTCAGTGTGAAAACTAATTTCAGTGTATAACAAAAGATGTGCACACTAAAAAAAAAAAAATCCCTCAACATCATGTAGAAAAATACCTAAACATCCAAAATATATGTAAAATAAAGACTCCTTACCCGTGCCTGTGAAGATAGCTGTGAAGATTTGAGATGCCCTAGAGGATCTGCAGTTAGCGGTGTTGTGTCAAACATCGTCACCTCCTTATATATTCAGTGTGATGCTCTGAGGCCTCGCCCTCTGGGGTTGTCCAGGTGAAGCTACAGTAAAGAGAAGTTCCTTCTTCCTCCTCTCTGCTCTGAAGGAAACCCATTTTTCATATCAGTTACTGTTTCTGGCAAAGATTTATTGGATTATATTGGACTGGACTTATTTCAAAAAATGATATCATAAGCAGCAAAACAAGTGCTACTAGTGGTTGTCATGGTGACAGTATAAGACATCATATTACACAAGAGTATTTGTAGTTGGCTTTTTTAGTATTTCACTAAGAAGCTATTTGAATCTTATTTACGATCATTTTAATACTGGTGTGTTTAATAAATTTGAATATCTGTGTCTACTTTTTGGCATTCTTCTTAAAGCCTAATCTTTGATAAATCATACATACTGTCCATTTTTGAATTATATTATTAGACATAAATCGAACCAGTCTTTTCTTGCTGAGATTTTTGTAAGACTTTTTGACACCTGACAGTCGAGAGATGACAGGTTTTCTTGTGTTTCTTTGTTTGTTTACTGACCTTGTTTCTGATGACCCTGAGTGTTACCACACAGAAACTGATATACTTGAGAAAGTCTTTCAAAAAAAAAAGAGGAAGAAACTTCACATTTCACAAAAGCAAGCGTGTATCCATCTTTAGCCTCTGAATTTAATGAGAAATCAAATATCACTTCTTTTGCAGAATGAGGCCAGGAGTCCAAACTAGTAATGCATTAACCAAAGGTGTTAGCCACAGAGCAGTGTAGGTAAATAAGTAATTCTGTGAGACATGGTTGTGCAATGAGGAAAAGGAAAGACAGATATTGTATACGGTCAAACATAAGCTTTACTTTGAAACTGTACATGTGTTTGGGTGGGGAGCCCTGTGGTTGCTTCACATACAATGGCTTCTTCATAGTTGTCACGCATAACAAAACAGGGAACAAAGGTTTGAGAAAAGTCCATCAGCCTGTAAAAAGTCTGACTTACAATAACTAACTGATAACTGACAAAATGAAAAGCATGTAGTATTACATCACATACACAATACAAGACATTAAATATACTATTCTATTCTAATCTATGAAAAAACAGCATTAAGGTGAAACGTCTTCACGGATCAACAACTAAGTCCAGTTACCACATACTTAACCCTTCTCGAAGAAAGATGACCTGGATGACTGACAATCTGAAGACTAACACACACACACACAGCTCAGACGACAGAATCTTGCTGGACGTTGGATTTAATTACGGCCTCTCCGACTCCCTGTTTTGAATCAGGAGGGGACAGATTTGAATGCTTGATCAGTCGTCTCACCGAACAATCGACAAGTGAGGTGTTTTTTTATTTTTTTATTTATTTATTTATTTTCCTAAAGACTATTTTTGGGGCTTTTGGGATGTTTATTTCGATAGTGACAACTGAAGAGTGGCAGAAAAGTAAGGAGAGAGAGAGAGAGAGGGGAGATGACATGTAACAAAGGGCCACAGATCAGATTCAAACCCTGGGCTGCTGTGGCAAAGCCACGCTCTACAGATCAGCTACCAGGGCGTGCAAGAAAAAGAAGTTGCAAGCTCCCAAAAAAACGTATTGATGCAACGTTTTGACCAACAAGGTCTTCATCAGGCAAAACTCAGACAGTGTGGACAGCCTCTCCTGCTCGTGCTCACTATCCTCCAAATTTTATCTAGTGTGGCTTCATTAGCTGCAGCAGGCATTGTTGAAAAGTTGAAAAATAATTGCACGTCATACACTTACATACACTAAGAGGGAGAATTAAAAGTTCTTGCACATCTTGAAGTCCTATTATTGTAAAAAATGTAGTTTTCATGCAGAATAAAGAATATTTTAAATCACTTTTTTCCCCATCATGTAAAATGAGAAGTCAGTTTGTTTCCTTGCTAACAAAGAGCGGGGTTCACATTTCTGTCAAGCAAATCAATGTGTTGGCAACCTCACAGGAAAGTTGCACTAATCATGCCCAGTTCTCTCTTTGAAGGAAGTCAAAAAAGCAGAAATTAACATTGTTAGTCAACCTCAAGGTTTAGAAATTCAGTGAGGTACCAGCTGTATTTGACTGGAGTTTGCTGTTGGGAAACTCTGCTTTTACAAGAAGTAATGCTTCTGCACAGTCATAAGAACAAGGATTTAAAATGCAAAGAACATGCTTCAAAGGTTTCAACAATGCCTCATAGTCCTGCTGGTGATTAGAGTAATTCCCCCTGGACAAGGAAGCAGAGCTGTTTTGGACACTGCATGAGTCATTTATGCCATTTATGATAACAATAACTTAGTATACAAAGTTGTACAATCCAGAACTTACCTTTACTGTGATTGTAATAAGGAAACATTGTGCTTGGTGCAGGAGACAATAAAGTCGTGGCGTCAGAATGATTACAGCAAAAAGAGTTTCCAACATACAGGAACTTTTTTTATTTTATGACCGATGACCTTAATTACCGATGACTTTAATTAAATCTTAAAAGCCTGAAAACAAGGGCATTCATCCGCGTACAAAAATGTGCAGCAAACCTCAGTGGAAATTACGAAATAAAAAGACTGAGAAAAATGCAGCTTCCTCACTTCATAGACGTCTTGTCTGTGTGCGTCTCACCACAGAGACGGGTTGAATGAAGGTTAGAAAATATGAGCATGGGCTGCCACAAGCACTCGAGGAGTTTCACTATGAGAGTACATGTTTGTATGAATACTTGTTTGTTTTCAACAACTCTTTGCTCAAGGGGTTTAACCCTCTGGGGTCTAAGCAAAGCCCTATCGATAGCTTAACATCTGTCATGTTTTAGAATTAAGAAATATTTAGGTCTTTTTATGCCATTAAACAAACACTGACATTTGACCTTTCAGTGTAAGTTTAAGAGCTGTGTAATGTATGTGTAATATATGTTTCTTAATGTAAAATTCAGCTGAAGTTACTGCATTCTTCTTCTCTTTTCTTTTACTACCCCTTTTTTTTTATCAGACAGTGTTGGAACATCCACACAAGGGTTATTAGACTTTTGTTTCCTGATAAATGAACAACTGGGTTGGTTTAATGATTGGCTGAATATTCACATAATTTATACACAAAATCTGCTGAAATGTCGAGTGAATTTCTTATCAAGACTTGTCACTTATCAGACCTAAAATAATTTTTGTGTCATAATAAATAAATAAATATTCTTTTGCTGCTGGTTTACTGAGTTTTCGTAATTGAGCGACACTGATGGTAACTGTTGGAATCGCCACAGTCTCGGCTTTCATATGACACATTGTTTGTCTGTGTAATATGAAGTGTTAGAGCTCTAGCAATGGAAATGTGGTGAGTGGGTTGACTTTATGACACTATACAGATTTTGATATTTGATCATTAATTTGCTTGGTGCTGGAGTTGTGTTTCATGTGTGTAAATATGACTTACATGTGCTTGTAGCAGAGTTTCTCCTGTTTAATTTAACATGCAATATAACTGTATTGTTACGTGATAAGTGACCCCAGGGTCCCCCAATTGTTATACACATATTAAACTAAGCTATTTATTTAATAAGCATCTGATGACTTCTGAATTTGCTTTGCACATGATACAGTTTGTAAGAGTGCATCATTAATGGGTCGTAATGCAAGATTTAGTTGGAGTAGGTTGTGTTTGAAAGTGGCTTGTTTGATATTTTTGTATTAATGCACTACTTTCATGGACTTGCTTATTTCTACAGGGGGTTCTCATCTTTAAAAATAAGGACTGTTATTCCTAAAACTTTAATACATGTGACTGAATTTATGGGAAACAGCTGCTCCAACTAAAACTGAACTTTAATTGTGAATGTTTTGATGATTTTACCTTTTCACCTCTGGACCTTTCAACATCTGGAATGTCTGTTTGTGTCAGTTACATGGACGAGCACATGCACTATAAGATCTGATAGATACAGCAGCTCTAATTTTTTAATGTTTGCTTTATATTTTGTGATGGTTGTTCTCCCCTCAACGCAGTACAAAACATCTCCTTGTAGGTGAATTACATTTGGCACATAAGTCACCTGGAGCTACGTCTTGAACTTGCATATTTTGTCACAAATTGTGACTCAGGAAGAAGCAGCGATGTGCAGAATGTCATTTCACAAGCTATGAGATGACTTGGACATTGAGAAGGACGGAACAGGGAGGAACAAAACGTTGTCATGCAATACCACCTACTATTATTCCTTGACAACTACTGTGACGCCAGTGTGTGCTTGGATCACTCAACAGCACACAAGCACAATGCAAAAACTTTCTATTGTTTCTTTCCGTACGTCTTGAGTCTGTTTCCACTGCCCTTCCCCTCTGAGCTTGTTAAAAGCTGCTTACCTCACTGTATGCTCAACAGGAAATAAAACTCTATGTTGTAAAAAAGCTCAAATAACCAACATCAAAGTAAAGACAGAGATCAATCTTTGTTTTCCACCTAAAGCTGGCTTATGTTACTGTATAGTGTACAATTCCAGGTAGTCACACTCATCAATCATCAGAGTTTAAGATTACTGCAATGACACAGTTGCTCTACCATAAACTACTGTTCATACAGATAAGCCAGGAGTCGTAATACAAGATTTGGTTTGGGTAGGTTGTGTTTGAAAGTGGCTTGTTTGATATTTTTGTTGTATGTTTGATGTGAAACCACGTGTTAAACTGTGTGGTTAACACAGTGGACAGTTTTACAAATATTTGTCATAATTTACAGTGACCGTCTGAGGCTGCGAGAGCAGACTTTTCTTTATAATCCGTTAGACCATTTTCACTTCACCATTTTATTCGTCTGTCTATTTATACACTGTTGCACATAAAGTGGAAATAAAATATTTTTTTTACCTCTTATCATGAAATGATTGTGACAATGTGATTTATTCTTGACAGATACAGTGTATCTTCTCAAAACTTTATTGATCAATCTCTTCCAAACATATCACAGTGAAAATTAAACCACAATTATGAATAGGAATAAAAAGAGGAATGTGTCTGAAAACAAAATAATTCCAACTTTATGGGCAACAGTGTATATCTTAACCTTAATTTTTTAGCTACCTATATAATGTATTATTCTTTATTCAATTTTATGTATCTATTTAAACATTTTAATGGGTTTTATTATTTTTTGACATCTTTTTTAAATCTTATCTTTTTATTTTTTGAACCTGCCTCCAGTGTTTCCTCACTGCAAGATGATGAGATGAGGCTTCCTCAGTTTGTGTTGTGCTTTTTTTTAAATAATGGGGGGGCTATACAAATAAAGTCTGATTGATTGAATGGAGACAGCTTTGATTTCCTTAAACTTTTACCATGTAGGCTAGAAATGTAAAATTTAACCTGAGGGTAGAACGCAGAGAAAGCAGCCATGTTGTTACACATCTTACAAAACTTTATTTATTACAGCATTATTCTGTGCAGTTGCCTGCTGGGGAGGGGAGCTCTGTCATGGACTGCCCTCTAGACTTCATAGAGGAAGTGGCAGAGAGGAGGATGTTGGCAAAGCTGACATCATAAACAACTCCTCTCACCTCCTGCATGAGACTGTGGAGGCCTTAAACAGCTCCTTCAACAACAGACTGCTACTCCCACCATGTAAGAAGGAGCGCTATCACAGGTCCTTCAGGACTCTTTAACACCAGCATGACTTCATGACTTTATGACTTCACTCTATATATTTCTTGTTTATGAGTCATTTCTCATCAGCCTTGTGTATACAAGCTGCTGTTAAAGTTTATTTCCCCTGGGTGGGATCATTAAAATCTATCTTATCTTAAAGATGGTAAAGTTTAAGTATGTTCTTAAGTAGCTGGATAGATTAAATAGTTTTCAGAGAGTTAAGACAGTTGTTTTTTCATGCAGACACTAACTAGTTCATTAACCAGAAACTGTAATTAGATGTTTGCAAGAAGCAGGAAGTTTATGGGCCTCTGTCGTAAGATGTTTCTCTGTTATCGTTAGAGTCATAAAATACTTAAGTACTTAAATTCTAGTGCCAATAGGACCGATACCAAAAAGAGATCAGTCTTTCTATGCTGTACGCTGTAAAAAGACTCAAGTAACTTTACTCAATCACATCTGTGGTGTTTCTAAAGTGGACCCATCTGAGATAAAGAGTAATCAAGACGTACAAAAATGTACTGTACAGTTAGACGACTTGGCTTTACTTGGTTTACGGTAAAAACTTTGTAATCAGTGCAAACAAAGAAAAGCAATACTTGCCCTAGTGTTAAATCAGATAGTACATACAGACTCTCTGTCTTCTCTTCTGATGATTTAAATGAAAACGTTACCAAGTGCAATGTGTGAAGGAAATCATCGCTCTATGTGAAGGAAAGAAGAATGTTTGAGGGTAGTTTGTGCCCAAGCGGCAACGCCAAAAACCGTAGTTCCTCAAACGTCAACTTGAGGCTGACTACAGAAGTGAGTCAATCACCATAAGTCCCCATGTTAAAATGTCCAACTTCACAGCAGAAATAAACATGTTTACAGCCTTGACAGGTGGGTGCTGTTACAGATGGCTTGTTTGAGCATCCAGACGTCATTCAGCCCACCACAGGTGCCTTTGTTTTGTTATTTGCATATGTTTGCACATTTAAGTTACAATAATAAAATTGTCTTTAAAAATAAAAAAATAAACTGTCAGTATCTCTCTCCTCTTTTGTTTTACACTCACAGATGACGGTTTATTAGGCACACGTGGCTAAAACTATTGCAGTCAGTCAAATACATCATGAAGGTTACAATGTTGAGTGTTTGTGAAAATAAAATTGTCTTAGAGGTGTCAGTAGGTGACCAGACTTTACACAATCATAAATAAAATATTTAAAAATATTTACATGTAGGCAAACTAGCCTAGCCAAGCATTAAAGTTGCTGCAGTGCCGGCACCACCCAACAGACCAAACCAACCTCAGGTACCAAGCCACAACAAAGCTTCTGTCTTGAACATTTCTAGTTCATATTTCTAGTAAAGTGGTTGATTAGGACAGAGTAGCAAGCCAGAGGCTTTCAATTCAGAAAATAGGTCATTAAAATAAAAATAAATAAAAATTACACATTATTATTTATGCAGACTTGCTGCTTAATTATGTAATAAACGAAATAAACTGATGGTGTTATGATACAAAATTGTGTCTGCACCATGCTGAGTGGCATCATGTCCTTATTGGGAAAATAAGACACTTGATCTGTTGCCAATGCCAAGGAGGCATACAGTGTTTCAGCTCTACCACCGCTTGGCAGATCAGATCACAATCTGGTTTCTCTTAAGCCTGGTACGGAGGCAGCATGCAACCACCCACTCATTCACAAAGTGGTCACCAGAGTCTCTAAAAGACTGTTTTGGATGCACAGGCTGGACTGGACTGCTGGAGTCACAATGACACAATGACAGCATGTTTGACTGCACCACCAACTACATTAACTTCTGTCGCAACATTGCTTTTATACCGACAAGGATTGTAGGCTGTATACCCAATAACAAACCCTAGATCACCGGTCACGTCAAGGCACCTTTAACCAGTAAAAGGATGCCTTAAGCGACGGGCACAGAGATAAACTCAAGTGTGTGCGACATGAGCTGAAGAGGAGATTAGAGCAGACAAAGGAGGACTACAGAAGGAAAAGCAGAGAGACAGCTGCAGCAATAACAACACCAGAGAGGTGTGGAGGAGAATGTGGACCATCATACAACAAACAATAGTCAAGCAACAGAGAGTGATGTGGACAGCGGCAGTGAACGCAACCAGTTGTACAACAACATGGACAATGCCTGATCTGCCCCAGCCTGTTTAGCCTCACCTCTTCACTCTGCCACCACTTCAACCCTCCTCCATCTCCTCCACACGTTTGCAGCTGCACCGCCATACAAGACAGCAGATAAGGCAAGGATGAAGCTTAGGAGGCTGTGCCATGGAAAAGCAACCAGCCCAGATGGTTTGTATCCTGCTCAAGGAATGTGCAGCCCAACTGGCTGGCACAAATGTGGATGATGTTGGTTCTGTGGAAAACCTCATGTCTTGTACCGATACCCAAAGTATGGAGCTACATGCTCCACCTCTATTTGAGGATTATGTTCTTGTTTTCAAGGATCTTGAAGGGTGCCATTTCTAAGACGGTGGTGAGCAGCACTGGGACTGTTTTAAGCTCCTTTCCTGGTCACATTGAACACAGCGGACTCTGAGTCGTGCCACATCCAGAAATATTCTGATGATACTGCTATGCATCATGCATCAGGAAGGGGAGCAGAGAGGCCTGACAAAGGCCTTCAGCAACTGAAGCAATAAGAAGAGCTTCTTACTGAACACCTCCAAGAGATTGTGGTGGATTTCGTAGGTCGTCTGTCTGTCTTAAAATGTAATTCAACTGTGTGAACAATGTGCAGAAGTGGTAAAATGCAGAAGTTAACGAGTGATTTTTTTTTTACTCGTATATAAACCAATGTGTCCTAAAATAACCAAAGGTTGTCTACAAGTTGAATCATATTATTATTTTGTAATCGTTCTGTCAGTGCCATTATTAGTTGACAATAAACTACACCGAACAAAGACATGTACAGTAACTTGAAAAAAGGAGGCCACAGGTGGAGCAAAGGCATCACGAGCAGGGAGAGGCACTAAAATGTCAAAGTAGTTTTTCAGGCACAAAGAATGAAATGGCACATGAAGCATGTAAAAAGGAAACAGATTACAAGTCAGCTACAAACTCTGCAAAGACAGGGTGTGGTGGACTGGATTTTGTAACCAAGTTCAGTTCAGTTCAGTTGAAAGCATAAGAATCTATCTGAGATGAATGATAGCTTAGGTCTTTAAATAAAAGTGTACTCTGAACACAGCCAAGTGTTACAATCAAGGCCAACATTTTAAGTTTCAAGTTTATTAAAGATTAAAAGGAAATAGTTATTGCAACACAATAATCTTCCTCAGCTCTGTAACTTTTATGTTTTGGTTCAGCCTCTTTTCCACATGCAGAAAGCAGCTGTTTCAGTGACAAAGCTCTACAAACCCACACTACATTGTTCAAAACAGCTCCAAACCACAAAGGCTCTGTTTCCTTGCTGAACTGCAGCGGACAGAAAGGAATACAAAGAGGGAATCCATTTTTTAAAAGACTGTAAGGATACCACTTGATTGAAGCTTCATGTCAGCAGTGGATCGTGTTAGGACGGAAACAATTACAGTGACGGATAACTTCTGATGTACATGTGGGCATGTATGTTGTTTTAAGACAGACAAATTGTCCTTCAATACTGTAGTTTGGTGTAATACTCATTAGCATTAGCAGTGAAACCAAACAGTAAATATTCATGAGAAAGAAAAGGATGAATATTATCATTATTGCACTTTTTTCTGAGGAGAAACTGGTTTGACCAACATGAACTCGTCACTAACAACTTATTGTTATGGTAACAATGACATGCTTATTGTGAGTAAGCCCACTTCAGACTCACAGGCGTGCAAATACGTAGTACTTTGGCATGTTCAATCACACCAGGAAGGTAATAAGAGAGAATAAAGAGACATCCTGTCTGACATAATTTGCTTACCTGACCTCTAAAACCTTTTTCCTGTGATCAGTCTGTCAAAGAACAACAGAGAGAAGGGAAAAAACAGTCACATATAACAAAAAGGACATGTACATACAACAAACATAAACAGACAGACAAAATCTAAATTTAAAAAAGCTGCACACGTAAAAGATGTGTGTGTATAAGTATGTCAATGTCGTAATGAATTAATTGTTCTGCTGTTCAATGTGTGTAAAACACACATTGAAAGTAGTTAATAGGAACTGCCACTACTTGCATGGTTTCCAGAGGATGTGGTCATTTTTACAGTGCCCGCCTACTGGCGTCTACTTCTGCTCACATCTTATGATTTTCATTTTCACCAACACTTTCAGTTCAACATTTTCTCTTTGAGCCTCTACATGTATAAGATACATATAAATCATTTTAACTGCTAATGATCAAATCTGGTTTATGACTTTAATAATGAATCATTTATCCTGCTTTATGCTGCTGATACAAAACACACTGTAAGAAATGTGAACATTCAGTACATCATGCGCAGAACGTTGTTGAGCAGACAATGCGATGACTTTGCAGCTCAAATTGTTTTTGCTTAGATATATTTTAGAAAGGTGTTTTAACACCTTGGCCAGGGACCCTTTGTTATCTATATGTGCTGAATCTGGTGCTCTATATATTTGTTTTTTAAAATGATGTGTCCTTTTCCAATCTTTTAACTGCATGGACTGTGTTGTTTTTGCTTTGTTGTACCTTAGAAAGTGAATTCAACACCTTTGCCAGGGGCTACAGATGAAAACTAGCCTCTTGGCTAATTCTAGCATCTTCTAGCAGCTTTTTTTTTTGTGTGTCTGTTTATTGATGCAAGAACAATATGAAAAACAGGAAAGGAACAAAGACATTGCAGGCAGGGAGAAACAGTGTAAATGTCAAAGTATCTTGTCAGGCAGAACAGGAACAAAGAATGATGTGGTGATATTAGAGGTCAGCTACAGATGCTTGGGAGCCACGCAGAGTTTTGTTTACTCACGACAGGACAGGAATATCACCAGGCCACAGACGCAGCTTGAAAAGGAAGTGAAAAGGGTTAATGAATGATGGCGGAGCTCTTCAGGCAGAAGCACTCATCATGAACACAGCCAAGGGTTACAGTGAAACGCTAAATTTAACATTTAAATTTATGAATGTTTGTACAAAATTTCATAGCAACCCATCAAATGTTGTTGGAATATTTCACCCTCGTATTGCACCCCCTAAAAAATGTTAAAGCCCATTTGTTCAGAATTTTTACATGTTCACAGCATCTTTAAACTTATACTAATAGCAAAAGGTTTTGGGCTGTAAAAACTTAGACTATTGCAATTAAAACTGTTGCACTCTGTGTTACTTGTAGCACATTTATCTCAGTGTTCTCAGGTTAGATCTACAGGACAGGGAGGTAGTTGCATGCATTGCTCTCTGCCACAAGGAGTCGCCAGAGTAATATGTCCAAAAAGATGGCGGGAATGCACTTTATAAAAAAAACAACACACTCCTTCTTTAGAGAAAAGGGGTGAAACCTTCACCCTAACACACTGTAGAGGGTTTAAATGCACTAATAAACATTAAAAGTATAACCTGCAACCAAAAGATAACAGTTAGGAAAGAATAAACATCAGCTTTAGTATAATGGGTGTGTTCAAAAGACCTCCAATGATGAGATGATGCTGATGATGCTCACCGCCTTACACGTCTAATTATGTGTTGCTTCAGTACAATTTCTAGGAAGTTGAGAGCGTCTTATGTTTCACTTCAGTTTCTCAGACAAAAACTGAGATTAAAGATCAGACTGTGGTGTTGTGAAAGAATTATTAGCTTCAATGTGGGCGCTTACATATAGTAAGTTAAAGTTTAAACAGTACTAGAAGAGAAAAATGTGCAGGTATGTTGCTGGCAAAAGAGCCACGGCAACAAGGCCTTTCTCACCAACTCTCATGCCGCTGTATATTTTGAATCTAATTACAGTACATTTGTATTAGATCACCAAGTTTTCGCATCTTGGTGTGAGGAACTGAATATGAAACTTGACTAATATTAGCTTAGTGAGGGACAGATAAAAAAACAGTTCCTCTATGCTGAATACATCTCTTCATCACACTAACACGAGGATGTTTTGTTCGCCCCTCAAATTCTGGTTGGTGGGGGCAGATGAACTCAAATATAAGCTGCACTCACAGCTCCACTGTACAGACGTCAGGAAGGAAGACATTTGACTCGAAGCCTGAAAATCACAAAGGATGGCCTCGCTCAAGATTGCTTTGCTTCTCTTCGTTTGTCTTGAAGGCTGTGGTGAGACTATGATTAACTGTATTAAGAAAAGTGGATAGTAAAACAGTAAAATGATGAGTTTCAAGGTTTATTAATGATCAATATTCCCTCCTGCAGTTCCAACTTCAGCCTTGAATATCGACGGTTTGCAAAATGTTCCAAATGCCGTGAGACCCGTAAGTTTTGACTTTTGATTTGTTGTATATTTTGCCATTAAAACGTAACATTACACGCACATTTTGATTATGATGTGCAGGTTCGCGTAATGAAACACATACGTGTATGTAATTATAAAGAAATTGTAGGGATTCTCCCATGACTTTACTACATATATTCATGAAAACATTTTGTGTATTGTGTGCTAAAATTGCACGTTATGATCTATTTAACGCTCTCTTTTGCAGCGGTGGAGGAAGTATTGAAAATCTTTTTTGAGTAAAAGTATTATCGGCAAAATGTGGTTCAAAAAGTAAAAAATCAAAGTAAAAGTGCATGTTTGGCTGCTGTGACTGATATATTATTATATAGGACATTTCTAGGCTGTTAGTTCTGAAGCATCAGTGTGTAATTGTGGAGGTTGAACTATTTTATATACAGTTAGGTAGTTTAAACATGGCAGAAGTTAGGGTAGTCTTTGGTGGAACAACTTGGACATATGAAATGTTTTAAGAGGCCTCTACTGGACACTGGTTTAATCTTTAACAATGCTTTGGATTTTGTAAACTGAATATACGTTATTTTATACAAATATTAATCTGTAAAGTAATTAGTCATTATATCTGTCAGATGAATGTAGTGGAGTACGAGTATAAAGTGGCATAGAAAGGAAATAATGTGCACTTCTTTCATAGATTTGCATTTCTTCAAAATCAGGAAGTCATTTGAACTTTGCATGCTTTCTGAGAAAATTTAAAAGTTCAAAACTTTCCCATGTTTTTCTGCTGTTTAAGTTCTGACACAATAAGTTTCTTCCTCACTTTAGAGGTTAGATTAAACACTGCAGATTTTTAACCACAATGAATTTATCTCACGTACACAACAATTTAGAATGAGCCACCTGGTATGTGTTAAGTGAATAAATGAGTTTAAGGCATTCATTTATTCTCATTATGTGACTTTCTACTCAGAACGGGGACGTCTGCCAGGACTGCACCCAAATATTTGAACTCCTCGCTGACCTGTTTTCCAATCAGGACCTGCAGGTGAGTACAATAGTCGACCAAAGCGCAAACACATTCCAGAGGATTAATGTTTGTTCACTGATATTATTCAGTTCACTGTGCTAGCTATCTCAAGTGCTTGCTCAGATCTATGGCTGAATAGTTTTCATTAAATTCTAAAAAAACACGCTTAATTCCTGGAGTTGTTTTTCACCTGTTCTTTATCAGTTGACGCACATTCATCACATTCAGAGATGCAAATAATTTGAAATCAGTCATGCATACAGTGAGCACACACACACACACACACACACACACACACACACACATAATAAAAGAAAAGGTTCCTTCTTCTTTTTATGCTAAGCCACTTCCTATTTTCTGTCTAAGAAAGTTGAAATGAAAATTTTACAGGCAGTTTCTGTTCTCACCTGATGTCAAAGATCCTGTTTTCTTTAAGCTCAGTCTGGTCTGTGGGGAGTCCCATCTGAGTCCAAAGAGAGAAAACTAAATGTTAATTTCTATGTTAATTTTATTTACCAGTGTTATCAAATACGTAGTGGTTAATAAGGGGAAGTAATTAAGGTAAGTGTACAGGTGCAACAACTAAAAGTGTACCACATATAATAATAGACAACTTGACAATCTCATCCTCGGTTGCACTGATTACTGGACATTTTGTACATAGTTTTTATCTCTATTTCTTATTTCTATAAAAACTTTTATTTCTATTTTTTATTTCTATTTTTTTTTATATATAGTTTTCTATCTATCTATCTTTTGCTGTGCTGTGACGGCCACACAACATTGTGTTGAGGTGATATATTAAATTCTCATCACATAAAACTGAAAGTACAACATTTGCACTGTGATTTACCATTAGGAGTATATGTAACTACAAACTGATATTTAATTATATGAACAAATGCATGAATGAACCAATAAATGTTGAAATATCTTATAATACATAATCAATACTCACCATCACACCGGTCTCAGCCAATCACAAGCCTCCGGCCTATCTAGGCTTGTAAACATCGGCTACCAACTTTAGCCAGCTAGCTCATTTTAGCTAGAGAGCCATAATTTAAACAGAAAATACGACAATAAATAAACACGGAGTGTTTCCACAGAGCTCTAGCCTGACAGATGTTAACTACCTAGCCCACTATCTAGTTTCTGTGAAGACCAAAAAGAGTATTTCTTTTGTTTTTTTTTAGGTGCTAGCTAACTAGCAGCTAGTTGTTAGGAGGCATGTGATTGGCTGAAAGGTGTGCAGGTGGGCTCTGCCTGGCAATAACACCATTATCATGAATCCTGATATAAAAATTTAATACATTAGATAAAAATTAATTCCAATAGAAAACTCTAGTTATAAAAAACTATTGAGTTTTATGAGTTTTTATATGTTTTCTATGCTGCTTCTTAATTAAAATAATTAACTATTGCTTTAAAGAAACACAGTCCACAGACACCTGGCTTATCAAGACGCTACCTAACTAACCTGCTATGAACTTGTCTTACTTCATTCTTTTTGGCATTAAAGTGAAAGCTGGTATTAACAGCAGAGGGTAGTTTTAAAGTTACCTCAGCAGCTTAGTGACTCTGAAGATGTTCTTTAGAAAAAAACGACTTTTTCTAAGCTAAAACACCTTTAAGGTGATTTTGATAGACCATAATTTCACTGGCTTTGGATAGCACCCGTTTGTTTCAAGTTTATACACAATCAACCTTATTTTATTATCTTATTGCCTAATATCTTTTTGCCTGTTTCATGTTTTGCAACCTCTGCATCTCCTGTACATTTAAAGATTTAAGAAAGAGAGCACTGACTCAGTGAAGGACTTTGCCTCAACACATTTGATCTTGGCAGGAAGTAATATCCCTTTTGTTTTTACAGCTTAACTGTCAAACCAATTTAGCATGTTATCAATGACTGTCCACTCTATCTTTTGGCCTTTGGCATAAATAAGTGATCATACTCTTGGTCTTACTGGTGTTTAGATTAATATAGTGGTCATAACACACACCTAATACAGCTCTTTATTTCAGAAAAAGATCATGGATGGCATTGAAACTTTGTGTGCTCATCTGCCTGGGCCAGCTAGCAAACTCTGCAAAGATGAGGTGGAGAAGATGCTCCCAATCGCCATCAACTTCCTCACTGTTATTGTGGTAAGTTGCATGTTGGATAATAATGATGTGTTTCTGATGCTACTGGGAGGTCTATTCTCAATACATGTCGTCCCATCTTGCTCTCTGTAGAAACCAGCGGAGGTCTGCAAAGTCATCGGGCTCTGTAGCTCCTGTGGCAAGCAGGAGGAGATGCTCCGGTACTTTGTCAAGGAGGCCCTTCAGGCTGCTGCGACAAGTGAAAATGTCAGTAAATTACAGCTTAGAAGAACTTATTTGAAAAGAATACTATTACATGTGGAAAGGCCCCAGTTTGATCTCTGCTTGGCCCCTCTGCCACTTTTGTCTGTCAAGCAGGTGCAGCCTGCAACACAATGCTCCTTCTGCATTTTTCTTGTCAAGACTTTGGAGGACTTGCTGCCTAAAGAAAGGACTGAGGTAAGTCATGATTACACAATGAAGGAACACATAAACACATAAACAAGCACAGTATCTCTTTGTCTTGCACACCCACACAGACCGAGGTGTAAGGAGACACCTCAATGCCACCAGACAGCACTGCCAGCTGTGTGGACAACACAATGCACGCTCACCTTTCTCTCTATTTCTTCTGCAGGGTGCTGTGATTCAACTGCTGGAGGAGATTTGTCACATTTTGCCCTCCTCCTACCGAGATCAGTGCGAGGCTGTGGTTGGCAAGTTTAGCAAGACGGTGCTGGACGCCATCCTGAGCTACGCCACCCCTCAGACCATCTGCACTCTCATTCACCTGTGCCATGGGCAGGAGGCTCCTGTTGTAGGTCAGTCTGCCTCACCTTCAGTGACGTGGGCAGGGCTTCATCTTCTTTGTTCATCCCTCAGTTCAAATGCAGACCTTGTTTGCAACAGGAAAAGCACAGGTTTAACTGATGACAAGGTCTCAGACTAGTGTACCTACACTGAATGCAGCAATCATTAACTTAATTAGCTCTGTTTCACAATTTTAAATGGTCCTTGTGAGAAAGCTCCTTCAATTTACAATTATATCAAGCACAATATATATAATCACATTTTTTAGAAGCTGAAACCACCAAATGTTTACTTGATAAAGGATTAAATGAATACACTGATTCAAATGTCCCTGTTTTTTCACCCTCAGACCCATGCACTCTGACAACGTACAGGTGCAGAGACATCAAGACTGCAGTCAAATGTGGAGTAAGTAAACTGCTATGAATCTGTGAACTTGTTGAGTTTATGAATGCTCAGCAGTGATCACGTTTAACCTGTCTTCTCTGTGCAGACGATGTTTTACTGTCAGAAATTTGCCTGGAAGCCTCTCAACTACAAGTTTTAAATGTTGAGGTAGGTGGAATTTTTGAGAGCTTCTAATTGTTTAATTAAAAATGTAGCGCACAACAGCATGTAACATATATCTCAAAATTTCTCTTTCAAGAGTGGGACTAAAAATATGAGTGAACCTCTGCGCCCTCGTGGATGACCCAAATCTTTCAACGGCAAACTGCAAATATTTCTCTAACTGCTTCACAGCTTGACAGTATTTGTTTCAGATACTGATTTGATATCTTGCTCCATTCATTTTGTGATTTTCCACTGTACTGTACATACCGTCTGCACTGAGTGAAGGATTAAGCTTGACAAAATACGACAGACAAAAGGACTATTTGGACTTCAGGAGTAAAAGGAATGTTGAAAAGATATGAAAAGCTTGACTGTAGGATCAGAAAGTGTTGAAATGTTTAATCTGTATACTTGATAAGATTTTTCTATTTTTAACTAAATTGTTTCTTTTGATTTTTGTATTAGCAAGCCTCTGTTCTTTATATAAAGTTTCATGGCTTCATTTGATTTAATGAGGTTTCTTCTTGTAATAATTCACACAGGTGATCACAGGATAATGAACATTCTTAAATAAATATGGGCTGTGAAACTTACCTCCTTTCTACTGGTGATGAATTGTCATAGTGTGGCATGCCATACTGCATACTATTTTACATCAGCATTCAGTGTATTTTGTAAGCAAGCTCTATTCATAAGTCTAAATCCCCAACCTAGTGACAAAAAGTGTATTAATGAGCAGCTGCTGTAGTAGTAGAAACTATTCTCATAGTTCTGTCACTGAATTTATATTCAGCCTGAGGAAGTGATCATCTTTACAGCCTTATACTGAATCTCACTTCTGCCGTCATGTTTAGCATTTTTATTTTCATCTACATTTTGTCATAAGTTGCTGTAAGATCCTCCGTATACAAATGATTTCAGCTTATTAAAGGTCAACTGGCGAACTGTCCAGGATGTACCTTGCCTCTTGTCCTAAGTCAGCTGGAATAGCCTCCACCCCCGATGGCCCTGATGAGGATAAGCAGTTACAGAGAAAGGAGGGATGGATGAACTTAGAGTAAGATTAGATTGAATCTACTGCATGACCTTAACGTGGAATCACATAAATCCACTTTATGATACAAAATAAATAGCCAAAAGCACAGCCAGTGAGCACAAGGTAGAGTGTTTATTTGAAGGGTTTAAAACAGAAACTGAACAACAAATCAGACTCCACAGTGGGAATTACTGAAGAGGGACATTTTGGTAAACTTCAGGGGAAGGTTCATAAAGGACGGAGTCAGATATTTGGGGGCAGGGGGTAGGGGACATTGCAGATAATGAGAAAAGGCACTTTTACACATTCAAGGAACCGCACTGACAGACTCACGTCTTATCATTTCAAAATGATTTAACAGACAATGAATGCTCCTAAGCCCCCTCCACAGGAGACCATGTAAACAGGCTGGTTTCTCTGTACAACACCAACCAATCATTTGAGTCGTCTGTGGATGAGCTAAAGGATTCAAAGGAATCTTTGGTCGGTTGAATCATTTCACCGGAGGATGGAGAGGCAGACTGAGCTCTCTGGCTCCAGTCTGAGGTGGGGACACAGTGCCACCTAGTGCGACATAATGAAGACATTTTTTGGACACACCAGGTATATACTGTGGTGAAAAAAACGCTGGATATCAACCTCACTCAGGCTTACAGCTGGCTTAGCCTCAAAGACAAGACATATAGTGTGTACTCAGGGTGTCTTACAGCATTTTATGCATGGAAACAGTCTTTAAAAAGGACAAGGAGTGGGGCAACCACGACAAACTCGGATTATTTCAAGTGTACTAATCAGGAGAAATCAGACTTATGACATCCAAAGTGGTATGGTTTTAAAAAACAAATAAAATAAATAAAAAGAAAAGCTTCAGCAACAAGACATTTACGCATTTGGGAACTACTTCACACGTGACACAAGCCTTTTCCAATTTTGGTAACTCTCTCAATTAATGTGCTGTGCAATTCCAGTGAAAGATTCAAAATCCACAAGCATTAAGTAACATATTGGATCCCACGTCCTCATCTGTACAAAACTAACTCTTCTGAGAAGACGCTCGCAGCAATACCACGTCTTACATTCACTAAGCTGATTGTGTGCTGCCTCTCATCTCTTTTCTTCATCTGTCTGTGGCTCTGCTCTTCATCTTCTTCCACCTTTCACATCATGTGCAGGTGAGACAGAGGGACCAAAAACATGTGAGTGGAAAACAGTTTTTTAAACATACAAAAACTTGTGGCACAAATCGTTCGTTGCTGGTCCAATTGTTTGGTGCCACAATTAGTCAAACGCCATTCTTTAAATTAGTTCAAGTAAGGTGTGGCCATGTGATAAAGGCAGCCCCTGCCCAGAGGCGACTGAGCCTGGGTTTCTCTGTAGTTACACCCAGAGTCACTCTCAGGCGGGGGTGAGTGCTGTACCCTCGACTTTATCTTGGTCAGTAGAACATTGACACATTCATCATCATTTGGAACAATCACATGACATTTAAACCAACAGAATAAATTACCAAAAAAAAAAAAAAAAAAGGAGTGATTTCATGGCGCAGCCCAACATAACCACAAAGTCATTAGCAGCTTCTGACTTCTCTGTAAAACGTCAGAAAAAAATGGCCTGAAGGGACAGCACACATGAAAAAAATTAGTAGTTAGGGTCAAGACAAGTGTTTTGTGCCTCAAAATGTAAAAAAAAAACAAAATAGAGGGCGAGGGCTGTGAGGGGAAGAGAGCTGGTGTTTTTGCAATGCTAATCTTTCATTAACCCAACAAAATGCCATTGAATAAAAAGCAACAGAGGATGCCAACAACTGATCACGTCTACAACTAAACCTCTGATTTTAAAAGCTGAGGAATGAGACACTTCTTACAATCACATCATTACTGGTTAATACCAATCTGTTCCTTCTGGATTTCTGCAATAAATATGGTTTAAATATAAACGGTCAATAATACTCACAATACAAGTTAGTACACTTTTGACTAGTAGTGTCAGAAAACAAGATGACTGTTAATAATACGAGAGAGACAACGAGGTGGGCTGGCAGAACAAAGATGAATAAACGCTGACAGCACTGCTCAAATCTGTGCGCACAATTTCTCCAACATGTCTGTTCAATTTAATATCTTGGCATTTGAAACAACTATTGTTCTCTCTTGGAGATGTAAACAATACTAATAGGTGAGGAGAGGGCATCTTTTCATGTAGTAGAGGCTGTGGTGACGTGACTGTGCGTGTGTGAGGAGGAAGAGGGGTGAGGAGGAAGAGGAAGAGGAAGGGAGGACGTAGGTAGACAAAACACACATGTTTATCTGTGGTACATCTAAAGGCCCGCTGGGAGATTAGAGGAGGGGGCTCAGTATTTCAGCTTTTTGGGCACCTCCCATGAAAAGTCTTCACGACCAAAGTGACCATAAGCTGCTGTTCGCTGGTAGATCGGCTTCTTCAGGTCGAGATCCCTGAGACAGAAATAAAACAATTTATTGAAACCTGACGTTAAATGTGTACAACTTAGCTGCGTGTTAGCTGACATTAAACACCACAGGATACCTCACGATAACTCCTGGACGGAGGTCAAAGTTCTTCATCACGATTTCCAGCAGCTCCTTCTCGCTCTTCTGGGAGGTCCCGTAGTCAAAGATGGAGACGGAGAGTGGATGGGCGACTCCAATCGCGTAGGATACCTAAAATGATGCATACATTAAAAACCTTAGCTGAAAACTACAAGGCATGTATCCGTTGCATTTTAAAGTGGACCTACAATAATGTGTAGGGCAGTCCTCGTAGACCCACTGTTGAAGATTCAGGCTCTAACATATCAATTTTTGTTGTACGCTCACCTGGACCATCACACGCTTGCAGAGCCCAGCTTTCACCAGAGATTTGGCCACCCAGCGGGCAGCATAAGCAGCAGAGCGATCTACCTTTGTGTAGTCCTTCCCAGAAAAAGCTCCGCCTCCATGGGCACCCCAACCCCCGTAGGTATCGACAATGATCTTACGCCCAGTCAGACCAGCGTCACCCTAAGGGAAGGGACACAGGACTTTGAGGTTCATGCACATTTAACACACATAATTGTTGCATGATTTTGTCAATTTTGGATTATTTAAGAATAGCTACTTGTGGGAATGTACCATAATTTAGTTACAAGTTAGGCACCGTGCAGGAGAACTAAAGAGGTACAGGTTTAAAAGGTGTTCCTCACCTGTGGTCCGCCAATGACAAAGCGGCCACTGGGCTGAAGGTGGTATATGGTTTTATCGTCGAGGTACCCACTGGGAACCACAGCTTTCACCACCTGCTCCTTCAGACAGCAGCGCATTTCGTCCAAACTTATACCCTCATCGTGCTGCACAGAGACCACGACCGTGTGGACACGCAACGGCACCATGGCGCCTCGATCCTGCCTGTATTCAACAGTCACCTGAAGGGGGGAAAAACAAACAATAAATATTAAGATTTGTTTTACCTTCAACACATTCACATCAATTTTCGAGAATAGTGTTTTATTCTGAGTTTTGCAGTTGAAGGCTGTGTGAAAGCAGAGGTGCCCTTTCGTCGCCTAACCTGAGTTTTGGAATCGGGTCGGAGCCACGGGAGCGTTCCATTTCGGCGTAGCTCAGCCATCTTGGCATTGAGCTTGTGAGCCAGGACAATAGTGAGCGGCATACACTCCTCAGTCTCATCAGTGGCATATCCAAACATCAAACCCTGTGTGAGGTGCAATCACAAATCACAGCATGAATAGAGGTCAAGATAACACCACAAACTCTGTTACCACACACACTCTGGCTCCAGTTACTCCCCCAGCTGTGGATAAAAACACAAACATATAAATAAATGAACCCTCCGACCTGGTCGCCGGCTCCAACGTCCTCCTCTTTTCGATCAAGGTGGACGCCCTGAGCGATGTCAGGGGACTGCTGCTCCAAAGCCACCAGCACATTGCAGGTTTTATAGTCAAAGCCTGTGAAACAAGACAAATGGGCCTCAGTAGACGGTTTCACCTGTCAATCGTCACCGCCTGGAGAGGCGCCTCCTGAGCAAATAGCCTAACTTGTTCAGCATCTTTAAAAAACACTTACTCACACTACTCGTGACATTTCTCACTGCCTAAAGCCTTCTAAAATGTAGCTTTACCTGTCTTCGGTTAATCTTAATAATCACCCTGAATAACATTATTTAACATTAAGTGTTTAAGTGCATGAATCTCCAACTGAACTAAACCCACAGCTACCAACGTTCATCACTGTACCTTTGGAGGAGTCGTCATAGCCTATGTGTTTGACCGTGTCCCTGACAACCTTCTGGTAGTCTACGTTGGCCCTGGAGGTGATCTCCCCCGCCAGCAGGATCATCCCCGTCTTAGCAACAGTCTCTGAGGACACAATGACATGCAGTGTGAGGGATGAGAATAAGACGAAGTATAATAGATCAAGAACAAGGAGGTGAAAGAGGGACACAGAGCACTTTTAAGGTCATACTGGAGCAAGTCTAAGGAACATGCTGACAAGTCTTAAATTTAACATGTATGCATATCACGATTTAACTAAATAATTTTCACTTTTGATTAAAGGGTTGATGGTTTTTCTCAATTGATGCGTCTTACCACATGCTACTTTGGCGTCAGGGTCTTGACTGAGGTGTGCATCCAACACGGCATCACTGATTTGGTCACAAATCTTATCTGTGGAGTAACACACGAGTATTTCTCAGAAATGTTGTCAACATACTGACAGAGAGAAAGAGAACATATTGCCGTAAGATTAATTTCGCTACAGCAGCAATGGCATATTTATCCAGGTCAGATGTGTAGTGCATGCTCACGCTTACTAAAATAGAGCAGTGTTTGTGTTTTAAACACACATTTTAGTGCTAAAGTGAACGTAAACTAAACAAATTCAGAGGTTTTTTCTTCTAGATATGAGAATTAATAACATTTAGAAGTTATTATTTATAATATAGTCACTGGTGGTCTCCTAGTTAGGAGTTTACATAGAGACATAAGTCAGTCTGAACCCACATTTGGACATTTTTTGCAACTTTTCTGGCACTGACTACAGTTTGAGCCACGAAAGGCTTTCATCTCTAGTCTAGGTCTGATGATTACAGATGATCTCAGCTTTATTAAATCATTTGTGATAACTTCTAACTTTTTCTCTTAGTTTGAGAGCTCAGTTTGACGTAGCTCCCACCTCCAGCCCTGCAATTATTCCACACAAACACAATTCAAGACTGGCATGACAGCATTTCCAGGATGACTGAACCTGTTTGGATGTCTGTAAAATTCAAATGTAAAGAAAACCTACAGCGATCGTAGAGATCTTCTAGTGTCCTGCAACTATAAAGTATGTGGATGTGACTACATTACACCCACAGCTGAGCAGCAGCCCCTGCAGTAACTATATATAGGTCTGCTGGTAAGCCTATTATCTGTTGGAATGGAGCTGCCCCCACTGTAAGACTCAAAAGTGCAACCTATTGTACGGCAAGTTGCTGAAAAGTTAAATTAAAATGTTGGCGGGTGGCACTTTATTTTGGTGAATCTTGCTAAAAACCAATGCAGTCAATACATCTACAATAAATCGGACTTTCGGGGGGTTATCATGTTGATTTTTTTATAGTTATAAAGAGGTGTATGTTTGTACAGCACCACAAACTACAGCCTCAAAAATGAGACCCAGAAAACAGCTTTAACAACCCTAACCTTCATAAAAGTAAGATTTATTACAGGGTGTACCTAATAAACTGACAGATCACATTACAGATGATTGATACTTTCCATGTCAAGGTGCAGTTTTTAAGCTCAAACTTTGGAAGTTGAGAACAAAGAGGCTTATTACTCACTTATGAATAGACTTGCGGTTGAGAAAGATAAGAGATAAGCTGGACTTTATTGATCCCACATGAGGGAAATTCATGTGTAACAGCAGTGCAAGGCTCAACACAAACAGAGGGATGGATAAAAATACACAAATAAATAAAAAAAATAAACAAAAAATTGAAGATACAATAGAAATTCAGAGTTATACACACTCCTTTTATATACACCAACCGGCCCTTTATTAGATAGTCAGAGAGTACAATCCAAGACAACAACTCTGCCATAAACTCTACTTGTTGTTGACTCTGTCAGAGAGGTATTAATTTAATTAATTTAACTATTATGTCTACTATTGAGGTTGCAGTTTGCAGTAGTGTTAAACTGGACTGCATTAATATTCTAATATTTTGGCCACCCCATTTACATACATGAGGGGGGCCACACTATTAGAAGCAGCTCTCAGTATAATGCAGTTTAAGTGGATTACATTGGATTGTAGAAGTACCTAATGAAGTGATATGTTTGATGGATCACTGTAGAGAAATAAATGCACATTTCTATTGGATACACACATGGTGTTTAGCATTATATTAAATATATATAAAGATGTATTAACAAAGTGTAATTAACATTAACTTCATTAACTCATGCAGCTTAATATAGACAATAAAGCAGTGTCATAGTTTTATATACAGTCATTCCCAGACGTTAACAGCTGCAGAGCACATGTCGCATGTACATATTGTTATGTGACACTGTGATGATGCAAACGCGTTAGCTCGCCTCAAATAAAAGCAAACATTCGCCGTGTTTAAAGTCCTGTACTGTTCGCGTTTGAACACTAAACACCGGGTCTCATCTCTGTAAATTCACGTGAAGAAAAAAACCACGAGGTGCTGGCTGCCGCGTGTGATTGACAGGCACCAACAGTCCAAACACTAACGCGACGTTAGCTTTAACAGCTAGCACGCAGCTAAATTAACAACAACAAACTGTGTAATTAACGCCGCTTGTAAACGGCTCTGCTGCTCTTCAAAGTGTCTGAATTACACGCAGCTGTGCCACTTTTACACAACGTGAAGACACTTTATTTATTTTTATTAACTGTGTTGACAAGAGGATGATGTACAGAGAGAGAGAGAGCAGCTGACGGACAACAACACGGTGAGCTAACAGTCACATATGACCTTGTTTGAGATGCTAACCGGATGCTATCAGGCTAATTATGATGTTCAAAGGAGAAACCAGCTCACAGGCAGGCTGTTATGGGTTAAAACTTACCGGGGTGTCCTTCTCCGACTGACTCCGAAGTGAAGAGGAAGCAGTCTTCATCAATGAATGAGTCGTTATGGAAACCGTTTAGATGGCCGTTCATCTTTTTCCCCCCCAATAAACACACCGTGAGCTAAGAGGCTAGCTGTTTAGCTACAGAGCTGCTACTACTTAAAGGGTTTACAAGCCGGACGGGTTTTTAACCACCTCCTGCTCTCACGCTCATAAAAAAAGTGACCACGCTGCTTCTGGTGTCGCCACACGCGGGTGAAGTGTAGCCTGGCTCGGATAGCTGGATTTATCTGGTTGAACAATTTCCTCAGACCTCTCTCAAGTCACTTCCTCTGCGGCCAATGTTGTTGTTGAGCTCAGACCATGTGGTGCAAGTGGGCGTGCTCTAATTAAGCTCAGGCATTGACCCTGAGGTGAATTGTCCAACTTTTTAAAGAGATACTTTTATTTTATTTTATTAATCCATCGAGGGGAAATTCTTTTTTCACTCAGTTTTTTTTTTTTTACATGCATTTACACACACACACACACACACACACACACACACACACACAAAAAACACACAAAGAGCGGGGTTCGGTGCCTTGCTCAAGGGCACATCGGCAGTGCCCAGGAGGTCAACTTGCACCCCTCCAGCTACCAGTCCACCTTCCATACTGTGGTCTATACTGGACTCGAACTGGCCACCCTCTGGTTCGCAAGTCAAGTCCCTACAGACTGAGCTACTGCCGGTCCAGTGTGTCAGATTAAAGGATGCTATTTACATATTATGGCAGAAATGTAATATAATATGCATAGCTGTGGTTTAATTAGTGTATAATCACCTGAACGTGTGTTGTTTTTGTTACTGTAGGATGAGACTTTTATATCTACAGACACCAAGTGTCCTCTTCCACAGGGCAGGCGAATGGCTGGGAAATTAAGTGCCAAAAACTGTAATTCCTCAAACGTCCACTTGAGGCTGGCTACAGAATCTCCATAAGCCTCCATGTTAAAATGTCCAACTTCACAGCAGAAATAAACATGTTTACAGCCTGGAACAAAAAACAGTTTTGGTCTCTATAGCTAATTTATGTTCATGACAACTGTATTGAAGGCGGATTTTTCACCCTCAGTACCTGTTCAAATTATATTAAGGCTTAAAGTTATGCATAATTAACAGCATGGCCGCTTTGACTGACAGGTAGGTGCCATTACAGATGGCTTGATTGAGTGCCCACCTCAGGTCCACCGATGATCCATGTCGTTGCCGATTTTTAGATCAGAGGCAGCACCACATATTTTGAGCTTCATAACAGCACTTTGGAAACTACGGGTGATATCACACATACGTTGTCCATTTTTTATATACTGTCACTGAGTCCACCATGTTGAAATGACACATCTCTACAGTAGCATAGAACAAGCAAACTAAACACTGGTTACAGATAGCGCCTTTTGTCCATTTCACAGCCACCATAGTTTCACAGCCACCATAGTTTCACAGCCACCATAGTTTCTCCTTTGTGCTAGAAAGGAGATGTTGACATGAGGGGGTTGTAATCAGTAGCTACAACACTAGATCTACACACTAAATTCCACACACTTTAAGATTTAGGATGTATAGTTTTTGTGGTTGTAAACCTTTTTTTTTAAACCCCACTTTATAAAACCCGGACTATCCCTTAGAGGCCTGAAGAGGTGAAAGTATCGAGTATTTCAACAAGAAAAAAGTAGAAATGAAGGTATTTATTCTCTAATTTTCTGGTGACTCCTCAGATTGGGAGCCACTGACATAAGTAGGGCAGTGCAAGGTTGTTGGTTTGGTTCCCTGGACTAGGTGGGCAAAGTGAAAGCAGTTCTTCCTATCCACTACATAGAAATACAACTTAAATTTAGTTTCTGCTCAGTATGTGGAAAGAGGAAAATGGCAATGGCAGCTGCCTGAGTGGATCTGTAATGATGATTGAGGGTTGACCCCTTAACTTTCTGCAGTGAGCTACACAGTTTTGGCTGCCCGTCAGATAAAACTTACTGCTCAGGGGAGGATTGCCTCTTCGCCCTGCTGTCTCTCGTTGGTTTTAGACCAGCTTGCTAATCCAAAGATTAATTATCTTGATTGCAAACATCAGGGCAAAGCATAAGCTGTGCACACACTTCAAGATCTTCTTTGTGTAAAGTGATTGTCTGGATGCTCCGAGAGACTGACGTCTGTTTTGGTACTTGTATTTGAAAAATGTCAGATTATTTCATGGCATTTGACAAGGTGTTTTCAAGTCACAATTCTTCTTCTCCTTCACAGTTTTATGTATAATGTTTGTCCAATAAACAGTATTTTGTCAGTTTATTTTCCGATTGTTCTTGTTTTATTGAAACAGTCACACAGTTACATTACACTTGTTTTCCTTGAAGCAGAACAAACACATTAGCCTAAAACGTCCACTCACTGATTTCTATAGAACAAGGGCTGTATTCACAAAGCCGCTAAGAAAAAGAGCATTGATCTAAGATTACTGTTTCAAGTCACATGGTCACATGTAAGTTTTCAGATTGGCTGAGGCGGTGAAATGCTCCTAGCTCTATTCTCGGATGCATTAGATTTATTTTATGAATACAGACCAAGAACTATAGAGTTAAAATATTAAACCATCACCTGGTCCAAAACACACACATTTAATTTATGTATTAACACATAGACCTACACAACCCACTACCCCTGCACACACACACACGCACACACACACACACACACACACACACACATAAACACAAACACACTCTCTGTTGTGAACTATGATACCATCAATATGTCTGGTCCAGGGTCCTTGCTTTGATAAAAGACTGTTAACGTTGATCAATATGGCTGTCAATAATAACCGCTCACATCCATCACAGGTTTACTCCGACTTTGGTTTCACATTCAATATGTTTGTTTATGTATGATATAGCTTATGAGTCTATAAAAGCACTTGTCATCAGGAGTCAGGACACATCTTTGACTCCAGGATACACATAGTGTATGAGATGATGGTAGATTCAGAAACAGAGAGCTGCAGGGCTACAACGCGGAATGTTTGCAAACTACATTAAGAGTCATTAAATGTGCTGCTTCTACGAGCACAGTGACTTTATAGGATCAGAGCACGCTCTGAATGTATAGATATTGCCGTCGCTCTCCTTGTACAGTACCTCCTTTTACCAGTTGAGGTTTATATTCTACGCAGTGTTTGTTTCCCCTGTCTTTCCTATCTGTTTGACCCCCGTGGGGCTAACCTGAGCTGGTCTGTGTTCACCTAAGATAGCAGCGATTAAAGCCTCCGGTGCAGTCACCCCACCGCCTGGAGACACAGGGCTGCGTGGGCTGAGCGGGCTGATGGTGGGAGACTGCACAGTGTCTGGGGAGACCAGTCGCTCCTTCTTAGCAGCAGAGCAGGGTGAGCGGCTGCGAGTCTGGCCTTCTTTGGAGCGAGGACAGAGGCTGAGGCCCTGCAGGGAGGGGAGGGGGTTGGAGGAAAGAGCAGGTACAGCGGGGCTGCGGCTACGACGGTGGCGATGGTGGTGTTTGCCAGTTTTAGGGCTCGGGCTGCGGGAGTTCGGAGCCAGCAGAACCAGAGTGCTGTCATCTTCTGAGCTGACGTCTGAGTTGTCGGAGCCATGTGCGGTGGGGCTGTGGACAGGAATCTTGATCTGTTTAGGGTGGAGAATTCAAGAGAAGATAACAGCATGAGGGAGGTTGTTAAATATGACTATATGACCAAAAGTATGTGGGCACACCTCTTAATATCCTTTACTTAAGTAAAAAGAAACAACATAACAATGAAGAAATACTGCACTACAAATAAAAGAACATAAGTAATATCAGCATTAAGGCAACAAAATGCCCCCTGACAGTGTAACCATTATTTAATTATTATCATTGATGCATACAAACATATTGTTGACAGGTTAAGCTGGTGCAATGCATCATATTTCATCCACTGATGATATTTTTGTATGTATGTGTAGCTCTTATAGGCACATGCATGTAGAGTAAAAAAGTATATTTTCCTCTGTAATGTAGTGCGCAGAGTAGTAAAAAAAAATGCAATATAAGGTCTGACTGCCATTATCAAATAATCTGTCCATTATTTTAGTTTAATCTATTAATCATATTAGTCCTTAAAATATAAGAAATCAATACAACATTAAGCTCAAATGTACTTAATCACATCTTGTTTTATCCAAAACCAAAATATTCAGTTATTATTCATTCAGATATAAGTTTACTATCATTGAAGATTAATACATTTAGAAAATATTTATATTTAAATAATGAGTCATTTATGAAAATAGCTGCTGATTTAGTTTCTGTCCATTTGACCTAAATACAAATATCTCAAAATTGTATTCAAGAAAAGTATTGGAGAAGTAGGAGTAGATGTACTCAGTCACAATGATATTTTTAGACTAGTAGTAGTGTGTGCTTCAACTTTGTGGAAGTTTCCAGTTTCAACCAAGTGGCAACCTCTGTGGCTGTGAAGTGAAGCCAATATGACAGTGCCAAAAAATGCAGTTCCTCGAGTGACCACTTGAGGCTGGCTCCAGAACAAGTCAATCTCCATAAGCCCTCATGTTAAAATGTCCAACTTCACAGGAGAAATAAACATGTTTACAGCCTGACACAAAAACAGTTTTGGTCTCTATAGCTACTTTACCCGTTCATGACAGCTGTACTGAGGGTGAATATATTTACAACTCACCTGTTTAAATTAGTCCGCCGTTATTCCACGTCTTTGTGGTTATTATATTATATTAATGACTATGGATTTTAGAAAGAGATATTCAACTGTCACATATGGCTGTAATGTTTGGGTGTCCACACCATACTTTTGGCCATGTACTGTATATATGTGCGTATTTAGCAGAGAGATGGCTCCCTTTTTGTCTTTTCTTACCTGAATTGGTGTTGACAATCCAACGATACTGTTCATATTATTACTGTAGTAACCCAGCATGTATTCACAGTCATCTCTTGGTAAATCCTCCTCTGAAAATGTCACCTGGAAAAGGACCGAAGAAGAACAGGAAGAAATTAACCTTGAATTCATCTTTGGTTTCAAAATAAACGTGTGAATTTGAATATTTGACACACCTGTGTTGCATGTTCTCCTTTGGCCCATATGTACGCCTGGTAATCTTTGTGATGCCTGAATCCAACCTGTGCAGAATAACAAATGGCATCACACACAGACACTAGACAACACATTGTAAGATTTTATCCTGAGCCTTTGAACAATAACTGAGAATTACCTTATATATCGCTACCCAGTCCCATGAGCTGCGCTGATAAGTTGATGCAACAGTGAATCTGACTGTAGCATCTGAGACTTTACACCACTCCTTGTTTACGTGCAGCTCCACCAGGGGCATTTCCACCTTGAACGGGAACTAGAAAAAAAAAAAGCAAAGACAGTTAAATAAAATATAAATCATAAATTTACAGTGTATTTGAGTAAGCGTGTGAAACACTGTCTCACATGCAGTGAAAACACAGCAGAAACAGGCTTGTGGTCACTGATGGTGTAGCCCATGTGACTCCGGTACACATGCTGCGTCACTTTAGTCGCCCCACCCAACCAAGAGGTCAGACCACGCTGCAGTGCTGCATTGTGGGTAGGAACCGGGGAGCCGGTACGACGAAGGCGCCAGAGGATGCGGTCCGTCCAGGCAGGTTTCCTCTTCTTGGCACTGACAGAAAAGAAGCAAAGTGGGACAGACTGCCACAGAAGGTCGGAGTTGAGTAGAGAAATAAAATGTGATGGAGTAAGTTGGACAAACCTGGTGTCGTACGTGTGAGTGCCCACATCAAACTTATAAGTAGGTGGGAATTTGAGTGGTCCCTCATTGAAGCCTTCCAGGATGGACTCTGTGATTTTAGCCATGTTGAGCTGTAGAATAAAAAAAATGACAGGGTATGATCGAATAATCAAAAAAATGACCTCCGTTCCTAACCACTTTTCCTTGACCTCGATGGAAAACGTCATGAGGTCAAGGAAAGATGTGAAGGAAAGTTCATAAGGAGTTAGGAGAAGACGTCTGTGCATCTGAGATACTACTTCCTGTGCGCTCTTACTGTGTTGTTTCACGTAGAATATATAAATGTGGACATACCGGTGAAAAATATGATGTTATCAACGTCAGAATTGAAATAATAAAGGAATACTGACCACCTGTCACGAATGTGAGTCAGTGCGGAAGTGTTTGTCTACTACTCATATATAAACATAACTATGACTAATACTCAAACAGAACAGGCTTCATGATTAAAGTTTTTATATCACGTCATTATGTCTGTCCATATTCACACGCTCTCTCTTTGCTGCCACAGGCTGTATCACACTTTTTAAATACATTGATGTTTTTAATGTCTGGTTGTGAATGGCTGAACTGTGTGTTGATTTTTTTGTTGCTGCCGCAAGGAATTATAGGACGACATTATCTCCTTTCCTTTTGTAAAGGATGGTCCGGTGTATCCTCTGCTAAAGGAGATAAGAAAGGAAGCAATGAAGCTCCTTTCCTTAACATTTAGAGAATTCAAACAGCTCTTATCATGACGGCTACGTAAATACCTCCAGGTCATTTCACTCATTTAGGAAGCTTCCTAAGCAAAACAGACTATTCGACCGCACCCAGAGAGAAACGAGCAGGTTGCATAACTGAATGGATTTCATCCGTCATAACAGGTGACGTTCATGTTGTACTACAGCGACCTCTGTTGGTTGTGGTTGGTGATCGAGGGACAAACAGGTGGTGTAAAGCCTTCAAGAAAAGTCAATCTGTCTCAGAGAAAGGACAAATGTTTTAAAATGCTGAAGGTGCCTCACCTGATCACGCTCCCACAGAAGAGGCAGCTTGTTGCTGTCGATGGCACATTTCACCACGTGGATGTCATAGTCTTCAATACGGAAGTTTAAATCCCCAAACCAAAACACGACACTGGGGACCAAAAAATACAATTATTATAAATATATTTTACTATAAAAGAAATGTAAGGATGTTGTTTTTTTTACTTGACATATAAAAGATTAAATACTTTTAAGCCCTATCATGCCATAAGGCCTCCAAAGATTTTTCATTTATCACTGGTGAGCGGCTCCTGCTATTTATAGCTCAGATCAGCTCCCAAACATTTGGTGCAAATGAAAACTCAAACAAATATATATATATTTATTTATGAGTGACGGTGTGCATCACCCACTCGTGGTCCAGTACACCCGTGGCGGTCCCTCCATCAAACTGCTGCTGCTGCAGGATGCTTTCAAAGTCCTCCATCCGTTGCTCCAGGTTCCTCATGTGAGCTGGCAGGTGACAGTTGAGAAAGCACACCGGGTGGCCGAACATTGTCATCCTCGCGCTGACGCCCCCTTTATTCCCCTTGAGAGTGAGAAAAAAGGGCAAAGAGAGGACACAGTGTGAAGTGGATCCCTTACGTATATCATCTTCAAAATCAAATAAATCAAAAAAACAGCAGCATGTATCACTAATATCTGTTCGGGGACAAAGTTCGGGATGTTTTTCCTGTCCCTGAATCACAAAGCCAGACAGCCTGCTGCTGCACTGACCTCAAAGAGAAGGAGACTGCACCAGCAGCAGCCAGGGGTGATGCTGACATCAACACGCACGGGAAGGTCATACACTGACATTATGCACCCCCCGCATGGACATGCACGCTCGCTTTACCTTTCAACACCACACCCCGCTCCCGTAAACCCACTGACACAAACCCACCCACAAATTTCACAACGTGATTAATCTCATAGCAACACTCTTCAATGTGCATCACGTACCCAATATCCCCCAAGTCCTGTGCGAGTACTCTGCGTCTGCACGCCTCTGAGGAACGGAAGATGGCAGAATTTAGAGAAAACCAGCAGCAGCACTCCCTGCATACGCTGGGACGCCACCTATATGGAGGGGATAGGTGAAAAAAATACTATATAAACACAGTAAACAGACTTTGCAAATGCAAAAATGGTATGTCTTTGACTGCGTACTGACCAAAACATATCCAAAAGGACTGAGTGTGTCCATGCAACGTTCACTCCACTGGTCTGAAAAAAGAACATCCTTCAGCCGCTTGTTTATCATGGAGTTGACTTCCTGGAGTCTGCCAGAAAAGTAGAGAACCGGCATTAATAAAAAGGACAGCGACACTTAACAGGAGGGGACAGATCAAAATGAACACAGATGACTGAGTGGGCACTCACGGCTGTCTCTCTGGCACTGCTGAGCCTGGTAGAAATAGTTGCTTACCCGATGATAAACATGTCAACGCTCCCATCTGAAACATTTGGTCCAAACAGAGAAGTGATGTCATCTGGCGGGACAGCTGATCCCACGTTCCATGTGACGATGTACACCCTTTCGAAAGGACAGAAACAGTGGAAATGCTGCATTAGATTTACAGACTACACACACTGTGGACGTAATCTGTGCTGTAATCCTCAGAGAAATAGCTTTCATTTGAGTTACTGCATATAGAAACATCAAGAGACCACATTAGGGCTGCAACTAAGATGTGTTTTAATAACTGATTCGTTTATTGATTGTTTCCCTGATTAATCAATGAATCATTTTGTTCTTCAAAGTATGACTCTGTTTATTATCATAGAAGACAAGAAAGAGTAGTTAGAGCCAGATGATTTTTGACATTTTAGCTTGAAGTCAAATGATTAAACAATTATTGAAGTAGTTGCCAGTTCTCTTTCGACTGACTAATTACAGGCTTGCCTTTTTGTGATTTCATCTTTTTATTTTATTATCGTGTTTTCATATTTTTCATCATCATCATCTTTTTATCCTTAACCAGACCTGCTTTTTTAATGTCAGTTTTTCCCTTTTTATGCCCCCATCTCATATCTCTTATTACTGTTTTGCTATTCTTTGATGTCTCCGCTTTAATAGAAATAGAAAAAGAATAACCAGTTTAAATGTTTTATTGCTCTGGCTGTTTTCTGTGACTTTGTCTTTGTTGTGTTTTACTTTTTCTTGATTTTAAGTGAACTTCTTTGGCCTTCTGTTGGATCCTTTGCTCTGTGAAGTACTTTGTAAACCTTGTTTTTAAAAGGGGCTATATTAATAAAGTGAATTAATAAGTGATTAAAAAAAACAATCAATCAAGTGAATAAAGTAATTATTATTGTTTATTATTCTAATTAATAAAATAACTTTCATCACAGCATCACTCTTTAAATTGATGATTTCTGCCATCACATGATAACTTTTAGCGAATCCTACGGGTACATTTGTAAGTGTAAAAATTAACTTAAAGGACCACATTGGTGGTTTTGCTTCGTTAGCACAGTAACTACAAATATTAATTTACATTACTGCCAAACCTTTTTCAGTTGCGTATCATATTTAAGAACGTTTCCATCCATTACAATAGCCCATAACATGAAAATCAATATAGAGTCACTGGAAATTTGAGGTAGAAGAATTATAGTCTACTATACTCTACTACTACTGTACAAAATATTCTTCTTTATTTGTTTTTGTAAATATTCTGTCATCATCATGTTCATTCATTCATTTCTGAGCACAGACTGTTTTGAAAACTCTCTCAGGTGCATTTAAAGACACTATTATATTGATATTTAAGACCTAAGAGTTAGTTGTTGAATGAACTGACATCCATGAATGCCATGAATGACCAAATCCACATTTTTCTTTAAAAAACTTCATACTTTTCAGGAGCAAACTCCACAACAAGCATAATCTTTAAAACATCTGACAATAACATAACCCTGACAATAAAATAAAATACAAATAATGTGATGGATTAAGTTTTCCATTCAAGTGGATTTTCCTACCATTCTGACATGAATGGATGTAGCCTGAGTTTAATGTGAATTGTGATTTTGCAGTTTAAAGTAATGGAGTTTTTAACAGGTCAATTTAACACCGATGCCGCTATCTGACCTACATAAATAAACAAGACCCTCAGCGTGAAGATTGGATATTTCTACATAGTTATTCTTAAATTCTGACACCGGGTTGGATTTGTTCGATTTCCCCTCAAAATCAATGAAACAAAGCGGTGGAAACATTACCATAGTACCATAGGGGCTGTCAGAATCAACACAAAACTCCCTGTAAGGGCTTTAATGGGCTAAAACATCCAAATCCACAAGGTTGGTCTATTACAATATGAGAGCTGTGTGTTTGAGTGTTGACGCTGCCATCTGAAGCCCTTCAGGCATGTCTCCTCCTTTAAAGAAACACAGTCCCACAGAGATTTTTACAGGCAGTCGTCGGTAATGAGCGAGGAACATAACAAAAGTGTGCCTCTGGGAAGTCTGCCAACAAAATGTGGCTGTGTCACTCTGTCAGGTTCACAAAGCTCTCAGTGAAATTTGCAGCTTCCATTCATGTGACATGGTCTGGCAGACATCCACTTTCTTACAGCCGCTGACTGAAGGACAGCTTCTGCAGCTGTGTTTAGACGTAATAGGGAACAACATTCACACATAAACCCTCACACAAGCACATGTTTAATGAAGGTGTGAGTATTTGTCTCACCTGAAGTCGTTGTTCTCTCCTGGCTTTTCGGATTGCACTTGGCTCTGTGTTGAGCTCCCAGGTGAGGGGGTCCTCCGTGGCTGAGGACTGAGGCTGGGTTTGGGGCTGAGTCTGGGGTTGGGGCTCAGGTAAGGCTGGCTGGTGTAAGACTGAGGGCTGTGGGGACTCTGGGGACTGTGAAGGGAGAGGGAGGACTCTGTCGGGGAATGCGGCAGGACGTTGGTACTCTGAGGTCCTGGGATGCAAACTGGGATCAAATGTATTTCCTTGGAGGGGTCCACTGAGATTCTAGTCGTCTTTGGAGCAGGTTTATTTCCAAAAGCTGTCGGCCTTGGCCGGCTTATGCTTGCCAGCGTTGCTGAAGTAGACCCAGACTTTGGTTGCCCTGACTGCATTTGGTCTGTCAGTTTCATAGGTGCACCTGCAGCCTGCATGGGCCTCAATCCTGACTGTTTCTTGAGCGCCTCTGATGTGCTGATGAGAGGTGGTTCCTGGATTGCGAGCTGTGGAGGTAAACCTGAACCGGCTCCAATCAATGCACAAGGGCCGAGTTGCACTTTGGGCCCACAAGGCTCCGGGCTGATTTGTTTCTGCTGCATGCGATCCATCAACCTGCAACAGGCAGTGTGAGGATTATTAGAACACAACATCCATCCATCCATCCAATCATTTTCTGTAACTGAGAGATGAAGTACACCCTGGACAAGTTGCCAGCTCTTTACAGGGCACATAGAGACAAACAACCTCTCACACTCGTGGGCAATTTAGAGTCACCAACTAACCTTTTAAATCCTGTTAAGTCTTTGGACTGTGGGAGGTAGCCGGAGTACGTGGAAAGAACCCACGCAGACACGGGGAGACAGGGAGAACATGCAACTCCACACAGAAAGGCTCCAGCCGAGGTTGAAACCAGCAACCTTCTTGCTGTAAGGCGACAGTGCTAACCACTGCACCTAGACCACAGCAATTTGAGATAAATAGTGTGGTTTGCAGGGATCATGTCCTAAACCTGCCTTCGCTTGGGTCATGACGTCAACGTCCTTTTTTTTGAGGATTTGCATGCATTGAGCAGAAGCCGAGAGAATGCATCACATTACACTGAGCACCTGTCTACATCACGCTCCCCAGGCATCACTGATGACGTGATCATGAGGAGGCAAGCGGGCTGAGGCGGTGCCTGAAGAAATACTCTTGATTTTGTACTCAAGTAAAAGTGGCAATAACACAGTTAGACACAAGTATCAGCATCAAAACGACACTCAAAACACCAAAAAAGGACTTACTACGCAGAATTTCAGAATGATATGATATCGTTGGGTTCTATGGATGCATTCATATGTACGGCTTCCTTTCTATAATATCACACCATGATTGATTTGTTTGCATTAGTAATTGAATCTGCAAACCAAAAGTCCAAAGTGTGTTGAAGTATGAAGCAGCATAACATGCAAATATTTAAAGTAAAGTGCCTTAAAATCTCAATTTTCCAGCAGTGATCTGAGGAAAACTAACTTTGGACCTCTGTCCTGGATTACATCCTTGTTGCCTAGCAACGTTAATTAGCCCCCCAGACCCTTTTTTTTTTACAAAGCAAAAGATAGAAGTGTTGCTGATCATTATGGGATCGTATCACATCGCTCAAATAACATTTGATCTCTCTCTCACTCTCTCGGTTTCTGGATTAAGAAACTGAACTCAGGTCAGTCAGAGGGGGCGCATGAGACGGGACACACACACACACACACAGCTGCAGATAATGGAGCACATCAGACAATGTCAACAGATACTGTAGGTCACAAGGAAGAGGATGATAGGAGGACAAGGGGCCTCCCACCATTTTGTTTATGTGCCCTCCCACACAGAAATGAAACACCTCTCTGCTGTTTAATCATTCATGATACGTAAATTAGGACCTTCATTCATGTGACCATTGTAGTAACCTGCAGAAACTTTGCAGGGACGATGGTCAGACAGGTCTGCGTTGAATTCACTTTAAAAGTGGAAACTTTTTAGAGCTTAAATGTCACCGGACAAATGGGCCATTTTTTCATATTTCATACTGAATGAGTCCGCGAGTGTGAATGACAGCTCCATTATCCACAAAGGTACGCGCCTGGATTTGGCCACAGAGCTCATTTTTACATGCAAAATCCACACAAACACGAAGCTGCAGCGACCTCATCGTCACATCTGTCTTACCTTTCATGCGTTTTGTGTTTTTCTTTCTTTTTTTTCTTTTTTTAATCTCCAAGGTGAACCTTAAAGGTGATCTCCCAAATTCACAAGAAGAGCATCAGTCTCCCTTTTTGTCTCGCGACAGAGATGTCACATCCAGGCAAGAGAGAAAGAGAGAGAGAGACGGGGGGGGGGGGGAGGAGAACGATCGATGTTCGGTCCTGAGACAGACCGAACCAGGCAGCCTGCAGGACGGATACGACCCCGTCGGTGTACGCGGACAGCGGACGGTCTCCGTCACGGTGCAGACCGCGCCGCAGGGCTGTCAGGACAGGAGGCGGTCACGCTTGACGCGTCCGGACTCTTGCATGTTGATGTTTGTGCTAAAACACAACAGCTGGTTATCCCTCATCCTACTTAACACTGTTGATCGGAGCTGCTGTGCACTTTTCGGTCATCATCATCATCATCATCATCCCGTCTGCACCTCCTGCACACCGGCCGTACACCGACCCATCACGCGCTCAGTGCGCCTCTTTCTCTCTCTCTCTCTGAGTGCACTCTGGGTAAAAACACATGAGGGCACCTGAGGGGCGGGCCGAGCAGGAAAGGCAAACAAAAATCAGCTGACCAGAAATAATTGAGCATCTGTCCTATCAGTGACGCATTAATCTGCCATTAGTGCGTCACTGATTGTCAGTGAATTGATCAGCACGCCAATAATTAAATTCAAGTCTGCTCCTTCTGTGTATCTATAGCAGCTGGGCGCCTTTAATAGCTCTCCAGCTGGACACAGTGTTCATTTTTAAGGTGAGATTCTCCCAATTTTGTCCTGATATGTGACAAAATGTAATTAATTTATTGCAGTAACGTGACAAAACACTCTCCAACTAAACACACACACTACTTTTTTTTTTATCAAAGCAACACTGTGTAACTTATCTAATATAAAATAACAAGTCATTTTGTTGCTGCACTGACTTGTAATCAGGTGAATGGTGTCTCTTTCATTCCCACTTTGCACTATGTGACTTTGTGCTCCGGGTACGATCACCCACAAGAAGAGTGTCACTGATTTTGGTAAAACTGGATCATATTTTATGTAGAAAATGTTTTCTGATGTCCTCCGGCTGCTCTGACTCAGCTCTCTGTGATTTACAGAGTTTCCTCATGGACAGTGAAAGTAAACTGCTGCCAAATGTAGCTGCTGTTAGCTGCTGTTAACTCAGTTTGTTAGCTGGGCTGCCCGGACTGTGAGCTCAGAGCACCGGGGGAGTGTTAGTGTTAGGAGGTTTTCAGCTGAGCAAATGCAGACGAGAAGCGGAGCTGACGTCGTACCAGAACTGGAGCTGGGCAAGTAGGCAATGTAACCAGGCTCAGCAGCCACTATGGATGTAATGACAGAGGCAAAAAGACAGAAGGTAATGTTGATAGAGAAAGCTAAAAAGAGACAAGTGAGAGTGAGCGAGCAAGAAGCTGTTGGACAAGAATAAATCTGGGACTGACTTTTAGTTGTTGGTGAGAGCTTGGTGAAATAAAAGGCTGAAAGACAGACACCGAGCTGGGCTGCGTGTTATTGATGTTTGGCTGTTAGCAAAGTTGTCAACTAGTTTTTGATCATAAGTAATGCAAATACACGTGTACAACTGTTCATATTTACGACTCTGGAACAGGGGACACTAAATTACAAAATTATTATTCTCACTATTAATAGTAGATTTGGTCTGGTAGTACCTGAGTACATTATTCAGCAGGTGAACTGTGCTGCATGTCAATTAGAAAAGCTTGTGAAATTATAATTATTTAAAGGAATATTCCAACTATTTAGTATTGTATCTCCATGAAGTTTGTGAGTCAGACTTTCTGTTATGAATTCAGTTCACTCAGATGAAGCATTCCAGCATTTCATTTGACATCCTACAAGTTAAACCAAACTTCTTAAATCTAAACAATTTATAACAAAGTCCTGGCTGAATAGTTTTAAATTAAACATGTGGAGTTGTTGAATATGTTAGCAGGCTTTCTACAGTGGCACTTAGTTTAAGCATCAGTTGTAGTTTGAAAACAACAGCACGTTTAATGGAATGGATTTTTATTAAATGTGTCTTTAATACACTGTCAGACCCTCAACAGCATTGTCATAAAACGTGTTCCCAGATTCTCTCTGGTGGTTCTGACTGAGATTAATGCAGATGTGTAATCTCAGTGGAATGCACTGACCCAAAGCGCCAGCTGTCCACCGAGAGAGAGCACGTAGACACCGCATAAGTCCCTGCTAACACACAAGCGCTACACATTGTGCATTTACATTCACATGATGTATCAGCCAGATACATCAAATACATAATCCTCTCCTTAATGACAACAAAAGTGCATAATGTTATCTTTTTGACCTCAGCTCGTGCTTGTGTGTATTAATTGTAAAAAAAAAAAAAAACTGTCTACATTCTCTTTTTGGTTTTGACCAGGCCTTTCTCCACCAGGGAGCGATAAAACTCCTGGATGTACGTGTACACACACTTCCAGTCGGGCTCTGTCATCCGGACTAAGTCATCAGGGTCCAGCAGTGGAGGGCAGCCTGCCAGCCTCCTGCGGACAGAGAGCGAGTGTCACTGATAAACGACTTGACACAGAACCATGAAGTCACTTTGTTCTTATTTGCAATGCACCGCCGGAGCTCGTTCCAGACAAGATACATCTGTTTCTTTATATAAGGCACGAGAACTCACTCTGCGGTGCTGAAAGCCAGCTGGAAGTTATCCCTGGGCTTGTTGGGGTTGAGGATGGAGTACTCAAAGGCGTCAGGGAAGAACCGGTGCACCAAGGCGCAGAAGGCTATGCCATCTTTCCAACTTGAGGAGAAGTTCTGGATGTTAACCCCCTGTTTTAAAACAAATAGTGGCAGAGAATGAGAAACGAGGGGCAGAACTATGTATATATATAGCTCCACAGGGAAATAATTCACAGGCAAAGAAAGGCAGGGCATATTTACCTCATATGGCTCTGTTTTGGCCCTACACCAGTCCAGAAGCATCTGTTTGACATTTTTAGCGTTGGGTGCTGCAGCAGGAGGACATTTCTGGGCTGAGGCTTCAGCAGGACTGGCCCGGCTGAGGAGAAGAAACCAAGACAAGAAGATACACACTGCACGTGCAGATGAAGTAAGGTTTACATCATCTTTTAACTCAGCAGATGCTTTGCTTTTGGGGTCGACGGGATTACTAAACATGCCAGAAGACTTTGCTTCGCAGCAGTCGGGAAAATGATGCTGACAAACTGCGATCTGAATCTAAATTGATATCATTAATTAAAAAGAAGCCAAATATGTGGGCATGTCTGGGATTAAATGAATGCTTTACTTGTTCATATTTGTTCTTTTTGATCCTGCTTTGTATATTTAACATGCAAACTTGATCATACAGTCGACTCACCTGCCTGCTGGTGGACAGGACTGACCTGGCGCCTCTAACAAGATGCAGATAATCAAATTAATATCAAGAAGCTCCCGTTATTTGAATTAAACATCAAAACATCACCAGGTGTCAGAGAGCGTCTTCGTAAACATACTGTTCGTCGATGGCTGCTGGTTCATGGATGCTCTGCCTATGCTGACAGCTGCGCCTGTTGTTCCTCCTTTGCTCAGGCCTTGCTGTTTCAAGTCCTGCTGCCTCGAACCTCGCTCCTGCTCCCGTTTATCTGATGAGGGACGGTGGAGAATTGAGAAAGCAAGCAAAGCATCATGGGAATATTATTATTATAGTAGTTTATGGGTAATTCTTGCATGGTTTTGCTGATTTTACCTCTCTTTTTCTTCAGCAGGTCCCTCAATGCGGCACGTATCATTCGTCTCTGTTCATAATCAGTTGTATTGTCCAGCTAAGGAGACAAAGAAGTGAGAGATTAAGGAGAGACACACAACTCTGGACAGCTTTAAAGAACTATCATACAATAACTGAACATTTTCTCTTACTGGATTAAAGGTCACCTAATTTTAGAATTAATGTCAGAAAATCTTCAGATTTCTATAACAAACATTCAAGGCTCACCATCTTGTTGAGAACCTCTTCATCCTCAATAGCAGCCAGTTCTTCGCTGGTCAATGACGCAGCTCCAACATCAGTTTTTGACTCCATGTCTGAGGAGTAAATCTGCAAAAAAAAAAAACAGAGCACCGGGTGAGAAACAAGCAAGCAAGTAAACTTTACTTGCTTTTCTTTTACTTTTCTTTTTCTTTGTTCTTGCTTTTAACTGTGTGTTTTAATTTGTTCTTTTTAAATGCTCTGTCTTTATGTAAAGCACATTGAGTTGCCTCTTGGTATGAAATGCGCTATATAAATAAAAATGCCTTGCCTTGCCTAAACAAACTTAAATGCAAAAAGAGGCAGATGTTTGACCTTCACCTTCCTCACGTGTACAATGATTTCATCATTCACATAGAATTAAAAATGTCTGAATTATTTAGACCAAACAGTCTGATTACTTTACGTTATATGCTAAACAAATGTGCAAATGTAACAAACGGAGCATAAATCATGTCGCAGTAACTCAAATATAAACAATTGTCTTTCAACAGACACAAAGTGAACAGCCGTGCAGTGAAATATTTGTCTTACTGAAGTACCCCTCAGCGTATCTCAGCAACTGGCTGCAGCACACAAGGGGCAAAAACACGTACAAATATAGTAATGCACCGTAACAGGACCATTACTAGAAGAATCTGATAACAGCGTAAAACTATGTGCTCAGACACAGGAGGAAAGGAGTTCTAGTAAAGACTGATGGCACAAGATTTGGAGAATAAAGAAATAAAAATGTGAGAAATAGACAGTGAGGATAGTGATGTGGAGGTGTAGTGTCACTCACCTGATGTCAGGATGCAAACTTATATGTCTAGTTGGTAGTCTGTGTAGAAGTTTTCAGTGCTCTCCTCTCCTCTCCTCAGCTCTTCTTTGGAGTTGCCCGGAGAGCTGTGAAAGCTCAACCTTGAGATCACATCTCACATCGCAGCGCTTCATAAGGATGCATGTTTGGAGAGTGAGTGGAGGTTGCTTACATTAAGCACCCAAGATGGAAAAGAGGAGGAGGATGAGGAGGAGGAAGAGGAGGGAGAAGTCTCAGTCACCCTCAGCACTCTCTCCTCCTCTCGTCACTGCATCCTGGATGATGTCATGTGAAACTTTGGGGCATTCCTTCAGCCAAACTCTACTTTTTTTTTTTTTAAGCTGAACTTTCACTGGGTTATGCTTCAGTCAGAGGGTGCTGCGGACGAATCATTTGGGTGGAAAACAAAGAGTTAAAAATAAAAAAAAGTGAGGCGCACTGCCTTATTCAGGCAAAAGGCTGATCAGTAGCACCTTGTTTACAGAAGCTGAAGAATCTGTACCAGAGAGCCAGAGTGCGTGCACACACACATACGCACACACACACACACACACACACACACACACACACACACACAAATATCTGGAAAAGAAAATGAAATACACTCTTCAGCTTCAACAGTAATTATCCAGTGTTAAAATGTTAAGCAGATTTAGAGAATGATCTAATAAATCAGAAAGAAGACAGACGGCTCCACCAAGTGGTGAACGCTCACCATCTCAAAATAATCTCATAATGTATGACATGTAAATGCATGCAGTAAACCATGACAGTGCGGCCAGGACACTGAAACTGAAGCAGCTAAATGGAATTCAGCCATTTAAATTATTGACACTGTGTGTGTTACATGTCAAAATAAGGCCTATCCCTTTTTTGGAAAGGCACGTACTGCTCAAACCATTACTGGTTTAATCGGGCAGTAGACTGACTGAAAATTAATCACCAACAATTTTCATGATTGATTATAGTTTTGTGCTGTTGGTCAGATCATTTAAAGACGTCACTTTGAGCTTTGGGAACTTTCAGTGCCTGTTTATTATCATTAGTTGTGTCGCAGATTTATCTGTAACTTTTTTTTCTCCATCTAAGAAACTGTACAGCTTCTTTCCTTTCATCTGAAGAATTATTTTACATATATTTATATTGTTTATATTTTTTAGTACTTGATTTTTTACCTTCCTTATATTTTTTATTTTTTACTAAATGTTTGTTATGCATCAAATACACCAAGACAAGCTCCTTGTTTACTTGGCAATAAACCTTCAGTGTGTTGTATATGAATGATATTAAATGGTTTCACGTGCAAACGGAAAATTACTGTTAACACAAGATTAAAAAAAAAAAAGAATTATATAAAAATGCGATGTTGGATTAGTCTCAGACTAAACTTTGGTACAAAACAGGACACTTAGAGTAAGAGTTGAATATCATTTAAACATGCAGGAGGTGTGACAGTTTGAGAAACAACTCTGACTCAGTAATGAGGTGGTTGATTTTGTTATTATTTATTGTACCAGTCCATTTATTTTTAATTCAAGCAATTGCAGATCATGTGTATATGAATCGTCCATGTCTTTAGCCCAAAACAGAAGCACCTGTTGCTGCCGTTGGCATTTAAAATATTAACCAAAGTTGTTTTTTGACAAAATGACAAATCAGATCACCCCTTACTCATCTACATTATGTCCCAATAAGGCAGGAGGCAAACATTTTATCCTTAAACCAGCCACACATGACTATAAAATACATAAATATAATAAAATAAAATAACTATTTACACCCGACTAGCTTTGCAAACAATCAAAACCAGTATGTACACAGGACTGTATGCTTTGAGGGCAGAGTCTTCGTACCTCGTCAGTGCAACAGTTGCTTTGCCCCACACGTAAAATCTACTCATGATATAAATGAGAACAAGCAGCCAAACTTCCACGAGTTTAACAGAGGTTATAAACTAAATAAGGTCCGCTGATGCTGCTCCGATCATACATCAACACGAGTGTTTGAAAATGTGTTGATCAGATTACTCTTCTCTACTGAACACAATAAAATCCATCATTCACATGCTGATGATTTATTGTAGTTGTTGAAAAGCTGCTTGATCTCAGCCCGATAGTTAATAATCAGTGAACACGAGGGCATAACAAGTCCTATTTAAACAGCTGAGGTATTCAATAATGTAAAAACCAGTGAAATGATCTGCTGTACATAATCTTTAACCCTGTTATTGAAGATCACTGACAACATAATGAGTATTATTTTGAAATATATTAACCAACAAAGCCAGTTAACAGACTGCAAAATAAAACCGGATTCTCAACTGACTGGATTTATGAACTTAAGAGTCATGTGATATAATAAAATAAATAAAATTACAAGAATGGCACATTTGAAGTGTTATCAGTGATGCATCAAGTAAACTCTTCCAACAATCCCGCCTGCAGTTATTCTTGTGGCAAAATATGTGGAAAATGTGGTGGGTGTCATAACAATAACTTGACGTATGGCTTTGTTGTTTAACGTCGTGAGAGCTCAAACTGGATGTGAGGAGCGTGTCTGGTTACCGACCGAACCAGTATGACAACTCAGTGTGACTAAAAAAAGCTTTCAAAGTAAACATTTGGCATATCAAACAGGTAGGAGAGAATAAGCAGGAGCAAACGATCAGTTAAGATGTTTTCAGGAGCGGCATGCAGATCTCTGCTTAGTGTACCTGACTTTTCTCTTCAGAGAGAGGACAGGAGAGACTAGTGCAGTCTCGTATTACACGTATGCATGTGCAAGACACTTGAGGACCAAAATCTACAGCGTTACAGAGCCAGTGATCGCTATGGCCGTTCCAAAAAAATAAATATCTTCTTCCGTGTACATACTACAAAGGGGAATAAAATCTGTTTTGTCACAAAATAAAATCAACTTTTTAAATACTGAGCGAAAAACATAACACTGTCCAGCAGAGGTCAGTTAATTAACTTAAAAATTGCACTCAGAAAAAAAGGGAAAAATTAAACCAGAGGACGCTGGTTAGGATTCAAGAAGCAACCTTAGAGGACACCTCAATTTTCCATTCCTTCATCTCCTCCACGGGGAATAGAAAGCTAAAGTTGAGTGACACTCCTTAGAGAACTCGTGAACCTAATTATCGAGGAACGTCGCAGGGAGCGCGCCGTTGTAAAAGATGGAAATAATTGGACTAATTCTACAGAGACCATCTTTTCGAGCTGGCATGAGAACAAAATCTAGGGCTTAAGTGGGAAGCCACACTGCGGTTCATAGGGGGATGGACAAAAACACAGAGCTCGGGCCTCCTGTTAAAAATGTGCTTCAGTAGAGGAAAAGAGGCGTCTCATTGCACTGAAATATTAGCTTTGTCTGCCACTGTAACTTCTGCCTCTTAACAAGTTTCCCGCTTCACATACCAAAAGAATAAAAGCTGCCTAAAACCCAGTCCCTTACCATGACAGGGCCAGGTGAATGTCAGGTGACAGTACTAGTTATATATATTTTTTTTCATACAAATTGTGCCCGTTCAGATTTGAGGCGGACTGCTCGCTAAGGCCTGCCCCACCTCAATGTCACATGAGGCTCTCTGCGACCTGCAATATCCAGGACGGCCGCCCAAAACGTTGTTTAGTGCCCTCTGTAAATGAGAACGTCTTCACAGTGGAGTAGTGTGAGTGACAGTGTGAATACCTCACGAGGTATCAGATAGTTTTAGTGTGCTCATGCATGCATATACCACTATAGGCTGAGTATGCGCGATTTACAGATGAAGGAAGCTGTCACTGTGATAAATGAAGGCAACCTTTTCCTCTCTGCAGACTCCACTTCTGTGTGACCAGAGGGGAAATAAATTGGCACAGTGAGGAAGTTTAAAAAAACAAAACAAAAAGAAATCGGTCACGTCATCAGTGACGATGGCGTTATAAGGTCACACTCTCTCTCTGCTGCTCTTGACCCTTTGAAAGACACAAAGGGTAGAGCACTCACACTTCATTTTCAACATTTTATTCATCCCTTCACTTCAGTCTATCTTGTCTTCCTGTTTCCCGTCCACTCCCTGCTGATGATACGTTGGTTCAGACGCATTAGCTTTGTCCAAGTCCTCTCCACTTGCGGTGTGAAAATCCACCTCTACGGATTGTTTAGCTTTGGCCTTGCGTGCGTCCAGGTAGCTGACGATAAACTCAGAGTTCTGATAGATGAGCATGCCGGACAATGTCAGCACGGCGCCCGCGCAGCTCAGGGCGGACAACTCGCTGCCGAAAAGCAGCTGAGACAACAGCAGGTTCCCCACCACGCTCAGGTTGCCGAGGATATGCAGAGTGACGGCGGAGGTGAGTGTGATGACGCAGCAGCTGGCCAGGTTGTACATGACCGAGCCCAGGCAGCTGAGCAAGATGAAGACCCACAGGTGGCGGTCGTAATGCAGCGGTGACTCCAGCATAGCCCAGTTTTCTAAAGCCAGAGCCGCCACGGCCAGGATGCAGAAGCTAGGAATGGACATCAGGTAGAGCAGGAACACAGAGTTTATTTTCTCCTCCTGAAGTAAGATGCCTGAGTAAAGAGAGAAACAGCATGCTGTGGTTACAAACGTCAAGGGCACTAAACAAAAAGAAGTGCGCTAGCAAAGTGTGTCAGAGAGAAGTAAACAGGGAAACTGTAACAACAACAACCGAGAGAGAGGATGAAAATAGACTGAAGCCGTAAAATGCCTGAGTACACACAGAAAGGAATGCAGAAGACCAGCAAAAAACTAAATATTTCTCCAACTGCATTTCCTACTTTGAGGAAATATCAGTCAATCTGACTCAGCAACTCCAAGGCCTGCTTCATACCTCAAATATTTTGACACGTGCAACATTTTAGTGGACTTTTGGGTAACACAAGAAGAAGGTGCATGTGTTTTTCATATTCAAAACAACAAAGACAGACTCTACTCTGTTCACTGCTCATTGAAAAGTTTATAACAAGCTTGGAAGACATCTGATAGCAGGAAAATATCAGGACGTTATGCAAAACTTGATGCCTGGACACACAGGAGGCAAAGCACGAAGCTATAAAACCTTTCGATGTTTCAGCGCAGCGCCAACACTCTTCACTTTACTGTACACACACCTTACAGTGTTTGACACACAGCGGCTGTATTGACATACAAAAAGAGACACCACTGGAGTGTGTCGGAGAAAAGTAAACTGTTACAGCAACAAGTGAGAGTGGATGAAAATAGCTTGGTGAAACTTGACACAGCTGGTTTGGCATCTCCGGAAGTTTTAGTCATGATTAAAAATAAAAGTAACGTGCAGCAGCTTTCATCAGCTGGACCTTGTTTACAAATTCTCTGTAACCCTCAGGCACGTATCGAGTATCGTTTTTTAATCCTAGTTTGTTTACGTTTAAAATTCTGGTATGCAGCATTAACATCCTAAATATCTGCTTTAGTGTTACGTAACGATTAAATACAGGGCCTCTATATATTTTTAGAAACTCATTACCTTCTTTTTTTTTCCTCCCCTTCTCTGACAACTACAATGTTGTGGAGACTAATGACGTTAGAGAGCCTAATCCACTGCATGCAGAAACCAACTTTAAAGCAATTCTTTCCACAAATTGCTTCCCCGAGCGCAGAACATGAGATAAATGAGCACACTGGATAAATAAAGTGAAGGCGCTATTCAGCCCCTGTGACATCAATTCGAGGAAGGAATCCGTCTCTTTCCCAGGACATGTACACTGAAACTATAGCCATACATTCACTCTCAAAATGAGTGTTTTGTTTACTGAAACTCTTTACTTCAGCGGGATAATCTGCTCTGTAACAACATACAAAGACCGGACACGTCATTATGTACTTGTAGGATCCTATACAACAACTCTGCGTTTGTTTTGAATAATTTGGCACCCTATTTACATAAGTTAAGATAAGATAAGATAAAATAGACTTTAATATCCCACATTGGGAAAATTCACTTGAATTAAAGGGTGGCTCGATGACACGCTGAGGCCACCATTGCGCATACCCCTGCACCCCTAGCAGAGAGATAGAGATTAATTCATCTCGCTCAGAGTGTTTCAAAGTTAGTCATGTCATTTTCTGACCTCATCTGACACGTTTCAGTCACTTCAAAATTGCTGCTTGACTGCTTCCATGAGTGGGCGTGGCTTCAGCACATTCCGCGGGCGCACCCCCACAGTCCTGGAGCTGAGAATACATTTTTACCCAATTTTGACACCTAATTTCATAAACTTGTCGATATTTTTAATCACTCAAGTTTGGCTGGGTGGTTAATAACACTTTCTTCTTTTGGTTTGACAAACACTCTTAGTTTACACAGACTGATATTAAACATTATCGCTAAATTAACACCTCTCTGACAGTGTCAACAAAAACTGAAACATTATAAGCTTATTATGGCAGAGTTGTTTTATTGGATCACATTGGATTGGACAGGTGTACCTAATGAGGTGGTCAGTCGGTGTATAATAACAGGCATTGTTTGGAGGTGAAGGTCACTGGTGGACTGGGAGGCACAGGAGGTAATTCACTGTTTGCACTTGGTCTCTGAGTGTACTGAGTGAGTCGTTTATTCTATTCAGCATGTGATGTTGACTTTGTCATTGTAAAGTTGTTTATCTAATCTGTCTCTTCATTATTATGATCTGTTAAAGTGGGGATGTATTGATGTGATTCAGAGTTAGGATGGGATATGTATGCTTTCTTTCAGTTGTAGAAGTGACACCACTTAACTGCACCTCCGTTTGACTGAAAGAAATCAGAATAAATGCTTTAAAATGGACCCTTCTCCTTTGTGCTCATATCAATTAAGTCAAGTCTGGTGGGTCATTGTCAAACAGCGTTTCTATGCCTCTTTGTTTTGGACTTTCTTGAATACACTTTGTACAACAAGACTATTCAGAAAACAAAGCTGTAAAACTTGTCTGCCAAAACTTCAAACAACAACATCCAGTCAGTCAGGCGCGACAGATCGTCGTGCCCTCAGGATGTGTAGAAACACTGCCCGTTCTTGCTCATCGACACGTATTTATTTGCGTAAGGTTTCCTAGGAAACCAGAAAATGAGCCACTCTGACATTCCACCTTAATGTGCGGGTGTGTTACTGGACTGAAACATTAAAAAGTTCCAGGACCGCAGACGTCTGCTATGTCTGAGGAGGGGGGTGGACTAAAATAACCTCATGTCTGTGTCACTGTGACTTCCAGCGTAAAAACTTTCGATAGCAACAACAAAAACAAAACAAAATCAACAGGCTGAGGTGACAAGCGAGACAGAAGTAAACATACAGTAAACGTGGTACTTACTCTGCTGAATGGACTTGACACCCCGCAACATGGTTGCTGCGAACACAAAGAAGCAGCCGGTCTGATCGAACTGGACCTCTCCCATGATGCTGAAGGAGGCTCCCAGGCAGATGGGCATCATGGCCGTGTATTTGAGGATGTGATGCTGCTTGCCCAGGATGAGCGTGGAGATGGCCAGAGTAAAGAGCGGGGTGGTGGTATAGATCATCTGTGCGAATGACAGCTGGACATAGTTCAGACCCATGTTCCCGAAGGCGATGCTGGCACAAAATGTCAGACTCAACAGGAACACTTTACATTTCGCACTCGGGGTCAGGTCCTGCTCTCCAGACCCTCTGTGACGGATCACCCTCAGTTTGATCAGCCCATAGTCCACCACTATGGCCGTCAGCATGTGCAGCGCTGACAGCAGCAGAGGGTACCTGAAGTTGTAAACAGCGAATATCCATTTGTTGAGGCTGGAGATGGTGGTTCCCGTCACCAGCCAAACAATGACAGCTGACAGCAGATGGAGCATCTCTGCGGGTGGCCTCCTCCTGCTGCTGCTGCTGCTGCCGCCGCTGCCTCTGTCTTGCAGGGTCGCCTCGCATTTTGAGAAGCCATCGGCGTTGATCATGTTCGTATCATTGTCCTCTCTGAAAGGAAAACACATGTTGAGTCCGGAGCTCTCATCTTAAACTGCAAAGCATGGCAAAAACAACCTGCGACACACACTGTTCGCCTCCTCTGCGGTGTAAAGTCTTTTGCTGCTCAGTAAACCTGCATTTCTCTGCACCGCCTACAAACACGTGTTTCTATTTTGCATGATGGGCTGGTTGTGTAACTTACCCTGCGCAGACAAAATGACATATGCTGGACCGGGAAGGCAGGCAGGCAGGCAGGCGGACGGGGGAGGAATGAGGAGAGCTGTGCGGGGCGGGCTGGAAAAAAGTACGCGCCTTCTCCACACGACGGGGACCGAGAGGATTGGTTATTACCCCAACATGCAGCAATGGACTGACGGTGACGACTCGGTGTGATGCACCAAAAACCCCAGCAGTGTAGTAGTAAACATCGTGAGGCAACAACTGTATCTAAACCTAATATCAGTTCAGCTGCAGCAGGAGCTGCGCACCTCAGGCTTTAAATAGCAGCTTACTTCACAGCCTGTGGAGATCTTGTGATTCCCTTTCCGAGTACAGGAGCGGAGGGAAACCCTAATAACAACTCCCGAACACCGCACACCGATGTAGCGTTAGCTTAAACGGCGGTTACCGCTTCATTCCGCGATGAATTAACGTTATGTCAACGAGCTAAGCGGCTCGGTGACCGTTAACACACGAGCACAGCAGTCCCCTCTTTTGTCTGACAAAAATAAAAGGGGTAAAGGTGGGTTATGCTAGCTGACCTCTGCTATGAACCGAGCTGTCACTTTGACACCGGAATGGTGTTACGGTTTAACGAGCGACCGTGTTAATTGGCGACCGTCCGTAGTTACGCCAGGTGTTGAAACAAGAAGACACGTATCTGAAAGCTCATGAATGCCTTCTTTGTTTATATGTTTTCTCATTAACGTTACAATGTATATAAAAAACAAACATACGCGATTCGTTTTTTAGTGTTTTGTTTGACCTCTTCGTGTTTTAACGGCCGTCGTAACTACGGCAACCACAGACGCTTTCCGCTAACGGTCACAAGTTAACACGGCCACTCGTTAAACCGAAACACCGGCTGTATGTCATGCTAACGTTAGTTAGCAACCAAGCTAACAAAACAACAACCGTTACCTTTGGTTCGACGCGGCGTTAGCTCGCTAAACGTTAGCTACACCACGACAAGCAGTCTGTGATATTTCCTTATCAATGTTTACCTTGTTATCCGACGAGTACCTCAACAGCACTGGCAGCATCCCCCATATCTCCGCCAGTCACTCGGTCACAGTGCTGTCATCCAAAGCCGGAGGCGGAGGACGCACCACGGTGTTATTGGATGGTTTATTTAAAGGGCAATGCCACTCAATAATACAGACGGCTCATACAGTACTCCGTTCAAACTGTGTGCAACCTCTCTCCTAAGTGCTGGAGCCTCTTTGTGAATCATCCAATGGAAATGATGAAGTGTGTCATCATGAGGTGTTCAGGATGAGCTGGGAAACATACAGTAGGTGGCAACCACAGAGTTGAAATATGCAAATAATTACCCATAACATATTCTTAATTAAAAAAAAATATTATTTTTTATTTTTTTTTTTTTTTTTTTTTTTTTTTTTTTTTTTTTTTTTTTTTTTTTTTTTTTTTTTTTTTTTTTTTTTTTTTTTAAAAAAAAAAAAAAAAAATAAAAAGGTAGGGTGGGGGGGGGGGGGTGGTGTTTTTTTTTTTTTTTTTTTTGGGTTTTGGTTTTTTTTTTTAAAAAAAAAAAAAAAAAAAAAAAAAAAAAATGGGTTTGTTTTTTTTTTTTTGTTTTTTTTGGTGGTTTTGTTTTTATTAGGGGGGGGGGGGGGGGGAAAAAAAAAAAAAATAAAAAAAAAAATTTTTTTTTTTGGGGAGAAAAAAAAAATATAAATAAAATAATTTTTTTTATTATTAAAAAAAAAAGAGATTAGTGGTGGGTGTTAGTTAAAAAAATTGTTGGGTTTTTTTTTTTTTTTTTTTTGTTTGCGCGGCAAAAAAAAAAAAAACCCACCCCCCCCCACCCCCACAACAATATATTAAAAAAAAAAGGGGGGGGTTTGGGGGGGGGGGGGAAATTTTTTTTTTTTTTTTTTTTGGGGGGGAAAAATTTTTTTTTTTAAAAAAAAAAAAAAAAAAGGTGGGGGTGGGGGGGGGGGGAGGTTTATAAAAAAGAAGTGGTTTTTATATAGGGGTAATTTTTTTTGTTGGGGTTTTTTTTTTTTGGGGGGGTTTTTTTTTTTTTTTTTTTTCTCTTTTGGGATTTTTAAATTAAATTTTAAAAGGGGGCCCTATTTTTTTTTTGGTTTTGGGGGGGGGGGTGGGGGTGGGTTGTTTGGCACCCCCCCGGGGGGGGGGGGGGGGGGGGGGGGGTTTTTTTTTTCTCAAACTTTTTTTTTTAAAAAAAATTTTTTTGGGGGGGGGTTTATAAAATTTTGTGGGGGGGGGGGGGGGGGGGGGTGGGGCACACTCAAAATTTCTTTAGAAATTTTTCTAGTTATACATATTCTATAATATATAATACATTCTAATATACTTTTTTTTTTTCTTGAATCCATGCAGAGATGCCACTGTGAAGGCATAGAGTAACCTTTATAGAGATAACCATCATGAAAATTGTCATGTGGTTAATCAGAACAGGAACTGTACACAACAACTGACTACACTGCATACTGAAATAGTGACATTACACTCTGAAGTCTGCTAAACTTTTTAACAAATATATCAAAGCCTGTCCCAGTGAGTTCAGACAAACTAAATCACCTTTGTATTCACCTCTTAAAACCTGTATTTTGCTCACTATTGTGTCACAAATATAATATCATGTTGATATTATACAGTTCTGGGAAAGAGGCTGTGACAAAATAGTACAAGTGGAATATAATCATGCATTAAAGTTTATGAAAAGTCTATCAACATTTCCTTTATTATATTTCCAAACTGAGTTAATAAGTATTTTATTTCTGGCATCTGGATTGTTATTTTGCACTCATGACAGCAGCTGGCATCCAGCTTCAGCCCAAAGTACACACACTGTCTGAAGATAAATATATCGTTGGCCTGGAGGCATCATGACAGACACTGTCTTCTGTGCCATCTGTGTGAGGTGAAAGATTTGACAGCAAACAAACAGCGAGGTCAGCGGCTTTATGTTTTTATTTGAGCTCAAAAATGTGAATATTCTTGAGATCGTCGGGCACAAAAGGTGAGTTCACATCATGTCTCAGTAAGAGTCTACAAACAATTAACTAGGTGAAGAGGCTTTTCACTACAGAAGTGCTTAAGCACTCTAAAACCATGCATAGCTACAGCATACATATGTTGCCATGGAAACTGTTGAGTTCATGTAGCATGTATTTATTACCTGTGGGTAAACATAACATTGTGCTTTATTTGAACAACACCTTATTTGCATCATCAATAGTATATACTGTATCTTATAAACTTTAATTATAATTTCATGTCCTGTACATCCTCATTGACTGGTACACAATCTTGACTCCATTAAAGATTATGTATACACAAATAGAGTTTGAGTAGTGACCAAAGTGTGAATGTTCAAGTCGTGTGAAACCATATTCTCTTACAGTGATTATAAACGAGGTGTGCTCTATTTCTATTATATTCTTGCTATATACAGGCCAAAAGCAATCAGGCAGTCGTACATGTTATAATACACAGTAAGCTGAAGACTATAAACTATAATATTATTGGTTATAGGATGTATATTTGCTACTAATGTACACCAATGCTTGCTCGCACATAAACACCTTTGCATATGTGCATTGCTAAGCCTTTCTTCAACTGTTCTCTGCTCCTTGACTGATGTTTATAAATCTTTACATAACCATCATTCAGCTAATGGAATACTGTTGATAAAACATAGTTTTTGTGCCGCATCATTTTCTGATTTGGGAGTGTTTTCTTCTCAAGTGACTGTGCAGTTGTGTTATTGCTAACTTGCCCAAATAATAGAAACCACTCACAGAGCTAGCCATTTCTACTGTTTTAACTAGGGGGGGGGGTAAACATGTTTGTTGCTACTTACCAAGATGATGAACCCTGATATTTGTGTACATTTTAAACAATAAAGTAAAATTCACCCTGAAGTGTACGTAAAAGTCCCCTTGAGAGAAAAAACATAGCCTGGTAGATTTCTATTTCTAATCTGTACAGAATCTCAGAGTTTGGATGCAGTGGTTACAAGGGACTCACTACTTTATTACATAATTAAGGCTAATACTACCAGTGAGCACCAATATAATCCCACATGCTAAGCAGATCTATACTTCAGTGGGCTTTAAATCAGGTGTTTGAAGTGGTATTCCAGTAATTTGCTATTGCACATCCATAAAGTCTGGGGGACTTGTGAGAGACCAACTCAAAAGCATAGTTGCAGAAGAGGTTGAGATATCCTGGGTCAAGCTCCAAAAATGCTGGATCCTACATTTCCCCATAATGCAACTCAACCCCACAGCTTGGTAAACCTTCCAAACTCCACTGATAGAAATTTGTACAGCTAGACAAGAACTGTGAATCCTTGAAGACACAGTTTAATTTTAAGAAGTAGAATAGTAAAAATCCCCAAGAATCAGGAGGATCTATAAATCAAGTTCTGCTGAGAAAAAGCCTTTTAGTGCGTGAAGACTGCTTTCTCCTGCTGCGGTCCTTTAAAAAGCCTGGTGTCTCTGTCAGAGCCCGGCAGCGTAAGGAACATGTTGTTCCAGCTTTGGGGGAACAAGACATTCAGTCCTTGTACCACTCCTCGCCCCCAAGTTATCCCGTAACACACCCAAAGAAACACTTGTGTTTCGGCGTAGAAATAATTTCTCTGTAAAGCATATGCCAATATTTCAGCACCACACACACACATTGTCACACATGAGAACTCTGTGTACTCTCATAAATGTCTGCAGTGTTGAATAAGCGTACATAAAAGACATAAACTGAGGCCATGCATTCTGAAAATATAATAGAGCAGAAGAGAGTAAGATTAGTGAATGGAAGCAGGAGCTTGTTTTTGTGCTTGAAATTCAGGGAGTCAGGGAGACGGCTGCTTTCAATAGCTGGTTCACTCACTCTCACACACACACACACACACACACACACACACACACACACACACACACACACAAAAAAACTGTCCATAACTCACAGAGTATCCTTACATCATGGGGAATCACCCAGCCTGTGTGATGCCACGGTGCATGGTGAACTTTTGTCCTAGAAGATCTCAGGGCATTGGCTCCAGTCCTGTCTGTCTTTGGCCTCCCAGTAGCCGCCCCTGTAGACGTAGGTGCTTTCTCTCATTGAATCATCTGTCCTCTTCTCAAACCACAGTGGCTGGTAACCCTCGATATCTTGGCCTGATGACACAGAATGTTGTTTTATTAAAGAATGACTTGAATATGTACTAGTTTGTCTTATTTTCTCTGCACACTCTAACTATTGTCTACTACACAACAAGGAGGTTTCCTTGTTCTCACCTTCCTCCAGGGCCTGATTGGCTTGTGCCTCCCTTCTCTTCCTCTCCAGCCTCTGGCACTCCTCCAGACGCTGCTTCTGGATGTTTGCTTCATCCCACAGACCTGCCTCCATCAGCCGCTGGTCCGGCCGCAGGCGACTGTCGGTGGGCGCGACACCCTCTTCTGGTTCATTGAGAGTCAGAGCCAAGGAGGAGAAAAAGTGCATGTTCTCTGCGTTATCTCTGGAGAGTGAAAGATAGACGACAAAACACAATAAGACAAACGGTCAGACAGTTCACAAATGTGTGGTACAAATGTGTTAGATAAGATAAACATACGGGAGAGGATATTTCTTCCACAACAGTTTGGGCTGAAGAGTCTGATAAACTGTCTTTTGTTTGCCTTCAGAGCCTCCGCATCCTTGGCTACTGTCCACGATTTTGGCACTCTCCATCTTGTCGTCCCAGGTTCCTGACAGGATGTAATGAGCTGTGCCCTCTCTGTCCTCTACGACTCCTGTCACCTAGAGACACCAGAGATGATGCGACGCAGAAAGCGATCAGTTACATTCATGCTCTGACTGCCCGGCATTGACACATTCACAGCTGGGTACTATTTTACTGCTTACTTTACAGCTTTCTCGGTAGTTGCTGATTTCACGACACAGTCTCAGGAATAAGGCATCTCTTGACGGTTATCTACAGTGATATGCTATCACAATATTAGGCAGGAGTGATGCTACATCTGCTGAAACGATGCTGATTCTTGATACAAGCTTGTTTTGCCTTCAGGTAAGTGTAAAACTGGGTAAATGCTGTGAATTTTGAATGAAGACAACCAACAAAGATCTGAAACAGCTCGTTACAGAATGAAAAACGCACAGCAGACTTACTTTACGTGGGACTTCTCTGGAGAAGTAGCTGTAGGGGGAGAATTTGAGACGGCAGGTGTCCTTGGTAGTGTTGTTTACAATGTCAATGTCCCCAGACTGCCGAAAGCAACAGACAGGAAAACAGATGTGACTTAAAAGTGTACGATAACCCAAATTACTTTCTTCAGCAATGCAACACAAACACACACCCACACACCTACTCGTTGATACAAAGCAAATTTCATTTAATTTCTGTCAATTTTGTATTTTTACAAGACAAAACTGACTTACAAACAGTATTTCCTTTCTGTTGCCTTTATGTTTTATAAGATCTCTACTTAATTGTACATTACAAGTTATTATTTTCTTTTTTCTTTTTAAGCACAGACTCACAAACAAAGTCAGAGGCAGGTTGTGTTTTTCACAGTTAAAAGCAGGAAAGCGTTCGAGGGGCACACCTGATCAATCCAAAGTTTTCCCACAATAATGTTATGCACTGTTGAAGTCACTTTGCTCCACACATAGTGGTTTCCGCTTGAGTGGAACTGCAGGTGAATGTTTCCTACAGTCAAGAGAAAGATCACAATGTGCTTTACTAGAAAATGGTAAATCATTTATGTTGTAACAGGTATTCTTGTGTACATTTACAAATCATATCTGGCTTGTAAATTCCAGACTATCACTTGTTACTTACCTAATGGTACAACAGAAATATATTTTCCACGAAACTTGCTATCAATAGTGATATGCTGCCACAGGGTCCATCCTCGCTGTGACGTAACATGGTGGGCAGCAGCTGGTGGGTGATGACTGACCTGAGAGTAAATGGTATCAGCAGGTGTCAACAGAGGCAGCACACTGTTTGCTGTTCACTAGAGGGTAATCTTATCATTATACAAATCCATGTGTGTGTATATATACAGTATGTATATGTAACCTGTGAGAATATGTGTCTGTTTGTATGTTTGTTCTGAATAATGTCCCTAACGGCCCCTCATATGTTTGTGTTTGTCTCACCTGCTCAGAGATGGAGCGATAACCATACTCGTCCAGTCGGTCCAGCTCGTAAGTCTCCCCCAGCAGAGGGTTGAAGGGCTTGGCTGTACGGTGGACTGTGGTGGAGTAGGAGGAGACAGAAAAGGCAGCCACCAGGCACATCTGCTCCAAAGAGGAGTCACAGCGAGCTGCTCGGTCCAGAAGCTCGCTGTACTCCAGATCCTCACTCAGACGTTGCAGCATCGACAACGGTTCGTTAAAATTCACCTGCGATCACACACAGACAAAAGTCCACATTTAGAAAACCCATTTATTTAAAAAAAAAAACTAGATTACAGCCAATTTGTACTGCATGTTTTTCATTTACAGGCATGGGTATCTTGGACAGGTCTTTGCCAATACAGTTCTTCATGATGCTCCACAGGTTAAGGGAGTAATTTGGTTTGTCAGGAATACGACTGCGTCTTGTTCTTCCTAGCTGCATGTGGTTTGTGCCTGAGTTGTCCTGAAATAAATAAATAAAACAAAACAAGACTTTTGAGGGCTTCTCTGTCACAAAGTTACATTTATTTAATACCAGCATGCTTGGGACATACGTTCTCATTGTGAGTCCAGTCATTGGGCACTCCTCCGCTCATCATACTCTGATTACTCCCTGAGCGCCTGAAAGAAAGCAACATCATTTAAATACAGTTCAAAGGGTAACTGTGCTTGTGACTGATCTGGAACACAGCTCTCATTACTCTGTATAGAGATGATGTCTCACTTGTGCTGTATGTTGCCACTAGCAGTCACAGTTATGAATGCAGGGGAGTCCTCCATGGCATCAAAGAACTCTGCGTCGTCATTCTCATCACTCGCATCCCCCTCCTGAGACCGCTCCACGCCTACGGCAACAAACACAGGACAAAGAGATATATGACGAGGGAGTTAAGTAGTTTGATTGGGTAAGAGTTATTCCATGGGTGCTGCTCTGACGTATCACTCCGCTTTACAGGCGTTACAATAACAGTCATCATCTATCTTAAATTGTTAAAACAAGCTTTGCACCACAAATATTTTAAAAACACACACAAGGGGCAACCATATATACTGCATGCTGCTGTTAGAAACTGAACACGATTAGCTGATAATAAACCCGATGAGCCACTGTTAGTAATCAATACATAACTATTAATCAAACCAATAACTAACAGCCGTCATACTTTACCTCGTACGTACATCATATGTTACCTAGTGTTTCTGTAGTGGTGACAAAACATTAAAAAATAAACATATTAGCAGTTTGAATTAAACTAAAGCTCCCTGCACTGGATGGGGAAAATATTACACCAAAGTCCTATTAAGAAATATGATGTGTTAACAATTAACATAAAAACGCATAACGATAGAAGTCATGTGTTAAAAGTCTTCTTGTCAATATAATCCATAAATATAAACTGTATTTCTGTACAAACTTTACATTTTGTCGCCTCAACAACTCAAGAATTCAGCCTGCAGCCTTGTGTCTACAACTGAATCACAGCTTTGCTGACACAACAGCACACAAATAATTACAATATGACTACCATGAATAGTCCTGCACTTAAGTTTGCCGAAACCAATACAACTTGATTATCATTCTTTTGTTTTGTTTGTTTAGTTTGCAAGTGATGTGACAGCTGTTTGATGCTCTGTACTTTGCTTTATGTCTCTATGGAAACTAATAAAATAAAAATAGGAAAATATCAGTACAGAGTTAACATAAAAATCACTTGTGTATTAGTGTTTGTGTCTGATTTGCAGGAGTTACCGCCTTAATTGCAGGTTTGTAAGTTGCAACAATTGTACAATTATAGAGAATATGTGCCAAACAAAAAAACAGTGTTGACAGTAACAAGAAAACCCACCAACACTAACTGGAAGACATTTAATGTGATATTTGTTTCACACACTACAAACTATGGCCTTAAAATATGTCTTAAATTAGCACATGACATCCTCAACTAAACAAATAATACACTTGTCACTAAACTGGTAATTTAAGAGGGCTATTCTGTTATATTTTTGTTCTTTTCCTGTAGATAAATACACTAAAAATTCAGACACAATAAGTCTGACTTTTCTGTGACAGGTGTGCATCACTACTACTGGCCAAAAGAGGGCCATATTCATATTCTGTGACACTACACTTAAGCGACAGAGAGTGATGCATCTCACCTGTATATGAAGTGGGATTCTCCCTCCAGGCTCTCTCTAAGCTGTTGTGCTGTTTGGCTAACTGTTCGATGGTCTCCTCCAGATGGTGACGCTGCTCTCTCTCATGCTGCAGGGCCTTTTGCCACCTCCGGCTGTGAGATTCTGCTACGTCCAGAAAGTCACGACAAGCCTGAAGGTGTGAACACAACGCACATCAAAGAGATGCAAGGCAGAGAACCTCAAGCTGAATCCCCTCATTAAAAGAGACATTTGAAACACACCAGTCCTCCCATTTATGGCAGTTATACCGGCTGAAGGCATACACTGTGTGAACTCACATTGATCATAGCATTGGAGGTGATGCGGAAAAGGGTGGCTCGCTCATTAACAGCTTTCACTTTGTCTGTGCTGTCAGCGGATCCACGCAGTTCCTCGAGTTCGCTGAGGGAGCGCTGGAGTGCGGCGCCGTGCTTTCCTATCAGCTCATTACAGGTGCTCAGGTCATCTAGCTTGCTGGCCAGAGTCTTGAGCACCCCTTGGGTTAGGGCTCGGTCCTCCTGAGGTACAGGGCCTTCATCTCCTGAGTCATCTTCACACACAAAACAAAAAAGTAAAAGGCAGAGCACCCAAGATGATCATTAGAGACTGTAATTGAACATTTTGGGTGTTTATAGTGGTGAAATACTGTAGTACAAATAAATTAAAAACAAATAAATTCCTCATCATACAGACATATTGAGATAGACATTTTAAATTTAGATTGAGAGAGTGTTTGTGGGGAAACGGATCTAGGATGATAATAACACTTCACGCCCTGATCCCCCACACCCCTTCCTCTACAAGATCGGAAAGCTGTGAATGAACACTGTTGCCCTGGAAACGTAGTCCTGTGCAATCAGGAGGCTCGGCTATTTTTAGAAGGAAAGGGAGAAAAAAGGATGACGCACTATCCTTTCCCTCCTCTCCTTCTCTCTCTCCCCCTTGTTGGCATGAGCTCAGCTGTCAGTCTCTGGGATTTTAGAGGGAGATCAGATATACTGCACTGATTAGAAGTCATCATTAAAAAATATATGACATTAACTTCTGTCTGAACCCTATAGATTCAGTTTTTTAGCCTCGAGCTAAACTGTGAATATGAGTAGTTCTTTGTATAGCTGCACCATGAAATCCCATGTGAACTGTAGATAGTTTTATGCATAAATATCCTTGTACATATCTGGTATTAGACCTTGGGGGTCTCACTCAATTTTTAAGTAAACTCTGAGGCTCTGAATAGCGCTTGTTCACACAATATGTTTGTCATAATGGACCTGCAAAAGAGTTTGTGGCTTGGAGAGGGTACTGGAGCAAATTGCGCTCTATTTAAAGCCTCTCAGTGACATTAGTTTGAAAATGACCCTGGACTCGAGATGCCTAAAGAGCTCTATTGTCATTAGTACAAATTTAACGGCTGGTTTCACGCTCTAAATAGCTGTAAATGTCAACACAAATAATCGTTCTTTAAAATGCAAACAACTCAAACCTTTCTAGGTCGAAACATTCCCCCACTTAAAGAAACAGATTGTTTGTGTAATCCCAAAAAGCTCACAAGCATGTTGAACTGAATCTAGGCCAGTGTCTGCATCGCCTGTGAGCGCTAAAACATGCAGACATACTACTACACTCCATTAGAGGGGAAAGGAAATAAAAACAATCAGGACAAACTGGATTAACAAAGTCTCAGGAGGAGCAGATTAAAAATCCTTCAGGCATCTGTAACGGTTTCATGACCCATATACAGCCGAGAAAATGGATCTCACTTGACTTATTGTACTCGAGGTGTTAAAACACTATATTCTGAATTTGGTCAAGCTGTGATCCAACCTGCTGCTGTGGAAGTGCACTTCATCTTACAGCCGTAATACACATCGACGGAAGGATAACATGCATACAGTGGGTGCTCGTCTGGTCGGCGCACTAATGTGTTATTTTTCACACAGGACAACGGAGAGTCTGAGAGAAATTGGTGACTCATCGTTGAACCGTGAAAAACACACCCACAGGTGATAGAGAGAGCAACAATGTGGACACAGTGTGGGAGAGTTAAAAATCAGGGGATGCACTGTAAGCTCCTGCAACACAGATGAAGTCTGACTGTAATATGCTATGAAATATGGATTCACTGTCACACTCTCACATGTTAAACTTTCAGGTTGTTTCAAAACACACCTATTTTCTAAAAGGTGGTACACATGCAGTGTAGCGCTACAATATAGGGGCCTGATAACTTCTGCAACATCCACCTAATTACTGCTGTTCTAATCCAGTTTTAGCCAATTAAAATGCCCCACTAGTGTTGCCACTAAGCCCATAACTACACGATGCAATAATCTGTAATCACATCATACACACTTTACCAAAACACACAAGGATTTGCGTCTATGTGCATAAAACCGCAGGTTATTCTCTTTATAACTGTGTGAAGCAGAGAGTATTAGCAATGTTTGTTCAAGAATAAGACATGCCTTGGTCAGACTATAAATTTATAAGGAAAATAAGTAAGACAGAACATACACACACAATTTGTGAACAGTGGGAAAGCTCAGAGAGAAAGTAAAGCTGTGTAACATCTAAATGTGCTCAGCTCCTTAAATCCTGGTAAGTATTTGGTCTCTAATCATCACTTTTTATAACGGTAGACGCAGCATGCAACACCTTACACATCAGTCATGGTCTCCATATGCTAATATGGCCGGAGTAACAGACAACATTGATTTGCATCTTGCAGGTACGAACCTTTTACTCAGCACTAAATGGTGCTTAAAGGCACACGCCTCTTAGGAATGATTCGTCTAGCAGCTGCATATAAACAGTAATAAGAGTAAAAAGTAGGATTCAAATCAGCCGGAAACAAAAGACAAATATGGTACACTGGATTGAGATTTGATCGTTAAATCTGGTTGTGTTGTTGAAAATTACGGTGCCCTTCTGTTCTGTCACGTGAGAAATCCAATCGGCAAATTGAAACAGATATTTGCACAGATTACAGGCAAACTTACTGAACTCCATAAACATACACACTCTGCAACAATGACAAAGACACACACACACACACACACATGCATTCAAGCACGCATGCACAGCCTCTATCTAAATTCTGCTCCTAGTAAAATAATCATCAGATTACTTACAAGGTGACACTCATTTGAAAAGGCTTCACTCGTGTCTCCACAGAGTGTATGGTGAAAAATGTTTTCAATGAATATCCTCACACCCTCTGTCTTTTTTTTTTTTTTTTTCACCCCTCCTGCTACCAGAACGGTAGGAGGAGTCTAAGGGAAGGTCATTTCATTCAGCTCTCACTGTCGTCATACTGAAGGAGACATGGGAGGGGAGGAAGGAGACGGAGTGGGAGGGAGGTGGTAGCTGGATGTGTGTTTGTGCACATTTATGGAGGGGAGAAGGAGGGAAGAGATATAAACCGAGAGAGATAGAGATGGAGAGAGGAAGGAGAAAACCGACTGTGCACCTTTGCTCTGTTTCTTTTCTTTTAAAACGCCCACAAGGAACAAAGAAGGCTAGACAGCAGCACACCAGACTCATAGAACACAAGACGTATTATATTTTGTGTTAGCATTAAAGTGATTATTGCATAAATGACAGCTAAAGGAATAAATCATTTCAAATGCAGGTTGCGCATCACATCCTTGCCCCAGTTTCACCACAACATATTGATCAACACTGCCCTCTTGTGGCTTGTTGTTCACACAATGCTTAAGGCTACAAGGAAATGTGCATTTAGGTAAGTGGGTCTCGGTTGCTTGAGGCTGCATTCAGGTTACAGCTAAAATTAGCTTGTCTAGCTCAGACGTTCTCAGGTGAACCATGTTGTTCTTTTGAAGCACAGATTCTGGGACATTTCTTTGCTGTGTGGGGACATTCACCACACATTAGCACAGCTAGATTCACCAGTACACAATGACATCCAAACACTCATACACACTGAATAGAAAGTGCCCATCTACCTGAGTGATGCATCAGGAGAGTGGCATTGGCCTTAGCTTGCTGCAGGGCTGACACCCATCGCTGACACTCTCCCTCAGAGGTGGCCTTTAAGTGGTAGCTTCGGCCTCCGCTAGTTAACACCAGGTGGCAGGTGTCACCAACCTCAATGTGTGCTTTCGCCAGAGGAATGGTTCCCCGGCAAGTGTGTGCCATCTCTGCCTGAGTCCTGAGGGAAACAAACAAAACAGTTGGAGAAAAGATGAGTTGTTAATAGTGGCATGTGGCAGCAGGACACTCTGCTCGATTTTCATGTTGATGTGTGTCCCATTTATAAAATGGGACAGCTCCATTTTTGAATGACTTTAAAGAAGTTTTCTGTTAAAATAGCATCCCAGTAAGTCTGTCAAGCATTCAAGCCTTAATGATGACAAGCACTGGACAATTTGTAGTCTATATTTCTCTGGAGGCTTTTTTGTCTTGCCTGATTATGGCCTCTTTCATACACTTTTATATATTAATACTGGGTATTTTAAGATAACTTAGCATTCCCTTATGGCTTGTACATGACATGTAACATACAAAATGTAAAGAGGATATTAGTTTGATCACATTGTACGTCTTTTATGGAAGATTTACAGGTGGCGTATAGAGAACAAACAAGCACCTTTCTTAGATTTTTACATGTCAGAAAATGATCTCTGTTTTACATTTATGTTTTGCAAGATAGCTTATGGTTTGTACATGACATGTAACATGAAAAACACAGAGAGGATATTCATTTTAGCACATTGCATGTCATTTATGTAAGATTCGTAGGTTGTACATTAAATGAACGGAGATATAGAGAAAACAAGCACTTTTCTTATACTTTTATATGTTTTGCATTTATATCTTAAGCACTGTGTAACTGTTTTATCACAGGATACAGTTAAACTTGTGCAAACAAATAACAGAAATTCAACTCTAGCTTTATAGTTACAATAACTACATAGTTTAGTAATCTTGTATGAAGTTAAAGAGGTTAAAATACTGTATGTAAACTGGGTTAGCTGTTAAATTACTACATTTTAAATACATATAAGTTATGAATGGTCATTTTCAGCTTATAACTATGACTCAGGTGATTTCTACTGTTGCTAACCTGGCATCTCTCAGGGCACTCCCTCTTCGGACAGATGAGCTAAAAAGTTTCATTTCCACATATTTAAAATAAATCACTCTTTGTAACATAACTCCTCTGCTAACATGATAATAATACATTTAATCTTTATAAACTTTAAACCGAGTAAAAAAAAAAAAAAAAAGCGGGTTAACGGTCGCAGTAACCGTTAGTTACCGTTACCTGTAGTAGGACAGCAGGCCGTTACTAAGGACGAACCACCGCCGCTGGTAGCCCTTCAGGTAGTTGGTCCATTTAAAGAGCCAGCCTTTGTAGGTGTCCAAACACGGCAGGTGGAGCCCCGGGAGAGTCGGGGAGGGCAAACTCTTGACCAGTTCGTTCATTTTTTTTTTTTTTGTACCCCGTCTCTAACGTTTACCGGAGCTGGGATGGTCGGTGCAGTGTGTGTGTGTGTGTGTGTGTGTGTGTGGAGTTGCTGCCTGCCTGCCTGTCAACAGCTGCACCTTCCTTTAAGCTAGCTGCGTGCCAGCTGCACCGCACTGTATCCTCCGCTAAAGCTAACTGTCACTGTTAGCTTGCAGCTGTTTTGCTGAAGCTGTGTCAGTGTTACCCTGAGGTAGTTTTTTAAACAACAACAACAACAATAAAAAAATAAAAATAAAATAAATCTAGTAAATGTTCGAGTTAAAGATGAAACACACCACTGTGTCAAATCATACTACATAAGCTGAGCCTGCACTTTGACTGCGGTGTTATGATAGAGCCTGTGGATGATGAGAGAGAGAGAGAGAGAGAGAGAGAGAGAGAGGAGATCATGATGACGTCCTTATCACAGGATTGTAGCATATGGGTGCAAGTCTGTGTGTGTGTGTGTGTGTGTGTGTGTGTGTGTGTGTGTGTGTGTGTGCACATAAGGTATCCACTGCCATTTTCTGCATATTTGCAAGAATAATAATATCAATATCACTCTGTGGCCCCCCAAAAATTGTAGTAAATTGCAATAAAAGTCAGAAATTTAAGATTTAATTCTGAGAAAAGCTTTGACTGCTTATGGCTTCTGTAAATAAGATAAGATAAGATAAGATAAGATAAGATAACATAACATAACATAACATAACATAACATAAAATACAGACTGCTATTCCCACATGGTGGGAGTTGCTGAAGGAGTTGTTTAAGGCCTCCACAGTCTCATGCAGGAGGTGAGAGGAGTTGTTCAGGATGTCTCCTCTCCCTCACTTCCTCTGTGGAGTCTAGGGGACAGTCCAGGACAGAGCTGGAGGACCTCATGACCAGCTGACACAGCAGACAGTGTCACAGAAAGCTTTAAACAGTCCTGCACAATCCAAAGGACCTCAGGCTCCTCAGCAAATGACACCTTTTTGTACAAGAAGTCTGGAGATAACTGCATATAATATTCATACATATGCTGTCATTAGTGTATACTCAACAGAAGTGTTTTGCCATATTGAACAGCAGCCTAGATCAGACAAACATCCAGACAGATAGATTTTGCATTTCTTGCAGCCACCACAGTTTCTCCTACATGATTGGAAGAGGAGGGCGAGGCAAGCTGTATTCAGTTACAATCTGCAGCCCGGTCAGTGCTACATTGCACTAACTCCTGCACACTGATCCTGTAATCATACAGTATGATGCATTTGGCAGTTGCACCGTGAGGTCAACGCCACCAGAGGGCAGCTTACTACTATTTCTTTTCTTAACTGTAACAACGTCAGTATGCACAATAGTTGGTCTATTGATTATAAAGTAAAGAGTAACTTAACTTGTTGTCAAGATAAACACCAGAAGAAGAAAAGAGGTCAGTATGTGGAAACTTTGCAGGGAGCTGACCCATTTAAGACTCAGACAGATTGACTTGTAAGTTAAGAGTGATGAGTTGATCATTGTTGAAGTCATTTCCTATAAATGAACAACTTTCCACCAAAGGGAATGAATGAGGGAGCTCATGAAATCACACCGGACACGAATACTTTGTTTGCTTGCATTTCTTCAAATCTTTATTCAACACATCAAAATGGTAAAATATTAGACTCTTGTACAGACAATAATTTAAATAAATACCATGAATAATTATCATTAAACGCAACAAGCAGTATCATCAAACAAAGAAAGACCTAAGGCTTCTTGACTTTTTCTGGAGTTTTTGATATTTTCTCTATCGATTACAGGGGAGGTTACGTATAAATAAATGCATTAATAAGTAAATAAGCAAACAGTTAGCTAACAGTTGAAGATTATTTTCATTTGGCATCATCACAGTCGTTAGTGAAAACTTTTCATTGTACAATCATTTCTGCAAAGTGCTTTGTGACAATATGCCTCACAAAATGTGTAATGTTTTTATTCTTTCTTCAGATTTTGATGCCAGGTGGAGCAGCTTTAAAAACTCCCAAAGGCATCCCCATATCATCATCCGAAAATAAATCTCTATGGCACTACGTCAGGATGCTTGATACGGTCTTTAATAGATATTGTTGTAACATATTTGACCTTTACATTGCACCGTATAACTGTTTAAATACCATGTTGTAAATAATACGAAAACCAGTTTATACAGCACAATGCAAATAAAATATTTAAATCCACCCAACTGGGGCGACAAGTAGTGTCGAGCGATAGCTCACCTACAAAATGAAGTCAATAACAGAACAAGGAGAATTTTGAGCCTCTGTATATTCAGAGGTTTGCTGGGTACAGTAGTAAGGCAGTCAGCACAGCCGATAACATTTTAAAAATCGTTGTGTTGAAAAACGTTGCTACAAGAGTCAATCCATTGTTTTGAAGGTTTGTTGTCGTCATCACAGTGTGAATTGTTCCAGCTTCCAGCATCCTTTCCAATTATAAAGTCTGCCTCCACTCCTCAATATGCAATACCTCAGAGTCCATATTTTATTTTTTTAAATTTTTTTAAAGCAAGCCATCTTGTTCAAAAACGGAGGGCAGGAGGGAGAAGTCGAAGGGCACAAACTTGACACCGGTCCCGTGGTAGAATTTGTTCTGAAACTCCACCCTGAAATCAAACGATCAAGCAAGCGAGAACATTTTAATGAAGGTGGAATAATGATGAGGATGATGGATGCAAACAGGAAACTAAATAAAGCAGCGCGACACTCTGAACTGGTTCCTGAAAAGTGCTCTGCAATTACAGACATTTTCTGTAAAGTAACAACCAAACTGTAAGTATTATGTCATTAATGATATTAGTTATACAGTATCTACAGTTTCTTCTTTCTTAAATTACATTTAAATCTACTAATATTATTTGTACTTAAATATGTAGCTGTTTGATCATAATTCAGGAAACATCTGTGAAATAACAGTGTTTCTCTGCAAAATCTTGACTGAAAATTTCTCTAAAATTCTAGTTTATTTACTTTAATTTTAAGTTGTTTTTTTTTATATAGTGTGGTTTTAACATTTAGCAGTTTGAAAACAAGCAATTTGAAGACCTCATCTTTAATTCTGGGAGACTGTCATGGGCATTTTCCACTATTTTTTTTGACATTTTATGGACCAAATAGATTAATTGGGGGCATATTCTGTTAATTATATTAGCTACAGTCAAATCAATGTTTAGTCTCATATCACAGTATATATTCCTGAGCCGAGACCCACCAGTGAAGTCGGAGAGCATGGAGGAACGCAGATAAGCCTTCCATGACTAGTAGGATGGACACGGTGAGCATGGCAAAGAGGCCGAACACGGGGACCAACAAGGCCACCCCAACTCTTGTGGTGATCCTCATACCCAGGCGCATCACCATGGCCCACAACACCTCAGACAGCTCTGAAACCAAGAAGAACAAAAGCCCTTAAAGATGCACAATATGCAAAGACACACACAAAAATAACTTCATGAGTAAGGTAAAGAAATGCAAGTAGAAACAAAGAAGTACAGACAGCTCAGCGACTTTTAGGGACTGCACTTACGGGCGTGAGCCAAGCTGAGCGCCCAGAGACGCAGGTATGATGCAGTGTTGGAAATGCAGCCCAGGCAGTACTCTATGGTGTGAATGGCCTGGTACAGGAGCACATCTGCTAAGTCGAACTGCAAAACAGATCAAATGATATATGTAAGATATCACGCTTAATTTATACTGATGAAGATGGTGTTAATGCAACATGTCATTTCTTAAACTTTACAAAAAGACAACACCGGTGTTCACAGGATAACTGAATGTTTCTGTGACCCATTTTTCTCTTTTTTAATTTCATTTGTTATAAAAGCTACAGTCCTTTGGCAATAATTGACCTCTGACCTCTTTGGGAAGAGCTTCTCTGCTGGTCATTTCATCAAGTCCCTCCTCTTCATCTTCTTCGTAGGATGGTGTAGTTGAATTGTCATCCTCACTTACACGCCTCACCCTCTCATAACCCTGAGGTAAGACAACAGCATTGATTTTTGGCAGTATTGACAACTAAACGGTGAACGTATGCAGATTTTTCAAATATATTTCAGACATACTCTGCGTCTGCGCAGGCCTTTGCCTCCACGGTACAGCCAGTACAAGTAAAGAGGTTTTCCTAACAGCAGCACAGGAACTGACAGCATAGCTATCACGACTAAGAAAATCTGCAACCCAGTCTGTGGAATCAAGACAAGAAACACTCATTAACGAGGATCAAAACACACCCGGAGGTGATACTGTTTCAAATGATATCGTCACCACATACCTGTCCCGGGTAGAGGGGAGTGATATCTTTACCCTGCATGACAAACATGTTAATGAAGTGGATGAGGATGCTGGGAGCCTGGCTGGAGTCCCGTGCACCGTACGCCAACCACTTGTAGAAAATCATGAAGACCAGGTAGCCAAAGAGACAGAGCAGGAAGAGCAGCTCAGGAAGAAATAGCAGATAGACATTAAATTTCTGTCGGAAGTGCCTGAAGGGAAAGAACAAAGTATGGAAATAAAGAAATTGCTGAGCACTGTGGAGTAGTATACCAATATAGCATGTTATAACTATACTATACTATACTTGAGTTGGGGGGAACAAAAGAATTTCATTGCTGTATAAACCATGTGTTTTTACTTGCATATGACAACAAATCTCTTGAATCTTACTGACTGAAATCCCTTGATCCCTTGAATTGAAAGTCAAGTACATATTATTTGTTGGACACTGTACTCTCCACTCTTAGCTGCTTGCCTGTAATTTACAGCTACACAAAGAGACAATTTTTACATATTTACACTTTGCTGTGCACTGAAAAAATATGTTTAACTGGGTAAAAGAGGCAATGCTACCAATGAATTGGAATTGTGTGAATGTTTACCAACTAAAAATAAAGAAATTTCACTCAGCAACTTTAGATATTTCTCCAACATTCTTTATATTTTTGTTATTGTCAACGCATCCTATTAACGGAACAAAGTATTCATCCGTCTCTTCATACTTTCTGACTTCCTCATCCTGTCTGTGGCTCTCAGCCCTGAACGCATTGGTTTCTGCTGAAAGGCGTAAATCTTTAAAAACAGCTGGGCGTTTTTTCACAAATGGGACTATTTTCAGCTGCGGATTTGGTCCTCGAGAGAGTATTTATGGCAGCAGGACAGTGCATTTGGGATTGACTCAAAATAAACTACCTTGTCTATGTTCATGGTAATGAATGAACATGCCAGTGCAATGGTGTTGCTCACTGGTGTAGTTTTAGCAACATGGCTATCGGGATGGCTATGTTGGTCAGCAGTAAATCACTTCGTTCCAGGCCAAAATTTGTTGACAACTTTTTGATGGATTTAATGGATTCATGGTTCCCAGATGATGAAGACTACCAACTCTGATGGCATGAGTTCACATATTAAATTTTTCTTGAAGTATCTTGGCAACTGAATACAATATCAAACACTCTCAAATTCAAATTTATCGGCACTTGTTGATGCCCAACACTAATTGAAACCCATGCTGTAAGCATAGAACAAAAATGATGTAAGATTACTGACAGGGACTTATATAGTCGAGTCACTCACAAGTGATTGAAGACACTCAGCACCACTCCAAAGCTCATGTGGATGACGCCAATAACAACTGACATCTTCATCTTGTAGGAGTTGAGGAAGGACAGCCGGTTCACCGCCATGCTCCATATCTGATCAAACATTAAAAAAGCATCTCAGCGATGATGATACGAAAATGAGTCCAATTATATCCTGCCTGTAATGTCTGAGTACTCACGGGATCAATGCCAAATGGGTACGGTCCACTGAAAACACCACTGACGTTAGGGTCTAACGTGAGCAACGCATTTGTTTGGAGGGTTTTGTTTCTGCAATGTAAAAAATTAAATATATTAATTAGAAAAAGACCTAATTTAGAGACAAAAAACATGTTTATGAGTGTGTGTGTTTTACTGATAACTCACGTCCATTGCTGATTTGTGAACATAGCCTTGACACTCCAGCCAGAGCCGAATATATTAATAGACTTGGAGAAACAGTCATTGTAAATCAGCCCGGTGTAGATAGAGAAAAGCCCCATCATTAGGATGATGTAACGTCCGTTGAAGAACGTCACCCATATCTGAGACCAACAGAGACACAGCTATCAGCTAAAACCAATTTACAATTATCAGACTCTGCATTATAGATGAGAGGAGTGACTCATTCCAACCTCATTACTGGATCGCTTCTTCTTCTGCTTTTTTTCAGTCAGCACCATCCACAAGGCAAAGAGGCTCATTACCATCCCGTGCCCGAGGTCACCAAACATCACAGCAAACAGAAAGGGGAACGTGATGATGGTGTAGGGAGCTGCCAGTTAGAGAAACATATTTAATGTCCTACTCAGAGCTTCTTACAAAGCCGAGAAAAGACAATTAAAAGTTTTATTCTTTAGAAGACACGGTGTGAGCTCTTACCTGGGCTTACCTCGCGATAGTCCCCCACCCCATAAGCCTCCACAATGCTCTGAAAGCCAGATGTGAACTTGTTGGTTCTTAACAGTGTAGGTGGAGTGTCAGTACTTGGGATGCGATTCACAAAGGACGGCACGGTGGCATCACCTTTTCTCTGTCAAGACAAAAATATAAAAGACAGAATTTGTAGTCAAGACCACCTAAACTGAGACCAAGACCAGGGCGTATCGAGACAGAGACAAGACTTTGAGGGGTCGAGATCAAGTCAAGACCAAGACCAAGGCTTTACTTTAAAGCCTGTGAAAGCTTCATTATCTCTGTATTATGTTTCTATTCTCTGCAAGTTTAAAGGTCCCATATTTTACACTTTTCCAGTGTTTTATTTCTTTACATATGTATATACATCTCAATATAGGTTTACATCTCATCTCTCACACTTCTCTCTGTAGCTCTAGCAAGAACCGGGCATTTTGTGTTTATACCACAGACTTTTTGGACCACCAGGAAGAGGAGGTTTTCAGTCCAAGGGCGCAGGCGAATGCAGACAGGAAGCAGAGCTGGGAAAGCTGGCAATGTAACTGACAAGACTAAATCTGGGACTGACTTTTAGTTGTAAGCAGCAGGGTGAGACCGAGTCAAGACCAAGACTAGACAGTAAAAAGCCTACTTAGGTAGCTAACATATAGCTAATATCAGCCAAATCTCTTTGGGGGCAGCCCACGCCTCCCAGCCTTCTCAGTAAGTGTTTTGCAGGATTTACATAATGCTGTGTTTTTTTCTTTTGGTCGCTGTTTTGCAGATGAACTCTTTAACGTTTAGAAAGTAAAATGTTATTGCATGTTTGGCTGACTTCTCCTCACAGACAGACACAATCACTTTCCAGGAGTGCATGTAACAAAAATTTTAAATTAGAAATAAGGCAAGTTATTAGTTTCACTTGAAGCAGGAACTTCAGTCCAATAATAAGTAATGAAACAGTGCAGAGCAACCTCTGTGCACCACTGAAGACAGTATAAACAAATGATGGTGAAAGTGGCTGAGACATGGTTCAAAAAGTTGTTCTACAGTCTGTAGTTTTAGAGCAAACACCTGCGTAGCACAGAAAACCAAAGAGAGGACAGGAGAGGTCAGGTCGAGGTTTAACCACAAGACCACGAGCCAACAGCTGCAAAGCTCCTCCAACAAATAAAACTCAAGTATTTTCTGTGAAACATTCACAGGTTTGAGTGATTCTCTGGGTGAGAAATTTTATCTGGAAAACAACATAATATGCAGCCTGGAGCAGGAGGAGCTCCTGGCATACACTGCACTGCGAGAAAATGCTAACCAATGCAATAACAAATGATAAATCCGATAATGAAAAAACAAACATGACAGATGGAGTGATTCAGGACAGGGAGTCATCCAAAATACCTGCTGCCAGTATTTAATTAATTTAAAATAAATTGCAGGGATATAATTTGAGTACTTAACAGCTGACAGGTAATGCCAATTGAGAAGTGATCCTTATAACCAGCTTAACAGAGCAAACAACATCTGAAAAAAGATTTCCTTCTTCGTCTAAAGCCTGGACTGTGGATAGAATAAATATTTAATAGTGTCAACTAATCATGATCACAGAATAATCATCTCTAACACTTCTTTATACTCACCGAGCCTTCTTCTAGTGCCCCCCGCAGGTTTGCCAGGTCACTGACTGGACACCACACCTCAGCAATCAGACACTTGTTGGTGACGTCGAAGCTGCAGAGGTTCAGGATATGATAGATTGCCTTCATCTTTTTCACCTGCACAACCCATGTATAGGCTGACTCGGAGGCCTTCTGCAGAACCTGCCTCAGGTAGTCCTCAGTGCGGTGCAGCACCTGGATGAACACAACAGTTACTACAAACTCACTGAGAATGCATGTATGTGCTAAATGTTCCTGTTTTCAAGGTGTCGTACATTGTTCAGGTCTTGGATGCGTGTCCTTAAGCTGTCCAACACATCTGCCCGCTCCTCATCATTCTCAGGGTGTGGATAAAGATGGCAGTGGTAACTGCAGACAACAAAGACAGACATGTATGTTGACAATGAAGGAGAACAGGCATTCAAAGGTAAAGTGACGATGTCGTTCTTACCAATCGCAGATTTTTTGAACTTTCTGTCCGATCTGGTCTCCCCAGAAAGAGATGAGAAACACGACACTTTTGCTTATCTCACCCTGAAACAACACAGACCAGGAAGTCATCTCTGAAGCCCAACTAACGATACATCCCCATAACAATAGACCTTTTTCACAGCAGCCATTTTGTCATGAAATAGCAGGGTCAAGTCAGGTGTTTCCACTGATACTAATTAAGGTTTTGCTCCATTTACTGTAACAGAGACTTTCCAGTGAGCCGACATGCACCGCGGCAGCACCTTGACTCTGTTTGACCTGAATGGAACGGAGCCTTAATTAGTATCATTAAAAACACCTGTGTTTACCAACTGTTTCATGTCAAAATGGCTGCTGTGAAAAAGGTCTGTACTTTTCCTTGTGACTTAGTATAAAATCATCATTTCACTGACTTACCAGCTTAATTCTGGTCATGGAGTTTTACTTTAAAGCCTTGAAAACTTCAAATTATCTCTGTATTATGTTTGTATTCTGATTAAGTTTATAGGTCCCAGATTTTGCACTTTTCCAGTGTTTTGTGTGTTTGTATAAATGTATGTGAAGTCTTTATATATTTGCAGTTTTAAGTACCAAAAACCATCTCAATATAGTTTTACATCTCCTCTCTCACACCTCTCTGGAGCTCTAGCTGGACGTTTTGTGTTTTGTACCACTGGCGTTTTGGACCACCGAGAAGAGCAGGTTTTCAGCCCCAGGTTGCGGACAAATGCAAACAGGGAGCAGAGCTGTTGCTGTGCCTTAACCGGAGCTGGAAAAGCTGGCAATGAAACTGACAAGACTAAATCTGGGACTGACTTTTAGTCGTTGGCGGGAGCTTAATGAAATAAAAGGCTGAAAGACAGACGCCGAGCTGTTGGACAAGTAAGTAATATTAGCTGGCTGCTATGTCTTGTGTTGTTGCTTGATGTTTGGCTGCTAGCAAGGTTGTCGACTGGCTAGTTTTTGATCATAAGTAATATAATCATAACAAATACATGCGTAGAACTGTCTATATTTACAACAGTGGTATTGCACTCTGAAACTGAGGGCACCAAATTGCAAAAATTTCTACACAATGTTGCTTTAACCAGGAAACATTTTTCATTTTAGTCATTACAAACTGAACATTAATTAGCTACAGCAGCTCTTATCTACGATATAAAGTATCTACCTATATGTTTTCTATTGCTCTTTGCTAATAAAAAGAGTGTCAAAGCTTTACCAAAATATAACTGGCTATTTAAACCCATCCATAGGATGTTTCTGTCCATCCATCATGAGGTACCCAATTCAACTCACGGTGTCGAGATCAGTGAGGTTCTCATCCACTTCTGCATAGCTGAGGATGGTGTAACCCTTACACACTCTCCACAACATGCGCTCAAAGGCCTCCACCTTCACCCGCTGGATAAGCCCCGACACAAACCTACAGCCAAGGACAAATCACATAAGGTTTAAGGTTAATTTCCTAATGATATTATGACATCCTGTTGTCTGGATATAAATGACACATGATTGCAGCTCACCCCAGCTTGGCTCCAAGTCTTTGCATACCGGTGCAGCCGGTGACCGAGTCTGTCTCCATAGTGGGGAATTCTTCATACTGGGGACCAAGAGCCTCATGCTAATTATAAAAAGGAGGATGTTTCATTCACGACAGCTTACATTAACTGTTCCTTACATGCTTCTACACATAGCCGATGTGACGTTCACACACTGGGATGTAATATTTAGTCTCACAAATGCCTGGCTCACACATTCTCTCTTTGCTGCATCACTTTTTTTTAAAGCCTGGATGAGTCAGGTGCTGCTCGTAACGGCTGCAATGTGGCCGTGTCATTAGTTAAAGTCTGAACTAGTTCCACCTCTGTCACAAAACACGCCAGCGACAAGAAAACAAGATGCTGCTGGCAAGGTGAGGGGAAGCATCTTGCCTGAGATGCAAAACAAAACAGGACTAGGAGGGGAGAAAAAAAGGGCAGGACATGACAAACGTGTGATAAATGAGCAGCTGAATAGAAACACACTCACTCTGGAGCGGCTGTGTATGAAGGTCCGTGTGATCTTCAGCATGTGTGTGTACTCGGTGAGCTCCAGGAGGTTCCTGCGCAGCTTCTCTTTGTTTCGGGCCACCTCGCTGAGCTCCATCTCCAGCCTCTGAAGCTGCTCCTGAACATCACCACACATTGAACAACATGCAGCTTAAGTCTGAATTCAGCAGCTTAACAACTTAAATAAGCCATGAATCAACACTGAATGTGACTGATGGCAGTATAAGGTCACAGTTCCTCAATTTTAAAACAGAAAATATTATCACTGCAGATAGATTAAATAACAGAGATGACAAATGTGGCATTATTTTTCATGATGTTCAAGGATATTTCATTAACCTAAAAAGGAAACTTGGTGCAGTAGCCAGAGGACAAAAAGGTATATACTGTATTTAAATCTAGAATATAAAATAATAAAAGTATCAACTCTTTAGCAACAATTATAGGATAAAAAGTGAACTAAATGTACAGCAGTATTTCAGTTATGATTAGGTTTCCTTTCTTTTCGTTTCTTCCATCCTGGTTTCAGACACCTGGATAAGCCCTTATCCCAGTTTTGAGAAGCCTGAATTATGTTATGAATTATGGATATCGTAGCATGTCTTTCAGGCTTCTAATCATTCAGGCTTCTCGTCTCCAGCTTGTGTGCAGCTCGGGTTATTTAGCATTGAGTCAGACAAACAATGCAAAAACATGATGATAAATGATGTAATCGTGGTCTTCATGCTGAAATGCATGAAAGTGAAAGTCTGACATCAGCAATGCAAACGATCAATTTTATTGTCTGACTCATCTTCCATTACTGGTGATTACATGGACACGCTGAATCTAGCAGGAACTGGGTTCATTCATGCAGAGATAGCAAACATGTCAGGCTACATTTGGGGGAAAGATGTTGAATATGTGTAGCTTAAATGAAGCGCTGAAGCAAGATGATAAAGTATATTTAGATGATACTGTGAGGAGGCAAAGGAGGATGTGAATGGCACATCCAGTGATCAGAACCAGCATACTATTTATTCATCTGTGATCCGTTCAGTCAGTGGAGTCCAAGATGCCTTATGCTGAAAGGTTTATTAAACTTGGCCATGGAGACAGTCATCATGACATGATGCTGCCCTAAATTCTGCTCTCTGGCTCGTCTATACACCCTCAGGACAGTGACACAACTACTCTATGTCCATAAATAGTCAAGGTATCTGCCAATTGGTCTACAAACAAGTGGTCCGACATTGTTATCTGACTCTGTAGAGGCTTCTACATTATGCACCTACTAGACAGCGCTATACTCTGACCTGGGTTACCATAGTAATGGTCAAAATGGTGCCTGCTTTCCTAAAGACAAACATACAGGAGCCCTTTGAGGAGGGTTTAAATCTGAGCCTCTTGGATAAGAGGTGATCTACAATCAAGCCCAGTTGCCTCAGATTTAACCCTTCTTGAAGAGAGATGACCTGGTTGACTGAGAACCTTCACAAACATACAGCTGCTCTTCATCTCAAGGAGAAGAAGTCACCAACAACCTAAGATTTAACACTATCCTTACAGTGACCTCAGGGCATATGCTTGACCCTGTGTGACATGCTAGAACAGAAAATTCCCTCACATTGTTGTGCATGTAACACATTTAATGAAGCAGCTAGCAATTATTTTAATAAAATGTTGCTGAAATGATACTCACCATGATCTCAAGGACTTGTCTTGGGGGAGGTGCAAGTGGACTCTCATCCTCCTCTGGAACGGCTATGTTAGCCTTCTGAATCTCCCTCAGCAGGTAGCCTGTTCACACAATATGCTGATAGTTTGTTTCATGGTAATTACCGCTGAAGTGTCAGCGCAAGCTGTGAAATCGAAATCTCTGTGGGACCATTTTACGAAAACACACTCAGCCATGAGTTGCTCATTATACCCTGATGATAATCCAGGTGTGTGTATGCTCGGGCTACACCCACATGATGAATCACCATCACCAGGTGCTTCTCTTACCCAGAATTCTCTCCATCTCCTCACATCGCTTGATTTCGCTGACGAAGCGCCGCTGGAATGAGCTGACACTCGGGTTGAGCTGAAACCAGAGGAGCATCACAAGTCAGGTGGCTGCAGGTCATCGGTCAAATCCCAACAACACGCTCCATCATGGCATCTTTACACACTTATTGTTTATTACTTCTGCATCTTTGTTGGATTATTCTTTATAAAAATATAAAATATAACTACTGCTCATTTTCTGGGAAATACTTTGCACACAACTGCACAGATCTTTAATTTAAATACCATATTGTGCATATTCGTATGAGAGTTTTTCACATTTTATTGTCTTAACTTGTTTAAACTTGCTTTTTAGCCATCTTAATTATGTTTGTTATGCACCAAAACACCATGGGAAATCCCTTGTATGTTCAAGTTCAATGTTTAATTGTCAGATATATAATCATTCAGGTACAATCACAGTGAAATATATAATTATTTATCTGTAAGATGCTTAGAAATAAACCTGAATCTGATGAAATGATGTTAAAAACTGAATGCACATCCTCATAGATAGATAGACAGATAGATAGATAGATTACAGGAGGGAAGTTCACCACCTCACCTCCTCCCTCACCGTGCAAAATAAGGTAGACTCCATTTATTCTGTCTAGGATAAAACACACATACGACCACAGACTTTTAAAATGAGTGTTTGTGCATCATCAGCCTCTCTTACTTACATCTCGGAACTCGACCAGCCCCAGCTCTCCGAGCTCACTAATGCAGTCATATTCAGAGCCGGACTGCAGAAACAATTGCGCCAAGCACATCTCCTCACTCCGAAACACCATCTTTATCTGCCAGACAGACCTCCTCCTCCTCCACCACCACCACCACCACCACCACCACCACCTTCTCCTCCTCCTGCTTCTCCTCCACTGCCTGGTAATCTGCCTGTAGCCTACTGAACCTGGATCCGTTTACTACAAGCGAAAATAGGACATCACAAAAATTCAAGCAGTCGGTGCGTGGCTTTAACCCCCTTAACCAATTAACACCCACCCTCCCCTTGAGGATTAATTGTCTATTAATAATGACGTTTTTCTCATTCTGTGTCTGCTTGTCGCATCGCGTTGTCTCCCTTCAGATCCGTCTGGTGTCTATTAAACAAACCCTACATGAAAACAAAGACAGAAACCTCCCTAATGCACCTTTTGCATCGAGCGAGCAGAGAGAAAGGCGTCATCCTGTAGACGCTTTACCTTGAACACCTGTCATAACCCCGCAAAAAATAAAAAATAAAAAACACGGCGACGACGCAGCGGTGGCAGCAAAGAAACGAGCAACAGGCAAACTAAACGATAAATCATCAACCAGCCATGCAGACAAATGAGGCTAAAGACAGCCTCATGCGTTTAAAATAAGCCACAGTCAGAAATAGACATCGGCCTTTATTCGCGCTACGTCGCCCGGCAATTGACACAGATTGCGTCTCCGGGTTGCCAGATATTGTCGCATCCTCTGAAATAATCGCTGTGTCTTGAGAGGCGTTAACACAGCAAACTGGAGGTTTAACAGACAGATACAGTTAGGTACAAATTACATCTGTTTTTAAATGTAGTTTCACTTAACCTGGAGCTATTTAACACCCAGTTATTTGATTAACTTAATGAGGCACACTGGTGTTTGAGCAGCTCAAACAAAAGGCTTTATGAGGACATGAGATATGAAAATGAACAAGAATACAAATAATTTAGCAAAATAATGCAACTTTTCTGTTGCAAAGTGAGACATTTCCAGCACCAAAATGTCTGTGATTTTAACAATTATTATCTAGTCCATATGAATGTATCAGATCAAGGAGAGAGAAAAATATAAATGGTTAAGCAAAATAATACAACTTTTCTGTTGCAAAATGACATTTCCAGCACCAAAATGTCAGAAATTATAACCATATATTATATTATATTATATTATATTATATTATATTATCTAGGTTATTCATTCTGTATTAGAAATCTATCAGCAAATTCACCCTCTAACAAATTATCATTGTAAAGTTTATTAAAGATATAATTCATTTACATTTTTTTGGTCACAGTATAAATTTTGGTTGTAAAAAAAAAAAAATCCTTTGTCTCCTTTTAAATTGTGGCCATGATGGCAGGTTATGTTTTTTTTTTTAAGGGGGTTAGCTCACAAACCTGGCAACCAGCGCATCTTATTCTGTTCCATCACTGAAAGCGGGCCGACCATCTGCTCTTCTTTGTGTGTGAAATCCTTTATTTGGGCTGTTTTGGGGTTATATTTTCATTTTGTTCATGTTTAAAACATATTTAAATAATAATTACTGTGTTCGCGACACTCACTGACTTCAAGCTGTTTAGCTTCAGGAGTAAAAATACCGTCAGTAGGCCCACATGACTCAACACAATCTGGATGTTATTACGTTTATTCTGTTTAAAAATCAGAAACACGGTGTCCAGTCCACTCTGTGTGCTGCTTTAACCATGCATGTACAAACTCACATTTCAGACCAGAAGTAAATATTCACATCACATATATTTTATTTTGACAGATGCTTTTGTTTGCCACACGTCAGGAGCACATAGTTTATTTAAGGACAGTGACAATCAGATGGCCTTTAGGTTGTCATTTTGACTCCTGAGACCTGTATATTACTGCTATTGATGTGCCCTTAAGCAAACAACCATCCACCGCTCACTGATCGGACTGAGATTGTACTCCACGTATCATAAAATAAGATAAGATAGACTTTATTGATCCCACATCAGGGAAATCTGCTTGTTACAACAGCTCACAATACACAAGAGGGATAAGAAATTACTGATAAATAAAAAACAAAATAGGAAACAATCTAAGATAAAAAAAAAAAGGTTATATACACCTATATACAGGTAGAAAGGTGTATAATAGGTGTATACACACGTGGTATGTAGCTTTGTCCTAAGATGAGTTGAAGCGTTGAAGCAGGAGGTAATTGCACAGTGTAAATAAATAAATAGAATTGAACAGCATAGTATGATTTGAGTGAGATGTAAATAAAGTTGAGTTGTGAAATTAGAACAGTAAATAAAGTGCCGATGTGAGTGTGAACAGTTCTTACAACCTTTATTTAACATTTAGGAGAGCACAGGGAGTAACACAACAAGTTTACCTGAACCTTTTATTCATAGAAAAATGATTAACAGACATAAACAAATTACACTTGCAGAAGTGGAAGTAGATAAAGCTCCAAGACCTCCAAGGCCAAAATATTAAACAAAACCCCCAAACCAGGAAACTTGAAATTGAAACTGAGGATGTACAAGGGTTTTCAAGGGAGAGCTCAGGATGATTTGTTAACATTCATTTTCACATTAGTTTGAATATATGCAAAGAGGTGTTGCTGGTGTCCTCTGATTGGAGTTTTTTCCTGGGTTATGTTCACATTTACATACATGGTACTGGTGCGGTTTGCCTGAATGTCACCTGATGAAGATCTGAACACCAAAACACTGTTAATGATGCATGACTACAAGTGATTAACAGTCTACAGTTTATTTACAGTGCACACATTTCCAGATAAGCACATACACAGTATACACAGTATGTCATTTCTGCCACTGAGGGTGTCCCACATCAAAACAACAAAAAGACTTAGTTTGACGAAGTAGCGTGGGATGATGGGAGTTGATTCCTGAGCATTTTACGAAAAACAGGCAGGTCCTTTCGGTCCACGCCGTGCAGCATCACATCCACCACCTCCTGCACTGTACCTCGAGGAGCTGGCCAGGGGATGTCGCTGTAGCTCAGCTTTGTGGTGCCAGCTGAAGAGCCAGCATTGCTCTCACCGTTCTTATCTTTCTTCCCACGACCATGTTACTAAATCTAACTTTTGTCTTGTCTTTGTTTGGCATCTTGTCTGGTATCTAATTTGTACTTGTCTGAGGGTAGCAGCAGCTGGAACACAAAATTTCCAGCCACATAATGGATCCGCCGTGTTGTCCCCAGGTGTCACTATCAGCCATTAATTGACAAAGTAGGCTAAATCTGTGTTACGTACTACTTTTACTGACTCAAGAGAAATCTAAAAGAAATATTATTTAGGATGTTTTAGGATTATATATTAATTTTGTCATGCTTAGAACACGTTCCCATGTGATGAATTATAAGTGTATGTTTTAACAATAGGGCCACATGACTCAACACAGTTGTCACTCAGGTGTAGAGAAATCTGGATGTTCTGACTTTTATTGTTTTTAAATCAGGAATTTAACAGAAACATGTTGATGGTCATTGTTCAGTTCACAGTTCGTTTCAGGGAAATGTTTGATCAGATATTCTTGGATTATTTGTAAATATACACACACATTAATGAGTTTTTAAAAACACAATGTTTGATATGATTTGCACAATGTTAAGTCCTCAGACTCTGGGCCAGTTTGTTGAGCTCCTGTGACAGCCTAGTGACTGTATCCAGGATCCGCTGCTTGTCCTTCTCTTCTAACCGAGCTTCACATCGCTGAGCAAATTTATCAGGATGCCACAGCGCTTGCTGCTTCCGGAGCATTTTACGAAACACCGGCAGGTCCTTTCGGTCCACACCGTGCAGCATCACATCCAGCATCTCCTGCACTGTACCTCGTGGAGCTGGCCAGGGGATGTCGCTGTAGCTCAGCTTTGTGGTGCCGGCTGAAGAGCCAGCATGAAAAGTAGCTGCACATCCCTCCTCGTACCTGCGCTTCTTACCAAGCCGAGTCTCTTCCTCTTTACGTGCTGCTCGTGCCAGATACTCTTCGTGTTCCCTCTGCAGCCTCTCGTGCAGCTTCTTGTTGTCTTGCTCTTCCTGCTCTTTCTCTTGTTTGGTCTTTTTTCTTTTCCATCCAGAAGACGACGCTGCCAGTCTCTGAGCTTCAGCGTGCTTTTTATCGAAATACTCTTTTCTAATGCGGTCAGCCCAGTCACCGTAGTCTTCCTCATCATCATCAAGAGGAAGAAAATCATCAGCTGTGAAACAAAAACAGCAGTGTTATCATCAAGTGAAGAAAGTCTAAATTAAATTCAGCATTAAAGAGGGAGTTTAAATTTACCATCATACACTCCGAAGGTTTCAGAGAATTCATCCTCGCATTCACCAAACAGCTTCTCCAGCCACTCCTTCTCAGGGTCTTTATCAGATGGACGGCTCATATTTTTTGCAGTCTGTGAAGAAACACAAGCAAATTATATGTAAATGTGATCAAACACTATGGATCAAACTGAGATCTGTTGATTATTAAACCATAAATTAATTGAAAACTATGGAAATCTGGAAACAAACCCAACAAAATCCTCTAAAATACTTTAAACTGACTATAATGGTCAGCAGTTAATAAGTAGATGTGATACAGCTGATATATTTGCTGCATCTTTGTGTGTTACTTCAGATCTTTTCTCAAATAATGTTACAGCTTTGATCAATAATAACACCATAAATAACATAAATAGACCATCAGATACAATGATGGCTGTGGGTCAACTTTAAGAATGGTTTATTAGTCTATATTACATGTGACACACAAACATATTTTAAAGGATCCCTTAAATGTGATCATTAGGAATTGTCACAAAGATATGTACAGTGTTAAGATGACCTCAAACATACAGTACGGTCAGTGTTTCTGTCCTGCAATTTGTTGTTACTCAGTGACTGAAACATATGCTGATACCAATAACCGTGGTAAGTTGAAATCAGCAGATAATATCAGTTTATGCTGTTACAATTAAAAATAAATACTAAATACTGCTTATGAGCTGTCAATCAACAGAAGTAGTCAGTAGAAGTAGCTTGATAATTGTCAATTAAGTCATTTTTTCAAGCAAAAATGCCAAACATTCCCTGGTTTTAGCTTTTCCCATGTCTTCTCACATCATATTTTCATTATCAAATAATCTGCTCGACTGATCGTTTATTCATTTTGTCTGTACACTGTCGTAAATTAAAGTTAATCCCATCATTTTCCATCGTTTCCCATCTTCCACAAATGTGTGTTTTTATATATATATATATATATATATATATATATATATATATATGTATGTGAATACTTTTCTGTCTATTAACTTATCAATTAATAAACTAATCAATTCAGCTTCATTATGATAAATTATCCTGAAAAATGCCTGACTTTTGATCAGGTAGATGTGAAATGCTGACATTTTGAAAAGACCACAGACAGATTACACTGTACAGATATTAAAATACACACAGTATCTGACCATAACATTGATTTAAATGTCTATAGTAACCTCTTTATGTTTCATCCAGTTCAGCAGGTCTTCAGGTGTGACTCCAGCAGTGTTGGGAGCGCTCATGGCCTCTGGGCAGCTCTTTTTTAGGGGCACAACCAGGTCATTAAACGCTGTAAACAAAACAAAAGATCATGAAAAATTATAGTAAACGTTTATAATTCAACAACATCTTCTTGCCTCGTCCTCTTCACCTGTTTTCCCGTGTTTAAGAGCCCTGTTGAGTGCGGTGTGTAGCGCTGTGTCTCCTTTACGGTCCTTCTGCAGGACATCGGCTCCGTGTTTGAGCAGCAGCCGCAGCACGGCGTCGTCTCCCAGGCTGCAGGCCAGGTGCAGCGGGCTCCTCTCTCGCTTGCCCTGGGAGAAGTTCACGTCCAGGTCCCGGTGCTTCCGCAGGTACGACTTCAGCTTCAGCAGATTGCCCTCCTCCACGTATCTCCACACCCGCCTCTGTTTGCGGGACACCATGGACACTGACGGGGTTAAATTAGGTTGTTTTTACCGATAAGGTAACGTTAGCTTCTGGAGGGTTAGCATCGGCTAACCCGGTCCTTCTTCATAATAACTCCGACGGTAGCTGCAGTTAAAAGTTCCGGCCACAGAATGGTTCCGGTGTTGTCACTAGGTGTCAGTATTGACTTTCTAAATCAGGGGTGTCCAAACTTCTTTTAAAGAGGGCCAGATTTGACAATGTGAAGATGCCCGGGGGCCAGTTACCAATAAAAGTTACATACAAATGCACTGTTCTGTAACAATTTTGTTTTCATTGTCACAATTATCATATTTTTTTAAAATGGCAATGTAAGCAAATCTAAGCCAGTCAGGCGTGAACAAATCTAAAAACCAGTTCTGCCTTTCTTTCACATCTGGAGTCAAATAACAAAGAATAAACTGTATGAAATACGTTAAAGTTGCATGAAGTTGATACAAATCTGAACCTCATGTTCATTTTAAACATGACTTATTATGAGTAATGCAAAGTCTGTTAACATTTAAGTTTAAAACATATCACTCTTGCTCTTCTCTTTAACAAAATAATTCAGAAAGTAATATTTTGTGTCACATCTACAGATATATAACACCAGCAGTTATGTCTTAGAGGTTCAAATGTTTCTTATGCCAACCAAAAAAAAAAAAAAGCCAAACCCACCAACAGACGACAATCCTAGCAGGCCATAAATAATATATTATAAAAATGAAGCTTTGGGCTGCATGAAATCTGACCGCGGGCCGTGGTTGGCCCCCGGGCCGTACTTTGGACATCCCTGTTCTAAATCAACCAATTAATGTATGTGTTACATTTCATTGATTCAGTTTGACACTCTAAACTCCCTAAAACACCTCAATGTGCTCACATGTGACAGATAAAACATCTACCACAAATACTAGTGCACAACGCATATACAGAAAATCCCAGTAAAAAAAGGAGAAAGTAAAGTTTAACTGGTGGTTTTGATTATTGCCTCAGTGCCCCTACTTCCCAGCAAGACATGATGCCCTGAAATGTAACTTGAACTCTTTCCTTCTCTTTATGATGGGAAAACATCGCCCCACTATTAATCCCATTTATTTATCTGTAGATATACAGTTTGACTTTTAGTACACACCCAGTAGCCCATTGTGAGCTGTTTAATCCTACTTCAAAACAAGTGCACATACATGTGTTTATTACACTTAACTTCTACCTCTATTTGTCATTAACTTTATACAAATGCATAGGACTTGTGGTGTTGCATCCAATGATGATGGTGTGATGATTAGTAATGTGATGACTGAAAATGTATCACCAACAATCTTTATATAAAATCTTGAATTTGTGGGTAGTAGAGCTGATTACAGGAAATTCATTTTTACTGAGAAGTTCACTGTGAGATTTTTTGGTGATTCCCCAGCCTATTTAAAATCTCACCACTGCATATACAGTACATGGCCCCCTACACTTACTACTATTTCTATTTCCACAGAGCAAACAGATCAACGTGATACACACACACACACGATTAAATGACACACAAACACAAAGAGAGAGAGAGAGTTAGCACATTGCATCGTTAAAAAACAAGTCTACAAATCTTTTTAAATCAATGAAAACTGTTGCACATGGCCTCTCTGGGTGCTGCTGTTGCGTAATTACATGTTTGCACATGCAGCTATCTTTACCTGTGATGCTTAGATTAGTGCAGCTGAGCCTCTGAACTGGCTCAGTCCTGCTGCAGATGACAGGGCACCCATTTAGGCCCGAGGGAGGAGAGGATGCACAATGGAGAGGATAGAGAAGGGAATGAAGGGACACTTTGTGCCCCGTGAAGAGGATGATCTTCTCTGAGACTCGAATACTCACATCCGGAGTCATCCAAAGCTTGGGCACTTCCGTTCTTCTTTTTGCTTTCGGAAACGACGTGTCTCCACTAACGATGAACGCCTTTGAAATGTGTGACATCTCAGGAGAGATGGAGTGAGAGAAAAAAAAGAGACATTTGATTTGTCACCTCAGGTGTTTGAGTCACATGTTTGCCACTATATATCTTTAACCTCCTTTTTTCTATAAGAACTTTCAGCATACTTGTCACACAACTTTGGGTGTGTCTAGAGCACTAGTGTCCTCCAAGACCTCAGGTGGAGCATGCATCTCTATCTGTTGTACTGAGGGCCCTAAAAGCAGAGATGCCTAAGAAAGACAGGATATCCCCGGTCAGGAACACTTACCTTGCCCACCCTTTGCCTTTCCTGCCTGGCCTGCTGACTCCTATCCTGTCCCGAGGTCTGTCATCCTCCTGGGACGTTGCAAGAAGGAGCGCTGCAGGACCAGGCGGCAGGAAGCTGAGGGCCCTCTAAGACGCTCCAGGGGTCAGCATCTCATCCTACCACGCTATGGTCAGAGCTCGGTCAAAGTCCGGTCTGCTGGCCGTGCTGCACAGCCTCCATTGTTAGGATGGTGGAGAAAAGTGCGCACACTTCCTCTGTCTATTTTCTGCATGGCCTGGTTTATTGGGTTCTGATTTATGACAGCTGGACATGTGCTTCTTGCATACCGTAGGCCTGGCTGCAAGCCGGATTTAAAACAACACAAAGGCACCGGCTGTTTGTCACTCATTAATAAGACAATGAATGAGTTAGGGTGGGCACCCCAATAGAAACTTGGCCTTCTTACCTTTGCTCTTAGTTTCTATTGATATACATCATCAGGTAAACAAACTTTATCCAGTCTGGTGAAGATTTTGGATCTGACCTTTTCATAGTCTGTCTGAGGGTAAGAAGAAGGACAGGTTTCTATTGGGGTACCCACCCTAATTCATTCATTGTCTCATCAATGGGTGACAAACAGCCTTTGTGTTGTTTTGAATCAGGCTTGCAGCCAAGCCTTCACACCTCTCTGTTTCTTAAAAGGTATGTTCAGGAAATAAAACACAAAATAAACTTGGTGTAAAACAAATATTCAGATCCTTTACTAATACCGCACTGTGAAAATACTTGTATACAAAACTTTACTAAATTAAAAGTATCAAAAGTATTGAAAGTACTCATTCTACTATAACTGTTCTGTAAGAACCATGTATAAATTCAACTTTTCATGAAGTCAGAAAACCTTTGTGACAATGACTTTTCCAGCTGATCCAAGAGAGCTTTTAAATAGTTCATTTAGATTAAGAAGTATAATCATTTTAATCTTGAAAAAGATCAAATTCATAATCACCAAATGTTGAGATATGGACACTGGACAGGAAGAGTATGAGAACATGTAATTTGTAACTAGTAACTAGTAACTAAAGCTTTCAGACAAATGTAGTGGAGTAAACACTACAACATTTACCTCTTAGATGTAGTGGAGTAGAAGTATAAAGTTACATAAAATGGATAGTAAAGTACCTCAAATTTCTACTTAAGTTGTTACCACAACTTAACTACAGTTGTTTCTTGTTTCATAAAATGAGTATATGCTTATAGTTTAGTTAAACAATTTTCACAGCTCCATGAGTGTTATATTATATTATATTATATTCTGGAATTATAATTACAGATTAATTGATTCATAAGCATGATTTTAACATCTGCTTGAGCTAAAGTACTTTTTATTTTATAACTTGTTCATACGTTTTATATGTAAAATCTGCAAAGTAACAATGAATGCCACATCCACATAGTGGAATGGAAACAGCAGCTTTTCCCTCGTATAAAGAAAAGTGCAACAAACACACAATTAGTTGAGTAAAGCAGCTTATCTTTTGCAGAAACAACGTCCTTGTTATTATTTTCTACAGACCTTATAGTTTGGTCTGGACTGTTTCATAGATACAAAACACTTCAGATGACGACTGACGTTTTAAACATTTAGTTCAAAGTAAAGCAGATTTATGTTGTCAGAAGTCATAAACGACAGGTTGTTTCAGGTGTCTACACGATACTATTAGTGATATAATTAGTGGCATGAGTTTGTTATCTGTTTTTATTTGATGGGTCTTTGATTTTTGTTTTCAGACAACACGTCTGCACAGACAGAACTACTGAAATGACCAATACAGTCACATTATCAACACAGAAAACAATGCAAATACACATTTTTATATATATATTTTTGGGTGAAGGAAAGTTTAAATGATGATTTATTTATGTTTTTAAATAGAAAGCTGTCCTAGATGCTTGTCATTTCTTAGAGAGGGAGAAAAAAGACTGTTTATACACTCGGGATTCCCCGCGGCAAGCCTGGTTCCAGCGAGGTCACACTTCATTTTCACAATCTGTTATTACAGAGGAATGAAAACATTTGTGTAATCATTTCTGAACAATCATCTCAGACAAACACTCACTCTATAAGGAGATCAAAGGGCATAAATCTCTGTTTTCTCTCGCAGCACTTTGTTTCTAGCTTTAGCAAAAGTTCATGCCATGAAATCTTTGTAACACGATCACATTAGCATCATAAAACTTAAAAACCCATGAAAATAATCTAACCAGATTATCTTTCACAGTGGATTTAGACTTTGATGCTGACAGGTGGAGGATAATGTGACAAGTCGTCTTGTAAAAAATAGCTGCTGCATGGAGTTTAAAGATGTACTGTATGCTGTTTCACCAATAAAACATGTCGTTGTGCAGACTCTTCGGTGTGTAATAAATCTACTGTTGGAGCTCTGTCACACTTTTATTTCTAACAAATTGTAGAAAGCAAACTTTTTTTTCAGGAAATCTTCAATATAAAAAAGTTTCAGACTAAATTCAGAGAAGATTTTGCTTGCATGTGTTTTGTCTCGGATGAGATTAAGCAGAGCTGAGACAGCGATGAAGGAGACGGGGTGAATGTCGCTGCAGCTGTTGCACTTCTTTCAGATTTCACCTGCCTGACATGAAAAACACAGATGACTTTTTTTCTCCCTCTCTCTGAGGAGTTCAGCTTTTGTCACATTAGCCTAAATGTAAACTGTAATTGTTGGTGATTTAGACTTTAATACATTCTCCATCACAGGTATTAGGCAGGGGGACAGATAGCCGTCGACTCCCACTACAAATCAGTATCAGGATTAGTCCAATCCTTCTGTCTCCTTCTGTTGCTGATTATATCCTGTAAAAAGCTCATTAGAGTCAAAATGGTTAATCATTGAATTCTAATTTGAAGCTCAACAACCTGTTGTGTTGTTTGTTTGCTAAAAACAATACATTAAAATATCACATGGTTAACTGTGATAGGCTAAAAACATCTTTTTTTTTAGATGCATTTTGGGATTTAGTGTTACAGGAAAAGAATCCTGAGGTTGTGGTAATTAACCCTGAGAAGACTATAACACCTCTGGGGCAAAGCCAAATGGCCTGTGGTTGATCCAATTTAGAAACTTTTGTACTCACTGATTGTTTGTGTGAGCGAATTGTAAGAGGAGAAGAAACAAACATGCTTGGAGAGGGAAACAGAAGTCGAACGTGCATTTCCTGCAGACATGTGCTTTGATTTCGACCCTGCGAAACACAATAGGAGGGAGACTGCCTCCCCTCAGCAATGCACCAACAGGAAGAAGCACATTCACTGGATGGGAGAAAATACATTCCAGCAAGACTTTAACAACCTATCACGAGTAACAGAGTGAGACAAGAGAGAGGATATTTGTGTTTTTTCAAAGCACCTTTTTTTTTATTACAAATCATAAACATCAATTCAAAATAATGTGTATTCACAAAATGCTTTCATGTATTTGTCAGGAACAAATTCATTGTCATTCTGACATGCACTCATTCACACACATGCACAAGCAGACTGTCAAAGCAGTCACCTTTTAATTGGGCCAGCCTGAAAACATTTGTCAGCTGCCATCTGTCCGTCTGTCTGTCTGTCTGGGTATCCCAACCCCCTCCTTCCACTATGTCCGTCTCCTCTTACAACACTCTTATCAGACTCTAACACATCTTATTGACTGACACGCCCTTCCTACACACACACACACACCCCCACACACACACATACACACACACACACTCACAGTCATACGTAACACTGCTGGTATAAATCACACCTCAAGTGCTTACAAATGAAAACAAGAACAGCATGAGGAATACACTTCACCAGGACTTGAGGGCAGAGTTCAAAGCTCAGTGTTTTGCATAAAGTCCACAGGAGAACTAAAAGAAACACATGAGCATGTGGTCCTTTTTAAAATACATTCCACTTTTATAAAACAAAATAATAAAAGTCTGGATGATGCTTGGTCCCTTGTAGTAAGTAGTACAGTTTTGCTGCCCTGCAACTGACAGTGAGCCTGGAGCTTGGAGTGTGGTCAGCGCCGATGACCACGAGTCTGACGGTCGTCTTCTGAAGTCCACAGAGTCAGACAGGATCGAAGGTGACACCCTGAAACTGACTGCAGAAGATCAGCGGTCAAGCACCCAGCGCTGTAAAGTTCACCTGCATTGTTCTGCATTGTTCACCTCTTTCCCAGCATGCACTGGGCCCTCTGCTGTCGTCACACCTTCGTGGCCAGAGACTGAGCCTCTGTCTTCTGAGAGGACAGGGAGCTGGCGGGGCTTGCATGCAAGGACTTCTTCAGGTTGAGTAGGCACAGACACTGGGATCTGAAGCGCAGGTCGAAGAAGGCATAAAGAAAAGGGTTGAGGCAGCTGTTGACGTAGGCCAGACAGGTGGCGTATGGGTGAGCCAGTAGCAGGAAGCGCAGGAAGGCACAGGTGTCGGGAATCAGGTTCAGGTAGGAGAGGGCGTCAGCACTCTTCACAACATGGAAGGGTATCCAGCAGGCAGCGAACACCACTACCAGCGTGGTGATGATCTTCAGCAGCCTCCTCTTACGCTGGTCCTCTTTGCGAAGCGTGTTGAAGTGGCGGGTGACGGTGCAGCCAATGAAGCCGTAGCACACCATCATTGCCAAGAAAGGTAGGAGAAAGCCCAGAGCTGAAGAGGAGATGCTGAGACCAGCGACCCAGAGGACCTCTTGCTCTTTCTTTGTGGCCACCAGGCTGAAGTCCATGGCGCAGGATGTGCGGTTGGTGGTTGGATCGTAGATGGTGGTGCGGAAGATCAGAGTCGGGGCAGCCAGGAGAAAAGACAGCAGCCAGATGGCTGTCAGGGAGGCTTGTGTGTGGCCTCGGGTACGCAGCTGGGTGCTGGACAAGGAGTGGACGATGGCCAGGTAGCGGTCGAAGCTCATGCAGGTGAGGCAGAAGACGCTGGCAAACATGTTGAGCAGGACCACGTAGCTGCTGATCTTACACATGGCCACTCCAAAGGGCCAGTGGTAGCCCATGGCTGTGTAGACAGCCCACAGAGGAAGAGTGACCACAAAGGTGAGGTCAGCCAGGGCGAGGTTGCCGATGTAGACGTCAGTAGCTCGCCGCTTGCCCTGGGCTCTCCACACGGTGAAGATGACCACGCCATTTCCAGAGAGGCCGAGGATGAAAATAAGCATGTACAGTACCGGGATGACGGAGTATGACGGAGTCCACTCAGAATAGTCACACATGGAGGAGTTTTCTGGGTCATCGTAGTCGTAGTAGTCATCAGAAGCAGGAGTTGAATCCATCTCCATTTTCTCTCTTCTGTTGTTCAAAAAAGAAAATCTATGTTTGGTGCAGATAGATCCACAGTAGTTGTCAGCACTCTGAAGTGTGTTGAGTGTGAGATCAGCCCACCCTTATATACCCCACCAGACTTGTACCCTCCCAGCCAACGCCCCTCTCCCCTCCCACTGCACTCCTCCCCTCCACTCTGAAGAACATGCTCTTTCACTGTGTACACGCCCACCTTTCTCTCAATTCATAAATGTGTACCTCACTACATAATGTCACTTTAATACATGAAATATAGGTTGAAATTATTAATACTTTATTTTTCAGGATATTTTTTTTTCCCTTGCTATTTTATGCACAAAATATCAGGAAATTATCTTCAGGGCAAAATGAAACAGTTCAAACTATAAATGAATCACCATATATATGTTGCAACACTGTTCGTTAGACATGTTTGGACGGTAGCCAAAGAGTCAAGCCTGGGCATGACAAGTTTCGAGAACTGCTCAATTTTAATATCAATCGAGAGTCGTTCTGGCACCGGAGCACTCTGCTGAAAGGTGAACAGGCTGCACTATTTACATATCTATGTCTGTGTTTTTCATGTCTGCACATGCTCAAACAAGCAAAACCACAAACAAAATAAAGATGTGTTTAACTGTAAATAAATGTAGGTTAGGTGACCTCAAACTTTAATTAATTGAGAATATACAATAATAAGAAGCCTTGACAGGAAGAAACAATACTTAGAAACATGTCGAATATCCTTCAATTAAAATACTAAGTTGTATTTTTATTGCATAGAATTAAATAGAATTTCTATTCCAGTAAAAATCTATTTTTATTAACTGAACTCTGTATTTTCTTAATAATTCATGTACACTGTTGCCCATAAAGTTGGAATCATTTTGTTTTCAGACACATTCCTCTTTTAATTCCTGTTTAATGCGGTTTCATTTTCACTGTGATGTTTTGTGATGTGTGTTTTGAGGAAATACATTTTATCTACCAAGAATGAATCATATTGTCACAGTCATTTCACGAGAAGAGATAAAAATATTTTATTCCAACTTCATGGGAAACAGTGTATTTAAGTAGAAAGTGTCATTGTATCACTTATCACACTGTCCTGTAACAAAATTGATAAATGGCAGCCACACTGATACACACAATACAATTATATTAATTAAGAGCAGGAGCATATGATATAAATAAAGAAATACATCAATAAATACTACAAAAGAAAAAATCTGATATGTATTTATATAAAAGTCACACCTTTATTTTTATCATTAAAACTTTAAAACCAATTCTAAAACTCACAAACAAAACTATAATAATATGTATCGTGTATATAAATAATGTAATCTGATATATTTCCTTGCATTTGTGCCTTTTTTGGACTTTCTGTTGATATGTTTACATTTATAACAAACATCCCCATCACAGGAAAGGAAAGGAGCTACTAGTAGTAGTACTACTGCTGCTTCTACTACTACTACTACTACTAATAATAATAATAATAATAATAATTGATACAAGTCACCACAAACTCGTTTCAAGTCTCAAAACTTTATATTAAATTCTAGTGGAGATCCAAACATTTCCAAGGATACCAAATATGTCACGCTCAATGCACAAGATGTCTAGAATATTTCTATACGACTGAATGGTGCACATATAAAAATATGGAGTCTTGGGCATATTTAAGTGTAAAGCACGTACAAAATGTGATACTAAGATGATGTTTTTAAAAACTTTAAAGTTACTTATGGATGAAACAAAAGGGGAAAATGTTAAACACTCTTCTTCTTCTTTGGTGTCTCTTGGGTGTATTTGTTGGCCCAGGTGGGGCAGCTCAGTCTTCAGCCTGCTCCGTCTCTCACCAGAGTGGCAGCGGTGGCGCCGGGCACCGACCTTTAGACACAACTACTGTATCACTCAACAATGTTTTCCTCCACTGATCCCTTCCTCCAACCCTCCATCTCTGCCTCTTCCTCTCCCCTCCCCGTTCGTCTCTGCCTTCCTCTGATTATAAAGATGAGGATTGATTCCTGTCTCCTCCGCCTTTACCGTCATCCACTCTCTGAGAACTGTTTGTTGTTGCCAAATTATTGTGATGCAAGCATGTGGCATTTGATAATCAAACTGATGTGATTGTGTTTGTGTGCCTCCTCCTCCTGCACCCTGTCCTCCCTTGCTCTGCTTGATTGTGCGTCCAGCTCTTTGTCCGTCCGGCCGAACAGGAAAAGAGCAGAGAGAAGTGAATCAAAGCAAGCTTCCTATCTGTACTCTGTTTATAGCCGTGCTCGCTGACAAGGAGATGAATATACAGCTAAATAAAACATCAGGCCTTGATGAATGCAATCAATCCACCCACTCACTTTTCCCAAAAATCCCCCTTTATGGAGCAGTTACAAACAATACAAGATGTCTGCTGCAGATAAAGATAGACTTAAATGAATCCGATTTGAAGAATGGAAACCCAATTTTTCATATTTTTAACCGTCAGGAGTGACAACTTCCAACTGGACTGACTTGCAGATCATTCATCGTTTCACTCAGCATACCAGAGAACGTTTCTACAACATTCAGCTTGTGTTTTTCCTCCTAAGTGCCCACCTGTGTCTCAAATTGATTGTTGTTACTGTTGGTGCTGTCCTCTCATGTGTGGCCTTGTGCTGTAAACCACACACCATGAAGGCCTCCTGAAGCACCGCCACGGTGTTTCATCCATCCTTTATCCTTGCCGTCATCCATCCAGTGATGAGTCGTGGCAGACAGCATATCCGGGGGATATGGAAAAAAGGATGAATACTTGCTTCTCAAAATATACACAAAGCCAGAAAGACACAGTGACAGTGTGTCTGCAGGGCTGCAGACTGTCTCTTTGATCATTTCTCCTGACTTCACGTGTTTATGAGCCTGTTTTTGGTGATACCTGCAGTGCCAAATGAGCGTGAGGTGTGTGTTCTTGTTGTTTAGGCGTGTGTGAAGGTTGGTGGGGGTCCGACAGTTGTTTGATGTGTGTGTTAAGCTGTCACAGACCACATGCACGGGCCTCCCCCTGTGCTAAGACAGCTGGTTCCTCCAGGCTTTATTTGTGAGCGACTCTGAGTCAGACTTGAGCTCTTCTGAAAATTCATGATATCACACGTCTGACCTGATAGCAGCTTGACAGTCTTGATGATAAACAGACCCTGAGGGAAATACTGAGTCATCTGCAACAGTTACATTACCGATCACATCTACAGTCTGATCTGCACTTTTAATTATCCGAATGCTGTCAAAGCCAACACTTCAAGCACGGCTGGAAAGCTTGAACATTTGTTGCGCTGTGGCTTGAGTGTTCTCCCTTTACTCTTTTCAAGCAAAGACTATGAGGTGATTGACACCAGGTTGTTAGACACAAAGGCCACCAGGATGGGAGCCGTTTACGCCTCTCCTTACTGTTCTTAGCAAAGACTAATGTGGCTTCAGCTAGAATTTTATAGCTGCTTGCGTGGACGAAACAGCTATGAACTCGTCTGTGAAGTGATATAACCTCTATCTTTGACTCCATCTGCCACAATCTTTGATAACTGCAGGGCCGGAGTGGGGCCACTTTTCAGCCCAGGAGTTTCAGGCCCAAGACCAGCCCACTTTTTCCATGGTGGTGAAAACTGGATAAATGAAGCAACAGTTCAGCTCTTACTCTGGTGTAGTTTTTTAGTTTTTTACCATGGTTCAAGAAATTTAAATAATAATTCACAAAAAAGTAGACTGGATTTGTTGGGAATGAGACCTAATAGGGGCCGTCATTGTTCTGCATGGGTATCATATTGTTGTTTAGTGATCCTTTACTACACCCACTTCTGACCAAAGGCATGCTTAAAACAACATAAGTGGCATAAGTTGTGCTGTTTCAAGTATTGGTGACATCCAATAATCCAGATCCAATGCTCAAATCAGGTTGTCTGGGGTCGACAGATTAATGCCAGATTTGATGAACGGTGAAGCCCAGCTGTCCCATGTAAACTAATTTGAATTTCAGGAGCTGTAGAGAACAGATTCACCCCAGAAACACAGCTAATTCTTGCAGCCATATAGTGCATGGGCCAGATCTGTCTCACATTTGGTCCCCTGGTGTCGAAGCACTGCCAGTCCATTGTGATAACAAGTAATCTGAAAATATAGCCTTTATTATCTACTGCTTTGTCTACTCTTAAATCATAGATTGTCCACTTGAATTACAGTATGACATACAGTACGTACAGTAGAGTATTGAGAAATACGATCCTACATATTACTCCATCACTCTTCTGATGGAGCTTTTGAAAGGTCAGGAAGCAGGCATGATGCAAACTTCTTGTCAGTGCTTGCTCAGTTTATATCAATAGAGATAACGGTGCACTTTCTTGACTCCATCCAGCACACAAGCGTAGAGTTCATAAGATGTTTTCATGACCTTACAGCCCCGATGACCCCACTGCACCGCAGACATCCACAGCAGCAGCAGCTAACATACACATGGATGTCCAGTTTCTGTTTAATGTTTGTATGCCAGTCGACCGGGGGACTTTGTTGATATAAATCTTCCTGCTTTCAACATTTTGTTGTCTTCTCAGCCAGTAGCAGCTGAACAGAAATATTTATGGACTATAAATGTGAGGACAGGGGAGGGAAATTCCTCACGAAAGGGTATAAATAGCTCACACTTGCACTCATGGTCAGAAGTGAAAATATAACTGTTGGAGAAAGGCGAGGGTGCCACCTCATTTCTTACGCAGGAGAGCTGAGGAAACAAAGGGAGGACCATGTATCATTTATAGAAGCAGTGAAGTAACACGTCAATTGTGGTTTACAAAGAGTTAGGAAGAGGTGTACATCTTGTCTCACTTAGTAATTGTTACCACGCCAACACAAGAAACTAAGATGGTGAACATGGTAAACAATGCTAGCATTGTCATTTGCTGTGGCTCAATTTGAGCACTTCCATACTTGCTATTTTGAGTACATACATGTGTCCACACTGTCAATTATGGCAAAATGCAGTGTACTGTGAGTACCCAATGGTGCGTTGATAACAGTCAAGAAGTTGAGCGTGGAACGACCATCGACATTGTGAAAATGGCGACTGAGGAAGCTGCTGGAGCTGAAACGGTTGCGGTGAACACGGCAATATACAAATTTAGGTTGTACATATCCTATATTATATGTCATGTTATATGTTTTATATTTGTATTTTGGGACTCAAATGTTTGTGCTAATGCTCATGCTACGAAGAAGTGCAAAATGTTGCAGACGTCATTTCTGGTAAGTACACAATGGCCATACTTGATTTGAGGCAACACTACCCTGCCAAATATTAGTGCACTAGTACAGAAAAATCAAAGTCAGTAAACTCACAAACAAAGCAATATCTAGCTAACGTTTGCTAACAGTAGCTAACATGAGCTACTGGCCATACCAGATCAAGTAAGGGTGTAGCTACAAAACAGTGTTAACAACTTAAATAAAAACTTTCACACTATGGCTGTGAAGTTGTCAAAACTTGATGCAGCTTTACGGAAATCTTGAGGCTAGTGGTGTTGGTGGTGGTGTTTGCACTACATTACACCATATGATTTGTGAAACAGTTTGTCCTTTTACCCAGTTTTACTCTTTTTGTCTATGTAATGCCACAATCTTTGAACAGAGTGCTCTGTTGCATACTTAATTTAGAGCAATATCTCAACAAACCTACCCCAAAAATGCTTTAAAAAATTAAATGATGACCCAATCCACTGGTGAAGAACAGAGATAAAGAGTGTCTCGGCTGTCCAAACACCAAAAAGCTGCAATAAAACCTGCACCCGCATTTCCCTCTTCCTGTGGGGGACATCCAGCAGGCCAGAAACTTCCCTCTGCTTGCTGCATTATGTGACTGATATTATGAACAAAATCGTGTGAAACAACGATGGCTCAAAGATCTGGAGGTAGTCTAGAAACTGTGTGAATTATTCTAAAAGCTCTGCAGGATTTAGAAAGCTTTTAAGTCTTTTATCCTTCACGTGTAACATGAACTGTTTTATAGATTTTTATGGCTGTCTGAACTTCACAGAGTTTTGAAACACAAGCCTGCAGTTGAGTTTCAAGGCTGAGAGATGTACACACACATACACACACGTGCACAAAACACACTCTCCCTCCACGATCCTACAGGCTTGCACACTGTGAAACACCCATGACTACGCTGAGTGCAATACAATAAGCTATTGTAACCTCAAACCTAAGGTCTTGACGCCCATATGCTTTTGTCATTAGTTTCAATTATAAAAGGCTATGAGGTCACTCACTGATGTGTGTTAACACATACATCCCTTACTTTCTCACACACACAGTGCAAATACAAATATTAATGTAAAACTGAGGTTCTGGATATTTTGTTGCAGCCAAATCTGTGTCTACTAATGTTTTTAAGATTTATTATTGATCTGTAAAAAACAAATAGGCAGCTTCGCTATTTGAAGGAGTAGATTGTAGATTTGTTTTTTATATTGGACGGTATGGTGGTGCAATGGTCAGCACTGTCGCCTCACAGCAAGAAGGTTTCTGGTTTGAACTGTGTGGGTTCTCTCTGGGTACTCTGGCAGGTTTATTGTGACTCTAAATTGCCCGTATGTGTTAAAGGTTGTTTGTCTCTACAAACTGAACTGGTGTCCAGAGTGTACCCTCTCGCCCAATGGGTGTCTTGTTCACGAGTGATGGGAAAATGGAGCGTGAGATGGACCTGCGGTTTGGTGCAGTGTCTGCAGTACTGTGGACCTCGTACCGGACCGTTGTGGGGAAGAGGGAGCTGAGCCAGAAGGCAAAGCTCTCTATTTTCCAGACCATCCAGGCCACATTCCAACCACCACCTATGGTCATGAGCTAGTGACAGCGGATACAAGCGGCCAAAATCCAAAATTCCTCCGCTGGGCATCTAATCAGATGCCCCAACCTGGGACCCTCTGGAGGTGTTCTGGGCACATCCAAGTGGGAGGAGACCACGGGGCAGACCCAGAAACCGCTGGAGGGACTATGTTGCCCATCTAGCCTGGGAACACCTCGGGATCCCTCAGGAGGAGCTGGAATGTGTTCCAGGGGAGCGGGGCGTCTGAAGTGCCCTGCTAAACCTGCTGCCACTGCGACATGACCAGCCTCAGTACAGTTGTCATGAACAGAGACATTAGCTATAGAGACCAAAACTGTTTTTTGTACCAGACTGTAAACATGTTTATTTCTGCTAAGTTTTTAACATGGGGGCTTATGGAAATTGACTTGTTCTGTAGTCAGCCTCAAGTGGACGTTGGAGGAACTGCAGTTTTTAACACTTCCACATTGGCTTCACTTCAAAAAGTAATTGCAGAGATCATATCAATTATAGCCCCCTGTTGCACAGGAAAACTGTGTGCGTGCAGGGTTGCAACAGTATAGTAGATTTAAGTTGAACCAGGATGTTGGCTTGTGTCTGGTTTGTGTCAGTCTGTAAGGGATGTTTACCACATTTAGTTTGGTTAATAATTTCACTGTTTCTCTTTGTAAGTTTGGCTGCACTGTGAGGTTTATTTAAAGCCTGTAAGATCATGTGACTGTTTGTGATGGTTGACCCCGTCTGACTTCTTTTTAGCGATGTTGCTGCATTTGCAGATCTCAGTTAATAGCTTGGTGAGTGCAAAGTTATTATTAAAGATTAAAAAACGGTTATAATTATTAACTAAGATGCAAGTTTTTAACTCAAATGATCGTCAACTGTCATTATATGCTGCTCGTGCTTCTCGTGCTCACTATCAATATTAGCCTGTCCACTGGCAAAGGGTTATCAGGGCCAGAGCAGGACTCTCTTTCTCACTCTCTGCCTCTCACACGCACACACAAAGATCAACCCACACCCCCCCCCCATCCAGTGTATCCTCTCTGAGCTACTGGCTTCCTTGATGGGGAAAGAGGGGACTAGATGGACGGGAAGAGAGGAGACAGTGGGGATGTGACACAACAATGGCAGGAAGTGACTTCAGATCAATACAGATTAGTGCAAAACAAACCAACACAGACACACCGAGCCAACAAACATCCCTGGTGAAGAGATAAACACGTAACACAAACAGAGCCAAATTTATGTCACATGGCCCAAAACCATTTAGGATCGGGCCTTAAGCCAATCATAATGTGCTACATTTCTTCTTCTTTCATTACCAACAAATGAGGTTATGACAACATTTATTCTTTGGGTGTCTGATTTACAATTTAATTATGTTAAACATTAAACATGCACTGAGTAAATACCTTCAATGACTGTAATCATACAGTATCCTAAATGGTTTAACCACAAAGAATTGCTGCTGTGGTTATTTAAAAAAGTTAAGAAGCTCTGCTCCATATTTCAAATGTGCAGACTGATAATACAGCATGATTTGACAGCTTCAGTAGAAACAACAGGCTTGCCTCGCAGTACACTTTGACTGCAAATGTTGGCCACACACACACCCCAAGGAGTATTAAGATGCTGGACAAACATGCACAATGAAACATGAAGACAAATCAAGAGGTCTTAGTTGTTTGCAGTAAAGTTGAAAAAGTCAACAGTGGGTGTAGTTAGAGAGGGGAAAGGTTCAGAGGTCACAACAAGGTCCCTAAAACAGAGAACCTGATAGGTCTGTTAAGTTGTATAATGTGTAACCGGGCGCCTGCCTGACTTCAAACATACTGAAATCGAGTGGAAAGGAGCCAGAATAATTGGAAGATGTGATCTTTTACAAGTTCTGGATCAGCTGAGTGCACAAAAGGGTACGTACACGTAAAGATCCAAGTTTGACAATATAACAAAATGTAAAACTGTCTGGGTCTTTAAATATGATATGTTACGATACAACTTTATTGTCAGTTCACACTGAAGTTCATTTTGCATCCATTGGGCAGTTCCATTCAAGGAATATACATATTGAATAAACATACACTTACACATGGCACTTTCCACAAACAGGATTTTGTTTAAAGGTCATCTAGTGATAAGGCTACAGGTTGCAACCAACTGAATTCCCCTCGTCTCTCCCTCGAGCCACCCACCAAGTGTGTATGTGAACCTGCCAACCAAGCGACAACCTCTGTGAAGTGGAGCCTATGCGAAAGTGCCAAAAACTGCAGTTCCTTGACCAGCCACTTGAGGCTGGCTACAGAACGAGTCAGTCTCCATAAGCCACCATGTTAAAATGTCCAACTTCACAGCAGAAATAAACATGTTTACAGCCTGGTACAAAAAACAGTTTTGGTCTCTATAGCTAATTTCCCCGTTCATGACAGCTGTACTGAGGGTGAATTTTTATAGAACTCACCTTTTCAGATTATATTAAGGCTTAAAGTTATGCAGAATTACCAGCATGATCGCTTTGATGGACAGGTAGGTGCAGTTACAGATGGCTTGTTTGAGCACCCAGACATCATTTGGCCCACCTCAGGTCTGCCGATGATCCAGGTCTTTTGATATTTAGATTGCCTAGGAGGTGGCAGAGGCAGGACTGTCAACATGGAGGTGGCCAGCACCCGAGATTTTGAGCTTCAAAACGGCTCTTCAGAAACCTGCACACATACAGTACATTGTCCATTCTTTGTACTGTCAATGATCTAGCCCCAGTGTTTCATTTGTCCGATCTGGGCTACTGTAGAAAGCTGGCTGTGCAACATGGTGCAACACCATGGAAGAGGACCCGCTTGCTATGTAGATAAAAAAAGCCTCATTCTAACGTTATGAAAACATAGACATTCTTATTCTTATTTTCAAGTGATTATGCACTAATGAAACAGAGTTATGTCCATTATATTCCATTTCTGCCTCCTATGTTACACACGGGACCTCTAACCCACACAGCACTATACGTCATTTCAATGCATCTCCGCCTTATTTGTATTGTATAACTTAATTTATATTTAGTTTAAAACTTATGTTGACATTTCAGTACTTGGGGAATCAATCAACTTAATGATCTTTTTGTTATTATGATCTTTTTAGCAGAAAATGACCCTTAGACAGGAACAATAACTTGGGTGTGGATCTGAGGTTGCTATGCAGTGTGCAATATAAATCAGTCTTATGATGATTCATCTGGGACTTTGATGTGAAGGAGATCAGGGGGATCCCCGGCTGGAACCAAACAGGTGTGTGTTATCATTTCCTTCTATGGATCATAACCCAGTGTCAAAAAAACCTGATGGATGTGAGATCATTAGTGCTACATGTCCAGCTACTGTTATCCTGAGGATCACCATAAAAGGACAAGCACACATCCTGTCCACTGTCCATTGAACGAGCATCTGTCTGACCTCTGACACCTTCCACTTCGACTTCACTTCCTGTCCCACACGTGCAGCTCGGCTACTTAAAACCTTTCATCAAGGCCTTTGTGCCAAAACATGGAAAAGTCCCAAACAGGGACACACAGTCGTCTGTTCACTCACATATAGACAAAATAGGGGAGACACAGATTTTATTTGACCTGTAAGACATATACAATAATTGAGTTACAATGTGCTAGAACCTCTTCATGCACACATACAGACTGCGGGAACAGCTGCAATCCAGTTAAACCATTTAAACTATTATCAGTGAGTCACGTTTGTGTTTTTTGTTTTGTGCCCCTGACCTCTACCGCTTCTAATCCTCCCTTTAGGCAGAGGGCATGATGGGGGATGGCAGGCTGGGGGATAAAGGTGCAGACCCTCAGTCATTGTTACCAAAAAGCTTTAGAGGAGCTTTGCAGCTCATGTAGCCAGACTATAATCTCCCAGACGATTCACACATATGTTCCTATGAGATTATCCACCTCACTATACTCACCCACTCCCCCATTAACAGCTACAGTATATAAACAGACATCACATGGGTGGGATATCTTTTTACTCACACATACAGAATATGAGCTTTGGTTATACGTGTGCAATCGAAAATAGACGCAATCAGAACGTTTCTGTAGTAATAAAATAAAATTACTATAAATCCACCATAAAAGCACAGCAGATTTTCTGGTAGTTCAAGGTCGAATTTGAACCAGTTCAGGCTGACCTGTTGCTCCCCAGTGATGGTGGTGATTTTGGTTCCTTGGTGGGAAGCAGGTGAGGGATGTTGTCCTTATAACTGCACTAATTAAGACGGGAATAGGGAATGCGGGAATGCTCAAGACAAGTTCAACTTAAAGGTCCAGTGTGTAGGACTTAGTGGCACCTAGTGGTGAAGTTGCAGATTGCAACCAAATGAATACTCTCCCACGCCTCATCCTCTTCCTTCCAAGCATGTAAGAAAAACTCAGGCAGCCAAATTGACATTAAAAGCAAAGGGCCACTTTTAGATCTGTGTTTGGTTTGTCTGTGCTGGTCTACTGTACAGAAAAATGGCGGTTCAACATGGCGGACTCCATGGAAGAGGACCCGCTCTCACTGTAAATATAAATGGCTCATTATAAAACAATGAAAACATTATTATTACTATTATACACTAATGGAAACATAAATATTGTATTCCATTGCTGCCAATAAATACTCCTTAATCTTACACACTGTACCTTAAAACATAGCGAAGTTCAATCAGCTTCACTCATGTGCGGTCACTTCAAAAAGTTTTACATTACAGACCCTTGCGGACACGGGAAGATGACAAAATTTACGTTGTGCAGGTCCTAGCAGCATTGTGAATGGAATGGAAAGTTAAATTTGAGCCTGCTGGTTGTCCTGTCTACACTATTTTCTAATGTCCTCAGTGGTCAGACAATCACATTTTCTCAGAAACCGTAGTCTCTTTAGTCATTGTGATGACACCACTGCATTGGGACAGCTGGGATCCTGGAAAAGAACTCAAACTTTTAAAAAAATAAATTTGGGTATTAAATGTTTTTATTTGAAAGTGACAGCGGATAGACAGAAAACGAGAGAAAGATGCAACCACAACGTTGAGGTCAACTTTTGCTGATCGACAGTCCATTGTCGACAACATCAGTCGACAATGGACTGCGTTGGCCAATCTAATATGTGCACTGGTAGATCACTTAGTAATGTGAACTTTCGTTGAGACAGAAGACACAATGATAGCTGCAGCGATGACTTCCCACAGTTGTAAAATCCTGGCTTACAGTAAGATAAACTGCTGTGTAGTGTTTCAGTGACTGACGTGTCTTAAAAGTTCATGGATGTAGTGTATTACTCAAACTGGACCTCTTGGATCATATTTCATCGTCTCACCGGCACTTGTAGCAACACGTCCACATCAACATAGCCCACTTTTTTTTAACACAGACCTATTTTCAGATTGAATGCGGCTTCACAGCAACACGGACAGGGAGAAATAACCACTCCAAAGATGGGAGAAAATGCACCAAGACATGAGAACACTGATTTCTTCAACATGATTATACCGTTGTTTGTACATTCATTGGTGTATCATGAACCAGGAGCACAAAAACTAACTTGTGACAGCGTGTACCATGATGCTCTTTGTATACAACACTGCCCCAGCAACAAGCTATTCCTACTACGAAAGCTACAAATTCTGCTCTGCTCTTTTCTCAGTGTGCGGTTATGGGGGCACGTCTGGGTCACGTCTCCATAAAGCCAGTCTCCCATTACACCCCCCTCGCTTATAGCGAATGTCAGCGTGCCACAGCACAGGGGCACAGACAGACAGGTGGGGGTGGGGTGGGGTGGGGGCGTGGTCGGGTTGGATTGAGGTGAAGGGTGGAGTTGGGTTTGCATTGTTTACAGATAGCAAAAGGCACAAAAGAGATGATGAGAGGAGTCAGAATTGCAAAAATGCTCTAATGACAAGCATCGTCAGACAAACAACACACACACACACACACACACACACACACACACACACAAATCCTTCACAAAAATAGAGGAAAGCCACAGTGAAGGCTACGGGGGTGATGCAGGAATGTGACAAATCTCAATCATGTCTTCTGATTATTGGGTGTGATAAATTAAAATCCTGTATCCTGAGCGGAAGTATGGAGACTGTAAGAATTCAACTGGAATTATATGCAAAGGTATTCATCTAGTACTTTGATAAATTAAAACAGTGTTGAGGTTTCACTGGTTGGTAAATTAAAATGTAGGGGAGAGCATTCTTGGCTGTCATGTTCTTGGACTGCAGCTGAACCTTGTCGAGGAAGAAGAGGAGGAGGAGGAGGAGGAGGAGGGGGAGGAGGAGGAAGAAGAAGAAGGCCTGTATACACGCAGAAGACTCCATTCAGAGACCAAAGGCAAATGGCTGAGCGAGGCGCTTTGGACGGTGCTGTGGGAATTCGCCCTATTTGAGATGCAAATTCCTCAAAGAGCTGAAAGAGCCGGAGAAACAGGTGTCCGAGGAAGTGTGCTGCTGCGCGAGGGCGGGTGTGAGGGTGCTGAATGATAACACAGGGTGTATTGAAGTCCCGCTTTTTCAGTCCAGTCTGTGTGGCACTGCTTCTCTCGTCTCGCTGCCTTGTGTAGGTAAGCGAAGAGGGATTCGTCGTTGTGGAATGGGGGGAAAAATACGACAGATCTGCTAAAGCCAAAAAGTTTCAAATTTTATTGATTTAAATGTAATTTGGTATAAAACAGCTTGTAGATATGAGATTTCAAATCAATCAGCACACAGATCAGAAACAAAGTCCTAAATATTGACGAAAACAGCAGATTTACAAGCCCCAGTCAGGATCAGTGTCCTCTTTAATCATAATAGTTACAATGATTAGTATTAAGGAGAATCTCACCATCCTAATCGATTGTATTTTATATTTTTTTGGATGGATATTGAAGCTAAAACAAAGTTTTTTTTTATGGCTAACCACTTCCTCTTTAGCCTTCATATCATCATGCGTCACTGGATGAAGCTTGGTGGCACCATCTACACGACAGTATAAAAGCTCCTAATAGAAACTCAACTGACGTTCTTTGCTACAGAAAATGTTTAAAATCTTAATATCAAAAGCTTCAGAAGACGTGATGCTTCCTAACAGACAAATAAACCCGTAGCATACATGTAAAAAATGAAAATCTCCACAGTGTTTTATAAATCAACAAATACCCACGACTTGATTTCCATTATAAAAACGTAGACAGCACATAATCTGATGTACAGTTACACGCGTAACTGCTGATGGACTTGAGAGCGTTACATGTTGATTCCTTATGAATTCATTAATGCCCGGGTCACATTGCAAGCGTGAACAGTCCATGACATACACCAAGTTTGCCTTTAATTAACAAATGAATGTATTCTGTCCACAGAAACCCTAAGGGGCTTTTTTAATCTGACAGATACAGGAGGTGTGAGTTAAAATAAGATATTTATATTTTCACTACAGATATAAACACTTAAACTGTGGTGAAAAATCAAATGTTGCTGGTATGATGACAGAATGACTATCAATAGATATCTATTTTCACTGAAAACTGCGGTAAAGCATCACTTCCCTCTCATGTGAGCTGCATTGCTGCTTTATCCTGTTAACATGGGCAGCAAAAAAACATCCAAATACGTTAAGAGATTCTTCACTGCTCACGCAGGCAATGTCACCCAGGCGTTCAGAGTTCTTCATCTCAGATAAAACGAGTATCAACACATACTGTTTGGTCATTACCAAAGGTTTATGGCTCCCTAGACTTTTAATATCTTTTGTTGCTCAAATGTTTTGTGACTTATACACAATAATCCTTTTGCATGGGTGCATCGAAAATCCTGTAGGGTCACACGTTTCAGATAAAGGACCTAGTGTTTCAGTTAATCTTTAGCTAAATTATGCTACTAGAAAAGAGCTCACTTGTCAACAAAGACCCATGTCAGCGGGACTTCCTGGTTTATGGTGTAAAAAATATATAATAACAGGGAAAAGTAACCTATTGAGCATATAAGCAGAAAACAAATCTCCCATTGCTTTTTCTTCTAGTCTAAGGACCCACAAACCTTTAAGCATGACAGTAAAACAAATAAACAGCGTTGTATTAGCATTCTACAAAATGGCATTTTACCATATCTTATTCACGACATAAATATAAACCTAATGCTCTCCCAAACTGACAACAATCAAATACTGTATCACAATATGATCGAATAAACTGTTCGGACAACACAAATCTTTAAAAATATGCATTACAAATCTTTGGCTTAATGGCACAAAATTTCCCTGCACACACTTGTTCCTTCATTTGAGTCAGTTTTTTTTTTTTTACTCGCACTGCTGGTCACTGCAGAAGCTGAGGTGATAATCTCAGGATGCCCTCAAGTGTTCAACAACTACACAGACGGACTCATGGACGCAGCATAACCCGCAAGACTGTGCTAAATTAGTGCGAATGGCCGAGTGTCGCAAAGCAGGATAACTACGAATCTCTGCGTTGGCAATGTAGTGACTGATGCAGGCAGCGAGGAAGACTATAAAGGCAAGGTGCTCTAGAAAAGACTTCATCAATTAAGACTTCATTAATAGACTTCATTAATAGCAAAGGAAAGAAACAGAGAACTGCTTGTCAGAGGTAAATAGCAGCAGTAGCTGTTAACAGTGAGTTAGCTGAGTTAGTTAGAGTGTATACTCCCACATGTTCAGTCATATGAAGTGAACAGCTTCATGCTCCCACAGCCTCACAGACATGTGTGCAAAGGGCTCAGTCGCCATCTGGTGTTGCTCCCTGGCAAGTACAGAGTTCGATTACATTTAAAAAAATATATATAATGTAATGCTAAATTTCCATGACTTAGTTAAAAGTGCAGTAAACAACCTGTGTAAATGAAAGACGCTGAAAGTGTGTCGGGTATTACAGCGACTGCTTGGTCTGAGCGACTACGACAGACACAAAGTTCGTCATGATACTGACAATGAAGACGCGAGACTGAAATCTGAAATGAGTGTCACTGCTGTGTTAGTAAAGGTTGTATGGAATGATTTATGAGTGTAAACTGGTGACACTTGCCCTGCTACAGGTAAGTGTCATGCTCTACACTGCTCAGACTCTCTTTGGACCCTTCTATGGTCATGTGTTTGAGGAGAGGTGAGGGGTCAGTGGGAGGAAGGTAAGGATTAACAGTCTCCTGCTGCGGTAGGATTGTTTTCTTCTGTTTCTCCTCTTTAGTCTTTCTACTTTCCTTTGCGTCCCCTGCTTTCACCCCGTCTGTTTTGGGCACCAGGAGAGAATCCACGATGATGGTGGGCCTCTGTTTCAGGTCCTGTCGGCTTGGCGGCTCCGCAGCCATGATGGCCTTGGCGCCGTGCATCCTGGGAGGGGACTTGCAGTGTAGATCTCCGTGAGTCTCCTTCCAGCGCCGCAGCTGAGCATGGTGTTCCTTTTCAATGTCCTTTTCTGACACTTGTAACTCAATAACCTGAAGCACAGGGGGGAGAATGAGCGTGATTCATGAGCACAACCACAGTAGGGCAAAGTCAAAGAGGAAGACAGCTGAGCTTGCAGTAGGTGCACCTTCAAAACAAACGACAACACAGTAAAAGTGTACCTCGTGCACGAGGAAGCTTTCTTGCATGTACTGTGGCTGTATAGCTCGGAGCAGCTCCATTGTTTCATAGAGACCTTGACAGGCCTTCAGTTTCTCTTGGGATCCCAGCATGCATTTCAGGAGAACCAGCCCCACTCGGAAGAGGATCTTCACTCCTGAGAACAACATCACATCACACATTATGCAGCAATCTTTGCTTCCTTATCCCAAAATAAAACAAATAAGCACATGACAGGTGCCTGGAGGAAGATTAAATACTGCTACTGTGTACTTAACTTTAATAACCAAATTATTAGTCTATTATGCCTTCTACTGTGTGTTTTACTGGTAAAACAAGCAGATTAATTAGACTAATAAGTCAAACAGAGATGGGAGGATTCAGATGTGTTGGTGGTGCAGCTGCTGTCTATGAGCTCAAAGTAATATTTTCACTTCTATTTCCAGCCATTGAAACACAGTATAATACACATTCATTCATGACGTAAACTCTATATTTAAGAGGGACTTGACAGGTCAGGGGAAACCGCTTTTAATACTATGTTTTTCAGCAAACTGTCTCACCCTCACAAAGGAACATGTCCCAGACACGCAGCACCGAGGCCCACGGCAGAGTCCGAGAGAAGGCACACATGAACCACTCGGTCATGTACAGGATGGGCTCCAGCTTGTGCTTCTTCAGGTGACGGTGGGCCACAGGAGACACCCGACGCAGAAGAGCGTAAAGGATCTCCCCGTCCAGCTGGATCGCCTCCTGTGGAGGAAACATGGAACAGCAGTCAGTGGAAAAAGAGAGAGAGAGGGAGCAACTTTCTATGCAGTTAATCTGATTATCTCGTCCTTGTAGCCTGGTCACCACCTCAGGTTATTAGGTTGTTAGCATATCAGTGTCAAGCCAGAGTCACACTGATCTGAGAACACCACCACCAGCCACATATAACATGTACAGACTCTATAAACTGAAGTTAACTGACAATTTTTGACACTTGTGTTTGGCCGATTAAATCAGTCGATGATAAATAAATGCAAGGATTCGGTCCTGTAATGTGGCAGAAATGTAGTCTTTGAGTGTCAGTTCAGATAGATAATAATTGACATGCTGAACACAGTAAATATCTAATCCTGCTACAGGTTATACTCAGATGTTCTCAGGTTTTCTTCTTCTATTAAAGTGCCTGTAATGAAGGTCTAGGACTACTTTTCGCCTGCTGTGAAAATATGTCTTCAGTGTTGTGGAAATAAACACCTGGTTGGTCTGCACCTAACCTCTGCCTCAAGCCTCCTGCTTTCCAGCCACTATACGGCCATCCTAACAGTGTCCATAGCAAAATAATGTGACTGTCTGTTTGGACTCTTACCAGCCCTGTACTGTAGTATCCAGGAAGGTATTTCTCACAAATCTGGACGAGAGCCCAGAATGCATCCTAGGTCAAAGAGAAGAAACAAGGGTAAGCATTTATTACAGTAAAATGTGACACTGAATGGTACTTTGGTGGTATAATTGTGTGTGTGTGTGTGTGTGTGGTTACCTCTGCTGGCATATGCATCAGGAGTACAGCAGCGATGGGAGCCTGAGCCTGACAGTATCCCTCTTCAGGACGATGCAGCGTATAAGCCTTCAACACACGGAACAGGTCCTGCTGCCTGAATGTATCAACACATAGAAATTATATTCAACACAACAATGAGCATCATCACAGGCCTCCAGACGAAGAAGGCAGTGCTTACCCATGACCTCCTCTTGCTGCAAACATTTCATGGAAGGGGAATTGTCGATGGAGGTCCCTCTCAATAATATCTACCCATTTAGGATCTCCAGGCTGACTGTCAAGTTCCTGAAAACACATAAAACATATTTTTTTAGCTGTTTTCCACCATGTTTGAGTGAAATCACAAACAGCGATCACAAATATATGACTTACCTGGAATTTGCCCTGGTTTTGCTCCCTTCTCACTTTCCCCCCAGTGAGGTAGAGCCAGGCCCGGCCACGCAGGGATGGAGGGATCCCCTTCTGACAGCGCTCTTTCACCTGTTATTGAGAACATGCACAGTTACACGTGAGCCTGCAGAAAGTAAGAGAAAGGAAGAACTGGAGGAAGGAAGACAGACAAGACAGGAGGAGGACGGTAGGACGGCTGTGCAATATGACGATGTATGACGATAGAAAAATGTCTATTGTTTCATATTATGCTTTTTCGTTCAATATTTCCCATCATTTGCATCACTCCTTGTGTCACACCCCATCACACGTCACGGATACAGGCTGCAGGGCAGGACATTTGCATACACAGACACACATGAATGAGTCACAGAACAGACGAGACAAAACAAGGAGCTCGTACCTAAACGAGAGTCAACTTCTGTGATATGGACGTGGTTTGGTTATGAAAAGTCATCGATCAGAAAGTTATAGCGATACTTAACAAATTATGCCACAGACGCTACAAACATCTTCTACCACCTACACAGGAATCATGTCAAACAGAACAGAGAGAGTCTCTGAAAGTGCAGTCGAGTGCTCAAAACAAACCTCAGACTCAGACGTTGCAAAAAAAAAAAAATCACAAAGATGAAAGGAGATAATGGCTGCTGTTGCAACTTGTTGGTGCAGGGGGCATTCCATGTGGTCATGTCATATAAACTATTTAAGATAAGATAGACTTTATTATACCCACGGGGGAGGTTTGGCTTGGGCAATAGTGCTGCACACAGCTGCAATCAACTTAATAAAATACATAGCCAACAGTACAGAGGTACAGTAATAAATGACAGCCAACAAAAAGTAAGAAAGAAAGATAGATAAAATACTGCACATGCCTCATGGGATAAAATTAATACATAGACATAAAGATGAGGAAATAAATCATAAGAACGATATTGATTCATTCCATTTACAGAAAATCTGCTATATCTTGATATATATTGTTACCTGGATATAAAATTCAATCAGAATATGAGATGTTGATCATGTCACAGCTATAGACAGTACTGAAAATGCTGTTTTATTTTGAACACTTGGCATGATGGTGGAAGGATTTTTGAAGTTTTGAAATAAATTTATATTGTTCAGTCTTTAAAAACCATGTTGATGCTCCACCAGTGCTCAAACTCCTGCAAAGTGTTTATTCTGCTAAGAAGAAAGAACAAAGTGAAGTCAGATTTCATTCACGGTTTATAAAAGCAGACCTTCTTGTGTTTTTTGGCCATCCACTTGTCCCAGCTGTTGAGCATCTCCAGCCATTTTGCCTCCCGCTGCCTCAGCACCTCAGTGGGGATTTGTCCGGCACTGTGGAGATACGAGATAAACAAATTATTGTCACGCAAATTGACAGTGGCGATACTGTACTGTGTAGTTATGACAGGGCAATCCTGTCATGAGAAGAGGCGGGACCTTGGCTCATCTCTTCCTCATCCACACAGGAAACCTAACCTAAGACGAAACAGAGGAACACTTGGCAACGGCAGCAAAGCACAAGGAAAACAGGAAGCCGTGGGAGAACTTTCCCCTTGTTCAGTTCCCTACGAACTCCTACGCAAAAACCTACACCAGTATCTCACTTCACTACGGTCCTTTTGAAGATCAGAGCTGTTGTGTTGTCACTCTTTCCTTTCCTGATCTGCCTGGTCTACTTCAAACAAATTTAAAGAGCTGACTGACATGATTTTACATATAAGTTCACAAGCTGTCAATCACTAATCTCTAGATAACAGAACAAAACCACAAAACGTCTTACGGCAGATGACAGGCCCAGGATGGCTGGTTTCCTCAGCTCTTCCTGTGTTACATTACAGTCATAACCAAAGCACTGTATGACTTTCAAAGCTAGGTGTACATGCAATACAGATATACAGCACAAACAAATGACAATGAATAAAATATAGGTGCCACAAAAAACCCCTGTACTTAAGCCTAGACCCAAAAACAGCCTGCAGGTCAACAGACCTCAGAGACTTAGAGGAGATCTAATAAAAAGGTCTAAAAAAAACTAAATCTAAATCTGTAATGACAGATGAGGAGTAATTGACTGACTGACTAATACACATTCATATTGAATGACAGTGGTGATTCAGGGTTCAGACAGTGCTACAGTGGTTAGCACTGTCCCTTTGCAGCCAGAAGGTTCCTGGTTTGAGCCTCGGCTGTGGCCTTTCTGTGTCTCTGAATACCCCTTTAAAAGGTTAATTGGTAAACTGGTAAATTGTCCATAAGTGTGAATGGATGTTTGTCTCTATGTGTCCTGTGATGAGCTGGTGACTTGTCCAGGGTGTACCCTGCCACTTGCCCTAAGTCAGCTGGGATAGCCCCCCCCCCCCCCCCCCCGCAACCCTGATGAGGATAAGCAGAGAAAATGAATGGGTGGATGGGCAGTGGTTTTTTTGTACTTTTCTCTAATCTTTGATCTTTATATTCTTTTTTAAATAGTTCAATAACGACTTCTTTTATGAGTTCAGCTCAGCAGATATGAAGAAGTGACATCTTGACGGATCTACAACCGAGTCCAGTTGCCCCAGATTGAACCCTTTCTGAAGAAAGGTGACCTGGACCTAGTTTCCATGTTCGTGCTTCTCAAAACAAACCAAATAACAACCATTTGAGAAGGGACCATCACTCCTCTGCTATCTGTGGATAGATATAAGTTAAGATATATATCGATCCTTTGTTTGCCTGCTTCCACACAGTCAATTTATAGCAGGTATCAGTCTTTCTTCAGGGGTGAAATGGCAGCTTCTCCCTACAGTTACAGTAAACAGTAAACACAGGAGACCTTCTTCTGTTGTTGATCTCAACAAAGCACAAGACTACAACTTATTCATTGTTACTACCAACACTATTTAAGGTAAATTGAGCATTATGAAGCTCCACTTACGAGTCTCCAGAGTACTGCTGTGCTCCTCCCGTGAATCCGTACTTATCCACCTGTTTCTCCCCGGGGACAGCGCTGCCGTTCACCTCTGGGTCGGATCCATACGAGCTGCCTTTCCCATTTTCTGTCAGCTTCTCTGTGCCGCCCCGCATGTCAAGTCCATTGCCCTGCTCAGTTTTTGCCATTTAATCAACATTTACCTCAGCAGCAGCCGCCGGTCTACAGTCTGTCCACATAACTTTCCCCTGAAAGCTGAGCTGACACTTTAAAGCTCTCCATGAAGACGTCCGCTGGTTAGCTTACAGCTAGCTACGGTTGCTAGGAAGATTTAAGCTACTAGCTCGCTAATGCTATGTAAAGCCGCTAGATAGTTTGTTACAGGATAAACCTGCTCGTTTTAAGTCGCATAGTCCCTCAAATTAAAACCAATTGGTCAAACTATCAAAGGAGAAAAAGCAGCTACATAAACGGCTAAATAAGTACAGTATGTGCCTGCTAACTCCGGAGCTAACATGCTAGCATCACACAGCTGTCAGCTGACACACACACACCTTGAACAGGCTGAATCTCTGCTGTCAGCAGGAATGTGGGTTAGCTGCTGCTGGCTACAAGGAAGCAGATTAGTAAACAAAACATCCACGGCATCCTCCGACTCTCCACTGCCATCTAATGCTGCTGCTGAGAATCACATATCCAATATACATGAACATGTATAGACATAAATACAGCTAAAAACAGGTAAACAAACATAAACCTGCCATGTACAGATAATATATATATATATAAATATATATATAAAGTAAGAGCAAATCATTTTTAATTTGTCTTTTACTTGAAAATTAAGGTTTAGATATATAAACAGACAACTAACCGAATAAATGAATAGATAAAAACAGATTAAAATATATAAACAAACACATTTATAAATATATTTAATCTGTTTTTATCTATTCATTTATTTTGTTAGTATTTTGTTATTTATATATCTGAACCTTAATTTTTGGCTATCTATATTTTTTATTATTACTATACTTTTATTCTATTTTATCTAACTATTTATACATTTTAACAGGTTTTTGTTTATACATATTAACCTTTATTTTTGGCTATCTATATTTTATTATCTTTACTGTTATTCAGTTTTATCTAACTATTCATACATTTTAATGGGCTTTAATTTAATTTAGTTTAATTTAATTTAATTTAATTTAATTTAATTGATTTGGTTGGTTGTCAGTTTTTGGCTATCTATATATTTTTAATATGTTTTACTTTTATTCTATTTATTCTAGCTATGTATACATTTTAATGTTTTTTTATTATTATTTAATTATTTATTTATTTATTTTTATTTTTATTTATTTTAGTTTATTTTTAACCTGCCTCCGGTGTTCACTCACTGTAAGATGATGAGATGGCGCCTCCTCAGTTTGTGTTGTGCTTTTGTTTATAATGGGGCGAGGGTGGAGGGTTGGAGGGTTATTGTGTGAAGCACTTTGTGTTATATTTTATTTGTATGAAAAGTCTGATTGATTGATTGATTGATTGATTGATTGATTGATTGATTGACATGGTGATAGTGCAGTGTTCAATGTTGCAGAGTGCAGAGGATGCTAAAATAAACACGGTTTATGTAGCAGGTTATATGAGTGTAAACAGTGAAAATAAATAATCTATAATTTTGGATGTTTGAGACACCGGGTTATTGCATAGGGTGTGTCTGGTGTTAGATGTTAATCAGAGTGATGGCCTGTGGGAAGAACCGGTTCTTATGTCTGTGGTTGTTTTGGTGCATAGTGTATAGTGTAGTCTGTAGCGCCTCCCAGAGGAGAGAAGTTGATGCAGTTGCTGTGACGTTTTCTGCCCATTTCCAGACTCTGGAAATTCAAGTCCTGACTGCAGGGCTAGATAACACTGATGATGTTCTCTGCAGTCCTGACTGTCTGTTGTAGTCTCTAGACAGTGATCTATGAACAGAGAACAGATTTAATAACGGTGATGTAGAACTGGATCAGCAGCTCCTGAGGCAGGTTGAGCTCAGTACATCCTCTTCTGGGCCTTTTTGATGATGGTGTTAGGGAGACACAGTGTTATTGATTATGGTGATGGGCTGTGGAGCTCCTCATCTGTCATCTCTACAGTTTTGAAGCTCCAAATGTATTGTATTAGATTTTCAGACATTGTGTGGTCATATAGCTTTTACGTCCGAAATCATCTCCAGAGTATAACATGTAATTTCTTTATAACTGTGTCAGTCACAAGATCGCTAGCAGCAGTTCTCCCTCCCTAAAAATAACTCTGCATGTTTAATTAGGTACATTTAAAAGCTAGTCAGACTACTTTCACTCACCACTGAAGTAGCATCAGAGGATGTTAAAAATCTATAAATCAATTACGAACTATATATATATATCCATACAAATGTATATAATGGGTACTTCATGGATAATTCATTTGACATCGACTAGTTAACTGTTTATGATCAACAAATAAAATATTCTGCATTAAACTATCTAAGAGTATATAAAGCAGTTTAAATTAGCCCCACCTTACATGTTAATGCATCAATAAACCAATGATATAACAACAGCATTCAGAAAAGACGCACCAGTCTGCATTGTGTGTGTTTTCACTGTTGACTTTTACCTGTAACAGTATTTTCACAGTGTGGTATGACCAGTTTTACTTTTGCACACAGACTAATGAAATGTCCTGCTCAAGTTAAATTATTTGTGCTGTAATTTCATCTCTTCTTCCTCATAGTGGTCGTGGTAGCAAAAGTAAAACTAGTCATACCACAGTGTAAAAAAATGTTGTTGTGTTACAAGTCCTGCTTTTATAATTTTACCTTTAATTCAACAGTCAAAAGTAAAAGCACACATCATGCAGATTGGCCCTTCCTTTCTGAATGCTACCGTTATATTATTGGATTATTGATGCATTAACATGTAAGCAGCATGTTATGGTTGTAGCTACTTAAGGTGGGGCTAATTTAAACTGCTTTATGTACTCCTAGGTAGTTTAATGCATAATATTTTATTTGCTGATCATATGTTTTGTATGTCCAATCAGAAACTGATAACTAGTAGAGTAAATCAATGTAATAAAAGTAAAAAGTATAAGTATATACAATATTTCAGTTTAGTAGAAGTATGAAATAGCAGAAATACTTGACCTGAGTAAATAAGTAATGCAAATAACTGTCACATACATTAGTATGGATATATGCAGCCTGTAATTGATTTGTGGATTTAACCTTTTTACTGTTTAGACAATAGCAAGAAACATGTACCACACAATTACATGTTCCATACATGTTTTGCAGAAATGTCTGTACAAAGAGTTTTTAGACAAGAGCAGAAATTTCACTCTCCAACAGAGAGATTAGCTAATGAGACGTCGAAAGGTACTTTCATGTGGGAGTCACTTCCGAGTATGAGTGTTACTGATAGCATTGCCTGCTTCTTTCCTGTATGAGAAAACGCCTGAACACAAATAACTCCTTCACAGACAGACTGGCTGCACTCTGTTTTTCCTGATTGCTCCTCTGCGCAGATAAACCTCAAAGACAACTGTCGTTGTGCAACTCTTCATTTCAGTATTTCTCCGTGGTCTTTGGTAATATAATCGATTTTTCCACGACACTAATTTTACACTTCAACCGGTTTAATATTTGCTTCAACAACAGTAGAGGACTGTAAAAAAAAAAAAGTAATTTTAAAAAAGTAAATGTGTCCCGTCGTTACAGAAATTCTATCATCTGATATTGAGTATGCAGTTGATAAGAAAAGTTTATCATTTTATAAGACAGGATGCGTCTTTTGTGAAGAGTTCATGGGTTTCTGAAACAAGGAATAACAATGAAAACACTCAAGTGAATTTTAGTATAAATACTAGATTCTTTATTTAAATATTATACATATTTTAAAACATATTTACATAAATTAGACCTGCATTGTTACACTGTAGACATAGGTGTCTCTTTCATACACACACAAACATCGCTTGCTGAAAAAGACAATCATACCGTACAGACTGCAGAAGCACCTTTGAGAACGACTTTACAGGAGAGAAAACACGGGCACACTTCATTTACATCGAGCACTGGGCAACATGACCGAGACGAGACAAGCTTGCAATGACAGGAAAGGCCTCTGGTTACAGGTCTAGCTATTTTGTTAAGGCTGAAACTGTGTTAACTCTAAGTTCACAGCACCGATACCGATCTCACCGCCTCTCCTCCTGCATGTGGGTTACATCTCTCTGACAAATATAGGGCTATCTTTGAAGTAAATACAAGTTCAGAACCTTTATACACCATTTATAAACCATTTGAAAGTCAAGAAGGGACTACAACTGTGTGAACGTAACTTTGTAAAATGGTGCTGAGACGGAAACCATACAAAAAGAACAGAGCAGACAGTAGGACAGATAGTATAAATAATTGTCTTCATTATGTGTATGAGGAAGAAACACCATGTTATCTGTACAGCAGGGCTTACAGTGTAGTGCCCCGATCATGTGTTTATATATGGCTTTCCTTCTTTGGTTTCATAAACCTGTCTTACACTTTGTTACAACCAGTCACATATAACTTAAAACCAAGAATATGATACAACTTTTGTTCTGAAAAAACAACAACTGTAGGCATAGAAGACACATTTAAAATGTCAGTCTGAACATTTCCACCCACACGAGATTCAGAGCACAAGGACAAATTTACAGTATTGCTGCGTGATGTTTGTAAGCGTTAATTACATACACAAAGAAAATGTGTCTTTGGTGCACCTGCTTTTAAACTGTAAAGACATTGTCCGAACCACTGTGAGTGAGCTGTGAGACAAAAAGAGACAGACTACCATGAGACGAGCAGAATTATCTTATGTCTTTGATTAATGTCATCTGATGCAGCACACACACATTTACACCCATTACAATCCTCGTGACCGTGTTCATATGAATCATGTCAAGTCATATACAGACATCTGAATTAAAAATGAGAAGTACCAAACAAAGGTAAAGGGAAATAAGGAACTGAGAAATAAAAAAACTAATTTCTCTCTCCGGCTGACACGCGCACACACACACACACACACACACACACACACACACACACACACACACACACACACACACACACACACACACACACACACACACACACACACACACACACACACACACACACACACACACACACACACACACACACACACACACACACACACACACACACACGATTCTTGTTAAGATAGCTGGATCTTTTTGTCATCCATCACCATAAAACAAAATAACATTAAAAAAATACACATTTTCCTTTTAAAATTCATGCCTGACCTATCATTGCAATTGTGTGCATTCCCAGACGCTAGCTTTAGCTGTGTGAGATAACAAATATAAACATTAAACAAGCCACACACACCTCTTACAAGTATGCCACACACACACACACTTTTATCATCCTTCCTACCACACAACAGCGATCAATCTCAGCACACATCTTCTTGTTAATTTCAGCAAGTGGAAGTGTGGGATTGATAAAGCTCACGTCAAGATTAACACCTACACGGGAAAATATATTTATGAATGTGCATGTGTACATCTTCCACGAGAGTAACGAAAGAGCCGTTTGCTTTGATGACCAAAGCAAAGACACCAGAAAGGCCAGAACGTAGCCTTAAAAAAAAACAAAAACAAATATTTACAACTTATCAGGATGTGCGCACCGACAGACCCTCCAGCCAAGTGACGAAACCTGATCGACGCTCACATGGAAGCTCTAACAATTGTTATGTTTCCCTTTACAAGTTTCTGTGATCGCAGCAACTACTAGTTAGCTCTTCCATCGTTCACATTCCCAAAACCAAGACACTGAAACCCAACTCTTAAATCTCACCCATCCACTCCCAACATCAGCTTCCTCAGTCCATCTATATGCTTTGTTTAAACACATTTACAACAAGGAACAGACAAACAACTGGAACAACAGACAGCTGGGTTCAATAGTCAACTCCATGACTACTCTCTAAAGAATCCAAAACCATGGCTTACTCCTCTTTTAATATCACTTTTTATACACGGGGGCTACACAGTATTAAGGCCCTCAGCCGAAGCAAACTGTCCTGCACTGTCTCTGAGACACAGGAGACTGAAAGGCATCCCTCAGACCATCGTACCATCTCTTCCTGTATCATGATCAACATGAAATTGTCCTAGCTGCCCGCTTTCCCCTCAACCGTTCAAGCACCGAAACAAAAACAGGAAGAAAACAAAATGTACACGAGTGGATGTCAGCCCCGCAGCGAGGAGTGTGCGTTGTGTCGGCGGGCCTCCCCTGTCAGCCCACGGGCTGCAGTGCATTTTCGTGGAGAGCTGCAGTTGAAAGACTCAGGCAGACGGGAAAGGAAGGACCAGCCCCAGAGAAGCACACATGCACTGTCACACACACTTTTTAGTCTGTATATTCAGCCACAATGGACAGCAGCACCGTGATATCATCCGGCTTCCCTCCTGCAAGACAAGAGGAAAAAAAAAAAAAAAATAAGAGTGTGAGGAGCCAGACGCTGCAAGCTGGGAGAGTAACAGCATCTCCCTTTTTATTTAGCTTTGACTCAGACAAAGGGAACCAAAGTAAAAGGCGTGAATGCAGTCAAAGATGTGCCTCCCACAGCTGAATTAGAAGTACTGTTTGTCGCCTTAAAGAGATGACGCAGCATCTGAAGCACAGTCTACTTACCTCTTACATTCAGCCCATTGTCACAGGCAAACTGTGCAAAAGGAGACATATAGTTGGGGTCGTAGGCGAGGTCGTGAGCTTGCTTTGCAATGCTCTGTGCAGTCTGCAGGATGCTGTCGTAGTTGGTAGTCTGAAATGAGCAAAAATACAAAGCATTAAATGTGAAAGATGTGAAATTTTATCTGCGTATATGTTGTTTTTATAACTACATGCAGTATGAGTCAATGTATGGATAAGCTTCTGTTAGAAGTGGCACCTTGAGTTTTTTGAGCTCCTGAAGAATCATGTAGTCTGGCATGTTGTCAAAGAGGCCGTCGCTTGCCGTCAGGATGATGTCACCGAGCTGCACGTCAAATGAGGAGCTGTCAGCTGCTTCGGGACTAGAGAACACACAGAGGGGAGGAGGGGGGGGGGACGGTAAGATCAGTCACAAGTGAAACAGGAGCATGCAGCGCCTGAGCTGTTTCCAATATGGAATTAAGCAGGTCAGAAGTCACTCTGCCAAATCTCGAGGGTGGACACAGTGGGGGCGTTTAATCTGACAGCTGACTCGGAAGCAGCCTGCCCCTGTGTGTCCTTGCCAGACGCAGAGAGGTCGTGTTGCTTACTGGCGCCAAAGACTCAAGTTTATTTCCTGGGAGTCTTTAACGTTATGTTCGTACTTCGTCTTGACCTTTTTTTATTTTAAGGTGACACACTGTCATAAATCTACCTTAAAAGGGAACGCTTACTTGCTAAATCTTTATTTAAAACTTTATTTCACAACAGAAGAGCATGATTAAACCAGAGTATCATTTAATAACTTGAAACGAACATGGTTATAAGAAGATGATATCAATCATAAATCATTTAGGATTTGGGTAAAACAAAGACAAAGATATGAAAATGGCTCTGTAATTTTCCCAACTTCAAAGTATGTACATGTACAGATGAGTGTAGTATTTTATTAGGTTGTGGTGATAATAAAAATGACGTCATGTTCAGCTTTAAAATTGCTGAAATGTAAACCAAAATAAACTTTAAAACTGCATGTGAGAGGATTTTCCATGCGGGCGATAAACGAAAAGATGATCAAGTATTTAAGGTGTTTGTGCCGGAGCAGGACTTTGTTTATCCTGCAAACACTGAAAGTTCAAACTGCAACTATGTTTGCTGCTCAGAGAGAGGACGAGGAATGTTTAACAAACCCACTTTGACTCAGTTATCTGCACACTTGCTTGTCTTTACAAGTCTTTTTTTATAAAATATTTATTCTTTAATTGCCTTCACATGTCATTTGCAAGGATATATCTCACACTGAACTACTAACCTGTCACTGAGGACCACCCCTTCAGCTCCCGGAGGAGCGATGGACAGCTGGAAGGGCGTGTTAAAATAGTGCTGTTGCTCGTCTGAGCGATGAACCACCTCTCCTCCCCGAACCACCAGGAAGCCGGAGTCGCCAAGGTTACACGTGTGTAGCCGGTGACTCCGCCGATCCAGAACAACGATACACGCTGTGCTGCTCCCTACAAAACAGAGCAGAGCAAAACAACAATGAGGAACACAAAATGCAAATATATCTTCCCCAGTTTGGACAGAAAAGAAGCACATGCTGAATATGTTTTTCACTTTACTTTATAGAGAGACAGAATGCTGCCCAACCAGAACATCAGCATCTTTGTGAACACCCTCCTTGTGAATTTCATGCTTCCATAGTGAGTGGGTGAGATTATTATGCAGTTCGCAAGTGGCCTTAAACCAAAGGAGACAGAAAACAAATCTAAGGGTCATGGATCGTGCCTGTCCCAGTGACTGCAGCTTTACGGGCTGTCCAAGTAACCTTGAGCAGGGAAGGTCAAGCACAAACCTTGTCACAGCTCCCAGAATACACATAGGCCCCATTTGACATCGTGACAACAGGGAGGAGGTTAACATTTAGCGTCAATGCGGGTTATGGGTCAGGGATACCAAGTCTCAGAAGAAATGTGACCTTGGTCACATGTTTGACATATGCATTCTTTTAAATGCTGTTATGCTGTTCAACCCTCCTGCGGTGTCAGTTACAGATTCTTGACCTTTTGGTATGAGGCAAAACATCCAGCCTGCATGTTTAGCCCCCAAAAGCTCACGAGTCTCAACTTCCATGTGTCTGCATAACGAAATTCAGACTGATTAAGTTACTCAGTTACCTCACAGGTGTTACATCACTGAGTAGGATGCAGGTTTAAGCCCAAATCAATGATAAATAACCCACACAAAGTAACACACTGGGTGAAGCTGAAGTGAAGCTGAAAAATCATTTCTATCGGATCACTATCTGTATTTCTCCATCGTTTCGTGCACCTTTCTGTCAGGTTAGAAAAAGACATATGGCCTGCAAATTAGACGGAGACAAGTTATAATAATAATAATAATGTCTTGTTGTGCACCTTGCTAAGCGAGGCCAGTACTCAGGATGGTCTGACGCATCCTGCAGCTATATTATTTAGAGTATGGCTGTTCACATGGGAAGCATGACTCACTCCACCACTGACTGTGGGTGTAATATAACATAATATAATCTGTGTGTGGTGTTGTCTCTCTGCATACTCACCGAGCAGGGGAACTTTGTTCTGCAGAAGCTCATAATAACCAGAGGTGAGGATACCCACTGGATTACTGGGAGTGAAGCGTCCCTCCTTCACCAGGCGCTCACAGGTTCTCATTAAGGTGGCGGAGAACTGAGACGGGTCGACGCCGTAGTCGCGCCAACCACCTACGCCATCTGCAACACCTGATGGACAAAAAGGGGGATACATATTTTGTTTAGTTGTTGTTTTGGTGCTCATCCATCCACCTTTTTCCAGCTTTGCAAACGTGAGGACTTGCTGCTTTTATTCACTTTGTGTGATACTAAACTGAATATTAAGCTCAGATAAAAATGCTTTGTCAATTAATCAAGAAAATAGTTAAACGGTCAATCAAATGTTGGAAATATATTAATAGTTCAAGATGGCATTGCTTTAACAAATACTGAATGGCTCCTCCTTGCAGACATTGGTCACTCTGCTAAACATGGGTCTGTGAGCGATTTACGTCAGTACTTTAACATTTAGAAAATCAAACAAACGATAAAATGATGAGGTTCTCTCATTACTGCATTTCATTCATTGCCTTCTGTTTAATCTGTGCCCTTCAACAAACGCAGGCTTCTTTATCTTAACAAATATGTGCAAACATGATCTCTTTCAATGCCAGGTGAATCCTTTTAAGCTCAGCACCTGATTCAACACTCTGCACTTCACCATTATTAGTGGTGGTGTAACAGCACACTGTCTCTAATCCACATAAACCCAAACAATATGATATTCACAGTTCCACCTCAGGCAGGTTAGAAATGCTCACCACTGGTGGAGATTATCCTGAGGTGGGAGAAATAAAACTCGACATGACTGAATTATTAATCATTGCTGTATTTGCCATCGTTTGAAGCACTTGCTCTGCAATTATCTCTTTCATTGTGTTCGGTTTTTCAGTTAGAGCTGGCCTCAAACCACACACACACCACAGCTTTTGTTGTGGATAACACTTTTTAAGATTAATCAAACAATAAGAGTGAATTGGACTAGGTAGCTCAGAATTCACCAGGATGACTGGTTGGATGACATCTGATGGATAACTGCTCAGTGCATCATAACATAAGAGTCACGGAGAATGCCTTTGTGGCTTGTAGAAATAAAATAATGCTAGTAATGCTATATTATTTATCTTTATAGCACACCTTTACAGTATTTCACACTTATTTCATGTACATCACTCTGTTGTTGAGCACATTCACAGTTCACTCACTCGATTTATGTTATGACACACCAAAATAAGAGCATTGTTTCCATGCTCTACTTTTAGTTTCATTTTCTCTCTGTGTTTCCTTCAAATATGAAACAGAAATGACAAAGCAGATCCTGTGAATCTGCTTTTAAAACCCTGTTTTGATAACCACCTCCAGTCCCCTACAGAGGAGTTTACCACAGAATGTGAAACACGTGAAGACCTGAGGGGTGATTTTGTCCAACAGAGCTACTTTATTTATTTATTTTACATTACATCACGTCACATCACCAGCTTAATAATTTAACTCTCTCGAAAAACGATCGAGCCGGTTAAGTCAAGTATTTGGCCATGCTAGCCCTCCTGTCAGCTGGGCTGCTGAGGACAAAGCAATTCCCACTCAGCTAAGCTAACAGGCTACAATATAGCAAATATGGCTGCCTCCATGCTCAACCATTCTGACCTTTACAAGAGTGTTAAGTCTGAGAGGTGTAATCAGGTCCTTTAGAGCCCTGTCCACCTTTAATAAAGCTAAAATATATATTTGCTGGTTTGATATGTTTAGTATCTTGCGTTGCCAACGTGTATGCATGCGTCGGAGCTCATATAGGTGAAAGGTCATTCGGCATTTCACCTCGAAACTACCTTCCAACTGCACATAATGACAGTTTGTGCACAAAATGACATGAATACAGCTGCGCTGATCATCTGTAAGCCTTTTGCCGGCGTCATGGTAACCAAACACAGCTAACATAAAGGTTGCAAGGGGGACAAAAGTTATGGCTGTTTTTGGAGAGGGGGGTGGGGGCTGTTGTGTTTTCATCCGAGGTGGTCGGTACACGTGCAGGGCTAGCTAACTGAAGGTCACCGGAGCACAGAGGGTGTGTATAATATATGAAGCCTGTTTGTGTATGTGTGAGAGCTTACCCAAAACATCTGCGGTCCTGTGCCGGGCAATGAAACAGGCGTCATCCCCGTAGCACATCCCTTTCTTCAGGATCCCCTTGCGAAAGTCTTTACCGAAGCCATAACTGGCGCTGATCAGGCTGTAGTCCCGACCGTCCGTCTGAGAGAGTCCACCCAGGACAGCCCTGGCTACCAGTCTACCATAAGACAGTACGGATAACATCCCCTAGCAAGGAGCAACCCCGTCTTGTTTTGAGCACACACACACACACGCCGTCCCCCCTCTCTCTCTTTCACTTTCTACCCTACCCGGCCGTCTGGCTGTTAGGATACTTCTTCGGATCAAGTCGTCTCTTTATCCGTCCATCCGATCCCGACTGGCCCGCTTCCGTGAAATAGTAACGTGCCCTCCCACCCCCCCACAAGCAGTTACAAACTCCCGTATAACAGCACACCGTCTGTCCTCTCTGGTCGACGTGCAGTTTATGTTTCAGGTGTGTATTTCATGGGCGCAGTTCCTCCGCTGGGCTCTCTCCTTCCCGACATGTTTCCAGTGTGTATCGAACAGGGAGCTCAGCTGCGCGAGTACATACGGGTGTTGTTTGACAGTTTACAATCCTGACGTCACGGCTAGCCGATATCATCCAATGACAGAGCAGCAAACGACTGAACCGTCTATGACTACAGATCCCAGATCTGCCGGGTGCTCAGATAAACTGAACTGCGCAGGCTTCAGAGCTGCACTCGTTTTGAACGACTGGACGTAACGGTTGGTCGTTTGGGCTTAAACATATCACCATTTAGCCTACCTATAATATGGTATTTGTGTTCATAATAAAGTTATTTAATAATTTAACGAGAGCTCTATAAAGTGTAAACTGACCACTTACTTATAAACACAAACAATGACTAGCTTAAGCTAGCTCGAGCCACTAACTAGCTATAGCCACATAGCGTAACAAGTATAACAATTCATAACGTATAACAAATATAAAATAAATAAAACCCTTTTACAAATACAACATTTTTTCTTTTTATTTGCGTTTTTTGGCTTTATTTTTGGTGGTCACGGCACCTCTTATCTCTCCACGGTGCCTGCTGTGCCTCAAAACGAGCCCACCCATTCCAGACGAACCCAACAACCGCAAGCTGCATGGAAATAAATGCGTCATGGCGTCACCTTCACGCAGACCAGCGTATGACATCATATTACGGCTTTTAGCGTCCATGGCCAGTGCTGCTACCGCTCATTGGATAAGAGTTGGCAACGGTGAAACCACCCCGAGACATAACGGTGGAGAGCGGGGAGGACAACAACGCATTATCGCCGAATAACCATCGAAGCAGACGCAGCTAAAGCGCCATTTCACGGTAAGAAATAATTTAATTATACGTAATAATGATGTTATATAAGTCTGTGTGGGGTGGATCGGCGAGCGAACAAAGCCAAACATCGTAATGTAATTAAGCGTCAGTGGCTGACAGAAACGGGCAGGATGCGGTCGTCACGCAATGTTTTTACAAATAAAAACACGCCTTTATTGTTTTTCTTGATGTTATTGTGGCTGGCATATTGAGTTTATTGATTTAGAATTTATTAATCAACCAAATAATGATAAAATATTAATGAGAGCTCTTCACTGGAATGCCTTTGAAACTTCCTTAGGATATTTATATGGCCTGTGAAGAGAATATAATGCTCATACTGTTAAATATTACATCAAATGGAAAGATTCTGCTTTTTTGGATGTCATCCAATAACAATGGAAAAAGGGCACTGAAAGCAAAATTCGTTTTTATAATGTTTAATTGTTTTATGATCATTTCAAGCTGAAATCCTTTTCTCTTTAGGGCCATGATGGGGAGGTTGTGTGAGGTGGCTCTTGCCTCCCTCCTCATTCTGTTTCTTCTGAACACTGAGTCCACATGGGCTAAAAAAAGTGGTAGCTTTGGTGGCGGAAAGAAAACATCATCATCTTCCAGTAACAAGGGTGGGACGCAGTCAAAACCGTCCAGCTCTAACCCCAATCGAAACACCAATCCATATCCTTCTGGTGGAACTTATCCTCATCCAGGAGGAGGTAACTCTAACCCAGGTGGATACCCCAGACAAAACCCAGCAAATTACCCAGGAGCTGGTAGTAACCCTAACCAGTACCCTGGTAGAGCCAATCCTGGAGGTTATCCCAACCAGAACCCGGCCGGTGGCTATCCAGCTGGCGGTGGCTACCCCAACCAGAACCCGGCCGGTGGCTATCCAGCTGGCGGTGGCTATCCCAACCAGCGCCCTGGTGCTGGCGGCTATCCAGCTGGAGGAGGTTATCCCAACCAAAACCCTGCCGGTGGCTATCCAGCTGGAGGAGGTTATCCCAACCAATATCCTGCTGCAGGAGGCTACCCAGCAGGAGGAGGTTATCCCAACCAACGCCCTGGTGCCGGAGGCTATCCAGCTGGAGGAGGTTATCCTAACCAGTACCCTGCTGCAGGAGGCTACCCTGCAGGAGGAGGTTATCCTAACCAGCGCCCAGGTGCCGGAGGCTACCCAATGGGAGGAGGTTATCCTAACCAGTACCCAGCAGCAGGTGGTTATCCAGTCAGAGGGGGGAATACAGGACAGGGTTTTGGTATGCAGCCTGGTATGAATCCAGGGGGTTACCCTGGTGGAGGGTATGGTTACCCCAACTGGAACCCAAATAATAAGATCCTCAGTCCCGGCTATGGAGGAGGAGGCTATGGTGGTCATGGGATGGGAGGGTCTCCTTTCTCTCGTTCTGTGCAGAGTATGGGTTACCAGCCCAAGTCGTCAGGTTTTGCCAAAAAAGCTATGGTGGCAGCGGGCGTTGGCGCTGTGGCTGGGATGGCCGTTGGATACGGACTGGGGCGCTTCCCTCGACCACATTTCAACTTTCGCAGCCCTGAAGAAGAGCAGAACTACAACAACTACATGTACCGCCGCTACGGCACCCAGTCCACCGATGAAAAAGATTATGGCCGTGATTATGTCTACAAGCCTCCGCCCCGGGCAGAGTCTTATGAGAACTTCATGGGTCGCTGTGTGAATAGGACTGACCTTCTCAAAAATGATGGCAGCAGCTCTATCACTCCTAAAAGTCAGGGTGGAAGTGATGAGGATGATGACACCGTCAGCATAGAGGAGATCGGATACCCAGCCCTAATTGAGCAATTGAAGTCCCGACGCTGCATGGAGGAGTACATGGTCTACTCCGAGCGCTTTCTGGAAAAACAAAAAGCTGAGCAACAGATGCAGCCGAGTCGCAGCAGCCCTCTGAGCTACGGGGTGATTCAGCTATTCACCTCTGTCTTCATGATGCTGTCCAGCATGCTCCTTCTCCAGTGAGAGCCAGTAAAAGAATTTCTACTTCGTTTATTATAGCTGCACATCCACTTCCTACTAATGTATATTATCTCCATTATACAAACCATAGCTGTATATTTGCTAGCTCTTTGGGTCACACTGGCTTAGTCATTTATTATCGCTGGAGGAATCGTGCAAAAGGTTAAAATATGTGTAAAGCAGTCAGTTTTAAGAGGCAGCAGTCATTTAAAAATGTAGTTAGACGTGCTGCTGCACTTGTTTTGTTTTCAAGAATTTGTTTAGCATCTCAGTTATTTTGCACTTTTTTACTCCACATTACTGAGCACTGGATTCATAGAAAAGACATTCAGGTTACTTAAGTTCAGTTTTTCTGACAATAGACGTGTAAAATAGGAATGTGACATTAAGAGTTTTATATTTACGTGCAGACACATCAAGCTAACATCACTCCACCGTTTATTTATCCTTTTCATCTGTACTGGACAAGTCACTAGACTGATTTTACAATTGGTTAAATGCGCTATAAATGAAATATGAAAAGTGCCACTATAAAATTTGGATTTATGTAAACAGAAATATACAAAGTTGACCCATTATTGGTTGAAGACCAGTTGTCAGTATATTTGAAGAAAATTTACTTAATCCCATGTTAAAAAAAGATCTTTTAAAGCATATTTTAAGATTGACAGTGCAAATTTCAGGTGTTTTGATCTCTTCCAAATAATCGAGTTTGGAAATAGGAACAAAATGAAAGATAACCACCCCCTCCAACCAAAGGTACACTTTCGGGCAAGCTACCAATGAGAAACAACATATAAATGTATTCACTCCACAATGTGGTTTTCCAGTGGTTTGCTGCACATGATGATTGATCTGTGGTGATGTTCTGCTCTGCACTGTTGTGTAATCTAGCCGAGACCATTTAATGGTCATGTGATGAGCCACATTTTAGTGCTAATTCTTGGCCTTAATGGCGTTCACACACTGGAAAATGAAAAGCATTTCCGAAGATAAGATAAGACTTTTTTGATCCCACACAGGGGAAATTCACAAAGTGGAGAATGAAATACTTGGGGCACTGGTTACGGTAGCTCAGTAGGTAGAGCGGGCGCCCCATATACACAGGCTCAGCCCTTGCCGCAGCGGCCCAGGGTTCGACATGCAAACAACACGCAGCCGTTTGTATATATAGCCTGAGTTCTTCCTGCAGCGACCTGGTTCCAACTCCGCCCTGTGGTCCATGGGCGTTTCCTTTGCTCTCTCTCTCTCTCTGCTTTCCGGTCTGTCTTCAGCTGTCTAGCCGTAGACAGCCATAAATCCCTTAAATCCTTATTACGTCAATGACCTTACATCAATTAAACAAAGTGGGAAATGTTGGAGGCCATTTCCCTGCTGATGGTTTAATATCCCACAATAAACAGCTAAACATTTGTATGACAAACTAGGTACAGAATAGTCCTACTCCTCCTCAGGTACATGATACTAACACATTATTAGCTGCCTGTATAACCCTGGATTGCATGTAATAGCTCTTGACAGTAAAGGGTGCATCGAAGTCGTCACGTGTCCTTTGATGTGCAGCAAATGGTGCATGTCGTGTAGTGGCGTCAGTACCTTGCCTGCAGCTGTTTCAGAACAATAAGTGCATTTGTTGACAATAGCGCCTGATGCTTTTGGTCTGTGTTGTGCTAGCTTGGTGAAAGCTGGAGTTTTCTTGAGGTTTTGAACCAATAAGTTCCACAACAATTCAAGATGTTAACCGTAAATTGTCGCATCCCAGCTCTATATCTGCTTTATTTCTGTACCTCATCACACACACTGTCTTTGTGTGACATCTATCATCAGTCAGACTGGAAGTGGAAGCACTGGCACTGGATTAAAATTGCCTGGAAGTTACAGAGAGCATTGCCTCACTGCCACGTCGAATAGTGCTGTCGAGGATAGATTTGTTCCAGCCTTGAGCTGATCAGTTCTGCGTCTTCCTCTCATCACTTGAATCTTCCCCTAGCACAGTGAGATAGTCATTGGTCAGGTGTTGGCAGGTCTGTAAATGTTTGCTTTTCTTGAGCTCCAGCTTTCCTTTTAAAGTCAGTTTAATGGACTTTAAACTCCCAATAAGTTTGTGGGGTTATGTATAGTGAATTTGATCTGTGCACTATTTTTGTGTTTGTAATATTTTACTATCCCAGCTTAGATTTTTATTTTATCTGACTGTTTTAATTGTTCCCTCTATGTTTGTAACTTTGCACTTTGTAACTGTGTTTTTAAGAATGCCGTATAAGTTTGCAGGCTGTCAGTGATCTATTTTCAAGTAAAAATTCAGTTTAAAGAAAAAAATACTACTGTTCTACTGTTAATTTCTGCTTTTTTGACAGTGTACTGGTGTAAAAATATTCAGTTTGTAATAATTTATATGTAAAATCAAAATGAAAAAGTGTAGTACTGTCCAAATTCTCACGAAACATCCTGTGCATTATACCAGGAAGTGATTTTATCATGATGGCTCTATTCAGCACTGTTCGTGTCCAGCCAGTCTTCACATTTGTCTTTTATTTCCCAGTAAATTCATTTTTCACACTACACACAGGGACTTCCTGTTCATCGATGTTTTCAATCGACTGACATTTTCATAGCGTTTAAGCTGTCAAATATCTAAGTGCAGTTATCTATGTTAGGATTAGATATTCTGTAACTGTGTCATGGACCACATATTGTTCATACTTCATGGTTTTTGACCTGTAAACACTTTGGGTTACTCATCAAATAATATTACTAATACAGTATGTCATGAATGTTTATGTGATAAATAAAATAAGTCACAAAATGTTTTTTCTGTCTAAATTATGTCATTTTACAAACACTGTCACATAATCTTTTACACAATTTTATTTAAACTAATTAAATATTAAATAATAACATCAACAAGTATAGAATAAAGAGAGTGAAACAAAGATGAACTAATTCTGTCTCCTAGCCATTACCTGTTCAACTCTCACTCTGTTATTCTGCTGTTAGGGGCCAATTTTAAATACATGCATATGTACTGTATATGCAGTTTTTGACAGGATATTTCTAAATTATAAAACAAAAGACTATATTTAGGCAAAGCTTTTTATTTAACAGTGATGCATTTAACAGTTTAATATAGTTAATTTAATGAAAAAAGGGTGGCAACAACAAGTCGATTCACATAAAGGTTAATTAATTTGAAATTAACGATTGACCAGTTGTCACATTTGATGGTTCCAGCTTATCCAATTTAAGAATTAGCTGCTTTTCCTTGTCTTACATTATAGTAACTTTGGGTAATTTGGGGGTTTTGGTCTGCTGTTGTGTTGATGGTGAAAATGTTTGCTGCATTCACAGACATCAGTTTTCTGATATTTTATAGACCAAATACTAATTAATAGATCAGTTAATCAAGACAATAATCAGCAGTTTAATTGATAATGGAAATATTATGGTAAAACTATGGTATTTATATTCCCTGAAGGAAAAGTGTCATAGAGTCACTCATATTGATACCCAGGCCAAGTTCTGTATTAAAAGATTTTTTTGTTGGACTAAAAGTTGTTAAATTTAAGTATGCCAATCAGTAACAATACTCGAGTCAGCCAGTAGAATAACCACCATGTTTGTGTTTTTCTACAGTAGGATATATTCTCCTGTGAGGTTGCTAAAGCTCCAGAAGTCCTCATTGGTAACATATATACAATTAGTAATATTACTTTTCTAAAGATAAAACATGAACAGACATAATCCCCATAGTAAATAATAAAGGACAGGAAAGATAGTTTGTTCAAAGAAGCTTTTATTTAATTTGATTTGATGATTAATCTCCCAGTGATCACACTCATATATCTTACATATCACATATCTCTTATCCAGGCTGTTATGAGGAGAGGCACCACATATCTAAGTGTGAGAAAGGTGTTAGTCACAGGAGCAGGAGCAGCTGCTTTAACAAAGGCCTGCTTGCTAGACCCTTGACGTTCGTTGTAGTAAAGCCGTTGATCTTTCTCAGAAGAGGTCGTCTTATGCCCGTAATGTTTCCCAGATCCATGCTTTGGCTTACCGAGGAATCCCAGCCCGGTGCCACCCAGCACCCCGGCTGCCGCAGCTCCAGCCCACTTCATGCCCTGCTTGGAGAGGCCTCGACCCTTGGAGGAGGACCCTTTACCGCTGTCATCTTTTTCTCGACCCTTGGAGGGGGACCCTTTACCGCTGTCATCTTTTTCTTTTCCCTTGAAGCTCCATCCACGCTTACTGTATGCGTACTGTGCACCTGGGCACAGAGTTGCCATAAGCAACAGGCAAACCCACAGTGAGAGCAGCTTCTGCTTGACCATTACTGCAGATCTGTACCCTGCAAAAACACATCTACATGTATAAATACAAGATTTCTTTTACCTAAGTTACTCAAACTGATATATATGATATAAAAGACATCGCTCGGTCTTTTTAGTTTTGCACGGTATGTTTATTCATTTGAGAGACAATAAGAGAGGAGGGTAGTCTGTTGGCTGTCGTTCAAACTGGCATTAAAGCTTTTGATTTTGCTCACTGAACTAAGTCACATGCTCACCAGCACTAACACAACAGACATCCAGAACTATCCACAATGCTCTGTCAACACTGGGATTAGCTGGGCATCATGTGTGTGATGCATATTTCTCCTGTTGATGATGATTTGTTTTTGCTGGCTCTGATAAGCAGCATATGTTATACTACACGTTTCCATAGGTTGTTAGGAAATATCAACATAGACAGATTAATGATGTTGATGTGCAACTGTATTTACCATTGCAATGCATCTGGAAGGTGATGATTTATAAATATTAAATCACACAGGTAGAAAAGTGTTGATACCATCCATTTTGCAGTGACTAACACAAAAATATAAAGAATATTATTTATTTTTTTACCTTTCTGATCAGTCACACTGAGAGGCCGTGATCCCGGAGCGGCAGTCCTTTGTCAAACCACAACTTTTACAGTCCAGCAGGCATTTTGGTAGGCTACCAGTATCATTTCCATACCTACATCCACTCAATAGAGCCAGCACAGCTCCTCCCCACAACAAACCCTGCTTTGCTATTGGTTCAAGATAAATAATACAGTACAGGTTGAATGGTTTTAGCTGATGGTGGCATTTTACATACATTAAACACCCATTATTCACCAAATGCAAAGGCTGGGGTTATTTTCCATCACAAGTCTGTAGCAGCTTCCACCTGTGTGTTTGCACTTCCTTTTAATCATTAAAGAGTGACATGTTTATGCCTACATGACTCTAATTCTCAGCAGTGGTAAATTATTATTTATTAGAAATTATTAAATTGTCTCCTTAGTCTTATTAACCTTAATGTGCCTGTTAGCTGGAAGGCCTACAGAAAGAGGGAGACAGATAGAGTATTATGAGACAATGGATCATTAATGCAAATTTAACAGAAGCATATTCTGTTTTTAGAATTTGTTTTTGCACGTTTGATTTTATTTTATGGCTCTTGTCATTGTGCTATGTACAGTTACAGCCGGGAAGTGATTAGGCTCTGCTTGGACAGAAGGGTTCTCTTGGTTTGCTGGTTTTAAAAATGCATGACCACCATCCAAATCCCCAAACCTCAAACTCAAACCAGTTACTGCCTGTTTTCTGAACATCTCAGCCAGTGAAAGTATAACACTTACGTCAATTCTGAACACTAGACAACCATTTTTAGTAGCTCTTTAAGTCGCCAATGAGTGTTGCATCTTTATTGTACTATAAATTGTCACAATTCGAAACTAATCAAAACTTTTTAAGCATCTAATTTACAACTGAAATACAGAACACAGATTATATATAAGAGCCTATTTTCATACATGTGTTAATCATATATTTTCACTGTCATAGTTTGATGAAAACAAATGTTACTCTACGTGCGTCAGGCTGTTAAAGTTATTTAGTCCAGAGGAACAAGTGTATATTTATCAATATAAGGAAAACACATTTGCTTATAAATTAATATATTCATGATGTAAAACAAAAACAGAGTAAATTAACTGTAAATGATCTGACGGAATGAAATAAACAAGCACAGCAGCCAGTGACAGATGGCAAGTTTAAGCTTTTTGTACGAAATATCAAGACTGTGATGCTACAAAAAAAAGTTAAAATGGTCCAGAGGACGTAGAACAAGAGAGATGATTGTTCATAAAAGACTGATCAGACCAGTCAAAATTGGGTGAAAATTCCTTCAGTGGACACTTTGGGCTATTATGATGCTATAAATATGTTAGAGGGTCCAAAGACTGTAGAACAAGAGAGATGATTGTTCATAAAAGACTGATCAGACTGGTCAAAATTGGGGGGAAATTCCTTCAGTTGATATCTTAAAAACTATGAATGTCTATGTATCATGGGTAAAAAAGATCCTCTTGAGGGGACGCTTTGGGCAATTATGATGCTAAAAAGATGTTAGAGGGTCCAAAGACTGTAGAACAAGAGAGATGATTGTTCATAAAAGACTTGACAGACTGGTTAAAATGTTCAAGATTAGGGAAAATTCCTCCAGGCGATATCACAAAACTATGATCCTCTTGATGGCACGCTTTGGACGATTGTCGGATTGTTCGGTATCACGCGTACGTTGAATTCTCCATATTACCAGATGAATGTAGCTAGTTGCATAGAACTTTGTTTTATTGCTTTTTTTGCAGGTTTGTGATTACATAACGTCAAATATAATGCAACACATATGATGCAATCATTTGCAAAAACATGGTATAATTATATATTTTTGCTTCAGACTTAATTTTTTGTGAGGACATAGTATTTTGAAGAAAAGATATTCAGTGAAGTTGTCATTACGTGAAGGTATATGTTTATTTCAGCAGGTTTTGGGTCAACATGACAATGACTGGCTATCACGTTTACACAAAAATCTGGAGAACTTAGAAACATAATTATTTTCTTTACAGTATGATACAGTAACAAACTATTCTCATTTGCCCAAGTTTCAAAGTGGTCAACCTCTTGTTTGTGTTCAATGTGGTTCGCATCACATGCTTTTTTAAATGTTGGGCAAGCACTCATGCTCATCTGGCACTGATGACGTTTTTTTCACATTTCCTTCATGTGCAAAACTAAAACTGTCATGCAAAGAAACATTTCTTCTTCAAGTGATTTGGTGTATTCTGCATAATTCTCTGCATAGAACAGCTTGACAGGAGAAATAAAAGTGCCGGTTTGTATTAAAATGTGTCTGTCAAATGTGTTGCATGACCCAGTTTTGTCCTTTTTCAGGATGATTGAAGTTATTTCAGGCCCAGAAGCGTGCAGCTGGAAGAACTATGCAGGATTACTCATCCACGTCCGTCCACAGAAACTAGATAACGTTCTCAAAGAGCTGCATGGAAGCCATTATATTTTCATCCTGTTGAGAAAAGAAAACAGAAGATGTTGTTGTGGCACAAAGCTTCATGAACTCGGTCAGTCACCATGTGGTAAAACTTGTCACTTTGATGTTGGGTTTACCTTTTGGCAGGTTTCTATGAATTCATCAATAGTCACGACTCCGTCTCTGTTCCGATCCATTTTCTGAAAAATGTCAGACATGTAAGAGATGCAGTAATATTCAGATGTCACTGATTAGGCGTTTTTGGTTTAGAGGTCACAGAGATAACATACCTGAAAGAATCTCTCCACGTGCTCGTAAGGTGAATCTTCTCGTACGCTGGGTAAGGTATACCTGCCCATCATGTCATAAATGGACGTCATTATTGCCATCATTTCCTGCAGGAAAACCAGACAGATATTCAGTACATCTGCGGAAATGATGACACTTCAGCAGAGGTTGGTGTATTTGTTTGTTGAATGTACCTCTTTTGTAATGTAGCCGTCTTTGTTGATGTCATACAGATTGAATGCCCATCTCAGTTTCTCTGTAACAGAGCCTCTAAGCAACACGGACAGTCCTATCACAAAGTCCTGTAGAAGCAATTAGTAGGATGAATTAGTAGCTTTCTTTTAAGATTTAAGATATAAAAACACACACAGTCCCCAGTTAACTCACCTCAAACCGGATGGAGCCACTTCTGTCCATGTCAAACGCGTTGAACAAGAAGTGTGCATACGTGGTTGCATCTGAGAACACATATGAAGGGTTGGCAATGAACAGGAATTGGGCTTTGTTTCATTTCAATATTTACTTTTCTTACTTCCTTATTTTCATGTTTTCTTTCAGTTCAATTGAGGATGAATTTAAAATGAACAAATAAATGATAAAAATCAAAGTTTTGATGAGGCTTAACTGCCCTAATTCTCATTTTCCAGACATTTTGAGATCAACGTGTGAAATTTAGTTTATAATTCCAACAGTAGCAGGATTTACAGAGAGATACAAGCAGACTGGGTTATTGAGAGCTACCTTTTATATGCTTATGCATTAGTTACATGCTGTACCTCCTTGGGGGAAGAACTGTGAGTAAATGGTCTTAAAGGTTTCCTCATCCACGAGCCCACTGGGACACTCCTGTTGAAAGAGAAAAATCGTTTAAGTCCGTGCTTCCATTATTATACAGAGATTAGATTTAGATTCCCCTTCAAGCATTTAAACATTTGCCATTTGAGAAATGATGAAGATTATTGTTTAAAATTGTGTCCAAAACTAAACTGGAAATGAACTCAGTCAGTTATTTTCAGCTCAGGAATAACATGCTGCCATCACTTTGAATAATCTTCTCTTTTGTTAAATGTCACTCATCACACATCTGATGAACCCATTTTCTGCTTAATAACAGACATTTAAAGTTAGTGCAGTGCAGATATGAGGCCACTAGAGGGGCACGAAGAGAAGGATATCCACAAGCTTTAACAGCTGCACAGAGAGAATCTTGACTGAGGCATTTTGTGCTCAAGTGACAATTCTTACCTCCTGATTTGGTTGAAATGGAGGGAAAGTGCAAGTGATGCAAAGGAAACAGCACAACAAGAACAAAAATAAAAACCAAGTGTGAAAACTAGAATCAATTCTAATGCTTGTTTTTTAAGAGGTGTCACTCAACAAAACACTCAACGCCACCGGGAACATTTCTAATATCACAGGCCAAACCGGAGAGTCACAAGCAATATTTTCATCCTCCAGGCTTCAAGTGTTGCCAGTTCATTGTAAATATAAGTTTTCATTACATTAAATAAACCTGTAGCAGCCAATTTCAGAGCCTTTTCATCACAGACATTCTGACAGCAGCGAGAGCTCAGGTGGAACTAATAACATTCGCTCTGCTTTTCCTGCTATGACAAGTCAAAATGTCTGCTGTGAAAAAGGTCTGTTTTCTTATTTAAATGTACCGTGTGGAGATTTCATTACAGTTTTGTTTACACTGAACATTTCTCAGCAAGAACTCATTATGTGTGTCTTTAAGGTCTCAGAAACCTCATAAAACATTTGCAAGCTTGTTTTCTTTGAAACTTTAAAGCCTCCATTGTTTACATCAGTTCTCCCCTCCTTCTTCTTCTCTTGAATGGCAATTAGCTACCTTTAATGGCACATTACAGTCACTAACTGTCGATATGCATTACCCGCCTCTGCAGTCAACACACATATTATGTCACTCCCGTGCTCGTATATGTGTTGGTAGAACACAAAGTCAAACTACAGATTTTCATCCTCAAATTTATCGAGTCTATGTGCAAATTTTGACTTTTATATTTGACTGTTGTGCTTTAGATGTGGGTAGAAATGTAACAATCATGTTGCTAATATAAACCATAAAACCAAAAGTATGTGGACACCCCTGTGTTTTTGATGGTTGCAGCTAGATCCCCTGGTTCTAATTAATCAACTGGTAAACAGTTGGTTATTATTGGTTATTATATCATAGTTTCAAATTTAGATACACTTTTTTCCAACAGTAGTCCAACTGTGTGACAACAGTTAGGCCAAGGTCCATAAAGAAGTGGTTTTCTTGCACATATAGTGCAAATAGTATGTGTGGTTACTCCCAACCAAGCTGAAACCTCCGTGGCTGTGAAGTGAAACCAATGTGGAATTGCTAAAAACTGCAGTTCCTCCAACGGCCACTTGAGGCTGGCTACAGAATGAGTCAATCTCCATAAGCCTCCATGTTCAAATGTCCAACTTCACAGCAGAAATAAACATGTTGGGGTGTTGGTTAGCTCAGTTGGTAGAGCATCCGCCCCATGTACAAAGGCTCAGTCCTTGCCGCAGCGGCCCAGGGTTAGAATCCGACCTGCGGCCCTTTGCTGCATGTCATTCCCCATCTCTCTCTCTCTCTCTCTCCCCACGTTCCGCATTAGTTTAAGGAATTGTAAATTGTGCTTGAAAGCTGGCTTTATTCACAGACGACTGCTGAGATAATAACAACATGCACACCAAATAGTTGCTGTGCAGTCATGTCTAATGATATTTGTAAAAACGAAAGCTCATCCTTTCAAATCAACCCGTGCTGATTGTGTTCATACATTTTTGAAGCCTCTGTAAAGCGACTGGAGCTCCTTCCTGGTAAACTGCGTCTGGGCTTGGAGCTGGTCGAGGCCCTCAGGTTGGTGACGCACCATGGAGAGTTCAAGGTCGCTGTCGCAGCTGTCTGTCAGTGGGAAACAGAGAAAACAAGGGAGGGGTGGGAAAGAGGAGGGAGGAGGAAAGGAGGGAGGAAATAGTGGTAAGACAAGAAAGAAAGAAAAAAGAAAGGAGGAGTAGGGAAGGAGTTGAAAATACTAGAAAATCAAAACAGATGGGACTCAAAATGCTCACCATCTTTACACAAACAAAACATAAAATTTAAACAAAAATGGAGAGGTTTGAGAAGGAAAGGTGAGACGAGGAAATGGGTGGGACATAGAGAGTACAGTGTCAGATAAAAATGACGAGACAGAGCGAAAGATGTGGGGGCATTTTTGATAAAGAGGTGGAAAAAATTATAAGTAAGCATGAGTTAGAGGAACTTGTAGCTTGGAGAAATTGTTGGAAAAATATAAGGGTGGTTAGAGGAAATAAGCAGATATACAGTATAGGATAACGAGCGGGTAAGAGCAGTTTGTTGAGGAAAAAAGACCTTTCTAATTGTGGACGCTTTGAAAATAACTCCTCTCCTACTCATCCCCTACATAATAAACACACACTAGTTCACTCTATAATGAGGAATAAACTGAGATTTCATTAATATTTCTGTACCGTATTTTTAGCAAAACTACTGTTCCAACCCTAATTCCAGTTGGAGAAATTATAAGATGCACAAAACATACATGCTGCTTCTTTTTGCTCCATTGCTTTGACAGTTTTGAGGTCACTATTGTATAAAGAGCATTGATTTACACTGTGAATCCTGATTTCTTAAATAAAATGGTGGAAAGTAAATATAGGAAGCAAATAGGGAGTCATAAAATCATAGGTGTCACTAATTAACACTGATTAAGCTTCATTTAGGTGTGTGAGTGGGTTGATCATTGAGCCAGTATGCATAACATCACACCTAAACCCAATGCAGCCATATTTAATCTTATTAGTAACACCTGTGTTTGACAAGTCTACAGGTCCGCAGTGAAAAAGCGGTTATTATATCAGCCAAAGGGACAAAACTGACAAGTTCAGTTCATTAAATTAAGGGGAAGAAGTTTACAGATACAGCTGGGATGAAATGAAACTATGTGCAGAGGAACACCACCGGAGGTACTCACCATCTTTACAAGAACAAAACACAAATGGGAAGTTGAAAAAGACCAGACGAGGAAGAAAGAAGACGAGGAAAGGTGATGGAGAAATGAAAGGGGAAGAAAGAAAGTTGTAGAACCGTTAAAATATTTGGCTTGATACCTACAAGTTACAAACATTTACCAACACAGTTTCAAAGGATGGATTCACATTTTAAAAACATTTCCGGTTGCTGTTCACTGCAAATATGAACACGAGGAACAATTACAGCAACCAAACGTCTTTGTAAATCTGTGATTGCTGTTGTTGAAGAAAAAATGTGAACGTATCCATTGTTATCTTACAGCTGGCAGTTTCTCATCACTATTACAGTCAACAAAACCAAAAAACAAGAACATTTAACAAGATTATTGTTCTAATTCTTCTGCACCAAAAAAGTTTTTAACATCCCGATTAGACTTCTCCAAACTTACCTTCCAGTGACAAGGGCTCCCAAATCCCGAACTGTTTGAGGACGACAACAAACAGTCCAATGACAACGACAATGGCAATTACTTCCATGCCATCCAATCCCATTGTTGCCTTGCATTAGATACCGCCTGTGCAAAAGACCTTTTAAAAACTACTACTACTACTAACGAGTAGTTTTGTACAACTGATACTGAATCTGATCAGCTTGTACCATCCCAAAGGTCATCTGCTGCCAGTCATCTCCTCCCTCCAGCCACCTCCTTTTTTAATCAGTGTTTTTGTACAGGCATCAGCTATTATATTCACTTAAAGGAAACCCCTGACTTAAACCACTGACCAGCTAGGGGGAAAAAAGGACTAACAGGCTGACTGCAGAGCATCCTCATTGAAGTAAACAGGTTCAAAATCCATCATGTGCAAAGAAATATCAAATTCATGAAGTCCCTGAAAAGAATCCAAAGCTATCTCCACTCGCAGGCGATCCATCTCTCTTACTACTGGCCAGCATATTAAGTCCTGGGCCAGATCATTTTAGGATGTCTTCCACAACTCCATCACCTCAGGGGCTCCACCCCCACTCACTCCAACTCCTCTCGCTCCATCCTGAGCTGTGCATGTGGTGAGAGGAGGGGGTGAGAGTTGGGGGGTTATTACTGAAGGAATTTCTTTACTAATAGTCTTTGATTGACAGTCCATGCTGTCTTTATTTGCTCAGTCATTTCAAAGACGTAAAGCTGTAAAACCAAGCATTGATCCACCTTCGCTGATGGCAGGGATATGAACAGCACTTAGAATAAAGGAGTCTGCCCTGCCCAGTGTGGCGCTGCTTGTGTCTACTGTTTGACGATGTACATGGTCAATAACTTAAGAAGATTCACTCAGAGGCTGGAAAACATTGTGATTGTTGTGATTGTAAAAATGGTGCTTTGTTTATGACATTGTAGTTAAGACTGGTAAAGTTGAAGTGAATCGTATCTGTGTTGCACACCTCAGATGCTAATTCTGTCAAATGCTCCACATAATGTACGTGCAGTGCTCTGAGAGTCTTGTTGTTTGTGTCGTCGTCTTTGTATGATTGTGTTGTGCTGGAGGACAATGAGAGTAAAGAAGAATATTAATATAGTTCGCAACTGATGACTCTGCACAACATAATGGACTCAGTTTAAGTAGGAAAGGGGGGTGGGGAGGAAATCAATTGTTGAGAGCTAAAATATTGGTCTGGAACATGGAGAGAAAGAGGGCCAGAAATGCATTTGGATAGCCAGGGAGGGGTTATTTAAATGGTCCTTAATGTCTGAGTTAAACAGCCACTGAAATAAATGATACACTGAGCCACTAGTGCCACTCCAAAAATATCAAAAGAAATTCTATACTAGCCTTGCAGTAGACCGCAAGGGTGGTGTTATATCTACATTTGAAATACGTGTCCAGCATTTGTACCATAAGAAGTTGTGGTTTCAGAGTGAGATTTGATGCCATAGTTCAATGCATGTTTGTATTCTTTTGATGAAAAGTGTCTATCATGTATCAGAATAGTTAATTTTTGCTTATTTGATATAAAAAACTAGAAGAATACCACTCAAGGTCTGTCAGCATATGAAATAAAATGGTAAAATGAGTTGTTTTTTGGAGCTGCTATTACAGTTCATAATGCAAACTGTTGTGATTTTAGACTTTAGCTAGTCTTGCATTGGAAAATAACCCAAATTGTGATATCAGAGGTCACAGATCATCTAACAAAATGGTGAACCTGGTTATCTTTCGCATACAAACGTGGATTTTTGCAGTGTTTTTGATGTGTGAGTGAATCCTGCCTCACCAGACAGAAACACCGACCATTACACCAACATGCAAGATGCATGAGCTCATGTGGGAACTCGCCTGCCATAAAAATAATGCAGCATTATACTGTTTAATGCACCCTAAGTGCTGAGCTATCCCCATTCTTCTATTAAATACAGACAAGAGTGAGGTGGCTTAAGCATGCAGAGATGCAGACAGTGCAGCCATCAGTCTCACTATTAGGTTTTAATGACTGCAGTGAGAGCAACATTACAGCTCAGAGCCTGAGGCCATCAATCAAAAAACTATCACGCAAGTTCTTGTCACACAATTAAACACCCTTAACTTTGCTCTCTCTCAGCCCTTTTCTTAGTGCATGCTTTTAACTCTTTCATTTCATCTTTTTTGGCAAACATAAGCTTTTTTAAAATAAAGTTAAGTTAAGTTTTTAAAGAAAATCCATTGTATCGCAGCATTTCCATCATCTGCAGGCTATTCATAGATCTTATTCTAACAGCTGATATTATTTGACAGAAAGCACAGATGTTTTCACTCTTTATAATAATACAGGACAGTTTGCTTCCTGTCTTTTACAGTTATCAAGTAGAAGAACACTCAGAAGGCCCAACAGAAGCCACAATCACAGTTAATTGTACGTTTAAACGTTTTGCTTCACTGATCAGCTGATTCCTCTCGGGAAAATACCGTAGTTTCCTTTACGAATACCAAATCAGATAACAGCTCAAAAGTAGTAACAAAGCAAAGCAACTTAAATATACAATACACTAAAATGTATTTGTATACGTTAATATCACAGCTCTAAGATTATTAAAATAACACCTTTAGGATTGAAGACTTTCATCGAAAGAAATGATGAATGTGGTGGAGCCGGTCAGGACTGCATTTTAACGGCGCACCAGTGGGTTTGCCAACATATAATACTGAGTAAACTGAGTGCTCTCTACTGGTAACAAACTGCTATTTCATGTACACAACATTCTCTGCGGATGTTTGTTGTGTGACGTCAAAGTATCTATTATAATGTTATTTTCACTTTCATAACATTTAATCATGTTGAATCATTGAACCCAACATCTATTCATCATAAACCAGCAAGCCCACCACTTTTCCAGCATATTTCTTTATTAAATGTGGGGGATATATGTTTCTGTGAGTGCATTTTATTAGGCTATCCTGTATGAGATACATCTGTACTGTATGAAAGTGACTGCAGACCACCACTGGCCGTGTGCCTCCCCTCAGACGAAGCTTGGAAACCCCTCTTAGTTTACTTGCTTAGTTTAACTCGCTTAATTTAGTCCCATACTCAACAACTGAGCCAAGATAGCTTAATATTGCTGTCTGACATAACTTCAGACTACACCAAGTACATAAAAAAGGTTTGTCATGAGACATTTATGAGTTTCTGACTCTGGAAAAGTGGGAAAAACAGTAACATTCTGTAAAACTATTGTATCTGTGACCAAATCACACACTTCAGGCTATTCGATGTGATATCCTTTACATAACTAATGTAGTACGTTTTCACTTGAATTCACTGAGCCTTCCCTGAATCTGTTCGAGACCCCCCTGCTGCCTCCCACTTTAAAAACCTCTTATCTAATGTATGGAAACAGGAGATGGCGCAGGAGACATTCAGATGCTATAATGTCCACACACCAGTAGATGGCGATCAAGTTACTATAAGAAGAAGAGGTTATGCTTAAACTTGAATAAATATATCATATTTTAATATGTAACAAGCAGTCTATATGAACAGAAATGAGAATAATGATGTACATAGATCAGTTCAGCCCTACGATAGATTTACTTAAAGGCCTTATAATTAAAAGATCAGACCAAACATTTCCTTGATGATGTCCAAATTAGGCATTACTGGTATATCTAAAATGCATATCTACCCATTTTACAGGCAAAAGACTTCAAAGTGATGGTTTGTCAGCCATTAAAGCATTTGTCCTGTTACTGTTTTCATCAGTGTCCTGTCCAAGACACGGCCATCTGTCTGTTGGCAGAGAGAGAAGTCTGTCTGGATGACAGCAGCAGGTCATTTCTGGAAAGCTTAGAGGAGAGATTTTGTCTGCTTGTTTCTCAGACTGATTAAAGTATTAATGGTAAAAAATACTCATTCAAAGAGACTCTTTCTACATTCGCTGAAATAAGGGAATTATGTGATATTTCTTGGACCTATTGCAGAAATGAACATCGTGCACACAGCAGACTATCTGCACTGAAGGACATGTCAATAATTTAGATAAGCCAAGAAAACGGGGACATGTCGGCGCAGTCAGCGGAAGACAGTGTGCTCTTCATCTTCCTCTTTTGTGATACAAAAACATGGTGGAAGGACATCCAACAAAGCTATGCACGTTTTCATGTCCTTGTTGATTAGTTCCATCATAAATTGTGTCATTTGAATCGCAGAGATTGAAACTAGACCTTCTAATTTCTCAGAGGTGAGGCAGCCAGACAAAAAAGACAACAACAAGAAGAAAAGAGAGGGAGAGAGCAAACACTAGATGGGAGGGAGAAAAAGAAGGAGAATCAGGTGTGAGCGAAAGAGGCAGCGGTCCATTCATTGACTGATTAGCTGCTAAAATGAAGTGATGTTTGGTGAAGAGAGAGGCCTGCGCTGTAAACACTGAATGGAGGGAAAGGAGGGCGGGAACATATGAGGGCGATGTTTTAAAATTCATGTATTCTATAAAGCAAGAGATTGAAGGCCTGCCCTCCCACTGTATCTCCCTCCTGCTTTGCTCTGCTTCCTTTGCCGTCACAAACAATCAAGCAGCTATTTAATATGCTGTATTACTGTTAAGGTGTTAGCCTGATGGTGTGTCTCTTTATGATGTGCCTGTACCTGGCCCTTGTTGCGTGGTACTGGCGATAATCCACTTCACGAGGCAACACTTCATCAGAGATTTACGTGAGAACCGTGGTTTCTGCCACTTGGAGCCGTCTGTCTGTCCACTCGGGTTTGGGTCCATCCCATTGGCGTCAGGCAGCAGACCGCCATCCACTACCTTCTCATCCGCCTGAGGAAGACAGAAAAGAAACCGTCCTCTGAGAGAAAACTCATGGTGCTTCTGTACCTTTAAAAGTCTCCACCAGGTGAAGAAAACAAGTGCTCCGGTTGGAAGTTGTCATTTTTAAGCTTACATGTGAGGCTATAGGTTCCTCCCCTTCTTTGCCCTTTATTTTGACTGCAGATATTCTTGCTGGCCAGAGGATGAATCCTCAGGACCTTGAAGGTCCACTGAAGTTTACTCAAGCACCATCATGAGGTTCTCATTTATGTTGACTGTCACTTTGTCCAGTAGTTTTGTTTATGACTGTTTGGATTGTCATGTAGCGGAAGAACTTTGAAAAAGTAGGAGGCTTGAAGTAGAGGTTAGGTGCAGACTAACCAGGCGTTTATTTCACCTGCACTGATGACATATTAAAACATTAAATATTGTGGCTCACAGTCAAAATGTGATTCTGGCAGCAGCAGCAGCTCTTGATTGGAAATGGCAGCTTTCTATAGCCTACTACCTGGACCTGGACTGGGGAATCTTCCCCATACCTTACATCAAAACACAACAAAATACATCTGTGCTATTCTACTGACAATTAGTCTGAACGATCTTACTTTGTGTTACACATTACAAAGGAATCATAGAAACCCTAATGAGCAGATTAAATTAAACTCCCCCCTACACTAATTAACACATGCTATCACCTGGAATCTTAATCAGTGCTCAGGTAGCCTGGGAGCTCTTTTAGCCTGAACACCCCTGAGAGGAGAAACAAAAAAGGTGAGTAACCTGAACAAACATTTTTCTTAATAAACATTAACTGCATTTAACACAGTCATTTTGGTTTATATAACCATGATGAGCACATAATGTTAAAGCTACCAAAGTAGCCAAACTGTCTGACACACCAACCTTCAATCACTCCCAGCTGAGAGGCAGCACAAGCTCCACAGACACATTGTTAATACATACAACAATCTCAATAAAACATTCCTTGCTTTGTGCCTCATTTTAACAGTACTGTCTGCCCACTGTGCTCCAAATATTAGCATTTGAAGACCTTCATTACAAAGAGCAATATGTGCAAAACTAACAACATTCCTATCAGGTTCAGCTCAGCGCTGAAATGTTGGAATGCTAAAATGCTTCCATAAGATGGTGAACATGGTAAACCTCATATCAGCATAGCATCTACTGTGCCTAATTACAGCCTCACAGAGCCGCTAACACGACTCTAAGTCTTGCTGTTGATATACTGGATTTATCGAGTTAACATTGTTCGTTTTTGCAGAGCCTCAAACCATGTAATTACATCATCTCCAGTTCAAGTTCAGCTGGAGCTTTTGTTACACACCATTCCTCATCTCTCTCCCTCTCTTATGTCCTGCCAGCTCTCTGCACTCTGTCTAAATCTCTCCATGGTCTCAGCCCTACATACTGTTTATCTCAGAACTTCTCACCCCTTATAACACCACCAGACCCCTCAGATCCTCCCACTGTGGCACATTTCCTGTAGCGTCTCCTCGGCTCTGGATTAACCTGCCAGAGGCCATTAGACACTTTTATTCTCTGGCTTTTTATTTTCATTTAACTTTTTTATCTGTTCCCTTTGATTTTTTAAACCTGTTTCTGTTTGTGCTTCATTTCTATAACCTCTGTTTTGCACATATAGGCATATGTCTTTATGCTTGTATGTGTAGACATGTCATGCACTTTGGTGCAAAAACTTATTTGCTTTTAACCCATGGTTACAAAAGCAATTGATGGGTCTCAAGAGAGTTAAATAAATGAAATATATAAAAGGGAGGAAATGCTGCCAAAGTCAGATTTCTCAAGCCAACTCAGTTTACAACCTACCATCTACTGTCTGGTCTAGATCCTTCTTACTTTAATGTAAGACCCTGAAACAGAGATATATTACATGTCTGATGAGGCAATTTCATTTTCACATTTTATAACTTCCCTATCTGCCTTTTAGGATGGACAAGTTATATATTGAAAGGGTTTAAATCATATTAATGCAGCTCGATCTGCTTTTATATGTTTTAAATGGTGAAACGTAGCGAGGCTCTTGTGACAGCTGGACCAGCAGCAGGAGTTACATTCAGACATCCAGCCAGGCAGCTGGTGAGTACGGATGAACAGATCAATATCTCAGTAATCAAACACTTCTCATTTGATATTAAATAGTGTAGATTTCAAAGAATTATTTATCCTTATGTGACTGCAAAGCTCTCATAGATGCTTCTCGACTCTTTACAACAACATACATTTGTGTCATTAGTATTTTAACATCGCTTTTATGTATTATTCAAATAAAGAACTATTAAAGGAGTTTAATGTGCTCATTTTCTGGGAAAAGAGCTAAAAAGTTCTTGTAACATGAACACTTATGAGGCGAGAGACATGCAAGCTCTCGTTTCCAGTTATTTGCACCATCACGTAACACCTCATCTCACACAGGATGCACGTTCAGTGTTTCTATATTCAGATGAATATTACATGATAGCACTAATAATATCAGAGTTGATGAATTTAAATAGCACAAGCGCTCCAGGATGATAACTGTGATGCTTTTGAGTTCTTTTCACTTTAAGTATTGTTTCCTCCGACACCATCTTTGTTGGACTGTGTTTTTCAGTCTCATTCAGTATGTGTCAGTGTTATTGTAGCTACAATATCCTGTTCTGCGTGGTGCTGCTACGTTCAGCTTCTTCCTCTTAATGCTCTTTTCTCCCTTTACTCTGTCTCTTGCTTGTGATAACTGGCTTTATAAATAAAATAGCTTTCTTTAAGAGGCTGTTGAGAATGTAATGTGAAGAGTTTGTAGAGAAAATATTCAGAGCTACTATCTGGGGAGCTTCTCTGTCCCCCTGGTTACCTATTTGAATATGAAGAGATGCCAAAGCATATAGAGCATGGAGAACATCGCTCAATAATTCACACTCCTTAAGACTACATCAATAAAAGATCAGAGTTGGCTGCCATGTTGAATGATGACTGCGAGTAAAACACTAAGACTGATACTTGATGGATCATCTAAAAGCTGCATGAACAAAGACGCACGTATGCAATCACACTGTGAAGATACACAATGAAAACTAACATACTAATGTCTCTCACTTAACCACAGGAACAGCCCCCTGGAGTGTCTTAGGGTTAACCCTATAATAAATCAATCAAATTATAAAATATCAGTGATACTAAATCATCTGTGACCCTGATGAATTTCGGACTCTGTGTTGAAAGGTGAAGAAAAGGTGATTTGAGGTCTTGACATCCAGAGTGTTGCATTATTAAAAGACCTGAAGCCATGTGTGCCGAGTACTGAGACGCTCCCTGTGATCATCTAAGTCACTGTGAACACTGTGGGTGACCATCCTCCGCTGATCATCACATATGTCATCACACACAGACTGATGGTGGATATTTAAGTGAAATGACAAACTTGCTGCTTTGGATCCTCTCAAAAAAAATGCATCCTCACTTCCAATCCTGCTGCCTTTACTACCTGTGATGCTCCTAACCATTTTTATTTCGGTTTACCATCTAATTAAGATGTTTCTTCTTCTTTTTTTTTTTTTTACAAAATAAACATCTTAGTTTTTAATCTTAATTCTTGGTAAACAAACAAGCACATATTGTATTTGTGCATTTATGTTCATTCATACTTCAGTTTCACTGCATTTCAGAGGGAAATATTGTAAATTTCATTACACTATATTCATTTATACAGCTTTACTTTGCAGGTCCAGATTTTATACACAAAACACATGATCAATAAATAAAATATAAGGAGTTTAATGTACCGAATAGCATATAAACACAACATTAACATTAAAATGCTGCTCAGATGTCAATGCAACATCATAACATAATGCATTCATAACATTTCTGCATTCTGCATAATTAGTATTTTTACCGTAAGTGGGCTATTTTTCTGCTGATAATACTTCTGTACTTACTTTATTTCAGTACGCAAAGTATCCGAGTACTCCATCACTAGAAATTACAATGCATGTCTCACTATAATATTTTTTCTCTGTAATGTTCGGTTAAGTTTTTAAGACTTTACTCAGGTCGTATTAAGTTCGCTGCACAGTACCACAGGTATGCTACACTGTAAGCACAAACAGAAATATTATTTTGCATGCTCGTCTATTGCAGCAATAAGTAAATGAACCCATGTAGAAATAAATATTTATTGTACCTGCATTGCGTCTGGAGTCGAGTTGCTGTTTTTGCAGAAAAAAAAAATCGCTGCAATCCTCCTCCGCTCACGCTCCTCACCCTTCAGTGATCTGCAGCACGGAGACAAGAGAGAAAACAGCTGTTTGAAGGAGGAGCAGCGCTCACACGCGGAGGATGATGATGATGATGATGATGATGATGAGGAGGAGGAGAAAACACTATAAAACTATCTTCATCGCACCTATAGAGAACCTGAAGCGTCAAAAGATCAGTCAGTCTGCAGGACGGTCGTGATGCACAAAGCTGGTCTCAACAAGTGAAGAAGAGGCAAACAATTTATAGAGCGACGCGTGGATGAGGTGTTTACATCGTGACAAATATTATTAGAAGTGCTAGACATATTATAACCTGCAGTGATTGTGTACGGGTCCAAACTCAGACAGGCGCTAACAGTGTGACTCTCTGAGGAAATTAAAAAAGATTCCTGCGTTACATGCTCAACATGCTGTCCAAACACTTTGGCTTTCTTTTATAGCTCTGTGTGCTCGGCTTTCTGTATATATCATATTGATAATAACAGATTTATTAGATTTTACAGTCCTCCCTATCAACTGACAAGACAATATTGCAGACTGCTTGTGACAGTCACTTTCTTCCAGCTGAAAAACTTGTACTCAGTTTGCAGGATCAAAGTGACAAAAATATGTGTGTTTGTGATGGAGAGCTCATAATGTACTATTCAGAGAATAGAATTTAGTATAATTTTAGTTATTTCAGTGTTTTAATATACAGTTACTACAATGTTTATTGTGGTGTCTTCTTGCCAAATGTTCTTTGACCACAATGTCAAAATGGCATCATGCCGCAAAATCTGACTTTGAAATTTGGCCCAGTTAGTGTGCAACTTTGTACTGGGCACCTGTTTCTGTCCCTGGTCTCACATTAACTTGAAAGGTAAATGAATACTAGCACAGGAAGCTGCATCCTGTGCCCAAAATATGCTCTGACATTGCCTCTGCATCAGTTTAAAGTGCTTGAAAGAAACTCAATTCTTTGAAAGTCATGAGGAGGAGTTTTTTTCTTTTCTTTATTATTGTCTGGGGAAATCTGACAGAAAAAAAAACAGAGATGAAGAGAGAAAACAGAGATGAAGACCAGCAATGAGAGAGAGAAAAAGAGAGAGAGAGAGATGGATTAAATGATGCATAGAAAGAAGTCAATATTTTGTCTTTGTTTGGACTACAAATCAGCACTGAATTGTGCATGCTGTGAATGAACGGTTGTTCCTAAACTCATCTGGAGGACTGGATGTGGACATCACAATGACTAATAAACCTTTTGATCTGATGATGGTGCAAAATGAGTTAAGGTCATTTGGGATGGTGCTAGCAAGGCGGAAAAGCAATTTGAATTGAATTTATTGTTAAATTCAGAACATTTCATTTGCTAATTCTCATTTCTAAGAGAACGTATTCATTGAAAATACTATCCTTACCACTGTTATCATCATCATGATCATCAAAACAGGAGAAATTCAATATTTTCGTACTGTCTGTCCTTGTGCCTCTTATCTTCCTACAGGTCTGTCTCACTCCTGCAGACACTGAGGTTATTTTTAGCCTCACAAGTTCCAGAGAGCCTCCAGTTTCCCTGGTGCCTTACACATCAGCTCAGGGTTTAATTGAGGGTGTGTGTTCAGTGCAGATGTGCCTTTTGTGTGAGTGTGTGTGTCTGTGAAAGGGAGTTTCTTTTATTTTCTATCTTTCCTCATAAATGTTGCATTTGTTTTTTCTCCAGAATTCGCCACAAACACTCACATGCATGGCTGCACATATTTGAGCACACACATTCACACTCTGTCTCCAGCTGTGCCGCAAATATCCACTGCTTCTCATCCTTTTGTGTGATGAAAGTCATGAACGTAACCTTTAAATATAATGTAAAGACTGTTGGTGAGTTATAGAAGATATAGACATGTCTGTGAAATGGAGGAGATGAGCACAAACAACCTCATAGCAAAGAGGGCATCTTTGTTGTTTAAACTCTGCAGTTATAACTCTTCTCCCAAAGGTGCAAACACAAAGCAAAAATATAGACGGCTATCCCAACAAACAAAACTATACAATAAAGTCTGGTGTTATGTTGGACACACTAATGAAAGCCTATAGGCAGCTGAGAAGCTGTGCCTTGAGCTAAATGCTAAAGTTACCATGCTAACATGCTCACAGTGAATTCAAAACATGGTGATGCTAAGCAGCTTTGATGTTCACCCCATTTACCATCTTAGTTTAGCATTTTAGCATGCTAACATTAGCTCATAAGCACTAAACAGACACTAGGCCTCATTAGTCATGACTGTGTGTAAACAGTTAAAATTAGTACTGAACATTGCCAAAACTAAATGCATTGTATCTGGCAGTAGGAATGCTCTCGCTAACGCTACTGAGGTCAACATGTCTATAGATGGGATCTATACAAATTACTTGATGTTACGTTTGCTAATTTACTGTCTTGGTCTAGTTGACTGATTACATTGTCTCCATGATGGGAAAGGGCATCACTGTTGCAAGGAGTGTTGTAGTTCGGTCACTTGCTCGGTCATACCTGGAGTGCTGCTGAGTCATCTGGTCAGTTGCTTCTGAAAAATACCTAAACAAACTTGAGTGTGTGCATAAATGATTATGTTGGTTAACTGTGGAGTTATTCATGCATGCTGTTAGAAAAATACACCACACTTCTTTTGTGAGTACTGCTCATCTGGTAGTACCAACTCTTTGAACAAACTGCATGTTGAGAACTGTTCTTTAATGAGATAGTGATGTTCCTCACCAACATCAGACAGATAAAAACAGATTTTCTTTCAAGAAGTCACTAAAACAAAAATGTATGAATCTTAAATATGTTCTGTTATTGCTGTTTTGCATATTCCTCATTTATTTATATTTGGTTTACTTTATTTGGTTGGCTTTCTGTTTTTCTCACTGTCATAGATTATTGTTACTTACTGTTTCATGTGTGGAGTTTATATTTGGCTTATATTTCTTGTCTTTATTATTGTTGTTGTTATTGTGTGGACCTCAGGAAGACTTGCGACCACTTTTGTGGAAGCTAATGAGAATCTAAATAATAAAGAACAGTTGTTGAGACACTTTAAACCACAAAAGTCAAACATATGTCGGTGCTTGTGTTTTTGCTGTTTGAGAGGTTTATTGCACCTGTAAAAAATTTATAATATCTATAAATCCATTTAGTATCGAGCTTCTCGACTTTTATAGCTTACAGTTTTCACACTGGATGCAGTGCGGTTGAAGCTGTAGTACAGTGTAACCTCTTAATTTACCCTCTGCTGCACCACGCTCATTTTTTTTCCTGACCCATGAAGCTTACTGGAATAATAATGCTAAAGAATTTCAACAGTTTAATTAACTCAGCAATCCTAATCTGCCCCCTGTGTTAATTATGTATGTGCTGCTCTGAAGATGCTGTGATGGTGGTTTTTATTATGGACCACTGAAGGTTACAAGTTAATTACAGTGTGCCACCACTTCACTTAATTTCCACTAAACCTCATTGCATGTGGAATATAGCAGATAAAAGTTTAATATCATTTTGCTGTACTTCTTGCCTACATTTTCCAGTAACTGCACATCATAACTGCTACACATGCACCACATCAAGCCTGATTTATTGTAGCTGGTTGGCATTATACTGAGCAGTGTTTAACATGTGCCCCATTTTACCGTGTAAGCCTCATGTAATGTAATGTAATGTATGTACATGTCCTTTCCAGAGGATATATCACAGCTGTCCAGTATATCTCCAGATGTTGAATGTTTGTATGTATTTGGGCTGGTTTCATTTGCTAAAAAAGTGTACATTTTGGAGATAATATAAATAAATAAGGCAGTTTTATTTGTTTGATTTATTTGCACATTAAAAAGATACAATTATGATATGTACACAAAGACATTAACATAAACACACTATTACCTACAAATACTCAGACACATGTGAATACATTAAAGGTCCAGTGTGTAAAATTTAGTGGCATCTGGTGGTTAAGTTGCAGAATACAACCACAATGAATATCCCTCAACTCACCTCTCTCGTTTCAAACATGAAGGAGAAACTACAGTGGCTGCTGCTGTAGAAACATGGTGGTTCAACATGGTGGACTCCGTGGAAGATGACCTCGAAAGAGTCTGATAGTTTGATCAGTCTTTGCATTTTGAAACATGCTTGAAAAAGTTTTGTGTTTAGTGTGCACACAAGTTTTGCATAAATATCTGTGAATCTGTGAAATTTTTTGTGATCGTGGAACACGTCAGACATGTTTCTCCACGGGGCCTCATACCTGTTCGGACATGTTCAGCACCACAGACAGCTCCAGCAGCTCTTCAGCACCACGGACAGAATTCAGAGTTCACGTGATTACGATTAGAAGAGGCTCCAGAGACGCACATCTGCAGCACATCTGTAATCAGTCTGATCCAGAGGTGAGCTACTACGACTGCTGCACCTGTCACACCTGTCTCGACTCTCCACTGCTTTATGTCTGTACCTGCTCCATCGCGCTCGTCTTTATAAGCTCCTCATAACTCTGTAAACTCTATAAAGGAGGTCTGTGTGAGGGTTTCTGAATGACAACATAATGCAAACAGAGAGAGTAGATAATACTTATACTTACTCATCTGTTTTCTTCCTGCTCTCTGAGCCCCAGGGCTTCTGTCTTACATATTTGTGATTAGTTAACGTATTGAATGTTTACCTGCTCTGCACATGTTGTACCAAGTCTTTTTCTTTTAAGGAATTTGCACTTTAGTTAATCATTTGTTTTTCTATTTTTATCTTTTTTATGTGTCAGGCTTGTGATGAATTGGCGACCTCTCCAGGTTGTACCGCGTCTCTCGCCCAATGCCAGCTGGAATTGGCTCCAGCCTCTGATAAGGATAAATGGTTATGGAACATGATTGAATGGATGCCAAATGCTTTATAATCATTCATCTTTGTTTAATCTTCAGTTTGGACACCAGATGTCACTATTGTCCATGATATAATGTAGAGACACTTACACTCTATTCAAGAAAACAAGTTCTCTTTCCAACAAAGAAATCAAACCCTCTGAATAAACTCCACTAGACAGGATGGTTTATGTGCTCTCTCTCTGTGTATTTCTCTCTCTGTCTCTCTCATACAAACACATTTATTTTTTTATTTACATGATCCTACTTTATCTTGTCTGACCTGTGATTATGTTTCAGTGCATAATCACAGGGTGTTTACTGATAGATGCGATAGAGTGTGGTTAGCCAGATGTAATTCCCTGTAATGTTTATATTAGAGTCTACAGCCATTATAGTACGCTGATATGAGTCAGGGCTCTTCTTCTTTGGAGCAAGTCACTAAAAACTCAACTAGTGTGATGAAAGAAGCTCTAGTTTACTGGACAGATGTTCCAACCCTCAGGGAACAAGCTGTAAATATCTGTTAGATGGGGAAAAGAAAGTTCACAGGATGCCTGCAGTGTTTGTATTTGCCCTTGGTGGACCGCTCTTCCTGCAGGACTTTTCTTTCTTTGTGTAAATCTCTTAATGATCTTGTTTACCCTTCTGTGATAATGATTACTTACTGGGCAGAGTGTGTTGCCATAAAAAGAAGCAGGAGATCTGGTAATGCTCACAGACTTCTTGTCACACCCACACACACGCTCAAAGTCACATAAAATGGATTTACATTTTTCTGGAGTTACTCTACAGCAGATTAAGAGTAAGATTAGTGTAGCAGGGCTTTCTTGCAGTTACAGACCAGACTTAAACAAAAAGCCAAGGATAGAATATCCATGGTCCGCCTTGGTTTCCTGACTAAGACATGACGTCAGTCTGGAGGGAAAAGGGGGGCCCATTGAGATCCCCTCTCTATCTACTGAGGATGTGAGAGGCTGTGGCTGCTTCTGCACCACCCCCTTCATTTCCCCACAATCAACAGGAAGACTCGAGGCCAAAGAGAGCGGCCAAACTCTGCAGGAAAGGAAGGACATAGCTGTACAGTCAGAACAAAGGAGAACAATCAAGGCAAAGGAATGAGCAAGAATCAGAAAGAAGTGAAGAAAATCCAGTCAGTTTATCTGCAGAACTTGGAAAAACTAAACCAGGGGATAAAGCCAGACAAGAAAAGTTGGAAACCAAAGGAAGGAGACTTTGCTGTGCAAACAGCGATGGAAAAGTTGCGACAGCCTCCCATAGCTGGAAAAGTAACCAAAAGCTCAGCGCACACGCACAGAATCAGCAGAGATCTCACCTGCTCCATCTGCTTGGATCTTTTCAAGCAGCCGGTGTCCTTGCCCTGTGATCACACCTTCTGCCGGGGGTGCATTGAGGGTTACTGGACCGGTCCCCGGGGCCCCGGGCAAGGAAGCTCAGGCTCCTGCCCTCAGTGCAGGAAGTTGTACCCCGGACAAAGCTACAGGCCTAACCGCATCGTTGCCAACATAGTGGAGAGCTACTGTAAGGGTCTTGAGGAGAGCGGGACTGGACCCTGCCTTCCAGATGTTGCAGTGACAGAGAGGGTTCCTGCTCCGGTCCCACGCTGCAGCAGACACAGAGAGGAGCTGAAGCTTTACTGCGAGGAGGACCAGGAGCTGGTATGTCTGGTGTGTGGTGTCTCCCAGGAGCACAGAAATCACACCATGATGTGTGTCCAGGAGGCTGAACAGAAGTACAGGGTGAGTGAGGCTTTATTTAAAATGTCTGTCTATAATTAATCTTCCAAATTTATACATATTAGGATGCATCTGAGGAAGTATGCATATTTTATTTTGTGCACAGTGCAGTATGGTCACTGTAATCTGTCTGCAATGGTGGCAACTTATTATCTAAATTGTCATGACAATAAACATTGACCAGAGAAGTGCTTCTTCTTTTTGTTTGTTTGTCCTTTCATCATAGTTTGACACATGTTAGCCAATCCTGTGCCTGCTTGATTTTGATCTATAATCTATATCTATTTTAGCTCCAAAACAATAGATGTGACGTATTTAAGTGAGAAGCAGGTCACTGAGCACTGATGTTGTGTCTCTGCTCTGTCAGGCGTCTCTAAACAGCTCCATGGATTCTCTTAAAGCTGAGCTCAACACAGCGCTGCAGTATGACAGGGAAGCTGAGGACGAGGTTAAAAAGCTCAAGGTGAGAGGATGCACATTTTTACCACTACTGTCCTGCATGTCCTGCACCTCTGTGAATGTACTGCCTTAAAATCTGATTTTTAAAGAAAGAAAATGAATATACCTGCAAAACAAATGTGATTATGTCTCTTACTTCCAACAAAGATTGAATTGAAGGAGCCTAATTTGTGTTTTAAATGTTTGTTTGTAACTGTACAAAAGAGGTAAACGTGACATGGATTTATGCTTCCATCTTTGTGGTCACGCAAACCGCTGTAATTCTAGAGAAAGCAAGAAATTCTTGCTCCCATTGAAAATACCCATCATCCTCCACCTTCTTAGGAGCACACTGCTGACCTAAAGCAGCGCATTGAGGCCCAGTTCAGCGACCTGCACCAGTTCCTGTACCAGGAGGAGAAGCTGCTGCAGGTGAAGCTGAAGACGGAGGAGCGGAGAGAGCTGATCCGACTGGACGAGCACAAAGCCCTGCTGTGTGTGGAGATTTCTCGTCTGCAGGGAGCCGTCCACGAGATAGAGGACAAGTTGAAAGAGCAGGACCCGTTCACTCTGTTGCGGGTGAGCTCATATGAACTTAATGCACTATGAATACAGTCCATCTGGAAGTTATTATGAGCATGATGAGTCAGCTCTGGTGATGATTAAGGCGAAAAATGCTGAGCTTTGATTTTAGACTTATTTGTTTCCAAGACTATTCTCTTTTTATCATGTTGAAACAAAGAGTAAAAAGGTCAAACCTGAGCTGAAAATGTATTTTATAGGTCAGTCTGTTGTGTAACAGACATGTGTTTCTCGGCTAAAATGTTGAAAGGCTCCAACATCAACATCCAAGATTTAACTGAGCAGGGTGTGACCGAGTTTGTACACCATTCTTTAAGGCCATAAACATGTTGATCATGTCAGCATGCATGTATTTGAAGAGTGAATTTTGACACAGTGGTAATAATGTTAACACGGTTGCAACATTTTTAATAACAAAAGACTTGAGCGGTGTGTGTAAGACAGGATGTGATCTCACTCGTCGATCTGGAGGGATAAGGAGTTTTTAGTTTAGGCACAGGGCCATACTCAGGCCACGGCTGCGGGACTTTCCCCGGGCCACAGGGAGATCCCACAGGGTGGGATAGCGTGAGCTCAGACATTGATGTAATGTGGAAAAGGCTTTCTCTTCTTTCAGATATAACAAAGCTAATCACCAATCTCTGTCTCTCTTTTCCTGTGTTTATCCACATGTCTCATTACAGAGCATCAAAGCCCTTCTCCAGAGGTGAGTGTGGGAAAACGTTTTCCTGTTTGATCCAGACACATTTATGTTTTTTATTCTCTTCTGACTTTGCTTGTGTTGGCAGACCTTCGTTGAAGTTTGAGAAACCTGCGTTTACACCGCCAAGTCTGTGCGAAGGTCGATTTGCAGGGCCCCTGCAGTACAGAGTGTGGAAATCAATGAAAGGAAGCATTTATCCAGGTACTTTAAGTGAAACTTTGGCCCCATCCTTCTTTGTAAATGTAAACTACAAGCACTGAATTACACAGAAACCAACACTAAGCATTCATTTTCTTGTTTTTAGTGCCAGCAGCCATTACATTTAACTCCAGCACGGCCAACCCTTGGCTCAGCCTGACCTCCTCCCTCACCTGTGTTCGCTACCAGACCTTTAACCACACCGTGCAAGACAACCCATACAGATTCAACGCCGCCCTGTCGCTGCTTGGAAGCCAGGGCTTCACCCACGGACGCCACTACTGGGAGATTGAAGTCTACAGTAGCACGGTCTGGACTGTGGGGGTGGCGCGTGAGTCGGTGCCCAGAAAGGGAGTCATCAAAGCCCTCCCAGCCAACGGCTTCTGGACTCTCTCCCTCTCTTATGGGATACAGTACATGGCTGGCACTTCACCCCCAAAAGTCCTGTCCCTGGAGGAGCCGCTGGCCAGGATCGGGGTGTACCTGGACTACAAGAGGGGCCTCGTGTCCTTTTACAACGCAGAGAGCATGACACACCTCTACACCTTCAGAGAGACCTTCAAGGAGACGCTGTACCCTTACTTCAACTTGGGCTTTCTAGATAAAGTGCATGAAAATGAGCCTCTCAAAGTTTTCTTACCAAAGATTTAAAAAAATACAACTGACAGGGGAACAAAAGTTACCAAAAACATGAAAAAAAACAACATTTACACTTTCTATTGTACAGAATTAGATTTGTAATTGTGAAATGTACATTAGTTATTACAATTATCTGTACGTTACAAACATATGTAGCTTAAATGGGCCTTGTGGAGATATCTTGATTGTTATAACTAACAAAAGTTAGTTACAGTCAGTGTTAGTCACCAAATTACATTGTATTTATCCTTGTGGTCTAACAAATATGTTGAGTCTGGATAAATTAGTCCATTTCCTTCCTCATAAACATTTGCTAAGCTGATGTTTTAAGTATTTCAAATCCAGCATTGTGTGTTTACAAGCTTGCAGTCTTCTTCCCTGCCCTTGTTGACATTGCAGCGTGTTACCACCACCTGTTGATCAGTGAAATAGTGTAACACTGTGTATGAACATAAACAAGCACGGAGAGAGAGACAGGAAAAGACTCAACAAACTGGTCAAGAGGGGTCAGCTCTGTCCTGGACTGTCTCCTAGACTCCACAGAGGAAGTGGGGGAGAGGAGGATGTTAGCACAGCTTCATGATGGACATGAACAACTCCTCTCACCTCCTGCATGAGACTGTGGAGGCCTTAAACAGCTCCTTCAGCAACAGACTGCTACTCCCACCATGTAAGAAGGAGCTCTACCACAGGTCCCTCAGGACTCTTTAACACCAGCATGACTTCATGACTTTCTTCTATATATTTCTTACTTAGGAGTCATTTCTTATCAACCTTGTGTGTAAAAGCTGCCGAGACAAGTGAATTTCCCCAGTTTGGGATCATTAAAGTCTCTTATCTCAGATATGACGGGCGAGACCCACCCATAGAGAAACAGCACCATAGCTACTCGAGGTCTGAAACTCCACAGGAAACCTCAAAGTTTGTAGACTGGATCTACTGCCGCACATGAAACATGAAACCGTCTTACCTGACTGTTTAATATTATGTTTTCTTTTTATAATTCAGTACTCCTTATGTATCCTTAACACTTAATACATTCATAACATAGCATAATCATACTTTGATGTTTTTTAATGTTGAAACGATGTACATTATGTTTTAGTTGATTATATGGTGTCATATCATACTTATGGTGCATTCAAGGACCTTTTGGTGATGTCAAGCTCTTTGATTTGAGCTGGTTAAACGTTTAATAGTCTTTTATATGTTAGATACCTTGACTGTACCAACTGTTTACCCAGGCTTCTCCAAGGGCCGATGCATGTTGAGTGGCACCCAGTGTCGCACAGAATTATATGGGTAACATTTTAATAAAAGGATTTCTTGAAACTTTGTTTTACCAAAATGTGCTTATTCCAACATAATAATATATAAAATATCCTCACCGTCGTCATTTGATTACTTTGTAGATGTTGACGCACTATTTGTCTTTGTTTAAGACATCCCCATCAAAAGAAAGGTCTCATGTATAATCACTTCAGTTTCCTACATCTGTTCTTTCTTTGACCTGAACCATGTTATGTGTTAATACCAGGCTGAAAAGTAATGTTTAACCATCCTCTGTGGTGTAAAGTTTAAAGTTGGTCACCCTGAGGTAAGTGTGTGCTTTGTTGCACCTTTAAACACGCCCACCGGTGATGTCACAGTGTACTGACACCCTCCAGAGTACATTTCTACATCACTAGAGCCAGTTCAATGTGGGGTAACAAGCAGCTACCTCTGTGGCTGGGAAGTGAAGCCAATGCAGAAGTGCCAAAAACTGCAGTTCCTCAAACAGCCACTTGAGGCTGGCTACAGAAAGAGTCAATCTCCATAAGCTTCCATGTTAAAATGTCCAACTTCACAGCAGAAATAAACATGTTTACAGCCTGGTACAAAAAACTGTTTTGGTCTCTATAGCTAATTTCACCATTCATGACAACTGTGCTGAGGCTGAATTTTTATATAACTCACCCGTTCAAATAATATTAAGGCTTAAATTTTGGATAATTAACAGTGTGGTCATTTTGACTGACAGGTAGTTGCCATTACAAGTGGCTTGTTTGAGCACCCAGGCTTCATTCTGCTTGCCTCAGGTCCACCAATGATTCATGTTTTTGCACATTTTTAGATTAGCCGTGAGGCAGACGAAGCAGGACAGACAAAATTTATACTGTCATTGTGGGGTAAGCAAAATCAAGGTCTTCAGCTGGTGTTAAGCTGCTTTTTAAGGTCAGTGTAGAGAAACATTTACTGATAAGCAAATAGTCTGAAATGTGAAGGGAAACTATTGAATAGATCAAAGAACGTGGTGCAAATATCACCCATTATCGAGCTGTTCCTGATGTTTGTTGCAAAAGAATATAACACACAGAAAGACCAACCAGAGGAGAGAGAAAAGGAGCTCAAAATATACTATGAGGGATGTTAATGTACTGCAAGGGACCAGGTCTGATGTCAGGAACAAACTGAGCTTTCAACATATTAAATGTGCATTTATCCAGTGATAAAACACAACACAGTGCATCACATTCATTGGAAGTGGTCGACCTTTCAACCACAGGCAGCAAAAAGTGACACAGTTGATATCACAATTTAAAAAAAAACAAGGTAAACTATATCACAATATATACATTTTATATCTTAACACTGTGCTATGAAGTAATCAGCTCATTACAGGCGGTGCGACTGAATTTACTCGAAAGAAATCACTGCAAACTAGTCCTTTCATCCTATATAGCTACACAACGAGGAAGAGTAAAGATGCATTTTCTCTGCTTGGCTTCACTCTAACAGATGTGAATGTAAAGTATGTGGGTTGGTGTTTGTGGCGTCAATCCATGCATTCACTCCTCGTCTGGAAATGGGTGTGTCCCACCAAATGTTAGGGGTGAAGTCTCCATTTAGGTTTGGGATAGATTTAGAGTCACTTGCTTGCGTGTAACGTGTCCTGGAACTTTGTGCTTGTGTAGCGTACATGAAAGCCTTTTTTATTGATGCTGTCATCTGAGTGAAACTTTAAAACTATGGCGTCTCCAGCTGAGTAAACCTCCTCCGGGGCCTGAGAAAAAGAAAAAGGTGCAGACAAAAAGAGGTTTGTGAAGATGAATTTAGTTTTAACAGTGTTTACTACACAAGAGTGATTTTTTTTAGCCTTACCCCAGATCCACAATATCGTCCCAGCCTCGGAGACTTGATGTCAGCGCCATCATAAAGCTCCACGTAATCATACCCGCAGTCGGCCTCCTCCTCGATCTCAAACACTTGGAAGATGATCTCCACTCCGTAACCCTTCTCAGCTGAGACCACCCACAGACAGTCAGAGCCGCCGGGGTAGTTGTTATCTCCAAACTGGGCATGAGAGTAGAGATCTTTTGTCTTGACCTCGGCTTTTAGGCTTCCTCCACATTCTGGGAATTCGCAACCACAAAATTAGAGGGGTCAAAAAGAGGAACTCGTAAAAGTGAGGAAAGAATGCAGAATTTCTAAACAAAGCAGAAAACAACCCCATAGTTGAAATGTCTCATTTTTTGGTATTCTGTTCTTTCACCAAAGTGCTATTTTGCTCATTTTTGCAGGATTTCTGGGGGTTGAAAAAGTTACTTCATCATTGCTTTGCCCACCTGCGCCGTATGAAACCTCAAAGCCTCTCTTCTGCACTGAGTTGTCTGAGAAAAAACGCAGGAACATTTTGTTGCCACTGGAGACGACCGGAGAAGGTTTTTTGGTGCCACAGAAACGTCCGAGACTTGGGACCTGCACGTCTCGCCCGTCGTAGATCTCCAGATGGTCGTAAGCACACTCCAGATGAGCCTCCATGTCGATCTCATTGAAAACCTGAGAGTTGTTTTAAAAAACTATGAATGACCTTTCAACACATAATGATGAAAGCAACATGTGTAATTTTTCTATCATAAAAATAACTAAATAATACATAGATCTGATACTACATTGACATATAATCAGGTGAATGGTGGCTCTATCATTCCCACTCTGCAGCCTGTACATCTGTTCTTGCACAATGTAACTTTGGGCTCCTGCAAGAAGCACTAAGTCACACACCACCAACTATTTCACTGATTTTGGTGAAACTGGTTCATATTTTATGGAGAAAATGTTTTCTGGTTTTCCCTCTGATGTCTTCCAGCTGCTGTGCATCAACTTCCTGTGATTTACTGCTGTGAACTATAGCTGCTGTTAGCTAATGTTAGCCGGGTTTGTTAGCCGGGCTGCCCGAACTATGAGCTAAAAGCACCGGGGGAATGTTAGTGTTTGTACCACAGCTGTTTTGGACCACCAGCTGTTTTGTGCCAGAATATAAGCTGGGCTAGCGGGCAACATAACCAGGCTCACTTGCTTGATATTTGGCTGTTAGCAAAGTTGTCATAAGTCATATAATTATTACAAATACACGTGTATAGCTGTCCATATTAACGACAGTGGTTTTACAATCTGAAACTGGGGGGACTAAATCACAGAATACCAATTTTTATGCATTGTTGCTTTAAATGTACATGTGCATATATACATACAAGTTTAATACGATGTCCTGGGGTCGTGGATAGAGACCAGGTGCAGGCCTTCTTACTGGGATATCTATCAGGCCAGTTGGGACTGCTTATTGTGCCTGACACACTATTTACAACATGATCACAGCCCGCTGGAAAAAACATAATGACACAACATGTCAGAGCAAAAGAATGAAAGGCCCCAGTCACATCATTTCCTCCTCTCGTGTCCTTTGGGGTTTTTTCTTTGTAATGGCATCAAAAGATAAGTCAACTGGGACTAAGAGACTATTAGTTATAAATAGCTATGCAATCCTATGCAAACCATCCACACTGAGGCTCTCTGCTCCACCCTCTATCCCCTCATGGCGATCAACTCAAAGGACTGGACGAAAAAGGGTGAAAAGTCTGAGTGGACACTAGAAACAGACACTGTACCTTCCTTGCAGTCGTGCTTATTATCATGCAGCATGAAACCACTGCGACACTGACAGCTGTAGCTTCCGAAGGTGTTCACACATTCATGCTGGCAGCCTCCATTTTCTTTGGAGCACTCGTCTATATCTGTTGAAATATGAAAATAGTGAATATGTCACAAAAGGCTGCAGAAAACTTGCAGAACAGAGTTAACATTTTAGGCCTAGATCTGCTCAAAGCACAAAGGGAGAATGCAGATGTGCATGCAAAGCGAATGAAGAGTTTGATGTAGGAAGCTAAGAAGATAAAAATAGAGTGACCGAGCAAGAAGCCACCCGACAAGAGTAAATCTGGGACTGGTCTTTAGTCGTTGATGAGGGCTTTGTGAAATAAAAGGCTGAAAGACAGACGCCGAGCTGGACTTCTTGCTGTTGGACTAGTAAGTAATATTAACTGGCTGCTATGCCTGGTGTAGTTGCACTTGCTTGATGTTTGGCATAGTTGTCTTGCTAGTTTTTGATCATAAGTAATGTAATCATAAGAAATACGTGTACAGCTGTCCATATTTATGACAGCGGTAAACTGGGGGTGCTAAATCTCTTCCTACATAATGTTGCTTTAAAATAAGAATCATTGTGATTAGAATGAATGTAAAATTACTTATCAACCAACTATTGAGTTGTGTTAAATTCAATCTAAGCTTCCCAGACAGTGAGACTGCCGAAACAGAAACTGAAAACAGCTGCCTGCACTGTTCTTGTATCGGGGTCATTGTTTTCCCTCTTGTTGCATCAGGTCTTGCCATTATGTCATGCTTCCTAATTTCCTTCCTCAGCACTTCGATCTTTGTGACTCACCGGAGAAGAAGTGGGCCTTGAAGCCCTTCTTGGAGACGGTGTTGTCAGACTTGAACTCAATCCTCATGTTGTTATGTTGGGAGGTGATGACCTCGGGTTTCTCCACTCCACAGAATTTCCCATGAAGCTTTGAGTCTGAAGTCAACCCACTGCGCACCTCCACATAATCATATTTACACACCTGATGGTAAACACTAGAAAATTTTACTTACTACAAAGGACAAAGAGTTGGCCTGTGAAACTGGCATGATTTCTGCAAAAACACTAATATATATCACCTACAGACAGAAAAACATCACTCTCGTTAACTTACATCGTTTCCTTCGGTCTCGAACACGTCAAACACCAGAGTGATACGGTACTGAATGGGCGCCACCAGCTGCCACACGCAGTTCTTGTTGGGAGGATATTCTTTGGGCCAACCGGGGGTGGTGAGGGAACCATTCAGCTTTGTAATGAACCCACCACAGGCAGCTGCTGGTGGGAGAGTGCACTGATTTTAGTGGTAGAAGTGTGAGAGGAAAAACAGTTGCAAAACATAAATTACACAACCCATTCATGTGAATTTCTGCATTCTTTAAGCTATTCTTTATTCTTTAATCCTGTAACTGCTGAAAACATTAAGAAATAAAGTGATGACCAAGTATAATAGATGTCTTAGGACATGATGGTGCAGGATAAAATGAATTTCTTTCTATAAAATCAGAGAAATGAACCTGAAGATACATACTATTTTTATTGTCTGGATGAATCAGTGCTGTTTTGCAGAAAGTGAGCACTGCCCTCTTGTGGTAAAAAAGAAACTACCAAGCCAACTTACATTGAATGGATTGTATGATATGTTCAGCATTGATATTTCTTATCCATCTTCTCAGTTTTTAATCACAGAATTGGAATAAGTGTATAGCAGCAGACTCCAGTTGACTGGCTGAACTAGTCTGCAGGCTTTCCCAATAAGAAGTAGTACTTCAGTCTTGTGTTTGCTGTCAGTATTGTGTTAGTGTGTTAGTGCTCTACACTCACTCTCACAGCTACGTCTATCAGCTGCCAGCTCATATCCAGGCTCACAGGCACATCTGTAGCTGCCCAGCGTGTTCATGCAGCGCTGCTCGCATTGGCCGTTGTCAGGTCTGGAGCACTCGTCCATCTCTGGTAAATGAAACATCCAAAAATTTGCTCCAAACCAAAAGTTCTTTAAATAGCCTGGTTGTTTGTACCTGAAATGACTTCCTCACCTTTAAAAAAGTTGGCCGCAAACCCGGCTTTGTTGACCGAACCATCAGATACAAACTTGAGCCAGAGCTGGTTGGAGCTGCTTTTGATGTCGTCAGGTTTGTCATAGCCGCAGAAACGGCCGAGCAGCGGGCTGGTCTCCGAACTGCCATCCCTCACCTCCACATAGTCGTAGGCACAGCTGTCATGTCTCTCAATCTGCAGACATGGCAGCAAAAGAGACATTACAGCAGGTGATAGTAATGGTCTGAGATAAATAAAATCTAACAAAGTTCCAAGATACCTGGGGGAATATGAGGAAATGTCTCCATTACCAAGCAAATTTAGACTCATGAGTTGATGACCTTTTAACCTTGCTTTTTGGTGATGGAGATCTTTTGGCCAGTTGCAGCCTGTGATAGCTTTGTGTAACGTTCTCCCAGTTTGGCTATTTTACCTGGATATTATCTTGTTTTTCTTAGCCAATAACAATAAAAGTGAATTTACCTCAAACGACTGGAAGGAGAGGCCAACATCGAAACCTTCCGCTACTGTGATTTTCCACACACACACTTTGTTGGACTGGTAGTCATCAGGATAATTGGGCGATTGGATTTGGCCGCTGTCCCGCTTCACCTCTCCCCCACAGATGGCTGCACAGGAGGCGAGAGGTGAGATTGTACGTTCTGTCTAAATTATTAAAGGAAATGGAAAACCTGCTGCATGGAGAATGTTGGTATGTAAAGTGCGTATTAAAACCCACATATCGTCAGTGCTGTACCTTCATACACTGCTGAAAAGCCTTTGCCAACCCAGCTGCTGCTGCTTCTGAATTCAATCCACAGTTGACTGTCAGCTGAGATGATTGGATCTGGAAGTGTGTCTCCACAAAAACGGCCTGCCGAAGCACATGAAAAAATAATGGCCCCGCCTGTCAGTAACAGCTTCACAGTGCTTAGCGGTCAGTATATAACACAGGTATGACAGGTTTGTGGATGATACTCAGTGGAGAGAGAGGAAGTCTTTTGTAAATCAAACTTAAAGACCTTTCAGAGGAGCTTTTCTCCAGAACCCGTCTCGGACCTCCACGTGGTCGTACCAACACAAGTGACTCCTGAAGAGGTCCATGGAAGTAAAATTCAGAACAATCTAAGAGCCAGAAGACAGATTGTTAGGAGAAAAACTCACAGAACAGTTATTTCATTTATGGTTTTATTTGCAATTTTTTCATAGAGGACTAAAGAAACGTCATAAATTTACATTTGAGAAGCTGAAATAAGAGAATTTGGACATTTTTTGTTGCAGGTCAACAAAACTGAACATCTGTCTAGTTTCATGAGATTCAAAAGAATTGAAAATGTCCAAACACAAGTGACAACAATAGTGTTTTCCTCCTTTAGGTTTGAAATTGAAGACATTTTCAACTGATGTAAGCCATGTACTGATAAATTTAAACAATTGGTCAAACCTTTCATTAAACATTTAAACCTTTGATTGAAAAGTAACAGAGAGAATAAATCTGTTCATGAAAACTAATTGTCTTAAAGCTGATATCATTGATGTTGCAGCTCGATAGTATCGTGATAAATTGTCAAATTGACCTTGAAAATTATATTTATATTTTTATACACATCTGTGCATGATTTAAAGAAGTTATCAGTCCACTCCAGACTCTGTAACTGCGAATAATCTGCAATAACATATCAGCAGTGACCACAATTACAAAAGGATTTTTCTGGAGTGGACTGATAACTTCTTTAAATTTCTCATAAAAAAATAAGAGAAATGAGCATTCACTTAATATTTTTATATAACTTATTCGTCATCCCTCACCTTCTCTCCAGGAGTGACAGAAATCCTCCAGACACAGTGACCGTATGCCGAGTAGCCGTTTGGAAAGCCAGGAGAAGAGAAGTTTCCAGCACTGTCCTGCAGGCTGTCCCCACACCCTTTAACAAGCACACACCATAACACACACATGGTTATACTACAATAGACCATACAGGAAGAACATTAAAGTCCCAGACTGAACAACTATATTTATTTGGTTTTAGCTTTAGTTGGTTGATAACAGATGTAACTCAAGGTGTGATACGCATCTTACTCGCACACTTGTAGAGCTTGCGGGCTTGTGCGATGTCCCCTTTGCTAAGCATGGTCCTCTGTCCAATAGGTGGCCTGGCTCCATTGACATCGTAACGGGGCAGGATGGTGTCTAAAAAGATGCCTCTGTTTTAGACGAATCACAAACATGAGCAGTTTATTCTCAGAGAGGATTAAAGCGTTTAAAAAAACCAATAACAGCACAAAAAACCTGATAAGAAAAAAAAACATCTTCAAACTAAGCTGATGTGCATGAAAATGAAATGTGGCTTTTAAAGATTAAAGTGCAGGATATTTTTTGAGGTTTAGGGGTTTAGAGGGGTTTAGATCCGACTCCCGTTCAACACCTTGATACTTTATTGATTCTGATAATCTCTCACTGGGTTTGGAGCTCACTCATGTACAGTTCCCATGGTGATGCACCCATGAATGACAGGCATGTGCAAACAGAGCGCTGTGAATGGGGCCTTTTGGCGGTGCCAGCCGGCTCAGTGGAGCCCGCTTCTGAATGCCAGAGAAAAAGGCCACTCCAGCCCAAATTGTTCAACAAAGCCTGAACTGCCTTTATTTAGCTTGGCTTGCCTCCATGACCCAGACCAGCAAAGCGGTGATGGAGGTAAAAAACCAGAGCACAGAGAAAAGCAACGGGGCAACAACATGCACGAGACAGAAATGAAAAGGAGACTAGTGTGAAGCCATTTCTGTGACAATAAAGGATCAAATCCCCTGAGGTTTCCTATGGAGCTGGTTTAGCAGAGCCGAATAAAGGACAACAGCAGGTCAGTGTAGTGGCTCAGCTGATAATGCAGCATGATATTAGTGGTAGTTAGGGAGATACTTTCATGTGGTTGTGGCTGAATTTGATGCGTGATGAGTAAAAGTCTGTATTAAATACTGTACAACAAGTCATTTCAAAGTCAAAATTCAGGTACATAAACACATTTAGTCACTGAATTAAAGATATCAGCTGCAAGGTGGTGGTGATGGCCTGGGGAAGGATGGTGCACTGTATGTTGCCAGTTCAAAAATACAGGCGGGGTGGACAGAATGAATCACCAATTACTCGAGAATGAGGCTCTTAACCAGAGCATTTAACCAATAACTGCCCCAGCGGATCTGTTGTAATGGTTTGTTAATCAGGACCAGAACCAGGGTAGAGCTAAAAACAACGTGTGCACACTCAGGAAACTTTCACCAGGAAAATAAAAGTGATGAAATTCTTGCAGCCCCTCCAACACAAAACTAACTTTAGGAAAGAAAATATGCCAACCTGGAAAATGTATTTCTTGCATAATGCATGATGCTGCCAAAGTCGTACACCTCCCCGAGTGAGTCGACCTCACCTGGCTCCATCTTCAGGAAGTTATACTCCTGTCCTAGTCAGATACAGATAATCAATGGACTAAATGCAACAGATACATCTGGAGGACACTCGCGTTTTCAGCACACCTGAAGTTAACAGTACCTGGTTGGATGTTGTCTCTGATGATGCTTACATGCTCGTCACGGTCCGGACGTGTGTGTTCATGCCAGAAGCCGATCACGTGGCCGAGTTCATGCACCACAATGCCGAACTTATCGCAGTTCTTTCCTATAGAGATGGCCTGAGGGCCACCGCCTCTCCTCCCCACGTAGGAGCAACACCTGTAGGGGGCGACAGTGTTTAGGTTCACATCCTGGAGGCTCTACAGAGCAAACACTGATTCTTTGCTGCTTGTAAATATTAAAGGGCCATAATAGTGTGTTTTGAAGTTTTAACTCCTTAGTTATAAATTATCTATTTTGTTGAACTTTTTAGGATACAGGTTTTACAGTTTTAGGTTCTCTAAAACACTCAAATACAAAAAACACTAAACCAAATACACAAGTGCCGCATCATTAAAAAGTGATGAACAAGTCTTATAGCAGGTAACATATATTAGATTTTTAGAGCTTTTTCGCTAAAAGGAGTTGATGAGAGTGAACCAAAACAGTAAAGCTGGGAGCTGAAAGGAGATAAAATGCTCCTTAGGCCTCACTGCTTTTTGTGTCTCTTGACCAATGCTCACTCTCCCTCTCTCAAACCATCAGACACAAACCAAAGGAACATACGTGACATAAATAAAGCCACAACACAACAGGTAGAGAGTTCAGATCAGAGTTTAGTCCATGAATCCACCTGGATAGGCTCAGTTTCAGTGACATTTCAGGCTGACTATGGAGCGGTTTGACTGGTCTGATGGTCTAATTGGCTGCCACAGCATGATGTCAGGTTGCATTTCTTCAGAAGTTGAATCCGGCTCAACTTCTCCAACTTTTTTTGGGCAACCCCTGCGGCCCAAAACGTACTACCCACGCTCAAATGAATGGAAAAACCTGTGTTTTCGCTGCAGCGCTGGATTTGGTCTGAATTCTGGCCTTAGAGTCAGGTGATAATTTTCTGATCTGTTGTTAATATAACCATTAATCTTCGAAGATTTAACTTTTTAAGCACAGATTGATATGAAAAGTCTCCTTTTAATTACATCATGGCCATAATTTAACTTCTAACAAAAATGATGCAGACTTGATGTTCACTTTGGCAAGCTTATAGAGTCTGCTGATTGTCTTTAACATCACATGAAAATGAATAGACATCAATGGATCCCTTTGAACAGCAGAAATCAATTTAAATTTCTAAAACACAGCAGTATGATTGGCTGTGACTGAAGACAATCTGGCCTCTTGTATTCCTGTGCCATCATGTGCAAATCTGTTAATTAATTAACAAATAATGGTAATTAAAATGGCTTAATGAGCAGCCAACTCACCCACAAGGTCGGTAAGTGAAAACAATGTAGCTTTCTTCAGTCGTCCTCTCAGTGAACGTCACACAAGTGTGTTTCTCCCAGTGACGCATCGCCTGACGGAAAATGGCTCGCTGGCTGCCTGAAAGGGATTAAACTTTTACAGCTTCAGCATGTCAAAACCGCACATGGCAACCAGCACATTGTGGTTGTATAAAGCACACAACTCCTCTGTAAGAACAGATGAAAGATTCATTGTTTTCATTCAGGGCTCACCACTGAAATTCCCACTGATGACATACGGGATGATGCCATCCGGCCACACTCGCTCAGGTCTGGAAGTGGCTGCTCTCCTCCGGCGACGGAGACTCTGTCTGTCTGCACTCCTGATACTTTCACTGGAAGTGGTGCTATTAACTGTAAGAAAATCCGCATTGACTCTCGTCCTTTTATGTGAACTCACTAGACAGTTTAATATAGTACAGATTCCTAAATGTATTCCTGCTTTGATACCTGAGTCTGTGTGGTTGGTTTTGACAGTGTGCTGTGCACCATCGCTGCTGTGGACGTCTTTGAACATGCGGAGGTCATCTTCATCGAGGGCGATATCTCCCAAAAAGGCAGCTGGGTTAAACAGATGAACACACAGATAAAACAAGATATACATCAAGCTCAAATAAAACAATAAACTCAGGATTAATGCCAGTAAATAGAGCATATGCTGCTATATTCTGCAACACATCTATACGGAAGTAGACCTACTAGTATGAGTGACCCGACAGTACATGTATTTCCAAAAGAAGACACATTAAGGTTTTTTTTTTCTTATATAAGAAGGTTGATATCACTGTCATGTGTGTTAAACCCACAGCTTAGGTTAGCCTGGTCTCTGTGGGACTAACCAATGAGATCTAAAAAAGTTAATAGTGAGCTCTAGAGGTGCTGCTAGGTGAATTTTGTTATCTTTGTAAAGCTGTCTCCCTCTTCCAACACTTCTGTCTAAGCTAAGCTAACGTCTGCTGGCTGTAGATTCATATTTTACTTAACAGACATGAAAGTGGTATTGATCTTCTCATCTAACTCTGGGCAATAAAGCTGGTTCTGTAAAGACTTTACCAGTGTTAACACATTTTTAAACTTTTAAACAAAGGTTTTTCTCCTATAAACACTCCACACTGCATGCTTTGCAGTAAGTGTATATCTCTGTCCTGAAAAGAGGCCTGAACTGGACTCTGTGTGTCTGTTTGATCAGCAAACATACCTCGTGAATACAGTTTGCACAAACAGCACACAAACTTAAACATGCTGGAGGGCTGTCCAGCTACTGTGTCATTTGAAAGAATGTAGATATGAATGAATACTTTACAGGGCTGTAATCTCACTGTGCTGCACTTTCAAATGTTGCTAAATAACTACTCAAACAGCCACCTTTAGCATAAATCAGCAAACCACTGTTACGGGAGCTTCATATGAATGTCCTGTAAAGTAGATCTAGTTATGCTTTTCCAATTTATACAACACTGTAGTAGTATAGTGCTTCAGTCCATAAGCAGGGATGTGTTCTTTTCAAAGTTTCTTTTGCATATTTGCTGCAGCAACCGACTCTTTCAATAACTGATTAACCCGGGAGTGAAGTCCTCTACATCGGAGCAAAGACCTTTACATGCCTGATAAGGTGAAGTCATCTTTACTGTGCAGAAGCTTTACTATATGGATTAAACATTCAGTATTTCTCTGTCGAGTTATTATGAGAGGAAACTTATTATCTTCTAAAATGACTTGTGACCACCCATCTGAATCGTGATTATCCGCTGAGCGCTACAGGATTACCGTATGTTTGCTTTGTGTGTGTTTAGCAGCATGAAGTTCTCAAACATCATTCTTATCTTTAGTACGAGGCCCGGCGGCATACAGTGTAAACTGTGGATTATCATGTAGAGCGAATGATCACAACAGAATCCTGAACAGATTTTGCCCTTTGACTTACAAACTGACTGAACACAAACAATCCCAGTTACTAGAAAGTGAATGATGCCGATGGAGTAATCATTCAAGCTCTTCAGTGGTTTAGCTACTGCTTTGCTGTGCCACTCATCCACATAAAAAATTGCATTACTGCCAGTGATGGAAAGCAATTTTTAAGTACTCACACTGTATTTCACTTGTGTATTTCCATTTTCTGCTACTTTAGACTTCTTCTCCACAACATTTCAGAGTGAAATATTGTATTTTCTTCTACTAATTTCATGACACACAAAACACATCTACTTCTAAAAGATGACCTGTGAGATTAACACACAGCAATATACAAACATTTAGTTTCACCTCGATCAACTACAACATTGAAATGCTGCTTACAGACAAGTGAGTATTCGTAATTTTGGTAGTTTATGATTAAAATATGATTAAAATATGATCTAAATCAATAAATGAATATAAAAGTATGTCTTCTTAAGATGATTTCACTGACAGTTGGTATGCAAATATATACCATTCTGCCAGGAGTCATAATCTGAATACTTCTTCCACCACTTATTACTGCAGCATTTAATGTGCTGTTATATAATCAGTGCAGCTCCGGTTCAATATTTCTGGAAAAAGTGTCTCCTTTCAGATAATTTAGCAGTTTAAGGTTGAAAGAATAACAGGGACAATCATCATAAATCATAAGAAATCAAACATGTCAAAAGCAGGAATGTCTGTAACAGAAAACAGACTAAACTGTTTGCTTGAATGATACCCAGAATTCATCCTGATTCCCAAATGTTCTGGCTCCAGTAAGACGAGAATGAATGGTAGACCTAAATCCAGGCTTCAAAACATCCTTTCTTATACGTATCATCACACACACATTTGGTCCATGTTTTTCCCCTCTATGGGATTAACGTTTTGTTGCCATTATTATGACTATACCTCTTATAAATCAGCCAAGCAGAACAGCTTCTTTTCCCATTAAATAGCTCATTTAGCCGTGTGATGTAACAACCTTTGAAAGTCCAAATGAAAAGACATAGCGGGCGCTGTGTCGGCCTTTGAAGTGAATTCACTCATGCAAAGGGTGACTGTAAATGACTGTCACCCCTGCAGTGTGCACCCCATGCCCTGAAGCCAGAGGGATTTCACCAGCGTCCAGCCGAGGACTGCGCTGGCACGGCCTCAATGACCTCTAGTCTCCAGGCAACTGCCTCGGAGAAGAAGAGTGGTGTGTTTTGGAAGTTTCAGAAGTCACAAGTAAAAAAGGGACCCCAAGGCCCCCTAGTAACCAAAGTAATTGTTTGGCATGTTAGATGATGGGGAAAAAAATGTTGTGTCGTTGAAGTATCATCCTGTATATCTGCATCTCTATTATCAATACGGCATGTTTGATTGAATGTTTCTTTTTCAAAGTAGATTAAGACAAACATGTGAAACTCACTTTAAACATACAGTACGTATGATCCCTTTACGTTTACTCAAGTACACTTTTTATCTACTTGTACTTTGCTTGAGTACATCTATTTAAGGCTACTTCTACTCCAATATGTTTCAGAGACAAATATTTTTACATTGAAGATCAATATTTTTACATTGAAGATCAATATTTTTACATTGAAGATCAATATTTTACATACAGAACATAAAATATTACCAGCTCATAAAATATGATGAAACTACCTACAACTAGATCATTACATAAACAGTAGAATGCACCTCTAGGAACAATCATTTTATAATACAACAAGATAATAGGGGCCATTCTATCGCCTAATGAGTTTTATTTTTCATACTTTGTGTACATTTTGCTGCCAAGACTTTTATACTTCTACTTAAGTAAATTTACAACTTTATAGCTGCAAGTACATAAGTGTAAGTACTACTTCTTCTCACCACTGCCTAAAACTTGAACATTATCTTAAAGCAAATTAATAAAAGTGACCATCATAAAACCATCACTACAATATAATTGGTGTACTTTATAACTAAACCAAGGTCAAACAGAAAAAGACAGGAACATGCTAGAACAGAACAGGAAAAGAGCAAGTACGTATAGTATCTACAGTAACTAGGTAGAAAAGTTTGACAGTTTTCTAAAGTAAATCATGTCAACATGTCAACTGTCACTTGATTCTATGCGAGTAGTACTTATTGCTGCACTCTTGTAGCACTGTACATTGATTGTTTCCCTTTTTTGTAAGTGGCTTTGGATAAAAGCTAAATGACTAAATGTAACATCTTTTCATCAGTCTATTACAAACAGAGCTGCTCTGCATTAATCTGATTTATCTGTCAAGGAAACATTAACAGTGTTTTCAGGTTAGCGCTGCTCTTCAGAGCTTTTACAAAGATGACATTCAAAACATTTAAAAGCAAAATAAAGCAGCACATGAAAAGAATAAATTAAAATTACTGGTAATAGTTATTTAGTTACTTTGAAGTGTAAGATCATATAAAATATGATGTAAGGCGTACTGTTGATGCTTTAAGTACATTTAATTTTGTAAGTAAAACTTTGGATATAATAATATTACATTAATATGTTTACTTAAGTAAAATATATTCTACATTAGCGAGTTAGGTATTTCAACAAATGGATCTACACTTTTGTACAGTAACAAATAATTTCCCACACACTTAATTAATTGTTGCATTAATTGGAAGATATATGGAGAATATTTTGCATTTGTTTATCATGTACTAGCCTTCATTTAATCCTAATTTTTCCTTTGTCTTTACATCAATGCCATTAAGAGCTATATTTAATTTATCAGCCTGTAAGCTCACAGTGATGAGGGCCTATAGGAGCTGTGCATATTGGCCAAAAACACATTAGAAAAGATCAATAAATTCATAAAGGAGGTAAAGCACACTGTACCAGCTTTACACGGATCCTTGTAGTCGATTGCATCACCGATGAAGGTAAAATTAGTGTCCACAAACTCCCAATCAGCCGCCAGAGAAACGCGCAGGCAGACGCACTGCAGAAACAAAAATGTAGGAGCGACTTCCATGACTTCTGATCAAATCAATTTAATGCGCGTCCGTAATTTGTAGGAAGAGAGAAAGAAATAATAATTAAAAAAAAAAAAAAGTTCCTCGACAGCGGCGGTGTGATTTAATAAAACACAGCGCTGTTTTCTCACGTCTCCATTCTGCTGCAGTGATTCGCTGACATACAGGAGCGAGAGCAGAGCTCACACAGTTCACAGCAAAACACACATCCATCCATGTGAAGCCACAGAGGTGCTTCACCTGCTCCCAGATGGCTCATGCACATTTAGATAATGAGTACAAGTATTAAACCTCGTTTTAACGTTTCTTTCTGTTTCAGTTTCAGTTTTTTTTTGGAGCATTTTGGAGCAAAATTATCAGCATCAGTTTGCACACAACAAATATCCCAGGCTTTTTATTGAGGCTCCACCTGCAGGTCCAGCTCACACACATCCCTCCTGTAATGTGACTCATTAGTGCAGGAGCTGATTAAAGAACACGACTAAAGAACAATTAAGAGACATGAAAAGTTCCACTTACTGAGTGTGATGAGTTCAATGCCCTTCTCAAGCTCATTTATTTAAACCTAAATATGAACTCCTGCATTTAGCTGAGCAAAGCGTCACCTTTTACAAGAGATCTGAGCTACTTCACTGCCACACAGCTGCCATCCAGTGATGGCAAGGGAAGATTCAGTTTCCTCTATGGAACTGGATTTTATGCTGGCACAGACAGACAAAGGATTAGTAACTGAAAGGCCCAACTACTGTCACTTCAGTTTAGTTGATTTGTTGTCAACTGTTTGCTTTCTTGCTGTTGGTTAGATGATGAGAAATGTTGATGTCACTGTCACAGCTTAGCATGAAGGCTGGAAACAACTTATCCGGGCTCCACCCAAAAGTAACAAAATCTGCCTGCTGCCACTTCTAATGCTCACAAATTAACATGTGCTGTATTTATTGTATTATGTAATGTAGGATCTAGTGCCATCTAGTGGTAAGGTTACAGATTGCACCCAACTGAACGCCTCTCCCATCAGTATTTGACAAATGAAAACAGACAGTGAAGTCTGAAGGAGAAACTACGGTGGCCACAAAAGGTCCTATTTCAAGCCACTGTTTAGTCTGTCTGTTCTGTACTACTGTAGAAATATGGCTGTTCAAAATGGCGGACTCCATGAAAGAGGACCCATGGTTCTAAGGTAAAACAAACAAACAAACAAACACAACAAACACCATGATTGTTTATTTCCAGGTGATAATACACTAATGAAAACATAGTTAGGAGTATTATATTTAATTTCTGCCATATTGAGGCCTCTAAATCTGTCACACTGGACTTTTAAATAATATATTGTACAGGAAGTATTGGACTAAAAGAGTTACAAACCTGCAAAAGTAGTTAAAGTTATTCAAAGATTTGAATGCGTTTGATCGATTGGGTTCTGGAGGTGTGGTTACAGTGACTGTTGCAGTGGGACCACATGTGATATCTTTTCATGGGGTCTAAAATCAATGACTTGTGGAGTCTCTGCTGTTTGCCTGGCAACCTCATGGCGATGTCAAGTTTTGTTTTATCCATTGGACAAAGCCAGGCTAGCTGTTTCCCTTTGTTGCCAGTCTTTATGCTAAGCTAAGCTGACACTCTCCAGGCTGTGGCTTCATATTTATAGAGTGTGGTAGAGAGCCATTCTTTTAACTCTCGGCAAGAAAATAAATAAACACAATTCTTCAAGCGTCAAACTATTCTTTTAAAACAATAAAGATGTAAGCACATGTGGCCAGCATGGATCTTATTGATCTTAGCTGTGTTTGTACTAAAAAAAATGGAGAGTTCACTCGAGTTGACTTGAACACTACAGCATTGTGGAGGACATGTAACTACAGTCTGGCAATCTTTTTCTTTTATTTTTTAGATTCTTACTAAACCTGGAAATTGCACAGAAATTCAGTTAATCATATTTTCAGTTCATCTTTTAGTTCTTTCTTGCCCACATACTGTATGTAACATTTCTTGTCTTTTGTGAGTCACTAAAGGCTTTAATGTGTTTGACATTAGAAAGTAATCTTATATCAGCTGTTCCAACAGGTATGACATTATTCCAGTTTCCACTGAGGTTAAGTTCTGTTAAGTTATGTAAAAGTTAAGGCATGGTGCATGTGTTTACCACTAAGTGGCACTGGTGGGTTTGCAGAATGAAGTAAACCTGCAAGAAAAGTGAGGGAAAAAAACACAAACAAAAGTATTTGGAAGAACAAATGTGTGATGATAGCTGTCGGGTCATTCAGACAAACAGATGACAAAAGCTGTAAATCACCCACTGACTCTTTTTTTTTTTTATTATTTCGTTAATGTGATCTCATGGCACTGTGTGTTAAAGTGGTTTAGTGTGGAGCGAGAGAAGGAAAGAAAGACCCAGTCCCACCAGCTTCACTCCTCCTCTGCCAGCACACATCTGCTGCTGAGGAGATGGGACACTGATCCAGAGAGGAGTGTTTAATGGAGTTTGCTCTGCACAGCATGGCTGACTACATCAGTGTGCTGTGAGAGGGGAAAGTGGACTATAATCTCCAGCCGGAGAGTATTTATTATTACCTTCTCTTTGGCTGAGCTGGTGCTTTCTCTTAAACTTGGGGTGATGTCCCAGTGTTGGTGCAGGCAGGTCCTGCTTGGTGTGGAACTGGGCATACTGGTGGCGGTCCTGGTGGCCGGTGGTGCAGGACAGATCCATGACAGGAGGGAAGCAGGGTCGTCCTGCTACGGAGGATTTGACCTATACTTTGTTTTGGACAAGTGAGTGCTACTATTTTTTTATTTGATCACAGAGGAATGCTTTTAATATTGAGCACTTGGCTCATCTCAGATTGTTTTGAAGACGCAGGTGCACTCAAGATGATCTCGAGGGGCATTAGTCGGCTACTTGCATGAAAAATCTGTGCTACTGTACTCTCTTGTGTTTATCTTGTGAAGTGAAATTAGGACAGGTTTCAGGCTCGGTACAAACAAAGAGAATCATGTGAGAGTCATGTGACTTGCACATGTGGATATGTATGTTTATTTTGAGCTGTCATTTGTTCAGATCTTTGTTAGGGAGGTTTGCTAAAGGTTAAATCAAAAACAGTCAGTCATCTGATCTGCTGATTTCTTGTGGTTCAGCGTGTGTGGTGAGTATCAACCACAACATTTTATAGCTGCATCATTTTCCAATTGTTGAAACTGAGGAGTAAACCAAGCCAGTAGCACTGCAATCCAATGTCTTTCTACAAACTAAGGCTGCAACTAACAATTACTTATATTATTGGTTAATCTGCGGATTATTGATTAGTGGTTTGATCGATAACACTTCAGAAAATAGTGAAAAATACTCATCGCAGAGTCCCAGATGAAGTCTTCAAATTTTTTTTTTTTTGGTTAAAACTCAAATATATTCACTTTGCAATGATATAAAACAGAGAAAATTGTCACATTGCAGTGGTTGGAACCAATGAATTGTTGGTACTTTTGCTTTAAAATGAATAAACACATCTTCTGTCTATCAATAAACCAATTGACTAATTGCTTCAGCTTTTAGTTACCAAACCCAGGAGCAGATTTCTAGAGACTCGAATGCCCTGTGAACGCAGACATAAGGGTTAAATTATTCTGCCCATTAAACTGTCATGAAGCTAATGTGAAGCTCCTGAACGGGTCAGGTCATGTGCTCTTTGTTTTGTAGGTCAGGTAAGAGTAAACATTCAGTATAAGCAACTGAAAAGTAGTAACAATTAACAGACTGTGTGTTTACACAACGATGAATCATTGCTTATGCATTCACTTTTTAATGTGGCCACGTTTCACCGACAGGAGCCCAAATCTAGTACCAACTTCAGCTCTCTCTCCGCTTCAGTCTGCAGAACCCTTTCTCCATTAGAGCCAGATGTTCCAAAGATCCCGAGTTTTTGGCTGTCTGTGCAGTGGGACTCACATCACAGGATAAATGAAAACATAAGTGAGAGAGAAGAGGGAGTGCAGCGTGAGAAGAGGCTGCAGAGGTTGCATATTTGCCACACAATTCTCTTTAATTGCAGACTTTTCCGTTAAAAGCTGCATTCTTCCTCCTGATTGTTTGGTCAAGTCGGCACCTGTTTTCAAAATCAGGACCTGACACAAAGCCGAGCTCATCCGAGAAACTGACGTGGCACTTCAGTTTTTTGTTTGGCATTTAAAAATGGGCTGCGAAGCCACATGAGAAGAGGTGGAAATATTAAGCATCAGCACAAAGAAGCACAAAGGCTGAAACTCAGTGGCTTTTCTATGATGAATACATAGATGGGTTCATTCAGTACACGTATACAGTACATAAAATGATGACTCATGGCACACAGACAGCAGCAATAAACAACTTTACAGCATAACAAATCAAAACTCCGCGCCAAAAACTACAAGGGAAACCAGTTTGGTTATTTAAACAATTTTTAATGCAGTGTTGAACATCGTTTGTGACCATATGCAATGGATGTGCAGTTGTTTAGATCAGACAAATAACAATTTTGATAATCAATTAATCATTTTCAAGCAAAAATACAAAGGAAACAGCCAGTTCTAGCACCTCAAATGTGAAATGTTCCTGCTTTTCTTTGTCTTATATGATAGTAAACTCAATATCTTTGTGTTTTGAACTGTTTTCCGGACACAATGAGTAATTTAAAGATTCACTTTGGACTCTCAGAACTTGTGATTTTATAGACGTAATGATTCGGCAGATTAATTAATAACAAATAATCATTAGTTGCCGCTCTGTATTGGGTTGTAATGTAAACGCAACCTCAGAATTCATCCTTGATCAGATCTCAATCTCAAAAAGCCAAACTAAGCTTTAAAGGGGCATTCTGCTTTTTATGCATGATCAATCTGTCTCTTGCAAGTCCTTTAACTGTTTGGAAGTGCAACACTAAACAATTTGAGTACTCTTCTGAGAGCTTGTGACTGAATGCAAAGCGTTTTGTCTCATGTGCTAGCTTCATCATTTGTGTTCAGTTATCGCCACAGGAGTCATGAAATGAAATGTGATGTAATAAAAATACAAATGGAGAAACAGGAGCACGTTTAGGACCCCAACAGTTGTCTTATGAGAGTTTCATGACACGACTAAACAGTTAATTGGTCTTCCTTGAATCTTCTTCTCAGGTCTGGCAGTGTGCAACATTACTGGAATGAGATATATTACTTTGTTGACCACCTGGCTCACAAGTTTATCAGGTAGATCCGCACAAAAATTCTGATTTAAAGAGAAATATGGTGGAATGTAAAAACCTGACAGTTACTTCTTCTTTGTCCAGTCCTCAGTTGCGGATGTCGTTCATTGTATTTTCAACAGAAGGAAGGATTCTCATGGCACTAACAGAAGACAGGTACACACATACAGCTTCACTGTTGTATTTTCTTATATTTAGATTAATTTAACTGTGCTATCTCCTTCTACTTCAATTAATATACATTTTTATTTTATTCTCTGGGATACGTCAATGATCAGAGAGCAGATTCGAGCCGGACTGGAGGAGCTGAGAATGGTGCAGCCAGGTGGAGACACCTTCATGCACAGAGGTTTTCAAAGAGTAAGCCATCTGTTAAGTAAATGGGGAACTCATTCTACTAACCCAACAGTTCAGCATCTAACCTTTTTTTAAATAAGACTCATTTAAATTTATAGCCACTGACGCCTCAAAACTTCTCCCTCAGGCCAGCGAGCAAATCTACTACGGGACTGGAGATGGTGAGTATTTTCCTTTTTAACACTTAATCATTCCTCTGCTAGAGGAGTCTTTACCCCTCAATTCAGACAGATGGAAGAATCATCATGTGAAGAAAGAAATAACAACATAAACCCAGCTGCTCTTTCCATCACATGACAATTATGTTCAAAACATTTTTCCATTGTTTCTTTTCTGGCTCTGACTTTCAGGTTACCGGACAGCTAGTGTTATCATCGCCCTGACGGACGGTGAACTGAGAGAGAATCAGTTTGACCTGGCACAAAGAGAGGTGAAAACATCATATTAATTCACTATTAATGAGTTAATATCTCCTTAAACCTACCTGCCGTACCGATCATCATGTTTGGAAATCTAAAAATTAGAGAACTTAAAGGGTAAATCCACACTGAGTTACATGTGCTGTATCGCCCTCTATGGGTTAAAAACATCCACTCCTAAAAATGATGTCACACCAGATGTTTTTCAGCAGATGTCAAAGACAAAACATTAGCAGCAACAACACTGTCTCCCCATTGTGCTTTACTGAGCATTCATCATTTAACTGTAATTTGTTGTTTGTTTGTTTAACGTCTTCTTTTAAATCAGGCCAGCAGAGCTCGCCAGTTGGGCGCCACTGTGTACTGTGTGGGAGTGAAAGACTTCAACGAAACTCAGGTAAATCATTCTGACAACCAATAAACCACTTAATCAGTGGAGGAATTAATTAATTATCCCAATAAGACATATAAAATCATCAAAGTCATATTTCCTGACAGCTTTCAACGATAGCTGACAGTAAGGACCATGTCTTCCCTGTGAATGATGGATTCGAGGCGCTACAAGGCGTCATTGACTCGGTACGAAAGACACAAGCATGACACAATAATATCACATTAAGATGCATATTCCTGATTAAATACAACATCACATAACTGAATCTGAATATATTTTCCTTTCAGATCCTGAAGAGATCCTGCATTGAGATCCTGGCTGTAGAGCCCTCCAGCATCTGTGAAGGAGGTAGAGAGGAAAAGCCTGCAACTAAAAATACATACATACATATTATATACCGTGTATTGATTGATTGATATTGATGGCTGTAATAAGGCTTGTTCAAAAATGCACATTGCAAAACCTACTGCAAGAAATAATCATATAAATGGTCAATTTAATCTCTTCACTTCAGAATCTTTCCAGGTGGTAGTCAAAGGAAATGGTTTCCTTCACGCCCGAGACGTACAGAAAGTTCTCTGCAGCTTTCGAATCAATGACACAGTTACTATGAGTAAGTACAAGCTGCAAGATTTTCATTCACTTCATTCAACTTTCTCTATCTTTCTTAGGGTGTATTTATTGTCTTTAAACTGCATTAATCCATATTTTCTTTGTATAAAAAGTGAAAGGAGTCACTCACAGTAGCAAATTCACATTGAATTTTCACCTATTCTGCAGTCCCTTAGCTCTACAGAGCATTTTAGCATCTTTCAGCTCATTGTTTTGGTTTTAGAAGAGCAGAGAGACAAGGTTAGCAACTAGCTGCTGAACAAAGTTGGTGATACTTATATTCATCAGGTCACCATACGCATGCCTTCAGATGCATAATGTTGCTTTGTGTCTGCTGTGTAGGCTAATGTTTGCCCGCATGTTCACTGTAACAACATTACATATGTCAATTGTAAAAGCTTGAGGTCAAAGACCAAAACAAAAAGAACCTCACACACATCAATGCAGCTTTCTTTATTGCAATGCACAATTTGTCAAAACCAAATCATAACAAGACTTGGATAAGGAACTTTTTGTTGCAAAAGTTTAGATAAGGAGCAGGTTTTGATTATTTTACATAATAACCTGCATTCTTGCCAAAAGTTAGATGAGAAGATCGGTACATTGTCATGTCTGCGTACAAAATATGAAGCTACAGCCACAGCTGGTTAGCTTAGCGATGTGCAAACGGAGGGAACAGCTAGCCTGACTCTGCTCAAAGGTAACACGTGGTTTATTGGAAGAGAGCATGTTGCATGTCGCTTGATGGAGGATAAAAGACAAAAGTGTAGAGGAAAGAAGAAGCTGTTAAAGTCATCATATAGTAAATATTACAAAGCTCCTAGATATAGTGTGGTACAGTAGGTGGACTACATCATCCTAATAGAAGAACGTAAATGTGTGTGGACGAGTTGAGCAAACGAATTCATCCTCTGCTGTCCACATTAGTTTGTGAAGTGATCGACGGAAGACATTAACAATCCAAGTGTGTGAATCCAAACATCACACAAAATGTATCCAACTATTAATAGACAGAATAGAAAAGCAGCAGTTTTGGGGAATTCATCATTGTGCCAAGTTTGTTTTGGCCCATACAGATGGGGATGGGTGAGGGAGAGAGCAGCTCTTTGTGGCTCACAATGATTTAAATCCCCGTCCTCCCTGAAAACCATCAGCACCATCTTCTCCCGCTTTGTATCAGCTGGTATAACGCTCAGCGCTTCTCAGATGTCTAAAGGGGAATGTGGATTTCATCAGTGACGAGCACTGTCTTTTGCACACACACTAGACACTCACTTAGCCAGGGTAAATAAACCACAACCCTCCCTCATTTGCTTCATTTTCCATAAGGAGAGGAAGTCCAGGAATTTAATAACAAAAAGAATATTTTGAGGTTTGAATGTGCTGAAGTTTCAGGACTGCTAGAGAAAAGTAAATCAAGTAAACTTTTTCTTTGCATTGTTTGCACTACTTTCTCTTCCACAACTGAGCCTGACTTATTTTGTAATCTGTCTTACTATGTGCAGTATGTTCTCATTAAAGCATTCTCATGTTGATTCTGTCCCCAGTGAAAAGACCATTGGTGGTGAAAGATATCTACCTTTTGTGTCCAGCTCCTGTTCTGGAAAAAGAGGGAACGTAAGAAACTTTTCACTAAAATATTAACTAAAATAGCTTTGTGCCGGCATCTCATGGAGATTTTTTGTGTATAATCCTGCTTAAATGAGCACCTTAAATGAAGTATGGCCCACAGAAGGCAGCTACATTTCTGGATTTGGTTTATATATGGTGTCCTCTTTGTATGGCAGAGGTCCAACTTGCATTTGTGGATGCAGCGATGTTTTTTTGGAAGTGTTCCTCAGCCCATGCAGTGGTGTCCCCTAGAGAATCATGTCTGTTCTTGATGCAGTGCCCTTTGAGGGCCTGGAGATCATACTGGTTTTCAGCCTTGTCCCTTGCGTACAGAGATTTCTTCTGATTCTCTGAATCTTTTAATGATATTATGTACAGATTCTTTGCATTTAGTGAGAGCAGTCTTTCACCAAGTGGTGAACTCCTCCCCATGTTTACTTCAAAAAGGCTTTTTTTCCACCAGGTGTTTTCTTTTAGCATTTTACAACTTTTCCAGTCTTTTATTGCCACGGTCCCAAATTTTTTCAACCATGTTGCTTTTTGTATAAGTAACAAAACAAAAGAAATTATTATCGCTCTCTTTTACTCTTCTACCTTTTCTACAGGTCTGCCACTCTCCATGTCAGCATGAATAACGGCCTGAGCTTCATATCGAGTTCTGTCACAATTACTGCAGTTGCTTGTGTAAGTACAATGTAGGACAAAGCTGTATTTACACATTATCTTATGGCTAAATATATTCTGTGAACATCAGTCTAGTCTTTGATTTTGTTTGGATGCTGAATGCTTCTTAGCACAGCAAATTATATCTGAATGAATCACAGTATCACAGAAACACTTCAACACATCAATGGCTCTTTAAACGTGAAAGTCGTATTGAAATATATATATTAAAAAAAACATCATTAAAGGTCCAATGTGTGTGATTTAGGGGGTTTATTTACAGGATATGGCAGACATGGAATCTAATATTCAGAAGTATACATTCATGTATATTGGGTCCACTTGTCCTCCTTCATGTTACGCCAACATGTTTCAACAGTACAGACAACAACAGACAAACCAAACACTGGATCTAGATAGGGACTTGGAAAAGGAAGGTGAGGCAAGAGGTATTCAGTTGTGATCTGCAACTTCACAGCTAGATGTCACTAAATTGTACACACTGGACCAAATTTTTGTCATTGTTACTGTTAAAGGAGCTTAGTCTACTACAAGCTACTGAGGGGTTTGACCCAGGAGCGACCTATCTGACGGGCTAAATTGTCCAATTTTCCACACGTCGCCGTTGATTGTTCCATCAAGTTTTATTCTCCGTGCAATATAACAATACTGTGTCCATTCAATCAACCAAACATTGATATTCAAATCTGGCGCCTTAGCGATCAAAAACCGTTTGCCCAACACAACACACAACACCTGACGGCAACAGATTTCCTTCTACCTTTATTGCTGTGACCTGGATGATCACAGCGCCACCTACTGTAACAACAGAAAAATACAAATTCACCCTGCTGCCCCATAACCTTGCATTTGGCTCCTACAGTTACTATGACCATAGTCAGAAATCAATAATTCACTGATTTCAATAACTCACCCTGTTAATGTCCTTTCCCTTATAGTCTGACGGGACCTTTGTGGCCATAGCTCTGCTCATCCTGATGTTCCTGCTCACCATCGCTCTGCTGTGGTGGTTCTGGCCTCTCTGCTGCACTGTGGTATGACAGCCATCTTGGATCCTCTCAGAGTGAAGAACATGTGAATGTGTTTTAGTTACGACACACCAGCCGCCCTTTGAGGTTTACAATATATCCTTTTTTGCAGGTGATTCATGACCCACCTCCTCCAGTAATAGAGGACGTCTCTGTAAGTAGTTTTCTTCGTTTAATGACAACCGTTCTTTAGCTATAGTCCCAACTATTTGCTTTACTCTTTTAAACATGAATAATGTTTCCTTTTTCTTTAGGATGACGAGGATGGTTTTCCCAAGAAAAGGTGGCCCACAGTAGACGCCTCGTACTACGGAGGACGTGGAGTCGGAGGCATCAAGAGAATGGAGGTAGAAAGCGTGAAAGACGACCCAGATTGCAAAAAAATATGTAATAATTATCAAGCACGCGTACTGAAACTTATACAGTAACTACAAGAGTTATTGTTCTTATATTAAAACTGAATCACAACCTCAGGCGTGATGAACAGTAACAATGAAATGAAATTTTTAACATATTAAGGGAAACTACTGTATTTCTGCATCTGTCAACCAGCTTCAGGTTCATCGATAAAACACATGGCAAGCTTGAATCTGTTGAAATACAGGAGTGAGATCAAACACAAATACAGCAGAAATACAAAGAAACAGGAAGCGACTCATTCCCTAAAAGAGATGAGTAGGCAAGTCCATGCTGAAAGAGCCTGAGTCACTTTGTTGTTGCGGCTAGTTTCTAGAGCCAGCGAAGAGTTGAGATGAGGCCATCTGGCCAGTAAACTGCAAAGACGACAGATCTACCAAATGTTTGTTAGAAGCAAAGAATCTGACTGCTTTTTAGGCGAGGATCATGCAAGCTTGCATGATTTGCCTGTGGTTGTTGGTATGAGTGTGTCTGTCAGTGAAATCTTTTGCAAAGACTAGGAATTTGCTGCTTGAGGAACTTCATCTCAATCTCTGTGAGTAAAAGAAGGATAAGCTAAGCAGTGGAAAGAAAAGTTCAGAGTCATGACCTCAAGAGATTTCTGAGGCAGTGATACCTGAGAGCAGCCGTCAGTTAGGTAAGAGGTGAACAATAGAAATGAGACTGAGATGTCCACAGATCAAGAGGGACCAGATGTGACTGAGAGGAAGAAGGTCAAGGAGACAGAAATCACCCCCTCAGTGTGAAGTGCTTTACAGACTGCAGTCTGAGGAGTCTGAGCTGTGAACTTGGAAGCAGCGCCGCTTCCAAACAGAGCGATGGAAACTATGCACAACTTCATTTAAGTGCTTTCACTGCCAAGTTAAAGCCTTCGTGGCTTGCCTGTGGCAGTTGCAAAGGGAGTAAATCTTCACTCCTGATGTGATGATCAATCTTAACAGTTGAGTTAGCTTCTTTCAGTGTCACACTGACCATCAAGATAACTATGTTTTGAAAAGGCAGACTACCTGTGGCAGTGGGTCTCTTGTTGGATTTTGGGGGTTTATGTAATAAAACAGGTTCAAAACTAAATGCTATGTTCTCTCAGAGGTTTAGGAGACATCCCAAAATCTGAAACTGTGGAAAATAAATTGACGCAATTAAAGTCTGAGGCAAGGGAGCCAACTTCTTGTGGACTAGGTTTAGGACATGCTACAAACATCTGGATATTCAAGGAAAGAACAACAGTCATTTAATGCAGGTTCCATTATCAGCTTACACTGACATAATAACATTGAATTGTAATCTCAAAATGACAAGATTTAGGATTGTAATGAGAGTCTACAGCCATGCTAGTGCTAAAAGTCGTGCTAACATGCTCACAGTGACAATGCTAACACGCTGATGTTTAGGTATAATGTTTACTATGTTCAGAGAGAAAAGCACAGCTGAGCCTAATGGGAATGTCATTAGTTTTACAGGTACTTGGTCATAAACCAAAGTATTGGACTAATTATAACTTTGTGTCACAGTTCACTTCAACAAAAGTGAACCCAAATGTAGACATGATGGTAGAGTGAACAAACAGAGACTTTAATAACTTACTGATGCTGGTGAACACAAAATGACAAAAAGGTGGCTGTGCAGTCCAGGCAAAAACAAACTAAGTCCAACAATCCAAGATAAATCCAATCAACAGAGGTCCAAACAAACAAAAATCCAGAACTGAGAAAGACTTGGAGCATGGACACCAGGGACAAAGACAGAACAAAGGTCATGATAGGACAACAAGACACATGTGAAAACTAATCAGGGTGGAACCAAGCAGTAATCTCCATCGCTGTGAAGTGAAGCCAGTGTGGAAGTGCCAAAAACTGTAGTTCGTCAATTTTCCACTTGAGGCTGGCTACTGAACGAGTTAATCACCTTCAGCCCCCATGTTAAAATGTCCAACTTCACAGGCTGTTACAGATGGCTTGTTTGAGCACCCAGGCTTCATTCAGCCTGCTTCAGGTCCACCAACGTTCCACGTCTTCGCTGATTTTTAGATTAGTTGGGTGGGGAGCAGTGGCAGGCCTGCCAACCAGAGCAGTGGTGCTATAGGAAAAGTTAAGGAATCACCAAAATTATTTCAATTCATCCTCTGGGCAACATGAATATCTGAATACCAAATTTTATGACAATACATCCAATAGTTCAAACTTGTGGTAAGATAAGAAAAGTCAGAGGATCACCAAAGTCATTAGGATTCATCATCTGGGAACAATGAATGAAGTGGTGGACCAACCAACAGGTCAACATTGTCATTACAAGAGCTTCACTGCTGACATAAACACTCTTGGCTTCCATATGTAACCAAATATGATAGTTAATTTTCAGTAATATTCCTATTTTCAACCCATTTGACCCTGAATAAATAACTCCTATTTGTCACTGATTGCACTGAAAGCTTCTGTATCTGTTCAGGTCCGATGGGGAGATAAAGGCTCGACTGAAGAAGGAGCCAAACTGGAAAAAGCTAAAAATGCTCGAGTTGTGATGCCTGCGGAGGAATTCGAGGCACCACGACCGTACTACACCATGCACAAAACCATCCGCCCCCAGAAGTGGTACTCTCCCATCAAGGTGCTCCAATTATTTATTGAATTAATCTAACCCCTAACTGTAAAATATCTTGACAAACCATCTTATTTACTACGCTTTCAACCACATCTGATGGTCTTCCTCAGTTTGCTCAGCTGTCGCGGGGTGTAAGTGTCACAAATGTTAACACATGTATGTAATATTATTCCAGATGTTTTGAAGCTAGTTTTGACATTATAGACTTCTTCCTAATGATGATGTATATCCACCATGACCTTAACAAATATTTCATTTTTATTGTCTCTGGGAGCAATGTGTTACCAGGAAATAGTTAATAAAATTAGTTTCCTAACATATTAGTCAGCAGGATGCTGGTAATAAGAACCAGACATGAACCCAGCTAACCCCTGAATATGGAATCTGTTGAGCGGGTGTCATTCCTGACAAAATACATTCTTTGTTTATCTCTGTCTTTACCGTATAAAGCTTCCTATTCAAGAATCAAAGTGAGACATCTGGAGCACAAAGTGGAGCAGATACAGTCTGGCAGCATTAACTCAAATTTTTTATCTGATTGTTTTTGCTGCACTGTTGTCCAATCCACACAAATATTCTGCTGATATCCTGGTTGTTATCAGAGATTATTGATATAACACCATTTTTTTTTTTTTTTTGTGCTGCTATCTGTGGTCATCTTTCAACAGGGCAAACTGGATGCTTTGTGTGTATTCCTGAGGAGAGGTTATGACAGAGTGTCTGTGATGCGACCTCATCCTGGAGACAAGGTGAGACATTTAAGCCAGATATAACAGAATAATAGTAAGTCAAGGCGTGAGGCTACGATTTCCTCTGTGAAGTAATGAAAAACAGCATAAGCAGATAAGCACACGTTCTCTCAAAACAAAGCAATCAATAAGATCGTAAACCAAATGTCAACTTTTGGCAGGCAGACATTTAGGAATTTCCCAGAGCTCAAATTCACGACCTTTTTGAAATGAGGGGAAAGAGAAGTTTGGATCAAAGAACATGGTAGAAACCGAGTAGAAATCCTATCTGCGTGGCATTATCCACACTTATTCCATGCACTAAACATTTTTAAAAAGTCAAAGCCGGATCAAAGCATGAGAATAGTGACTTCAAGGAAACCCTCAAGTGGCATAGTTTGTAGACAAAGGTAGAAAAAAAACAACGGCAGTATTGTCCGGAGGAATGCTCTTGTCTGCAGAAGTCATTAGGAGTTGAAGCTGCCTGTCTTTCTCCAGCTCCCAGCGTCAGCTCGACGGAGCTGGCAGGAATGCTGTTTCCTTCCATGACACTCACTAACAGAGGAATTTCCTCTTTCCATCTGTTGAAAGCTGTACTCTTCCAAACCTGCCAATCGCTGTGCGACAGTAGATTCAGGAATTGTTCGTGGAATACACTGCAGATTTGTGTCTTTACAGATTAACTTTTTGCACACTGAACCAACCAGTTCGTCTTTATTACAGGGCAAGTGCATCAACTTCACCCGAAGCAAATCCTACCCTGCTCCTCGCTATCCCATCTACAACCATCCCTCCACGCCCGTCTACACTTTGCCCCACAGCTACCAGCGTCGTACATCAGACGACAGCCACCTCTTCAATTTGCCACCTTCGCCAACTTCAACACTCCCCCCGCTACCATCCACTCCTCCTCCGTCGTCAACCACCCATCCTGGGTACACACCACCTCTGAACAGAGCCCTGCCCCCAGCCAACATGAGCCCAGATTCCATACCCCCGTCTCCAACTGGGTCCCTCCCGCCTCCACCTCAGGGTCCACCCCCTTGTAGAGCGCCTCCTCCATCACGCCCTCCTCCACGCCCCAATCATGAGAACCACTGATGAGGATGATTAAGAACCAAAGAGTTGAGGAGGAGGAGGAGGATCTAAGCTCAGGATGGAAACCTGAAAAGACCTTCTCACTGTGCCTCTGTTTAATTAAGCCTGAACAGAGTGAGAATTAAAGTGACTTTCTAATGCTGACGATTCATCACCTGCACAGTGAAAACTCAACATTTAAGTCTTCAACAAGTGGCGTGTGCCATGAACTAAGACTTTTTTTTAAAGTCTAGAAATGAATATTTAGTGTAGCAAGCACAGCTTTGGCTTTTAAATGCTATTGGAGCTAAGCTTATTCATTTTTTTCAGAACACTTCTTCCTAATATCAAATCAGACAAATTAGTCAAGCATTGCGATGTGCTATGGAGTAGTATAAACTTGCTTTTTAGCCTTTGCCTGATCAGAGACTAATCTTTCACTGCTTTCCAGAGTGAAAAACAATGATCATGAGTTTAAATCCAGTGGCTCTGCAGCTGCGTCATGTGTTTTATACATGCAAGTCTGTATATTTTGTGAATGAATATTCATTAAATCACATAAATATATATGTATACATCATATTGCATTAGAGGTCTGATTTCCATGGACGAGTAAATGATAAATTTAAATTAAAATAAAATAAAATTAGGAAGGTCAGTTAAAGTAAATGTTGAAAATGATTAACATGGACACAAATCCTAAAGTTGGACAGCCTGAGACTTTTATCCCTAAAGTTGTCTGCAGGAAGCTGTTAACCACAAGAGTTACATCTTTGGCAGCGTGCGCGGCTGACTGTCAGGAATTATTAAGTTATGTAGCGCTACAAAATTTGACCTCTGGAAGATCACCGTGAGACTGATCGAGCAGACTGCAGTCTTGTGATAAGATGTGTTCATACCAATATGTTGAGCAATACACGGAGAAGAAGGATGGAGAAGTTGTTTCCCCCCCCTCCCCTTTTTTTGCACCATTCATCACCATGAATCCTCATTGTCCTCATTGTCAGAGCCTTTATCAGAACTAAGATGGATCCACTAACCATGCCACAAAGGATTGTCTCTTTTTTTTTTTTTGTAAATATGTTTTTTTTTTTTTACAATTATTATCCCACAGAGATGAAAAAAGTGCATTGTTCAGCAGATACGTTGACACAGTGAGTTCACCATTCCCATCCCCTCCCAGCCACCCATCCATAGGTTTATAGGTTATAAAGCACACTTGGGGGATTGTCTTTTAATACTGATGCTAGTTAGCGATGACAGTTTAAGATTTAAACTTACAACCACAGCTTTAAAGGCCGTACACCGATGGTTCACCTTCACAGCTGTATGTGCACAGCTAAGCAGCTAGCTAGCCGAGCACACTTTCAATAAAGGTTGACGACAGCAGATTGCCTTTGAGGTTTTTATTGAATGACTGTGAAAACACTTGAAAAACAGCAAAATTCAAGAGTTAAAAAATTAGTTACGTTAGCACAATAACAAGAGAACTAGTTTTAGCTCTCAAATTAGTCGCATTGGGCTTAATTTGAGTTAAAGTACAACACATAATCAGTATAATAAACATACACAATGAGTCAGAAAGAGTATAAAGGTAATGAGAATAAAATACTTTTATGCTTTAGCAACACTTTAGCTCCAAACAGCTAACCCAGCCTCTGGCTAGCTTGGTTAGCAGTGAGCTAATCATAGAAAAACAAAATTCTATTTAATCACAAATCAACAATCGCTAATCAGTTGTAATAATAAACCAACAAGGACATTTGGGATGTACACCATGTAAAAGATAGCTGTCATTATTTGCTTGGACACACGGGTGAGGTGACCTCACCCACACAACATAATACTGTTAAACAAGTGTTGTTTGAGTAATACAGTGTGTTGGAGCTCACCTCAAACCTACATCAGTTTGTTTTCTGTCATGCACATATGCACAATTGCACGCAGAGTATATTGTTATTTTGTTTCTTTTGTGGTATGTCTCTACGCTTAGTTCATTGAATGCTGCCTCCACCCGATCCAGTGTAATTAAACACACAAAAGTATGAGCTTGAATTTCCCCGGGGCAGTTACACACATGGAGAGAGGTCTGACAAAATGGTGGATGTAACAGTGTCAGTTATGGTCTTTTCAGACTGGGAGCGTTTGACTTCTATCAAAATTTGCAGGCAAGGGACCAAGATATTTTGTGTGTTTCCATTTGTGGTATTATTTGCACTTTTGGTAGAGTGGTACTGACCAATCACAAGTGAAGCAGGATTTTAGAGAGCAAATCACAATTTATCTTTTTATTAGCTTGTTTTAAAGCAGATATCTGTTTACAGAGATTCCTAGAAATGTGTCTCTGCTGTCATTCTCACGCATCAAGACTGCAGAGGAAGTCTTGGCCTAGATATTACGTTTTTAGATAATTGCTGGCTACACCGGAAGCCCAGAAACAGAAGCTAAATCACTATCAGACGATAGCCGATCCAGGACTGGGTGTATACAGACTTGTGTCCCAAAGTTCTCCCTTGTTCACTCATCAAGTAAATAATAAAATAGCTGATGGCTGAATTACATTTAGCTGCTTTAGTTTCAGGGTCCTGGTATTGATGGGATGGCTCTCTTTCATGCTGTCATGCCTTACAGGGACTTAAAATGGAGCCATTGTTAATGTTATCAGTAACACCTGTGCTTTTCCTACCACGACAAGTCGAAACGTCTGCTGCAGGAATTTGTGAGGGCATTATGTAGTGCAGAAGTTTTACACTCAGACATAAAATACAGGCTGGTAAATATAATGCAGCACAATATAGTGAACAGGGAGGGATTTCAGACACAGCCCGGGACTTTTATTAGCGCATAAAGTTTGTTGACATCATGTAAAATCTTTAACTTGAGCAGAGGTCCAATCAGCAAGAATAATAGAAAACACCTGTGTGGTCGTGCAGGGTCTTTGACTCAACGTATGAACTTTGTCCTTACAATCGACCAAATTCAGGCTTATTTGCTGAGTGGTTAGCTTAAAACTGTGACAAGAGGAGCTGAGCTGAACTTCAGGTGGTTGTGCAGTAAAGACGCCCCCACATGTCTCCATATGGAGATACTAATGGGCACCACGGTATTTATGGAAAAACTGCAGGGAAAAACACGTCTGGGCTGCTCTGCTCTGCTTTCCTGGCTGGCACTACAGAAAAATGTGCACACAGCTAGAATGTGGATGGATTAATCGAGGGGTGAATTAAGTAAAATTATTTATTTACCCTAAAATGTTTGGAGCAAACAGTTTCCATTTTGGGTAACCCATATCTGAATAAAAAAATGTAACTTGATATCAAAGTTTGGGATTATGCAACAGGCCATGGAGCAGCCAGTCAGCTGACTCTTATTCCACTCAGATCTACTAAAATAAACCCTGTTATATCTTTTCCATGTGTATTCCTTAGATTCAATTCTTTCTTCATTTAGAAATGCTTTCACAGGCGCAATGCAGACGGACTCGCAGTCCTGTGGGCATTGCAGTGAGCTCATTGGAGGCGTGTCTGAGAAGATTTGCCAGAAGCAGTTGGATAAAAGGCAAACAATAAAATCAAAATCCAACTATGATGCCATGGAGATCTGGAAGAGGTATTTACACGGCTTAGTGCTTCACCAAGTTCATCAACAAGCAACGAAAAGACAGTCTATGTTAACAAAATGTTTTATTACACCCCCCTACTGAAGATTAAAGTAATATATTACTGGAGCTTAAAGACGGGGGAAGTTAAGTCCTTTGGGACTACTTAAAATTATTTTTGCCTTTCTTTAATCCTTTGTGCCTGTTTCCAACTTTGTGTTTCCTAATGCAAAACATCTCAGAACAAGAATTTATGCATGACAACCAATTTTGTTTTGTTGATTCTCTCAGTATGTTTTAGTATTTCTCATGAATGATGAAATGAACCTTCCTTCTTGATCTTCCTTGAGTGATTTCTAGCTCTGCTAACCTGTGTTTGTACCGTCTGTAACATCAGAAGACATTCCTACAACACATTAAAATGTTTAACTTTAAGGAGGAGACTGTAAAAGAATATCTTTAGCTGTGGCCTCAACTTGGCCGCTGGCACAGTCTACCATGGCCGCACAAACAATGGCAATCACTGACGTCACAAAGCGAAGCAGCCCTGTCCAAGTTTATGAACCACAGTGTCGCTTGCACACAGCTTTGAACTAATTTACAGACTTATCATTTCCATTCATGTACACAAAAACTGACATGTTTACCGTGATGAAATGAGCTCATGACCTGGCTCAGTCAACTCCTTTTTTTTTTTTTTCTGCATGTGCACTTCTTGTCCCAAATTCAGGAAAATGAATCTCTTACTAAATCTGAGATCAGGTGACGTATTATTGAACAAAAACAACTGGCTTATCTTTCACAAGGGCTCAACCTGAAGAAGACGTTTTAAGCTGTAACTCACGTGTTTGTGCTGGTTTATTGGAGTCTGACATAAAATAGTAGACACCCGTTTATAGCTTTATCTTTTTTTCCATATTACCTCTGCATTTCTTTTAATCTGATACGAATAATTAAATAATTATTTAAGGACAAGACTGCAACAGCAGCCTGTGTGGAGCAACAACATCCTGCTGCATCTACAGTCAGAGGAGTAGGGACTAGTGGCCCAAGTTTTAGTTAAAGTTTGTCCCATCTTAGACGCAGACATAAAAGCCTAAAATAAGAAGGCATTTTCCAAAGTTCCTGGACATCATATTTCCATGTTGTGTGCCTTAGAAGAGTGAATAATCAGGATGCCATTACGTTTACAACCCTTTAATACAATACAGTTTCATTTTCACTGACAATCTTTCCTACTGTCCAGTATTCATCAGCCAGATAATATAGAGATACACAAATACTGCAAAGGCAGCACAGTTTACAACAAGTCCTCACTGTGCCAAAGTATAAAGCAAAATAAGAAGCATTATTTGAAATCTTATCACTGTAAGAGAAACATCTGGGTGGAGATGATGCTGATTTTTCTGTGTCTTTTAACACCTCTTGAGAATTCCTTTAGACGTTATGCTGAAAGACATCAGTGAATCTGAAGCACAGACATGATACGTATCATTTAAAATACCAAAGAACAAAGACAAACAACATTAGCAGATTCAAAAAAATCCTTTCAAGAGAAATATAAAAGGTCCATTAACACTGGTGCAGTTTGTGGGAAAATGGCAGCAGCAGCAACCTGTGAACGATTATTAAGCAGTAAAGAAGGTAAATTGAGCTTGAAATCCTTCCAGTCCTTCTAAATGCTAACAATATACTGGTTTCAGTATAATGCTCTCTAGTGACCAGCCATTTGGGATTTTGAGTAACTCGCCAGTCTTTTCTGAAAATATTTATAAAACGTTTAGTGCTTCCTCTCTGTTAATATGAAAGTAATAACTTCTTAAACATTTTTTGTACTTCATCTGTCTGAAACATGTTTCACCAACATTGCGTTTCATTTCCAACGACTTCTTTGGCTTGCAGCAAAATGTTTGGTATCTTTCGCAGGACTGATGCTGAACATCGACCAGAGGCCTGCAATGATACCCTTAATGTTAAAGGCACAATCTCTAATCTAAATGTAAATGAGGGTAAACAGCTAGAAAGATTTAAATCAGACTTAGACCGACATGTTTTTAATGCAAAGACTAAAACTGAAAACTTTATCTTCAAAAGGATATTCCTGTTTTCTGATGCTGTTAAATATTTGTCTATGTTTGTAAAGGTCTGAGTCAAACAGACGCATAGATTCAATAATGATCAACGAGAAACAGCTAAGCTAATACTTTTTATTCATTATCTGTCAAGATTGAGTTTAACAATTTAAAATTAAGTCCGGGACCAATCCTTCAAGTTCATCTTAACGACTTCTCAGTTCAAGTTCAGACTCTTTGTAAAGTGCTGAAAGACGCACTCACATGACTGAGGTAGAACTTTAAGTTTAAACAAGCACATTATTGGATAAAAGGATCATTTTTCCATTTAATACTGCAGTAATAAAGAGTAAAACTACATTAGAAATGTGGGTAATACTGCAGGCGAACTAAACTTTGGCTCCTTCTTAAGTTGCAGAAAAAACTGACTTGGCATATTTCAATCAAGGTTTCCCCTGAGAGTATCTTGGCTGAAAAGGTGCAGCAGTAAACGGGTCTTCCAGAGCTCTTCCCCCGATGGTCCAGGCATGCAGAGGCCCTACAGCGACTGAACCTACAGCAGCCTGCTGACCGATCCTGGAGACGACGCGGTGCACCGCCACCGGCTGCTGGAGCAGAGGTGTCTCAGTGTGGACATGGTGAGCACGCATACCAAGACACTGAGGTGCAGGAGGAGATGATACAGGGACCAGGTGACACTGTTTGGTGGGTTGGATCTGCTGTGTACCAGACTTCAATATGTGAGTGTTACTGGGAACAGCTTTGGCGGTTTCCTGCCTCTTTCCAAACGGTGCCTGGAGGAAAACATCAGATGTCTCAACAGGTTTACGAGACGCAGAAAAGGAGGAGCTGCTGAATGCCATCTTGCTTTCTTTTCCTGGTGTTTTAAAAGGAGCCAGCTGGAAGACATCAGAGGTAACTGGGCTGTTTGGGGGCTGAAAATGGGACACTTGGTTGGCAGGTATAAAGTGCACGCTGGTGGAAGTCGCTGCTGTTGTGTTGTGTTGTATGCTGCTTCCATCTGATGACAACATGTGCTTATTATAGACACATGCAGCAGCCGTCTTCTGCTCAATTTTCTGCCTTTGATTCTCCTCGGTGAACTGCACAGGAGCCACAGTCTTAGCAGCTCGCAGTACATTACTGTTGAGCTCCCTCTGCAGGTCTGTGTGTGGAAAAGGGATGGGAGAGGGTTAGATATGAAGACACAACAGCTTTGCTGACCTCTGAATCTCTTGCATATTATATAAAATATAATCTTTTACCATCTATGATATTAATCATCACAAAAAATGTTAAGGAATCTGTTTTGTACTGAGTTTGACTGTACTCGTGTTTTGTCACCATATTTGTTCTATATTTAAGCCAATTTGCCACTGCGTTGGACAATAAAGTTGTATTCTATTACATTCTGTTTATCTGAACAATCTTTCTCAAATGGATTAAAACACACTGATGCAATATTGGTCGAAGGAAGTAACAATAAAAACATAGTGAAGTGGCAAAGGTGCAACATATTCCTGTGTTCTTTGAATGTATAGCATGTACGCGACGTGTATCAATACAACATGCATCTTTGATAAAGACCTTTTGAATATTGGAGAGTTGTGACCAAGCAGGACATTTATAATTGAAACTTGTCAGCACTCTCCAGTGGACTGATTTATCCGTCAGGCTCTAGAAAGGATCTTAACCCACTCAGCAGCAGGTGCGTTCCTGACTCATGACTCCATTTAGACAAATGAATAATGACAGAGCCATAGCATAGTCATGAAATTTAAAAAACAAAAATGGATTGACAGTCGAATGGAGCATGAAGTTGACATTCTTACCTGAGTAGGATTAACCTGCTATATGAGCAGAGTAAGAATTTGATTAGTGCATTACACAAGTGAACCTGCACTATTATTTAAACTCTTTCATCCAAAGTACTTCATGCAGATATATTTGCATGCAAGATATGCAAGTACTCCACCAAGTTAGCATTGCACTCCTAGATCATTCTATGACTCAGATGGACAGTTTAGAACAAAGAAAGTAAAAATTAATGTATTCATCCCATTCTTCTTCCTGGTCAAACCCTGGCACCTACAGTACCCACGATGCAACTCGACCAACAGCAGTTGTAGTTAAGGTAGCAACTAATGTAGCCTCGAGCAAAAAGAGGTGAGGAATGGGCTACAAAGGTTTTTTTAAGCTCACTTCTTTCTAACTCCAGACAAACAGATCATTATTATTATTATTTTAAAGATATTTTTGGGGCTTTTTGAACCTTTAATTGAACAACTTTTTTCACATACAGCAGCACTATAAGCAGTCTGTGTTACAAAAGCTGGAGTATAACAGTTCAAAGATCAGACTATGACTACAGAAAAGTTGTAAAACGTTGGATATACTTATAAATTATAATAATGCATTGTGAACATAATGAACCCAGTAATTTGTGTAACTGTTACTATACTTTTGTTGAGTTTTGAGTTTGAGTATTAACCAATATTCTGTATAGGAATAATGACATATGAACACCTTACAATCAATACTCAACACGTTGACATTCACATTTGTATTTTATTTGCCATCCCTTTATAATTCTTTAATTATCTCACAAAAATAGAAGGAGCACACGATACCACAGCTCTGACGCAGGTTTGGGCCATAAAGACAGGAGGCGTCTCAAAACACTCAATAGTATCAGATAATCGACAGCTTTCATTTTTGGAAAAAAACAACAGAGAAAAACGAGGGGCTTCTGTTTCACATCGAGGACTACTCTTCACTACCTGCTTGGCTTTTACCGATTTACAACAGCACGCTGGCGGCAACAGGGAGAAGAAGCTCGGGAGTTGCATAGGTTCAAACAGTAACTGCAAATGATTGAGTTGTTCAGAGGAAGGATCATAAAGAGGGTGATTAAAAATAAACAGAAGCCTTCGGTTGCACATGCAGTACCTACAGTAAATACACCGCAGACTGTCGCTTTGAAACCAGCCACTCCTTTAAGTTTATTTCAAAGATAAATGGATAAAATTGAAATCAGGAACTCTACTTAAAATATACTAAATTTGGGGGTTAATGAGATAGAACAAAGACTTAAGTTTGAACCCATGTCCATCACTTTTTAATCAGCATAAAACATGTGATAGGTCACTTACTGTGCTCTGTGGTTTTGGCACTTTTCTCAGATTCAGTTTCAATTTTATTTATTTTTATGCCTTGACTTTAGTCTTTCCACAGGTTTTGACAATTTATTCCACATTACATGTATGAAAAGTGGACTATTTCTAACTAACGTGACTTCCATTAAGATTTGTCAGCAATAAATCATAATATGACTCATTTATTATTTAAAATTCTCGTTTAGCTTCAAGAAAAACGCAATGAAACCTGATTCTTTTTTTAAAATCTTATCTCTGAACTTCCAGATGTAGATCTCACAAAAGACATACCGTACTAATAAATGTTATTTGAAATCACTTTCTAACATGACAAACTGAAATGAAAAGAGGTGGAGGTAGTCTTCCCACTGTGGTCATGCATGGGAAGCAACTTTGTTTGATCCTACAGAAACATTTATATTGCTGATTGGAGCTGATTTTTCAAACCCTGGACTTAACGCTGCCCGATAATCCAGCCACTGGTGCAGCAGCTTCACTGTAAGACTGGCAGATTAAACACACACTTCACAGAGCCCCTCACACAGTAACCTATCAGACAAATTCCCTTAACTGTAATATGGAGCGTAGACTATCCGGTGGACATCGAGACTGGGGAGCGGTAAGCCAATACATATCTGACTCTCAGAGAGAGTGATGTAGCTCTGACTTCCTGAGAGAATTTAGGGGGCAGGGAAGGTTGGAGGAGGAGGAGGAGGGGGCTGTGCTTTCAGAAGAGATTTTAATGACAACGTGACCGTCGCCATGTTTGCAGCAAACAACAACACAAGTAGGCTACTGGAAAACACATCCAACAATTCTGACTCCACACACACACATACATACTTATCATAACACTGTATACCAACACACATGAACATAACATTCAACAACACTGCCATGCTTTTTGATATGAATTCTGTGATCACTAAAACCGGTAAAGCAAAAAAAAACCAAAAACAAAACAAAAGCTTTACAAAGCACAAGTTCAGAAAAAAAGATTTCTAGTTTAGCGATGCAAAATGAAACAAAGATTCAAAGAGGTTCAAGCGCCAACTTTCCAGAAAACTGTCAACTGTTTTGAATAAAAATATAATCCTTCGTCAGTCCATGTAAACAAACAGAACACAGGCTCACGTTCTTTTCACAGAGGAGGTGGAATAAGACATGGGATTCAGCCTAATCTCCAGACTAGGGTTATCATCTATACATTTGAATGTACTGACAATAGTTGAGTAGATATAACCAAGAAAAGAAAAAAACTTTCTCAACACACAATTCCACAAAGAGGAATGAAATATTTATATAGAGTATTCTTCAATATTATTCAGTGATTATGGTGTTAAGAATCATAGATATTTTTTTTATTATAGACTAATATTTATTTCTTACATTCATTCTCTAACACTCTATTCATATTAACATTTATTAACAGGAAAACAATGTCATCTTTCATTCATATATATATCTATAAACATATAGATATATATACGAGAGTTCACAAGTAAAGCAATATGTTTTCCACAAGTAAAGCTTTATGACAATGACTTAATATATACATGGGAAGAAGAACCAATTCTATGGTCTGGATAAGAGCCCGCAGGGGATTGCAGATATCTATTTACATAAATCAGGAGTAAACAAATGACAGGAATGTAGGAAGGATTGCACAATGCGGGAATGAATGTTTGTGTTGATATCAACAAAAAGAAAGGTGAGTGGGTGAAAATCAAATTTTAAAATGCCATATTGTTTGTGTTAGTGACCTGAATAGTCATGAATGGTCTCTATATAACAGCTACTGCATTTCTATTTCCTATTACTGCTGATTATTCAAATTATTTTCATGATTTCATGCATTTTCTATTGATATGACATGGCACACCACTATAAACACTGTTAAATGACACTGAACTGTCATTTAATTCCAAAACAACCTATTGCCTGCCTTGAGGAAGAAAATTATAAATCCAGATCAAAATAATAGCAAATGAAGAAAATGAGAACAGGTCCTCGTTTGTAAAGAACGGCTCCTCTGGAGTTCACCTTGAATGTTTGGACATAATCTGTTTTGTCGTTATATTTAGCTGAGCTCCAGCTGTCAGCAGGTGTCTTCACAGATTATTTTATGGCACTTCACTGTTTAGTCTGATTAGAGAAACATTTAATATCCTGCTCTTCTCTACATCACATTAACTTTGCGGGCGTTTTGTGGGACGATGTGATTTTTCTGTCTCATCTATAGCAGCTAGAAATTATTAAAGATATTCCATAGACAGCCCTGACAGAGCGAACATTTATGCTACTGTGCAAATCAAGCTACATGACTAACTTTCCCTTTTTATAGAAGAAAGAAACTGACCTCATTTGACGCAACGCTCGTTTAACTTCTCCATGGATTCACTTTAAAATGTGCAAAAAAATCTAGGAAGGAGAATTTAAATTTAAAGAAGGCAAACGACGACAAATTCACTTGTGCACCATAATAACTACAACCACTTATAACTATGCCTATTGTACATTACAACAATGATCTTCTATTGTTTGCTATTAGACATAATGCAATATTGTTCAAACAAACGGGATAGCAATATTATATCCTGATTGACAAGAGAGATGGTTTGTCTTTAGAAAGGATGATGTTAGTGTACTGGCCACTCTTTAACCGATGGACGATACATGACGTGTGGAGACAACAACAAAGAGAAAATGAGAGGGTGAGAGGGTGAGAGGTGAAGAGAAGCCAGATTATGCAATCGATACGGCGAGAGAGGGCAGAAATGAAGAAGCACTGAAAGGCGAAGGCTGTTTCTACTGTAGGAGCTAGAATGGAGACGGCAGCCGGGGGGTTGCAGGAAGCTAGCTATGACAACAGTGTTGATTGCCGTTATGCTATGCCAGTCTATAATCCAGTGTTACAGCTTCTACTGGGGGGGAGAGAGGGGGCCGCCTACAAGTCGATGAGCTGGTCCACCAGCAGCAGGGAGCGGGCCAAGCTGGGGAGGCTGGATTCAGAGCCGCCACTGTTACTGCGCGAGTGGCCTCCTGAAACTGGCCGGAGAGACAAAGGGGAGGGTAGGGGAGGGGGCGAGACGAATACAGGCAAACAGGAGGAGGAGGGGGAGGGGGAGGAGGAGGAGGAGGGGGAGAAGCAGAGGAGCGGGAGTCACAACGAGCAAACACAGCAATCAAGGAAGGGGAGAGAGGTTCGAGAAAGAGAGAGAGAAGAGTGAGGGCAGAAGTTACCCATTTACTTCTACTGGTTTTAAAACATTTTATTAACTGTGAGGATGTAAAAATAGTGCAGGCACCTGATCCTGTTATCAGTAAGTTTCATTCATTATTCAACAAATCAGCATGCAACTGAGGGGAATCCAAAAAACAGCCAATCCCTGCTTCTTTAGTGCTAAAAGACCGACCTGACCCACCTGTGCTGCCTTGTGGAGAGCGTAAAGACTCACCTTGGGAGTTCTTTCGGCCTGTGACGGGAATAGGGTCAAACTCATCCTCCGTGCCGACGTCTGCGCTGGCTTGCTGAGGCTCAAAGTCTGAGATCAGGAGAGACGAGTCTGCAGGGGATTCAAGAAAAGTGGGTTGTTCACGTAAAAGTATGAAATGTGCCACAAAAATGTTTTAGGCAATGTTTTTTTTCCCGCAACAAAAACACACCGGAAGCTCTGTCTGATAAGATATTATGAGGAGAGATCAGTAGTAATTAGGATCATGCAGCTGGTGCTCGCAGTCAGGCTGTGATTCAGAGTTGGCACCGTCAACAAACAGTCAAATGCCTTCGCTCGCCAGCCAAGAGGCAACAACTAAACCACAGCTGTGGCTCTCTCATTTTGGGATGCACAATACGGTTTTACAGGTTATTCTACTCCGAAGAAGCACTTAGCCGCCTTTTTAAAACTTCATGTGAAACAGGTAACATATTTAAGCAAGACCATCGATCGACTGTACACAGAAAATTTGTTTTAGTTATTTAATGTAGGAACTTTATGAAGTTACGGACAATAAAGTTAGTTAGAATTTGGATTAATATGTTAAGAGGTGATGGAAATAATTCTGCTGCCACCCAGTGGCTGAAAACTTCAGCGTGCTGCACAAAATGTCAGTAATGAGTTTGTCTGCTACATCATACATGTCTCCTCTATAAACCACAAGTCCTGTGTTCCATAAAAATAAATCAGAAACTAAGAAGAAGGTTTTACGAAGGCGCCTCCTAGTTTTGTATTCCTTCCTCAGAATACCGTTATTGTACGTGCAGGTAGAAGGAGAACTTGTTTCCATACAGCCAATCAAATCTTACATAAAGACAGACAGAGCAGCCTGCTACATAAGAAAACAACAGCTCACATAAGCGTCACTGCTAAAGTCTCCTTCTTATCTGACCTACAGACATGAAAACATGTCTTTGTCCTGCATCTTAGCTTGTTGAACGAGCCACCAAACGAACATTCTGGTTAAAAGTGCCGATTATTTTGCAAAAAGGAATTATTTGGTGCTACAGTGCGGCCACACTTTTGTCACTGAATTACAATTGGGATTGAATACCAAGGTTTATGTAAGAGTCTTCAAATTCTTACCTGCTTTAGGCTGTGTGGAGTCTCCAGACAACAGGCTGAAATCATCCAAAGCGGAGGCAGCGGAGGTGGGAGCTGAAGAGACAGAGGAGGTGGCGCTGCTCGCTGCTGGAGGGGCGGACGGACCGGAGATCAGAGAGCAGCCCAGGAGAGAGTCGTCTGTATGGAGATGGTCTGAAAGCCAAAGGTCGACAGAAAAGAGGGTCAAGTTTAGTTATGGCTCAAGTACAAAGAGGACGACGACACATGATTCAAACTACTATTCAAACTAAGATTCAGCCTTCTGACTTAGGTTTCCTACTAATTACAAAGCTGTAATATTTGAAGACATTTTTAGCTGTTAGAAACAAAATATCCAAGGTTTAGTGATGTTATCCATGATGATTAATGCTTTGTGGGTAAAGGTAGATACATATCCTTCTCTCATGTTATTAATAAGAGTCCATAATGCAGACAAAAGCTGTTTTCTCTCTTAAACTCCCAATTAACTTTAATCTACGAATCCCACATGAAAAGCATTCAAGGTTTTTCTTTTGGGTGTTAAAAACAACCAACGAAAGAAAACGAAATGAATGAAATACATTTTGAAACATGCCTGCTTGAAATAGCGCACATACACACCTTTACCCTTTGCAGACTCTTCCACGGCGCCACCGAAGGGATCAGACAATGACAAGAGGTCGGGAAGCATGAGTGAAGACGTGTCCGGAGATTTGAGTCCTTCGATCAGCTTCTCTAAAGGCCAGTGCAGAATTAGAGACAATAACGGAGACACACTTGAGCAAAGTGCCATAACAATATCAACTGTAGCACTCACAACTTAGAAAATACAAAAAGGTGCATTCGTGTGCGCAGTATGGATCCACAGATATTCACCTGGTGTGTCTGACAGTTCGAGGGTACAGAAAGGATCAGGGACGATCAGCAGTGACGCTCCTGAATCCACATCAAGAATGGTTGACGGCCTTTCAACTAGGAAACAGAAGCAGTGCTTTATTATAAAAATGCATCATGGGAGGAAGCTGTTTTTTTCAGTTATAGTGTTGTTAAGGCCCATTACAATGATTAGAGTTAAGTGTGTATTTGCTATCTGCAGCTGTATTAAAAAGGTGACCATGGGTGCTTTAAGTCTCGCTTTTCCAACAGTATCAAATGTATTCACGTCTACACTAACAGCAAGTCCTCGAGTGCATTTTATTCAACCCAACAGACTAAATGAGAAAACTCTATGAGCTCTCTCTTGTTTTTAGACAATGTGAGACTCTACAACAGCAACAAGCAACAGTTTTCCAGAGTATAAGTGAAGCAATCTTGATTTTTCAAGACTTTTCTTTCTCCTTAAAGGACCAGTGTGTAGCATTTAGCGGCATCTAAAATCTACTCTTTAGTGTGGAGGAGAAGCTGAAGCTAGTGTTCAGTTTGTCCAATCTGGGCTACTGTAGAAACGGGGTTGTTCAACATGGTGGACTCCATGTGGAAGAGGATCCATGATGTCTGTAGATCATTCTAAGGTAGTAAACACATAATGATTCTTATATTAAGGTGATTATACACTAATGAAAACATAGTTATGAATATTATGTTCAATTTCTGCCATATTCTGTGAATAGAGCCCCATAAATCTGACACACTGGACCTTTAAAGGAAACACATTTGCTGCATTACAGCCAAAACTCTTCCATCATTCCAGTACCGTCATCATTTCTTTCATTCTGACCAAACCCTTTATTTGATCTATATAATGCACGCAGGCAGCACTGGCTTTCAAAAGCTCCTTAAAGCTAATAGATTAATGGATCAGGCGCATTAAGGAGTTTACCTCTTGACATTACATTACATACTTACAGACTTACAGAATGCATTATGTGGCATCAGTACACCAGTGATGTCTTACATTGTGGAACAACTTATCAAGATCTTTTTACGGTAAATCTCCGTCTGAGCTTCCTTGCCAAAGAAATGAATCAATGTCTCTAACATCGAGCTTATTATTATTTTCCATGATACACCTGACACACAGTATTTGCTTTTTGTGAAAATTTTAGAAATCTTGAATGGCTAGAATTTAAAATCATGTGTCATGACACATACAATTATTGAATCAAACCGCTGTGTGAGTCAGACATGTTTGTTTTATGGTTATTATTGTTGGTTTTATTGTATTCTCACCCGGCAACTGTCATTTGTTCTTTATTCTGTACTATGTTTTACTTATCAGTTTTTCTTTGAATAGGTGAGTGGATGGGAGGGATGTGTTTGGAGTGTGAAGGGTGGATGGTGATGGGAGGGAGGGCAAAGTTGACTGTCATATCAGTCTGTGCTACTGTTTGTAGGGACAGCTTGAGTTTGCGATGGGTTCAAGAGAAACTCTCCTTCTAAAAGGGTAAAGTGAGACATACCGGTTTCCTGGGGAGTATTATCCACAGTTGAGGCCTGCAGGCCTGGTATCAACTCCTCAACTCCTGAGTCAGATGTTGACTCAACTTCTGAAGGCAAGTCTGGACAAAAAAAAAACATCAGTTATTAACAGTTTATCACATATTAAAAACATTTCACACAAGCATGTGCACACAAACTGTACCAGCAGGCTTTTTGTCCTCAGATTTGAATTCCTCTGCAGTGAGGTTGGAGAAGTTGTCATCGTCAAATGGGTTCCACGCGGGCTGTGTGGAGGTGTTGGTGGCACCGCCAGGTGCGAGAACAGCGTCTCCAGCTTTGCTTTGGTCCTGTCCGGCATCAGCAACACCGAGCAGGACAGACGGGGCGGAGCTTGGTTGAGATGGAAGTGACCTGTACACACAAAAGAGAAACACACAAAATATCATCAAATGAAACAAACAGGAGAAGGACTTGATCTTCAGGTTGATTCCAGAAGACTTACTGGTTGAGGGTAGTGTCTCCATTAGTTCCTTGTGGCTGCTGTGAGGAGTCACTCACTGCGGCTCCGGCAGCGCTGCTCGCTGTGGCGTCACTTGGTATGCGCTGATGGCCTCGTTCTTCAGTTGTCTTTGGAGAAGCAGGCGGAGTCTGATCAAAAGAACGATGTAATGAAAATAATTTTTTTTTAAAATACAGAAGTTAAAGAAATATTTAATGGAAAATCAATCATAAAGAAAAGTAAAAGCCTCAGACAAAAGAAACATAAATGAGCAAAATGATTGACAGGTTTAGAGTGTAGCAATCAGGGGTAGTAAATATTATTACAAAACCTTTTTTTCTCAAAATGATTCATGAGGAAAAATGGAAAAACAATTGATGGATAGACAGATGAAATGAACATCAGGCCACGCCACTTAAAAGATTATGGGCCAATAAAAAGGGAGGAAAAGTAATTCATCCTGACAGATGACAGATGATGATGTTCAGACACTGTTTGTCGCTCGATGGTGAGAACTTACAGTCTCAGCTGCTTTTTGGCTGACCTCGGCGGAGGCGGGCTGAGCCTGGGCAGCTGCTGGCTGTGTTATCTGCTGCTGCTGAACAGATACAGGCGGCTGACCAGGGGACGGTTTGCTGGGCGAAGGCTGCGCCACTGGCTGCTGAGCCTGGCCGGCCTGCTTGCGCCGAGCCGGGCGTTGAGGTGGGGCCGGGCTCGGCGGAGTCTGGGCCGCCTGCTGGGAGGTGGCGCTGACCACGGACGAAGGAGTGGTCTGTTGTTGAACTATCGGCTGTGCTTGTGGCTGTGCGTCAGCCTTGGTCACGGGTGACACGACTGCTGCTGCTGTTGTACTCTCTGTAGCTGCAGCTGGCTGCACCGGCTATCAAGACAAAACATGTGACAGAATTTGTCGTAACTCAAGAGGTTATGTTTGACCTTTTTTTGTCAAATGTGTGTACGTAAAGCTGTAATGCTTGAGTGTAATTTGTTAGTATGTACCTGCTTCTGTGGGGTTGCAGCCTGATTTGAATTGTTTTGTGACTGGATGAGCGGCAGCACTGAGGTCTGTGCCTTCTGTGACTGCAGAGCTGCAGCCGGCTGAGAGAGGTCTAAACTGACTCCTGCGGGATGACTACACATTACTCAACAGCATGGACATTTTTTAATCTTAATACTTACACAGATGCACAAAAATATGAATATCATGCAACATAAAAAAAGATCGAAATATTTGAGCTATTAAACATAATCTATAAAAGAGGATTACAAAAATGCTGATAAAAGACGTCAAAGTGATTTGTAACAGGTACAAAGAGTGATCTCAACAGAATCAGCGTTTCAGAGCGTGGATAAAATCATTACATAATCACTTTGGGCCTGTGGTTAGCTTGCTTTAATTTGCATGAGTATTAACCTGCATGCTTGATCTGTTCCGGTTGAGTATTGCAGCATTTGATCCGTGCACAAAGGATTAGACGGATTCTTGTCTTTATTTAGTGTCTTTTCTCTGTGACGAAGAGGAGAATAAGGACGGAGTGCTGTACGTACCCACAGGCGGAGCTGCACCACCAGGGAGATTAGCCCGCTTGCGAGGGGTGAGAGCAGCAGGCTGGATGGGTAGGATGCCAGCCGTGGGCTGGGTATGAGCTGCTTTGGGCCTCTGGCGAGGGGTGATGGAGGTTTCAGTGGTGGGAATTGGATCCGTCAGTCTGGCAACAAAAAGAGCATGTTGGCCTTCTTGTTAATCATGGCAAATAGTGTTAACATAATTATTTAATGGGTATCAGAATACTGGCTGTACCTAATTACTTCCACAAAATGTAGTGTTATTTAATGGTAATACAATGTAAGCAGGTCATGCTTGCCTGGGCTTAGTCTGGCTCTTCTTTGCTGCAGCAGCCTCGCTTGCTTTGATTGGCTCAGGAAGTTTAGAAGGAATCGGAGAACTCTGGATTGAAGGAAAACAAATGTTAAATCATTAAAGTAGCACAGGCAAAGATATACAGGTGAAATTTGTCATTCTTGCACTTGGCAATAATAACAGACAATATATTCAGTGCAATCAAGCATTTTCTACTGTGTGGAAATGATGATTTAGTGCAGATTTTCCTCCCACAGCCTGACAACTGGCTGTTCAGGCAGGGAAATTATAGCAGATTCCAGTGAATACGACATGAAAATCAATTCCTGATGAGAGAGAGCCAAGCAAATCAAAATATTTCAGCTGACGCTGGTGCTGAAAAAGACTGACCTTCAGATTCTGAACAGGGCAGGTCCGCTGAGCTAGTTTAAAAGCAAAGTAGGACACCTGGTAGATATCTGGTCTTTTGTCTGGGTCTGGCTCCAGCATGTACCCTGAAAAACCAACACAAATAAACAAGAGAGTCAAAAAGCCAAAAAGTAGATAAATTCATATTTCAAGCAACAAGTGCAAACTGAATTTGGTGATGCTGAGAACACTTATTAACGTTTAAGAAGGACTAACGAATGAGGCAGTGAAGATCGTAAGAGTAGCGGGAGTTATCTGGAATGGTGAAACTGCCATCACAGATGGCCACCTGGCTTTCACCAAAGGGCAGAGTGAAGAAGCACAACTTGTACAGCAAACAGCCCAGTGCCTGGAGAGGACAATCACATGCACGCCCCGTCACACCAAACACAGACAAACAGAGAAGAAGAGATTAATATGAATGCCAATGCTACAAAATAAATCACCCAACAAATACCAGCTGGTATGAGGTTAAAAAAAAATGTATTCAGTCACATCGCAGAACCAAATGTTCTGGCTTCTGAGCTGAACAAAGACAACTTTTAACTTTTCTTTCTTAAGAACAAACTGACACAAAAACTCTAAATCTGCTACTTAAACCTACAAGTTTAGTTTTTTTTTTTTCTCTTGGAGACCTGTTTTATTAACCACAGACCAATATGTCAAACTATGTTTAGAGCCATGGAGGCTCCAGGGTTTAGTTTATATACAGATAATGTGGTACACTTCTGCACAGAAATCTATCCTCTTCTCTCACCCAGATATCCGCTTTCGTGGTAATAATCTTGTTGTTGTAGAGGTTCACCATCTCAGGTGCTCGATATGATAAAGTGGTGTACCTAAAAGGAAACAGGGATAGATTAGTAGTACAAAATTAGACAGAAAAACTACCGTTTTTTAGGTCTGCACTGTATTATATGTTCATGAACGTGAATGAAATGAGTGACTTCATCAATTACAAGTTCAATTTTACATCAAGCAACACACATCAAAAGTGCTGTGCTGCATAAGTCCACATGAGGATGAGGTGAAAAATTCAATTAGTTCATATAAAAAAAACCACAAAGCTGCTCATGAGTGAGAAACTGCTGACAGTTTCTGTGCAGCCATACCTAAAAATGAGAGCTAATGAAAGCTGCAAATATCACCAAAGCAGATGAAAAGAGGCACAAACTTTTTGATCTCTTCCTCCACGGTGGCCACTCCTTCAGTCTGCGGGCTCTGGAACTTGTCAGTGGCGCTGCCGAAGTCACACAGCACATAATGACCCTTGTCATGCAGGAGGATGTTCTCCACCTATAGATATACAAAGAGATGAGCCTCACACACACACACAGTCACGTACACGTAGGACCCAATCTGGATGTTAAGTGGTTGGAGTTGGTGAAGTAATAGACCCATTTTGGCAAGTGAAACACAGTTTCTTCCTGAAACATCCTGAAACATGTGCACGTGAGATAATGATGAATACAGAAGTCAAAAGGTGAGACCAGCGTCACATTATGACACACTCTGACACACACACTCTTTTCATTTTCAGGTTTTTTATGCAAAGGATCAAAGGATCTGCACTGCGATAAAGTCCTGATAACAGATTAAATCTAGTAAGCGACAACCACAGTGCAGTCCACTTGGCTCTGCAGAAACTGAAGCATTTTAAGTATTCTGACAGCTGACAATCTCCTCTCCCCTCTCGTTACAGCTTTCCATAATTAAAACACAGCTTCAGCTCACACAAACACATCAATCACGATTCTCCAAAAACATCGTCGCACTGCATGGCGTTCCACAGTATGTGTTTTTCTCCTGCGTTAACACAGAATGGGCTGCCTGTCCCAGTCTTTGTACAGCGGAGCATCGCACAGAGCACAAATGGCAAAATGTGTCACCTTAAGGTCTCTGTGGATGATGGGCGTCTTGCGCTGGTGCAGGCGAGAAACAGCATCACAGGTGTCGCAGAAGATCTGCAGCACCTCAGCCTCGGTGAAGCCAGTCTGCAGCCTTTGATTCATCAAATTGACCACCTGCCCTCCTGCAAAATAACATCCAGTTGCACATTGGTGTACGCTGATATCGTCCAGACTTATTATGTAATAACTGCCCGCTTTGTTACAGCACAACCGTACTGTAACATGAATTCATCCTGAAACAAAAAGGGCTACCTCAAACTCTTTCACAGCCCATCTCTCGTTCAGCACTCACCCTTGCAGTAGTCCATAAGTATGAGAACCTCCCATACATCCCTCGATCCCATAGCCGTAATACTGGAGTCCAGATAACCGACAATGTTCTTGTGGCCGACGAGGTCTTTCTGCAAGAACACAAACACACATTCAAGAGCGTTAACAAACCGCTGTACATAAAGTTTGTGACAAAAACAGAAGCTACTGCTCAGCTGTTGCATAGTGTGCAGATAATATGCGACTGGTGAAGTGAATAGTTTGTGATTTTCTACTTTGAAAAAAAAAAAAAAAAAAAAGATGTCACAGAGAGAACAGGAGGGAGAATATTTCCATAACCCTGTCACTCAATCTGGTCAGTGTTTTTTGATGTAGTGCGAGGTCATCGCCTGCAGAGGGAGCTGCGATGGACAGCTGAAATCAGGAACCTATTAGGTAATGAAAAAAAATGTCAAGCACTGCAGCTGAAGCACTGTCTGTCTGTGTGTGTGTGTTTGTGTAAGAGAATGAGTGTGTCAGTGAGAGAGAGAATGATTGGGATTTAAAGAAAACAAGTCATATAATGAGGAAGCATGACACCAGACATCATATCTGGACCAGATTTTCGGGTGTGTTCGTGTCGGTTTCTAAATCAAAACGAGGCTCTCGGTTGTTACAATTCACTGTCTGTAATTCTGTCGTATGTTTGTACTGCCACTTTTTTTGTAATTTGACCATCCACTGCTTCCTTCCTTCCTTCCAGTGTGTTCCTTCAGACATACAAGAACAAATTCTTGGGGTTAGCTCCATGAATGTATGAGTCCAGCTACAGAAAATGCTTCAAAACAAAGAAATAACTTTGTGGTTAGAGTCTTTTATTCACTAAACAAATCCCAGTTCTGATTTTTACCAGGTCAGGAGATTTAATAGTGTGAGGACAGTGTTTGTCATAAATCTGTCAATGATCTCATGAGGAGTTACTTTTCTTTACCAATCTCAGCAATGAATGCTGGAAAAAAAAACAACATCCCATCAAGAACTAGATGTTCTTTCAAGAATTCATACAAATAAACCCTTCAACTCATTCCACAATGCATCTCATGAGGAGAGCAGGACATGTAAGACAATACTATGAAAACAAAAACAAAGCACACCAAGAACCAGATGAATAAATACAGAACAACCATCCAAACAACCCCGCTGCAGGCTCTGTGTGTCAAACAGACAAGATAACTTGCATCTGTGGATTGTCTCTGGGAATTTTCAGGCACAACTTTGAAAAAGACGTTTTTTTTTTTTTTGTTTTTCGCATGTGGTTTTAACCCCCCGCAGAAAAATCACATGAGCTCAAGAGTGAGAACAAGCAAGAGGGAAAAATATATAATCTCAGTGACTCACCATGATTTGAATCTCGCATTTGCACACCTGCAGATCATGTTCATTGTTGACATACATCCTCTTCAGGGCGCAACGCACCCCTTGATTTGTTCGCACTAGGAACACAATAGCAAAACCACCTGCAGGATTGAGAAAGAGCCACAATGAGACTGTAAAACCTCAGAGAGATGATAGACACGTCGCCAAAGCCTTGACAAAGAACAGCTGGGTTAAAAAAAACAAAAAACACAACAAGACTTTTGTCAAACTCACAAGCTTCCTTATGGCGTCATGGTTTTGAGCATTCAGCTGACGTGCTAATTTTTACACCCAATTACTTCAACAACTGTTGCAGTTTGTGTCCATGCAGCCTTACATCAACACAGACCAAATGGTGCAGCCTTATAGCGTTATGTATTAGTCATGCCATTGCTGCAGGGTGTACGTAGAGGCCTAACCATCTGGTATAGCTCAGACCACAAATTCACTTTGCCGAGTTTAGCTGTGACAAAGGCATCAATTTCATGCAGACACTGCGGCTTACTGTACACCAGCCCTTCATACATTCATTCATTCATTCATTTCAAAGGGGGGGATCAAATCACTGACTGAACTGTGCTGCACCAGGTAGGTGTCCATCATCCTTTTTGAATCACACTTCTGAATCATAAAAACAGATAACAGGAAGCTGTGCACTAGGCCTCTAGTTTGCATCACTGTATCCAAGATACATGGATGCAAAGCTCCATCACGCCTGTGGGGATAAGGTCCTGTCCTGTCACGTGCATTTGGCTCGAGCATGCAGGATGCACACACACACATATATACTCTGGCTTCAGCAGCATGCATGAAGATAAAAACAAATGGCATCATCTCAAATGTGCACCCCCCCCCCCCCTCCCCCCCTCCCTCCCTCCCTCCTCCATCACCACCTCCTCCTCCTCCTCTCACCTTCAGCGACGATCTCCTCTACAGTGACTTGGTGCCGCCCGACAGTGAAGGCTCTGCCAATGAAATTTCCGCCTGCATGACTGGACCCAGAGCTGCTACCTCCTCCTCCAGAACCAGGCCCGGAGCTCACCAACTCCCGACGTGAATCAAAGAACTTCCTCATGTTGTCCACACACACACACAAAAATCTAAATAATAATTTAAAAAAAACTCACTGCTGCGTGAATTATTGCACTGGTATCTTTTTTTTTTTTAAATGCAGCTCAATCGCCTTGAAACAAGTCTATTTGCAGCCTCACAGCATGCAGCAGTGATGATGCCTCTGTCACTTATGATGATGTTGAGACAACCCAGATTTCTGGTGGCAAATTTCCCATTTGCTTTTCACGAGCACACGCCAGTTGGTGATAGGAGCTAGAGCGGCTGTGACTTGACTAGCCGTTATGTAAGTTGAATTATACACCACCCAGGAGGCTAAAGCATCTCCGGAGAACAAGTATTTCTTTAGCTATCCGTGCAGCTGTTCATGGTCGGCTGCTGCTGCTGCTGCTGCTGTTGACGATGATGATAACATTAGGTCCTTCTCCATCTCGTCCAGCCATTACCAAGCTAGCTAGCTAAGTGCTAGCTACTTACGCGCTATGACATTTCGTGTAAGGTTATCCAGGTTATCCTCTGAAGATAATGTCTCCGAGTGCGATGTGTCCGACGTGTAACTTGTGTGCTGGCGTTGCCCGAAAATATCTTTCCATCCTCGGTCAAGTGAAGCAAACCGTCTGACGGCACATAGCTGCCCCGTTTAGCTCATTTAATTGCTCCCATTTGCGATAAAACTATGATTTTTTTTAGTGAGCTAACGGTGTTAGCGCGATGCAAGCTCTGCATCAACACAAACAGACGCAGAGTCGACAGGAGGAGCTCGTCTGCCGTGACAGGAGGTGACAAACCAACACAATTTGACATCTAGCGAAACACATTAAGGCAGAGGTTTCAACCCCAGCAGCCTAATCTCTGCAACCACAGCAATCTTTGGCTGCCAGCGAAATCGCAACATCCTAGCTGTTGCTGTTGACGCGCGGACGGGATTGTGGGTATTGGAGTTCAGCGCGGCAGCTGCAGCCTCCCCCCTCCCCCTCACGTATGTGGTCGTCATGTGCCACGTTCACGGCGTAACACGCAGCTCGTACACGAGCAGGAAGACACCACCAGACTAGTTTTGCTTACATACAGCAGGCTTTTATGGAAGTGTTAAGATCTCCCGCTTTGTGTAACGGACTACAGAAGAGTCAGTAACCCAGCATCAAAATGGCCGTTCTTAAAATTTAGTGCTGACTGTGATTAGGCTAATTAAAAAGAAACTATCACTGTTTGTATTTGGTTTCATTCGTTTATCTACGTAGTTTAGGCTATCAGTAGAGTGACTACTAAAAAGTACTAATGCCACACTGTTTTGAACATGTCAGTTAAATACAAGTATCCAAGTATAATCAGGGAAATCTACTTAAAAGTGAAGGTATGTGTACAGATATAGACATAAGTACAGCTAGAAAAACAAGGAGTCAGTAAACCAGCATCAAAATGACCGTTCTTCAAATTTAATTTAATTTAATTTACTGTAATTAGTCTAATTAAAAAGAATATCACTGTTTGTATTTGGTTTCACTTGTTCTTCTTCCATATATGAAACACAATTAAAGATAATTTAGGCTATCTATAGTGTGAGTATTAAAAACTACTAATGCCACACTGTATTGAACATGTTACTTATAGATAGAGATAGGTGCATGAAGATACAGTAAACATACATTAGACATGCATTAAAATTAATCTGAATTTAAATTAAACCTGAGCAAAGAAATTAAGAATGTGCAGAGAAGTTAAACATGGGTTAAGAAATTAAACCTGTGCTAAGATCTGTACAAATAGAGACTTATATAAAAATTAAAAAATGTTTTTATGGAAAAGAAATAGAACTACAAAAAGATATAAAAAAATATATATATAGTTAAATTAGGCTGTAGACGATGAATGACAAAGAATGGTCAGTGTAAAGGTCCAGTGTGTAACAGTTAAGGGGGCATATTGACAGAAATGGAATATAATATTCATAACTATGTCTTCATTAGTGTATAATCACCTGAAAATAAGAATTGTTATGTTTATTTTACCTTAAAGTGAGCCTTTATATCTACAGAGGGAGCTGGTCCTCTTCTATGGAGTCCGCCATGTTGAACCAACATGTTTCTACAGCAGCCTGGAAAGGACAAACCAAACGCTGCCTCTACATAAGACCTTTCACGTTTTTCGGCCAAGTTTCACGACCAATGTAGTTTTTCCTTCATACTTGAAACAAGAGAGTGAGGTGAAGGGTATTCAGTCGGTTGCAATCCGAGACTTCACCACTAGATGCCACTTAATTCTACACACTGGGCATATAATCAGGAAAATATATTGACCAGGTATGTGTACACATGAGTAATTTGAGGAATCTAGATAGATAGATAGATAGATAGATAGATAGATAGATGACTTTATTCATCCCCAAAGGGAAATTCGGTCGTCATAGCAGTCCGGTATGTTACAATGAAAATACAATAGAATAAAAATACAATAGAATAAAATACTGAGGTAGACAAAATTAAAAATAAACACAGAATAGGACATGGGCACTTAAAAAACACAAGATAAATGGTAGATAAGGTGCAGTGGCAAGATGATGGTAATAGTACTGATGATATGATGGTAATGTTATTGTTAATAACAGTATATAATAATAATAGTAGCAGTATATAATAATAATAATACAGTATATAATAATAATATAATAGTAATAGTAACAGTATATAGTAATAATGTTATTGTTAATAACAGTATATAGTAATAGTAGCAGTATATAATAATAATACAGTATATAATAATATATAATAATAATAATATTATAATAATGATAATAGTAACAGTATATAGTAATAATGGTAGCAACAGTATATAATAATAATAATATAGATGCACATAGAATCTATCTATCTATCTATCTATCTATCTATCTATCTATCTATCTATCTATCTATCTATCTATCTATCTATCTATCTATCTATCATTCTAAAGCTGTCAAATAACTGTGGTGAAGTAAAAAGTACATTTTCCTCGGATATATTTTGATGTTCTTTCTTCCGACATTCCCTGAATGCAGCAGTAGCTCGCGTGCACGCTCTAACGCGCACGCGAAGGGAGGATCCTTTTAAAAATTTGCATCCCCCGGTGGGTGGGACGTGAGGGCAGCTGTTAGTTATAACGTTTGGTTTCCTGGCACGGTGACGCTTCGGCCCCCCTCTCGTCGGTCTCTGCACTGAGTGAATTGTCTCCAGGACAGGTAAGGTGAAGGTCAGAGACCCGCCACTCATGTTTTGCGGTGTTTTTTTTGTTTGTTTGTTTTTTTACGGTGTTTGATTTAACAGAGTCGAGCTCAGACTGAGGCGGTTGATCCTCTATCTGCAGGGTGTGCCCACTAACTTCAGTCCAAGTTCACTCAGTGTGTTACCCAGCAGCTCTGCTTCCTGAACCACTCTCGATGCGAGTTTATCTTTGCATTTCAATGAATTACAGCGTCCAGAACATGGAGAAAAGTGTATATTAGTGTGACTATGGGGCATATATTTTAGTTGCAATAACAACTTTGTATACATAATTCAAGTATAAAGTTTTTCCAGTCTGATTTGAACGCACAGAGCACGAACCGTTCCTACTATTGCTCAATTTCTTATGAATTTGTGACGTTACAGGCTTGTGATCCGATCACTTGCGAAGAAAAAAAGCTTTTAAGAATTGAAATCCACCAACAGGAAAACAATGAAATTCAAAATACTTAACCCAGATATGAGTCTGACAGGTTCACGTACTACATGCACACAGTGTTGGTTCTGCTATGTGTGTTTAATACCTGAGGATTAACAAACTATTCCTTGTTTGTTCAGAGGACATAAACCACCAGGATCTACTTTTTCTGCATCTACAAAAATGTCTGTTGTCCACACATGGTGTGAAGTGTCAGTAGAAGTCACCTGCCCTGTGTTTACATCACAAACCACTCCACATAGAGGTCTCTTTTGTTTGTTAGTAAATGTCTCGGTTGTCAAACTCCGGGACAGCCATCCTGTTTTTGTCTGATTAGTGATACAAGCTGTCCTTGTGTCAGGAGGAATTGAAACATCTGTGCTGAGGACACAGTGGCTTGTAAACAAAATGGGACTTCTCTAAGTGCTTTAACTAAATGAGATATGTGATGACTGTCTGTCAGTGGCAAGTTGATCCCTGACTGGTAGGAAAATCCCATTGCCTTTTGCCCTCAGTGGAGTAATTACAGATGTGTCCAAACAAACAGGAGCTTAATGAGATTAGCTCCTTGTACGCCAGAACAGACGTGGGACACAAGAGAGCCCATGACCCTCTCAGAGATGATGAACTGCATACAATATTGATCAAAGGTTTAATGAGGGTCACACTTAAAACCAAGCCCCCGTTTAACACCACAGTTTATTTCTTCTCGTGCAACTGACAAACCAGCATGTTTTGTTTGTTCTCTTGTAGCTTTCTGCACCTCCGGTTTGGATATCCGCACTCTTTCTACAATGGCAGCGGTAAGTCCGTCCCATAGCTGCTGCTTGTCCACCTGTGCACATGATTCAACACGCATCATTAACATTTACATTTATTTGCATCATCAGGAAAGACTGTTGTGCTCGGTTTTGAATATGGCTTGGCTTTCATCTTTAGTTACCATGATATTGTGGTGATACGTTACTGTTGTGATTCACAAATGCTACAATAACCCCTACACCTGGTGATAAAAGTTGTTTTTATGTTTATCTTATATGAAACTTTGTGGTATGAAATTTGAATAAATTCCAGATGGTGCTGATGATACTACCTTTCAGTTTTCAGCATTTCAACCTGTTTAATTGATGCTAAAAGTAATACTGTAACACACTGATCATGTAAAACATCCTCCTTGTGATTCTGATAGTTGTGGAAACTAATTCTCCTAATAGATGTTTACAAGTTTGCAACGAATGGCCCAAAATGAGATTTTACAACTTCTTAAATTTCATCCTGCACTTTGAACGCATCTCTTTCTGACCGATGAATCGATTAATAACTGTGCTGTTGAGCATTGCTAGCGTTATAGATGTTATTTATTTTTTAAAGGTCCCCTCCACACGTGTGTTTTAAGACATGAAATACTTTGGATTATAATTAGCCCGATAAAGTTGATAAAAAAGTTCAGTAAACTACTCACAAATTCTTAAAAGCGCATCCTCTCTTTCCTTGTCATTCCAATAGATGGTAATATAAATATTGTTCATTTCAAAAGTTTAACTACTGGACAAAAAATGTCTCATACGCTTCACTGAGAAGTCCGTTCTCAATCATAGATGTGTCAAATTTCTAAATCAAACTTTTATAAATGCGTGATTGGGTTGTGATATCACAAAGTCCTGCTCATATGTGAACTGCTTGAACTCAGATTTAAATAGAAACTTAAGTATTTTTCAGCCTGGACCGTATTTTCCGTGACTAATGGTGTACAATAGTTCCTGAAATTGGTCCAGTAGTTGAGCAAGAGCGCTGCAGCCGGCATCCACGAAACCGTCTGCAACGCAATCCTTCTGGGCAATAGTGCATCGTATATATACATCTGCTAAAAGTGCTTGTTCTTGACACTGACAGGCTCAAGTTGGATTTTAAGTGTTTGGCAACCTTATGGAAAGGATTTCCACAGAGATAGACTTTTATATATTTAAGAGTAAGATCACTCCAACACCAGACCCCATTGACAAAAACAGACAACAGGAGTTGATGGTCTACAGTTGTCTCGATCGGTTAGTTTTTAGTATTGCATGACCTTTGTGGTTTAACACTTTAATCCAGATCTATAAATCACCACACAAGTCACACGATAACACAAACCAGGTTTAAAAATATAGAAATGTATCTTTTAGCACAGAGAAACCTCCCTGTTCAGTAGATACATTTGAAAACAGCCTTCTAGTGTCTTCTCTGTGCATACATCTTTCTGAACAAAGCTCAAACACACAAGTGAAGTAACAATAAGTGAAACAGTAAATAGAAAAATTGTTTTGTTTTTAACTTATGTCCAGATTGGAAACCGTGGCACCATCACTGAGGCGGCTGGTTTTAACGCGGAGGCAGATGTCCAGAAGCTCCGAGAAGCCATGAAGGGAGCTGGTGAGTGATGCAGCCGCTGACATCCAGAGACCATCATTAGCCAAAGATATGTTGGACTGTGTAATTAAAACTAGGCCTCCATAGGAGGAAAAAAATGTAATTATTATTTTCCTCGCTTCCTCTCCTCCTCTCCAGGAAAGTTTGAAAACTAAAGTCAGTGTTGCTCAGCGCTTGTGTTGTCATGGCAGCCCTTTATTTTCATTGTCACTGCATTATGCTGAGTGCGTCTTTGTACTTTGCCTCACCTGTACACAATGTGCTGTAAAGGTTCTTCTCCACTCCTGATATGGAGGGAAACACAATCTTGATTTTGCTGATGATACAGGAAGTAGTAGTAAACTAACCTTGAAACCATGTAGGCAGGTATGTACCACTCACAGAGGTACATCCAAACGTCCAGGAGTGTGTAACAGTCACATTTTGTTCACTATCAGCACATTCATAGCGTGGAATGTTAATGCTGTTAGCTGGCATAATCATCCTCCCCTGACTCAAGTTTGAGCCCTAGTGCAAACAGATGGTTTCTATGCCGATACCAACAAAACAACTGTGTGTTCGGATCATCTCCAGGGCTGCAGTGCTTTGAATGAACCCTAGCTCTTAAATTGAGCTGCAAGAACAATATCCCACCCTTACAGATATTTTAAATGAGTATTGGTTAATAATTTTATATCGCATTATTTCTTGCAGGCACTAATGAGGCAGCTATCATCGAGGTCATAGCGCCTCGTACTATTGCCCAGAGGCAGCGCATCAAAGAGGCCTACAAACAAACAGTGGGGAAGGTGAGAGTGTTGACTACTCAAAGGTGGCAAACAGAGTGAATAAAAATGTGTTTTTCATCATACATCAACACACATGAAACACAAGAAACAGATTAGGAGAAGAATATGATGGAGACTTTTGGCAGCAGCAGCAGCGGATGTGTCATCTCTTAGCTTCTTATTCCACTGTGTACTCATTGTTTTCACTTTAGGTGGGGTTTTTGTGTGCTAGCACAGTGCTGATAGTGTGCAAGTTAACCATTAACTGTAAAGCAGAAATGAGTAGCACCTGTAAACAAACACAAGGACAGAGGGAGCCCTGTAGTCTGTAGGAAAGAGAAATGTGCCCCCTCTATAAAAAAAAAACGTCCAGTGGAACCCACAGAGATCTGTTTCCCACTGATGCTTCTTTGTCTAATGATTATATGGATTCATATATTAACTAAAAAGGAAGTCCAGGATGTTACTTGTGTTGACATAAGGAGATAATAAACGTCCCACTGTCCAGTAAAATGTCGATAAAGTTATCTGAAAGTTCCTCTGAGAGAGCTGCAGAAAAAGCAACGCTTGTGAGTGGAGTCCTCACGGGCAGAAAGAGTGAGTCATGTTGCACGTGGTGACGCCCACATGCGGTCGCACAGGCGAGTTATGTGGAACAGCTCCTCTGTTCTCAAAACAGTGTCCAGAAACCACACCCTCTAGTGGAGAGACACAAGTGAGGAAGAGTGGAATGTGTGAAGTCATGTCTCATGTCCACGCTGGCAACACAAAACACAAACATAAAGCCAGTATTTACATATTTTAACACCAAAGATAAAAAGCTTTGACTACACGTCCACCCTCTTACTGAAGTACTGAGAATGACTGGTGGGCTGTTCTTCCTGTTAATCCATCTGTTCCCGTCCTCCTGCAGGACCTGGCTGATGATCTATCCTCAGAGCTGAGTGGGAACTTCAGGAGTGTCGTTCTAGGTCTGCTGATGCTGGCGCCAGTGTATGATGCCTACGAGCTGAGAAATGCAATGAAGGTCAGAGTTTCTCATTTACTTGTTCTGTCTTTACAGGATAAGTCTAGTGATTGAGAACAAATCCCACGAAAAGACCAAAACCACAAAGTGTTCCAAGCCTGATCTGTTTTTATTCCTGTGTGCCACTGCTGTCCAAAAACACACCATTATGACACATCATTGCAGTGGGTGACATGTTCCTTCGTTACAATGAACCTGGGCACTCTAGTTATTTTGAGTCAATCCCACGTACACCTTTCTGCTGCAGTAAATACTCATTAGTGTGTAATAATCCACAGCTGAAAGTAGCCCCCCAGCAAATACACAATTTACTCTTGTTTTAATAATGTTTGCTGAAAAATGGGATGTTTTAGGAAATGATTTAGCCTTTTGTAATGTATATGTGACATGTCTTCAGTACATGTAGGGATGAATGGGCTTGAAACTGAGAGGCACAGCCGGGGAGGGGAGGTTGGAAAGTATTGAGAGACAGACTAACTCTTTGTTGATCTTGGTCTTTATTGATTTTCTTAGATTTGTTGACCAGAATAAAATAATAGAATATTGCCAAACTTATCCTTTAAGCTACCATTTATTTAGCTCATAAACTTATCTTGTGTATTCACTGTCTCGTTTGTAACATATCCGTTCATCACAGGGAGCTGGAACAGAGGAGGCCTGCCTCATCGATATTCTCGCTTCAAGGTCAAACGCTGAAATACAAACCATCAATGCGTTCTACAAGAAAGGTAAGCGTCTCTCGTCTGTGAATACAATTCCTGACATCTGGTCATGGTATGTCTGTGTCTGTTGGCGCCTATGTGTTGTGTATGATATCTGATATTGTGTATCAGTGACAAAGCTTCTGTTCTTCATTTGAAGAGGCAAATGACCTCCATTATTAGAAAACAGTGGATGACATAAATTATTCATAAAAGCCATTGCTGCTCTCTGTGTGGTGGTTTATTGTTTGCTTATTTGTTCTTCTGTGGTTGCAATGACGATAGCCTGAAAGTATTTTCAAAGTGTTCTTTAAATAAATTGGTCTCTCCATGCATATAAATAAATTGTTATGCTGTAGTGCTTTGTATCACTTACACGTACATGTTTTTGTACCAATTATACGAGCACAGTTGGTCAATTTAGATCACACTGCAATAAATATTAATGAAACTGTATTAAGTGGTGAATATTTGCTTTCCAAACTTCGTTATATTTTATTAATCTCATAGAAAGTATGTCTCATAACTCATTTTCATTCCTTTGTCTCTGTGATTTTAACTTGAAAGTGGTGGCTCATAGTGCATCCTTTTATTCACTTTGAGCTCATTGTTTTGGTTATAAAAGACATGCTAAACTTGCACCAAACAGGTTGAAGTGATTGTGGAAAATAGTTTAACATATAGTATAAACTGTAGGAAGAGGGGACATGTACGAATGTACAGATATATTTCTCAGAAGTTTGTGAAAACTACAAAAAAAAACGGAGGAGTAAAAATTGTGCAGCGGCTAGTCGCCACAACGCCTAATTTGTCAAAATCATATAGTATATGGTCCCATGGTAGCCAAAATTTAACATGTATTAGTAACATGTATTTTCTTTATTCTGTTTCTCGTGGCAGAATATGAAAAATCCTTGGAAGATGCTGTGTGCGGAGACACATCTGGAATGTTTCAGAGGGTTTTGGTCTCTTTACTCACGGTGAGCAAACGTGAAGCCTTCTCCTCTCCTAGTCTGTATCTAGGTCAATGTTTTAATGGCAAATTATTATAGATTATATAAAATTAAATGATGAATTTTATTTTGTAATGATGAAGAAATGCAGTTCAAATTAAAAGTATTCACTTCCTTTTGTCTTTCTGAGAAACTTTCTGTCAGAATTTAAGTATTTTGAAATCATTTTTCTGATGATGACTTGTGAATTGTCAGAGAGAACTTTGGGTGACTGTTAAAAAACAGTTTTTTAACCATTGTTTGTTTAGAGAAGAGGAAGCACAACAGCCACTTCTGTATCATAAAAAAACACCTTTTTTTTTTTCTTTTTTTAAATTATTTTTTTTTAACTTTTGTTTAATTTCTTTCTTTTTCTGTCTTTCTCTGACACCTGCTTTCTTTTATGCTGCTGTGTCTTTGCAGGCTGGACGTGATGAAAGCGACAAAGTGGACGAGGCCCAGGCTGTTCTAGATGCCAAGGTCAGAGTTCAGGTTCTTTTATATGACAGTATGTGTTTCAGTTATGACCCTCTATGACCCCCTTCTTAATGTTTGTGATTTTAGGAAATCTACGAGGCTGGTGAGGCTCGATGGGGCACGGACGAGGTTAAATTCCTCACTGTGCTTTGTGTGAGGAACCGAAACCATCTGATGCGAGGTATTCTCACTGCATATTTACACATTTAATACCCTTGTGTTTGTTAGTGGTCTGGGTCACATGAATATACTTCCTCTTCTTAGCTTCTGCCAGTCATGCAGAAGAAATTGCGAATTTGTCCCAACCCTTTGTGGCAGTTTTAGGAGAAAACACTCACTTTCATCTTTATTCATGAAGTGTCATGAGTTTGATAATGTAAAATCAGTGTGTGACACTCAGATGGATGTGTTCTTGAATGGTGCCATTAATCTTATTGTTTTCCTTCAGTGTTCGAGGAGTATCAGAAGATTTCTGGAAGAGACATTGAGGACAGCATTAAGAGGGAGATGTCTGGCTGTCTGGAGGAAGTCTTTCTGGCCATAGGTTTGTCTCTGCTGCGACATGTTCCTTCAAATTTATTGATAATTTATAAAGATTCATAAAAATAAAAGGGAATGCCATACAGTATAGGTTTATCTGTGGGAGGTTTAGTGCAGAAACACACCGCAGTGACTGCCTGGCACCAAAGATGTCACCAAAATCTTAAAAGATGAGGAACTTTCTGCTGTTGAAGCTCAAAAATAATAGGAATACCTGTTTAAATCAACAAAACCTTGAGCTTATACCACTGAATTTATTGTAAGCATTGCAGCTCATGTGCTTTTGTTTTTGCTTTCCAGTGAAATGTCTAAGGAGCAAGCCAGCGTTCTTTGCTGAGCGTTTATACAAATCAATGAAGGTAAATATTTCATGCTTGTAATGAAATAAGAGGAGTAAACTGATGTTATCGTACCGCATGTCATAAAAACAAGTCGGGACAAAGTCTAGCCAGCGGTACCAACGCTCTCTCACTCTCTCTTGTCAGGGGCTGGGCACTACAGATAGTGTCCTCATCAGAATAATGGTCGCCAGGGCGGAGATTGACATGTTGGACATTAAGGCGCAGTTCCTGAAGATGTATGGCAAGACTCTCCACTCCTTCATCAAGGTGAGACACTGGGGGGCGGGAAATACTGTAGTCAGCAAAAGCTTTTACATCAATGCATGCAATACATCAACTGTGATATTGTTATAGTAATAATGAACTGTTAATTTGATTAGCTAAAGTCATATCAAGAGTAATATTGTCCGTTTTTTCTTGGAATCTGAATAAGAATATCCGTGTTTGTTATCAGTTTGGCTTCATGAGACTGATCGCAGTTATTCCCTATACTCGTCCTTTGAAGTCTCACTTATCTTTCTCTTCCATGCAGGGAGACACGTCTGGTGACTACCGCAAAATCCTGCTGGTGCTGTGTGGAGGCGAGTAAAAGAAACTTCAGAACAAAAACCAGCTGTCTTTATTCTGCAAACCACATTATGAGCTTCTTCTTCTTCTTGTATTGCCTTTTACATTTCACGGATTGACCGCGGTGCTTTGTTTTACTGTTTGTACTGTAATACCAATTAAACCAAAGACTGTTGACCTTTTACACATGTCTGTGTTTTCGTTATTGATCCTGTGTTTAAGGATTAATTAATGGTATTAGTTACAGAGAGTGAGATATGCTTCTCACATCTTTAAGGACATAAAGGATGAATGTTATTGGCCTGCAGCTCCCGATCTTGTTACCGCGCAACATTTTCATCATTGTCCAGTCAGTGAAATCCATTTGTTTAATTGGTAGCAATTCCTCATTTGTTGAGTCAGCCCTTGACTCAATTACATTAACGGGCTGCTAGCTTGATTTGGCAGGCAGTAAAGTGTGCTCTAATCAAGTTAAGGAGGATGTCCCATAGCTCATACAAACTTAGAGCACCATCTCGGAGCAATAAGCCTGGTAAATGACGTGCAGTGGTCGTACTCAAAGTGACCACCAGGTGGAACCAAAATAATTCTCCTTAAAGTTTGTTTTGAAGCTGCTGCAGTGCAGGAGAATCTAATGTTTGAATAGTAAACTATGACTCCTCTCTAATGTTGTTTCTTAGAAAACTGATGTAATTCCACTGTCCAAGGGCAACATAAGCCTGACTCAACACAATGGACTGTATACAGACCTTAATATGGAAACAGTGCAGGGTTTACAGGCTCTCCACTCACTGTGTGTGGTACAGCTCCCAAACGCCCCCATCCAATCTCTTGTGTGGTGGCAGTTGGCAGTGCTGCTTTCACTGGAAACACATGGCGCTTGGTAGATAACTACCCAAACACACACACACACACACACACACACACACTCATACATTATCCTATACATTACTTAAGCATAAAACAGAAGACAAATGTCGTTGTATGTACACATTTCTTACCACCTTTTGGTGTTTGTTTTTTTTGGTGCTGGACCTCCATCTTTGCCAACAAACAGGAAGAAGAAACAACATCACTAATCTCTCATTAGACTGTTCACCAGTCACCATTTATATCTTTCTCTGGGGTGGCTCCCACCCTCTGTGCCCATCTGGTTTATTCAGTCAGTCATTTCAGAGTGTTCAGAGGTTTTCAAGGCAACAGTGCAGTCAAGCCGGGCCTCAGAAGGTTCAGGTATTGACTTTTAAAACATTCTCTCAGTGGCATGTTTGTTTTACACAAGGTTTTTGTCCCTACAGTATATCCTGCCGTGTAGCAACTGTAGTCGCTGCTGTGCAAATGCTTAAGTGTATGACATTATAAAAGGAGAATCATTCAGCTGAAATGCTTTTAAACTGTAGAAATCCTTTATACAAGCACTGTCATTTATTTAAATTCATGTCAGGTCTATTCGTTAGACACAAAAAGGATTCGTTTTTTCATAGCGTGCAATAAAACATGATCTAATAAACATAAACACTTAAACAAGAAGAATGTTTCAACAAGACCCCCTGAGAGAGAAACCACTTTCTCGTTCAACTATTCCTGATGATGATTATTATAAGTGTTTTATTTAATATGTCTGTTTGCTCACTTTTGATTGAACATAATAAGCTGTTTGCTCATGTTTGAAACGTGCAGGAAATGCTTGATAAATGTAGGAAAGGCTTAGCAGATGTAATACAGAAGTGAGACAAAGTGCGTACAGCAAACTGTAGAAGAGCCACAAAATACTGTAAGTAAGAAGGTCACACAGAGGGACTTCATTTCACAGCTTTATGAATATCCCTTAATAACCCAAAGTAACTGAAAGAACACAATATTGCAAACATTACCATGGCAACAAACATAAAACATGATAAAAAAACATGTTGTGATACTGATGGTGCACTCAACCTTCTGGACGCTGACATATGTAGGTGGTAAGCTGACACATAAGGGATGATTAACATCATTAAAACAAAGAATATGTCAAGATGACAACTATTATTCACTGTCATGTAATGAAATGCAAATATAGCTTCAAGCTCCGGTGTTCAATGAAATGTAAATGTGAAGCAGGTTTAACAAAGCAGATGTCTGAAGTTAAGTTAAAACTAGAATAGCTAGCTGAGAACGAAATGGGAGAAAGATGCAAAATAACATTTGATTTTCCAAACTTCAATCTATTATCACATTTTAGATTAATCTTTTACAACTGCCCTTATTTTTTTTCCCCCAATAGCCAATCTCTGACAACATGGATAAAGTTAATATCTGACACTAAAAGGTTAATCTAATATTTGTCCCACTAAGTGAAACAGACCATAACTGGCTGCTCTGTTTGTCTAGACTGAAATGTCTCTACAAGTATTGTGTAGATTAAAATGAGGTTTTATTCAGACATTCGTGTTTTACAGAAGATGAATCCGTCTGACTTTGTTGCACCCTTTCTTCCAGCCCCGCTGTTGGACTGACATTTATGAGTAAACTATCAAATATTAAGTGCCAATAAGCAAATGTTAGTTAGCTTACACGCTAAAAACTAAGATGTTCAAAAAGGGCCATCATACCCTCAAAACAACCTCACAGAGCTGTTATAGTACATGACTGTTGAATGGTAGGCTGAGTTATTTTGGGAGTTTTAAAAAAAAATCCTATTATTTTCAAGAAATACTGTTTCGTCTCAAGGAGACTCTCCAAAATATATAATAAAATATATCCACTGTCAAACATAATAAAGTCAAAGAAAATGACATTTTTTCTCTTAGGAATGAGAACTCCTTCAGGAGAAGAAAGCCAAAAAGTGCCAGCATGATTAATCTTTCTTATTAATCATATACCTCCTGGCTACTTTATTAAGTACATCCATACAATCTAATGTCATCCAGGACAATATATCTGATATCTAATATATTGTTCATTTACAAAACTTCTAATGGGAATTAATAAAAACTTTGTTAGAGGTCAATAATGAACTGTATGTTATATTGCTGAGGTTGTAGTTAGTGGAGCTGTTGGACTGGACCAGGGCCGGCCCCAAGGAAATTAGTGGCCCTATGCAAGGTTTCATTTGTGGCCCCCAAAAAAACTATCAACAAATCGCACACACCGCTAATAACTAAATGAACACACGCACACAATAGAGATATACACATCATTTAACATCAAATCTCTTGCTGTATCTGAGGGTTGGCAAGTAGCTACAAACAGAAACGTAATGTGAAAAGTAAATGATGGAGAACAAACAAATTTTTCAAAGATCATGGAGGATCATTTTGTCCAGAAAACAAAGAAACTAGTTGTTATTAAGGATACAAAGCCAGTTCATCTTCTGACAGTTTGCAGCTAAGCAATAAAAGTTAGGATAAACGCTGTGCTGCTGCCAGAAGAGCCGCTGAATGAAGCCGTTGGCACTAATATACTCCAAACAGGTGATTTGGCAGCCCCTGAGTCAACTTAACACTGCAGTGAGTAGCGAGCGACACAAGCCCAAGTTAATGTGTGCCCCCCGCCCTCCCTAGCAGCTGTGGCCCTAAGCAACCGCATAGCCTGCTTATGCCAGCGGCCAGCCCTGGACAAAACATTAGAGATACCCCTAGTGCAGTCCAGTTCAACATCATTGCAAACTACAACCTCAATAATAAACAAACAGTTAATCGATGACCTCTATGTTATCTCAGGTAGAATTTATAGCTGAGCTGATGATACAGGTGTACCTAATAAAGTGGCCACTGAGTGCATATAAGAAGGGACCAAGACAAGACAGTGTGAAAGTGTATGCCTCAAGGTAGATTAGAAGATCGATGCCACTCTCATATGTGTTTAGTCTTAAGATGCTGGAACCAGAGGCGGTTAGCTTAGCTTAGCATAAAGATTTGAAGCCTGGCTCTGTCCAAAGTTAACAAAACATGCCAACCAGCACCTCTAAAAGCGAAGTGTTGAAACAACAATTCTCAGTTTTACAGGGACTATTTCTTCTTCTACATGATCACACAGATAAAACACAGGTGGTAAAATAAGTGACAAGGTCTCCAGGATGAAAACCATCTGTTAAGGTATTGTACAGAGGGGAGAGCACATGGGGGAGGGCAGAGGAACAATCTGGGAAATAAAGTGAGACAGAAGACAAGCCTTTGTTCTCATTACAGGTGACAGCAGAGAGCAACAAGAGGTTGTGCGGGTCGGTTAGGGCCTGTGGCGGTGTCCCAACAGTCCACAAGGCAAAGGCATAGAAGGTGTGGAGAGGGAACTTTACAGCTGTCACCACAATATCCTGCAAAAAAGTCATGAATATAATTTACATGTATTTAAAGAAATCATCATAAAAAAGATTCAACTGTTTCAATCATGAACCAAGTCCAAAATCCACATTCAGGTAAATGATTACTGTTTTACATTACTGCAGAAGCAAACATTCAACTGAAAAGCAGGATTTTATCTCCAACACATACAGCGGCAGCAACAGTAAAGGTGAATGTGAAAACAGATGAACCAAGGGGAAGATGTCAGTGATTATGAAAGGCATGCAGAGGAGGATAAGCACACATTAAAATACTTCTTCTTTTTTCTCTACGAGGTCAACCAAACACACATTAATCTGTCGTGACATTGAGAGAAATGTGGCATTTTGGGATATAAACACAAGCCTTTCAGAAGAAATTAATCACACTTTAGTTCTGTAGTGTACATCAGAACACCTGCATAAGATCGAGCCAAAAAGATATAAAAACCAAATTAATTGAATTGATATAAAATGGCATAAAAGGTGAAGAGATGAGGACGGCCTGGAGGGATAAAGAGCTGCTGACACGAGAGGTTTATTAAACAGACTAACTCTCTTGGCTTCTTCAACTTGTCGTTGTAGGAAAAGCACTATGATCAGATCCGATCAGTGTAACACCGCATGATAGGAAGGAATTAAATCATATCCAACTTGGTCAGAGTGGAATTCACTAATTAAAAAGCGGGTAGGACAGACGAGTTTTCTGCATATCAACTAGACCTGTTTATGGCATCGAAACAATGTGAGAATTTATGGATCTCCTTGGTCATGTCAGCGTGTTTGGTGCTTGCCAACAATGATGAAAATGCCCTGCAGTTGAAACACGTTAATTCTACAGATGTGTGTTCCTGTGCAGTACAACATGCTGCAAAAGTCTAAAGCAGGATTCACTGCATATATTCACCTTTGTGTTTCACACATACAGAAGTCACAAGTCATTTAAATCATGATTTAGTATCCCACTCTTAGAAACAAAATGAAATATTAAATCATAAATCTCAGGGGCTGATGTGAATCTAGCACTGCGTAGCTCTTTTCTTTGAAGAATTTTATAACTCGAGCAAGTTTTTACTCTTAAATATTGGATTAGATTTTAGTGCAGTGAGTCGCACAATACTCAGACTATTAGACTGCTAATGGGATGTAATACCCTATAAACGCTTGATTTGTCATAGTAGGAAAAGCACAGGTTTTATTGGTATCATTAACGAACGTTTCAGTCTATTCAAGGGTTCAGTAAGCCGTGACAGTGAGCCAGTATGAACAATACAAGGATCCTGAAACTGAAGCAGATGGAACAATTCATTTTATTATTTCCACCTGTACATGTTTAGTATAGATCAAAGTTGAGTGGGGGGAAATGTTGAACTTTTCCAAACACTTTAAACCTGAAGTATCAGACTTTTTTTGGTCCTTTGAGGGCAGGTCAGACGATCACAACACACCAAACACTCACCTATTTACACATCCAGTGGAGCAAGGTTAGCATTTATTCATGTTTTGACCACCTGATGAATCTAAGTCCAATATTCACAGATTTGTTTTTGGTCTCTTCTAGCTCCTGAGGGAAATATGTGGCTCTTTGCTAAATGTTAAATATTCAGCTTCAAAGCTTATTTTTGATCCTGATAGCTGTTCTGCAGCTTTCAATAATGTCATAAAGTAAGCTAAATTGATATTTCGCCCTTGTTTCACCCTCTTTTTAAGGGAGACTATAATCACTTTAAAGTTCTTATAAAAATGGTAATTTAAACATCAAATCCACGACACCGGGTGAAACTCCTTGAACTTTTTGAAACACATATTCCTTCAGTGTTTTAGGGTAATGCTATGAGAGAGTTACCGTTCCTCTTTCTCAGAGTTTATTTCCATTCAAATAAACTCACCTCATGATGGTATTATGTAATCTGTAATGTGGTCCATCATATGTGCTGCCTCATTATTCAGTGCCTTCCTTCACCATATTGATTGGACTTTAATCTGTTTATATGTCCTTGAGTGGGCGTAAGGTGATTTATAACAAAACCTTAATATCTGTTTTTTTTTCATGCATATTAAAACAAACAAACTAACAAACAAACTAACTAAAATATAAATTATTCGATTTCAGCTAATCAGATTCTCCATCAGAGATAAATCAATACATGCAATGTGTATCATGAAAACAAGCCTGAAGACACATTTACGTTGCCTGTAGCAGCTAGAGTTTATCTTGTGATTCAAACAAACAAACAAACAAACAAACAAACTTTGTGTTTGACTACTGAGAGATTACATAGAAAATTTGCATGACGCAGGAAGGTGGGAGTTCCCTGTGTAAAGAAAACGACAATGACAGATGGGAATTTAAAGCTCGCGATGATTAGAGCCATTATTGTTTAACTGTCTTTTCTTTGAAATTGTGGCTCTTTCTATGTAAATGAGCTGCTGTCAGTGACTCACATCCCGTCCTCTTGTGAGAAAATCATGCATTATCTTCAGCAGCAATCTAGAAACTTTGTTTCAAGTCACATATTCTTGTTCTTTGGTTGGTTGCATTATAATCCATCAATATTTAGTGGACATCTGATCATTCATGCTAGCTGTCAGTCATTTTATAGATGGTCCAATTTGGAGGTTGGCCGATGGGCAACGCAGCAAATAACTATAAAATCCCATTTCCACAGGGGGTGATAAGTTAAAAGGATAGTCAGGTGATTGAAAGAAAGAGAGAGGCACTGTGTGAGTTATGGGTCAACCCCCATGAGGCACGTCCACTCCCTGACTGACTGACTAATGGGCACAGAACTACGGATAAAACCTTCATCAATATGGAAAAGGCTCTGGAAAAAAAGTCACACAGGAAAGCCAAAGCTATTTTTGTGAAGATGAATACAGTGAAATCCGAAGCTCAACTATTGCTGCTGTGTTGCAGTGTAATAAACTGGAATACAAATGTTGTAGCAGCTATTTTCAGACAGCAAGAGAAGAAGAAAGATTTGATCAAAATCCCATGACAGAGGCTGGCACATGCTGATATTCAGAGACAAAGCCTGACAGAAGTCAAAGTGGAGTCTGTCAGGGTGAAGCTGACACATGTACACATACAATGACTCACTGCCGACGTTACTTCAATACAAAACACATTTCTTCACTCACCTTGACTGGCGTTTAGAACTACTTTCTATCAAAGAAACACTACCATTTGAGCTCTGTGAATTATTATTATCAACACTAGAGGGGGATTTTGCTGATGAATTTTTTAATTGACTTTTCTCAATGAACATTGAGGAAGACATCGGAAACATGAATATCTCAAACCCTCAACAAAAAACCTGACAGACAAACTGGGCAGAGCCTGTTAGTCCACGTGATTGGCAGTTGCTTCAGTCTAATCAGGCAAAAAGAAAACCCCAAAAAACTGACGAAACTTGATGATGAAAAGTGTTATTACAAAACTATCGTTCGGAAAAATGGCACTGTGAAATAAAAACAGCTTAACAGCATTAAAAAAACGACCTGCAGGAAAAACTAAAAGCTCGTGATGATGATGATTAGCTGAGCTTAAAGCAACACTGCATAAATTGCTATATTTGCAGTTTCCTGGCCCCAGTTTCAAAGTGCATCTCCACTGTCATAAATATGAACAGTTGTACACGTGTATTTGTTATAATTACATTACTTATGATCAAAAACTAGCAAGTAGCAGCCAAACATCGACAACACGCAGCCAGCTAATATTACTGACTAGAAGCCCAGCTCGGCGTCTGTCTTTCAGCCTTTTATTTCACAAAGCTCTCACCAACGACTAAAAGTCAGTCCCAGATTTACATTTGTCTGGGCTCCTCTCGCTCAGTTACTTTATCCTTTTCGTTCTTAGCTTCCTCCATCAGGATCCCCTTCATTCTCTTTGCCTCTGTCATTAAGTCCATAGAGGCTGCTGAGCCTGGTTACATAGTCCGCGGTTCTGACATGGCTGGCTCTGCTCCCGTCTGTATTCCCTCGGGCCCTGGGCTCGAAAACCTCCTCTTCCCGATGGTCCAAAGCACATAATACTCCCTGGTGCTCTGACCTTACAGTCTGGACAGACTGGCTAACTAACCGAGCTAACATTAGCTTTGAAATATTTGATTTATTTTTTAAATATACAATCTAGTAAAGATTTAAAAAAGAATGATCACAGTGGAACCAGCAAAGGCCAAGAAGAGTTTTTCATTGGAAACAACTAACTGTTACAGCTGAAAAGGATGCCATGACAGCGTAGGGTAGCACTTCTTTTGACAAGTAACTTCAGCTTCATATTCAAAATCTTTGGGTCTCTAAGATACCACAGGAGGCAAATGGTGAATTTTTCTCTTTACTTTTGAGATTTAGTGGAGGCGACCTTTTAAAATAGTAAAGCATTCTCTCCCCTACATCAGTATTCTTGGGTCCATCTCTTCCACATGTCACCAGCTACGTACTGAGCTTGTTGACAGTCGTGTCTCATGCAGAGATTAGACCTCGTAGACTCCAGATGGCAGAATGAGTTTTAGCTACATGTAATAAAGAAAAAGCTTGTGAGTCTCGTGAGGCAGATGTAAGTGTGTTTCTACACCTCGAGGTTACATCTCGAACAGAGCACCACTATGATCATCAAGGCTTTGAAGTCTCTAAAGGAACTATGTTCAGTGGAGCATTGTAAAAATCTACTGTGCTGTAGCCTCCTGTAGTGTTTGAATGTGCGTTCATTAGTCTCAGCTATCAGGCTGCTATCGGCTGCAAAGTGACCGTACATAGAGTACATGAAAAGGTGAGATGATGATAAACACAACATATAATGTGATAGCTGATATGGGCTGTAGGGGGGCTATAAACACAAGCCATTTCTACCATTTAAAGGACCACTGTGTCGAATTAAGTGGCATCTAGTGTGTGTTGTAGTTGCTGTTCGTTCCACGGAGTAACATAAGCATTTATTTGTAGTCATGTTTCTCACCACCTGGTGAACTGATCTGATCTGTCTGCTGTTGGTGATTTTATTGAAAAAACAACAATACTACGAGAGCCATGACAGCAAGAAAACAGTCAAGTTGGAGCCAGAAAACCAACAACAGGCTGAAATATTGATACACTCTGTGCTGCTAAGGGGGAACTGTCAGGTCAGGCTGTATTTCTCTGTAAATTCATTACTACAAGTGACACCTTTCACTTGCAAATGGTCACTCGCTTGATGTAAAACTATAGATTATAGCCACTTGAATAAAAAGATTTGGCTTTAGATGCCCTGCAATTGGAAAACTTATTATTTTAATGGCTCACTGGCCTATAAAATATGAATCTAAACCATGCAGTAGTAGGAAATCATATATTTTGTGCTTACACAGTCGGAACATCTTCTGCTAACAGACCATTAAAACTCAAGTTAAACCATGGTAATGTGAAGGATTTGAGGATTTACACTTCCAAGACATCTAATTACTGGCCTGCTGAAATGAGTCAGTCCATTATACTCAGTTAAACTTAAGATGATAACATGTAAATGCTGAAGTTTATATAATTAGTATTTCTCATTTGTGGAAAACAGTTTGAGAAATACTTGCTTGAAATGAGTTTTTCACAATGCATTTGAATTTTGATAGTGTGGTGGTCTCCTTGACTACTGATCACATAATGTTTTCTCTCAGCCTAAATACTATGTACTTCCTCTTAGGCAGCTAACTCCACCTGGTTTATGTATGTCATTATCTCTGCAGCCACAGGCGCACTTGTCTGGGTGAAAGCATACTGGCAGATAAACATATTTGTTTCCTGCAACGCCGTCCTCTAAACCTGTGATAATTTTGTGTCTGTGGATAGATTTCTTTATGCCCTTGAGGAATAAATTGATTCCTTTTCTCTTCTGAGTGTCTCACTGATTTACAAGCTTGGTACATACATACATGCATAAAACATGGCATCATTATGTATGTAATGTATATGAAATGAGGATCAGAAAGAATAGACACAGTGTTTTCTCATTTGTGAGCCCATGCGTGGATGGATGTTGTCGTCTTGTTCATATTCTTATTTTTTTCGTCACCCTGTTAAAAGGGTTTGTTGCATCTGGAAGGTCTCCTCCATATCTCTTTTACCTCTAAATGCAGACAGAACTGTGTGCCTCTTTCTCTGAGAGGTTTTATCCTCCTTTCCTCCTTTTGAAATTTTGGGCAAGTTTCCAGCTGGTGCTCACCGCTGTGGAACAGAAATGACTAACTTGTGTTGTGCAGGGTTCTTGCCAATTAATAGAAAGTAGAGGGAAGAAAAGCAGACGCATAATGCCGCCTGACTTCCATCATTCACTCTCCATCTACAATGAAAAGGTCATTTTGTTGTCAAGAAATTAAACATTGCAGCATTACTCTGCCATTTGGAACCTGTAAATCACAGTGCACTTTAAAACCTTTTATCCAGTGGAGGTGTTTGGACAACGGAATTACTATCAGCATTCACTCGTCGAGGTGGGAGTTTACGGCATGATGTTCTAAATGGTGACATTTTCAAAAAGCAGGGATTTTTTTAAACCATTAAGCTCCACACGCTCTCCACGCCGCTTGCACATTTTGTTTTGTTTGGAACAAGGTTTTACAGAGACCGTCAAGACCATCAAGTTGTTATATCGGGTGCAACATTTTAAATGCTACTGAGAATTTGTTATAAATAGATAAGAATTCTCTGAAGGGCAAGTAGAGACATTAAAGGTGATACACATGGTGAAAGCTCACAATTATAAAATTGTTTTTAGATAGTTGGCAGGTCATTTTCTGTCAACGAAAAGCTTGTTTCATGTCCGCTTTCATCAACTCTGTCCATAATCAATAATTAATGTACAATTTCAGAACAAACAGCACTTTAATACGGTGTTGAATCAGAAGGCTGCTGCCAATACATCTGTGCAACAAACAAACAAGCAAATAAATGATCAAAGCACTGCCAAACAGAGTCCTGCACAGATCAATAATCACAGTTACTGTCACTGTCCTGAGGTCTATCCATCCTAACTAATCAGTTCAAGATCAAACGTCATCGTCAAGTCCAGCAGAGACATGAATCTTTTTGGGGTCTCTGCCATTTTATTGGCTTCCTGTCATTTCCACAGACATCTCCCTCCCTCCCTCCCTCCCTCCCCCCTCTTTCTCCCTCTCTTTCTAAAACTGCAGCAGTTTCAGCTCACTCACTGTGGAGACGCGCACAAGGACCCTCTGCTCTTCATACTCATTCAACTCATCTTTACACTGAGAAACAACAACACAGGTTAGTCACTGGGTGATTTTCATCTGCATTTGTTTGCATGTTTGGTCATTTATTTTCTGTGACAGCGACGTCTTTTCTCCAAGATAGAACAAAACAACTAAATAGAATAAAAACATAATGACTGGTTGAATAATAAAGTAGTGAATATATTGTTCTTATGCACTTTTCACATTATCATCCTTCAAATGTCATTGTCTGAAATATTCATGTCATATGTCACACTGTTTATGAATTGCATGAATTTCCATTTGCATGTAATGCAGACAACATTGTTTGGCCTCATATTAGATAACAGAAGGATTTATTTGCATACTCAGGATTTGCATATATATTTCAAAAATGCTCACTTCTTTCTGTTTAAATCAATGTGTATTGAGAGATATATTAACAGGTGCTAACAGCCTTTTATGCCAGTGCCCTGTTATGTAAGACGTCTTTACATTATAATCCAGAGACCTATAGCTAGACTTCAATAGTGTCAGACTATTCTAAGCATAGTGTAGGAGATAAATGTGAGGAAAAAGCTTCAAATGATTGAGGATGGTACAGAATCTGTGAACGTGAATAAATCATCCCCAACGGAGTAAAAACAAACACAAATATATATTTTTTAATTTATTTATTGTTCTGTTATTTATTTTTTGCACTAAAACATTGATAATGCTTTGGTTTGAACTTACACTGTATGTGTAGTTATATTAAGATTAAAATCAAAGTACTTCTTTGGTTTATTTATTTATGAAGTTCTGTATCTGAGCATTTCATTTCTGCAGATGATCTTTTGAAGCAGATTCAAAATTGAATTGTTCCATTGATGAAACAGCAGTGGTTAGTCTGTAAGATGAGTTAATAAGTATGCATTAAATGGTATTATTCTCTATATGTCAGTGTAACCCCCCTTTGTTTTAGTTATAGTCATATAAAGTGAGTACATTGTAGAGTTTGCTGCAGAATTCTGCAGTCACTATGCTGTTATGTGTGTGCTTTTATCCAGCTGTGATAATTACAATTTTCAGTAACAGTCAGCAAGCAGAATATGAAACTGTTCATGAATATTATGATTAGCTATTGGTGATAAGTCTTTTTTTATTTAAGCAATTTTATAAGGAAAGTCCCTTTATGTATTACATTCAGTCACACTAATTAGCTGAGCGTTTGTGTCATCTGTAACAGAAATCTGACGAGAGCTATAGAAAACAGTCAAACAGTCACTGTTGATGTTGGAGTTGAAAGTTTTGCAATATGGCGAGGTGAAAAGGTCCAAAACAACTGAGATGAAATTATGCACAAAACGCAGGAAAACCATATAGAAAACAGGAAACGAGGTCACAAGTAGACTCCCGCCAACACTGGCTGAATGACTCTCAATTGGACATTTAAAAAGCAACACAAGTTTTGGCTGTAAAGAACCATCAAGATGAATCATCACAAAAATCAAGAAACATTCAAAATCATGGACTTTGCTACTGTTTGTCACCACATAAGCATCCTTTTGTTTCTGTCCCCAACTTTTAATACAGTAATTCAAGTTCAACTCAACTTTATTGTCAACACTGCCATATATACAGGACATACAGAGAACTGAAATTTCGTTTCCCTCATATCCCTGGTGCAAAACAAGCAATAAACATGAAATATAAACAATATATACAAGTGTAAAAAGATATTTAAAAAAGTATGGCAAATATAAAAAGATAATCTGATTCATATGACATGTGTGCCATAAAATAATAGAACATTTTGACTAAATCAGGTGACCTCACATCACAAAACGTATTTGTATGTAGCCGATAACAGTAAAAATGTGGATACATCTTCACTTCAACACTACATTTACGTACCATACAACCAATAGATGTATATGCACATATACTATCACTTGGTAAAGGGTGTTATTTATTCTTTATTGTTCTACAAAAGGAAACTCCAGGCATTGCATCAGCACGCTGGCTTCAAGGGTAAAAATCACGCTTTGAAGTGATTTTTCACTGGAGATTTAATATTTTAAAACTCTCCTGCCAAAGGGAGTATACTGTTACAGTTTTACCTTCCTTTAATTCTCTCTGTAACTCATAATAATGATTAGCATTAAAAATGTATAAAAATCCAGCACCTCAGTCATGATGAATAAATATTCTGCTGATGCTGAAAAGTGCTAGAAACTGTCAGCTGGGGTGTAATTAGACTAACAGAGTGCTGTATGTCCCGTATGATATTTTCTGTATGTGCAAGGATGCACAATGTTGTGCTGCTCATCTTAGCTATTCACATTCAAATGCCTCATGATTATAAAACCTTTAATAATATGCTCTTTGCCTCTTACCGGGGAGAATATGTTGGCGTCAGTAAAAGCATTCAGTAATGGCTTTCCATTTTGAAAATGTCATGACTTGTTTTCATCTGAATGTTGTTTAAATTTTGCATTCATCCTTGGATTGAATACACTAATTTGATAGACATTTGACCTTTGGTAAAAGGTGTTAATGTTCTGTCATAACAGCTGCAGACCTGTGTTACTGTGTTTTTGGACAGTGCAGGTGCCGACAGATTGGGTTCGCTGCCATGGAGGGTAATCAAAGTGGCTTGGCTGGAAGCACACAGCCGTCTGTGTCAGGAGAACAGACAGATGGACACATTTATGAGGTTGCGGTACAGAACAACTCCACCAACCGCAGCTCCCAGTTTGCAGATGTGGCTCTGCTGCAGACGTTCAAGCCTCTCATCATCCCCTGTTACGTGCTTGTCGTGGCGGTTGGCGTCTTTGGGAATTACCTACTCCTCTATGTAATCTGCCGAACCCGCAAGATGCACAATGTCACCAACTTCTTCATCGGAAACCTGGCCTTCTCTGACATGCTCATGTGTGTGACCTGCGTCCCCTTTACTCTCGCCTATGCCTTCAATCCACGTGGTTGGGTATTTGGCCGCTCTATGTGCTATCTGGTGTTCCTCATCCAGCCAGTCACAGTCTATGTTTCAGTCTTTACACTCACTGCTATTGCTGTGGACAGGTGGGTGGATCTCTCTGTACTGCAAGAATTATGCCACTCACATCTCAAGTGACATTTTGAATTCTTTTTAAAGGTTTTTGTCCTTCATTTTCAATTCTCTTGCATGCTGTCATTCTGTCCAAGAATCTCTTATAAAAAAACTGATTTAGACTTCAATCAAGCTCAACATCCTGATTATATAAAGTGGATTTCCTCTCTATATAATTAATTTCTCATTTTACTTTCTAAGTGTATAGTGGAGTGTAATTTAGCAGAAAGCCAGAAATTAAATTCTGTCATTTTTTAAATGTATGCTGATTTAGAAATGATGGAGATGAGCAGATTGATTAATGAGTGCTTACTTTTTTTTTTTTGATAGACACTTTAATAAACACTTTAAGCTCAATTAATTCCCGACAAAAAACATGACTCATCATGATTCAGTGCAATATGCACAATGTGACATTGCTGGGGCTTAATATTCATCAATAATCAGGTTTTTTGGTAGCTCATGTAACAGACTAACTTTAATTAACAGTCATAAATTAATTAGCAATAGTCATAGCTACATGAGTCAAGCTCTTATTTAATTTTCACAATTTGGCAAGCTTGTAAATTCATTAGTTAAGTCCAAGACAAGTTGGACCTGCAGCAGAGTGTATCTAATGGGACCAGACGAATACCTTACATATACCTTTCAGTCAGGTATGTGCTGCAAAGACACGTTCCCCTGTGACCACAGATCCACAGGCTGTCTGCAGCTCACTGTACCAAAAACTCAAATGACTACATCAAATCATCCTTGTGCAGTTTTTCAATCAAACTACTGATTTTGGAGCAGAGAACAGCAACATAAAAAGCTCCATTTGTGAACTCACCTTAACCTTGCTTCGCTACACCATTGTTGTTTTGTATTTGCCTCTACTCAGTCTTTAAAAGTTTTAATGATTTCCCTTTTTTTGTTGTTAAAGTTAAATTGCCTGCTCCGTCTTTGCAACTGTTTTTGTTTGTCTTGATAAAAAGCACATTGCACTCCATAAAACGTGCACACACTGTGAATTCAGGTCATGGTTATGCAGTTTTGTTTTTGAAAATGAAAATTAAATTTTGCACAGTAACGAGTGTAAAACTAATAAACTAATTTAATATTTATACATTAAGTAATTAAAAATGCTAAAGTGACTGGAACTTTTATTAAAAATGTGCTGCAGGACTTCGTGATAAATCATGCATTAATTAATACAGTGGATCACCTTGTAATAAAGAACAACTCTTTCTTTATTGTAGATATTATGCAACAGTTCATCCCCTGAAGAAGCGCACCTCTGTGGCTACATGTGCCTCCGTCCTCACTGGCATCTGGCTGCTGTCCTGTGGACTGGTAGCTCCAGCTGTCACCCACACCTACCATGTAGAGTTCAAAGATGAAGGCTTCACCATCTGTGAGGAATTCTGGTTGGGTCAGGAGAAGGAAAGACGTGCTTATGCGTACAGCACCCTGTTGGTCACCTATGTCCTGCCATTGTCAGCTGTCTTTGTGTCTTACCTCTGTATCACTGTCAAACTAAGGAACTGTGTTGCACCAGGCCACAGGACACAAGTCCAGGCAGGTGCTCAACAAGCTCGTAAGAGGAAGATCTTTCGTCTGGTTGCACTCTTGGTGTCTGCCTTTGCGGTGTGTTGGCTTCCTATTCATGTATTCAATGTACTGCGAGACATAGACATTCACCTCATTAACAAGCGCTATTTTTTACTCATCCAGCTGCTGTGCCACCTGTGTGCAATGAGCTCATCTTGTTGTAACCCCTTCCTCTATGCGTGGCTACATGACCGCTTCCGCGCCGAGTTAAGGAAGATGTTCAAGTGCCGCCATCGCATTGGAGTGCCTGCCAATCACTGTGCTGCCAGTGTGGTCTTGTAATTACGCGGTGAAGGGAATCCTTTGTTGTTATTTCTTTGTACGTTGCTGATTCATCTTGAAACTTTGGTGTGTCACCAAACTAATGGAGTTCATCCTGTGGCCATTATCATGGTGGGCCAGCCATTAGTTAGGCTGTGTACAAAGATGATGGATTCTTGAGACATGAGCATAGATGTGTTCAGTCAATTTCATGGCAGTCTCATTGCAGTTAGAGATATGCTGAATATGAAACTTTGGTCCTGATGGTAGCAATTAAAGGATGGTGAATTGATTGATGCAATGAGGAGTAATCATCCCTGTGGACCGTGAACATCTACAAACTGTTTGATATGTCAGTGTAAAAATGTGATAATTTGATCAGAGTTTGTAGCTAGGGGAAAACTCCAAAACCAGAGAGGGGGTAATTTTATTTTGAAGCAAGACTGTGCCCAGTAAATTTCAAGGCAATTTGCTGTTTGTCATCAGTATATATGTAAGAAGACTCCAAGATGCTTTGTCATAGCCCATAGTGTTGGTGGCGGGAAACTTTCATGAGTTAAATGAAAAGTGACTGAAATGACAGTCGGGTAGCACACATTATGTCTTTGGAATATCCTCTAAAAAACACAAATATCTATACCAAACCCCAAAGAAATCAGGTCAGTGGTTGTGTCAATATCTGTGTCAGATGGACAAACTTAACGACTGACCAACACTGCTACTGGAGCAAGGACAACCAGCCAGGTTAAATGTAAACTTAACTTTATGTAACTAATTCACAGTTGATAAAATACGCCAGTAAAAACTGAAACAGGTAAGAGAAAGGACTGTGAAGATATAAATGCTTGTGTATTTGAAATATAAATGTAATACATTGTACATGTTGCACATCTGCCTTGTATTGAATAATATAATCTTTGTAATAAGAAAATAATGACCTTTTGACATAAAAGAGACAAGATCTTCCTTTAATAAATGAATGAAGATTAAAAATCTAAAATGACCTAGAAAGAGATAGAGTTGTGTGTGATGAACAAAGTGCAGATATATTGGAAATGAAGAGAAAATGAGGCCGTCAGTTCAAATTGTGTTTGAAAATGGTCACTGCACATGTGGTTGTTTCCACTGGTGCACTGATGTCAGAGCTAATCCTCGTATGTTGCGCCTTCTTGGAGCTCTGTGGAATAAATTAAATTCATGTACCCGCTCCCCTGGGCTTTAATTTTCTTAAAGCCCGTAGTTGATGAATATGCACCATAACATATAATTTATCAAATTATTTCTGATAGCACTGTATATTGGCTGTACAAAATGAAAGTATTATAATGTTGTGGGTGGTTATGTGGAGCTTCCATTTCAGCTTTATTGTACTTGTACAATTGTTTATTGTACTGAGACAACGAAATGCGGTATAGCATCTAAACAGAAGTGCAAAAGCGTTAAATAGTAATGTGCATATGTATACGGATATATAAATAACAGCTCAGATATAAATATGAATATATATGCAAGATATATGCCGTATGAATAGTATGGACAGAGTGAGATGAATACACTACGATGTATACAGCTTGTGCATCAGCAGCAACAGTCACAATTGCAGGTATAAATGTAATTATAGGTGTAATTATACAGTGTGGTTTAATTAAGCTGACATTTGTACAGTATTAACAGTAATTATACAGTGTAAATACGATATGATTAAATTGGTCAACATTATATAAAGAATAAGCTAGATATAAATACACTACACAGTATCAATATGTATTAAGGTGTGGGGGCATACATATTCCAGGTAAGTGTGCAGTAGTCTGGTGGTGGACAGGAAGGTCAGAGGTGGAGATGTGGGAAGAAAAATAGTTCAGTCCATGGAGGTAGGAGAAGGGTGGAGGCCCTCATCCACACCTCTCTTACCTCAGTTCAGTTCAGTCTTACTTGGGGGGGATGAGGATCACCTCGGTGCACAATTTAGCAGGATGATGACTGATGGGGAAAAAAAGAATGCTGGATCACAACATTGATTGGCCTAATGAGGCCAATCAATGTTGTGTAGTCTGCAAACTTGATGATGGTGTTGCAACCATGTACAGTCGTACAGGTGTGCAGTCGTGGGTGAAGAGGGAGCAGAGGAGAGGGTTTGACACACATCCCTGTGGGACGCCAGTGTCAAGGGTGAAGGTTGAGGAGGTGTGGCTGTCTAACCTAACAGACTGGGGTCTGTTGGTTAGAAGGTCCAGTATCCAGTTGCAGAGGGAGGTGCTGATGTCGAGGTTGCTGAGTTTGGTGATTAGACTGGAGGGGATGATGGTGTTGCATGCTGAACTGAAGTGGATGAACAGCATTCTCACATAGGTGTTACTGTTGTCCAGGTGGGAGAGGGCAGAGTGCAGCGCCATGGAGATGAATTAGAGAGGGTCCAGTGTGGGTGGTGGGTTGGTTATGAGATGAGCCAGGAGCAGCCCCTCGAAGCACTTCATGATGATGGGGGTGACTGAAACAGGAAGTCATTGAGGCTCGCTGCAGTTGAGTGTTTAGGCACCGGCACGATGGATGTGGTATGTGGGGACAACTGCTTGGGCCAGTGACAGGGTGGAGATGTAATTTATTTGTACATAATGTGCAAGACCCCATTCATGACTGACATGAGTCACGTTTAGTACAGTCCTGAAATAATCAGAATATCCACACCCCGTCATCAATGTGTTGTCAAGAACTGGTAACAACTTTGCTGGTTGTTTTCAGTCTTCATTCCAGATCCATTATTTGCTTTGCATTATAGCTTTCATGCCAGCTGTTCTGTATTCTCTGTATGCATATTTATCGCTTTCCTGCAGGCGGACAGTACAGATTCATTTTTACAGCAGTTATAAATCAACAAAGTCGACATATAAAGTGCCACTGTTGCTAAAATAATAAACCTCACCTCCTTTAACAGTGGTATAAATGTAAAACATACTGTATGTGTTTTCTTGTTCGAAGGGACTCACTGATTGAATGGTTTCAGGTGCACACTGTACACGGTGTACTCTGTCCCAACTGTTTGTAAATTATGTATATGATTTGTAGTGTGACATGCAAAAATGGTATCATTTGATCTGTAGCCTGTACTAACAATACACTGTGGAAAAATGTGAATAAAATACCGTGATCAAATGACCTCTCTACTTCAGATCAATCTTAGTGACTGACAGGACGTGGAATGAAATGATATCCAACTTGGTCAGAGTGCAGTTGCACTGTGGATTCCGCTAATTAAAAAAGCAGCTACAGAAGTGCTTCTGCATATCAACTAGATCTGTTTAGGACATTGAAACAATGTGAGAATTTATGGTGCTCCTTCGCGTTATATTCACCCTGTGTAATAATAATTTAGAACAGTAGTGTTTCTGTTCTTCACGTGTTCATTTCTCATCTAAAGGTCAGCTTCATGCTGCAAAACCTTGTGTGAGGCATTTTACTTTCAGTCTTAATGCTGGATTTGCTGCATATCTCATATGTATTATACCCTGTGGTGGGTAACATTAAATCATGACCTATTATCCCAGATAACACTCAAAACAGCCAGAAACAAAATGAAATATTAAACTTCACAAATCCAGGGAGCTGATGTGAATCTAGCATTGCATATTTGCTCTTTTCTATGAAGGATTTTACAATTATATCATGTACCGTGGCAATGAAAGGAAGTTTTTTTACTAAGTTTTGAATTCTGAAAAGAATTTTAATAGTGTAATTAGTTACACAATACTAACACGGTCATGCTGACATTTTCAGTGAATTTATAAATGACAAAGGAACTTTTATTAAAACTTTTCAGGTGTCTACTTGTTGGCAGGAAGATATTTAATCAGCACAATGAAGGCTTCACTGGAGGCTTGGCATAATAGACTCTGAGCAGACATTTTGATTTGTCATGGAAGGGAAAGCGAAGGTATTACTGATAACATTACAAATTGATCAGTTCTACTCAAGTGTCTCAGTAAACCATGCCAGTGCAACAGCGAGCCAGCATGAACAATACCAGGAATCTGAAACTAAAGCAGCTAAATGGGATTCAGCTATCGTTTGTTTTATTATTTACACCTGTGATTTCCTAAATGTCTTCCATAAAAAAAGATCTAAGTGTGCACAATCACATTTATTCATTTCTACATTTCATTAAATTCAAAGCATAAAATAACAGATTTAAATCATGTTGATGCCACACTGACTTGTAATCAGTTGAATGGTGTCTCTGTAATTTTCACTCTGTGCTCTGTACGTAACTTTGTTCCCCGGGTATGATCACCTGCCAGAAGTACATGATACTTTAAGCGCATACCACCAAATATTTCACTTATTTTGCTGAAACTGGTTCATATTTTATGAAAATGTTTTCTGTTTTCCCTCTGATGTCCTCGAGCTGCTGTGCATCAACTCTCTGTGATCTACAGAGTTTTGTGATGGACAGTAAGGTACACTGCTGTGAACTGTAGCTGCTGTTAGCTCAGTTTGTTTGCTGGGCTGTCCAGACTACGAGCTCAGAGCCCCAGGGGGGTGTTAGTGTTTGGACCATCTGGAAAAGGAGGTTTGGGCTAATGCATACAGGGATTTGTGCCAGAACCAGAACTGGAAAAATGGGCAATGTAACCGTGCTCAGCAGCCTCAATGGACATAATGACACAGCCAAAAAGACTGAAGGTGACACTGATGGAAGTAATGAGAAGAGAAAAGGAGAGAGTGATCGAGCAAGAGCTTGCTGGACAAGATTACACCTTTTTAGTCGTTGGTGAGAGCTTTAAAAGAAAAAGTGGGGATCCTCGCACTGCATTTTTCACTTATTGCACATGTCCAATAACTTTTTATTTGTAAAAGGCAAAATTACATAATGTACAGAATCTCTTTAAATTAAAAGTGAACATGTAAAAAAAAAGGTATTAAAGGCAATAGTTCTTGTGGGCTGTAATTCTGTCCTCTGGAAAATCTCTCAGCCCTCCATCTTCACTTCCAGGCATACAGTATATATCCATGTAAATACTTACAGTATGTATATCTCTAGGTGGACTTCTACTTAAATCTGCCAGTAGTTTTCACCTTAAACTTTCTCACATATTCCCATCTGCGTCTAATAACTTAAGATTTTTTATCCTTTCAAGCAAAAGCTTTATTTGCAAGTAAACAAAACATAAGCAGCAAAATGAAAACTAAGTCGAGAAACAAAAATACCAGTATCATTAAAAAAGGACTGCAATTAAAGCTTACATATCCAGTATCCTAAGAAGTAAACATTGGTCTCTATAAATATCTTGTCAGGACTTCTTGCTCTCAGACGAGGACAGTGTCTTCTGTGCCAGAGCAAATTCTCGAGCTTCCCGAGGAGTACGGATGTATGAGTCAATTTCACTGTCAGATATTTCCTCATCACCGGTCACATCCTTGAGTTCAATTCGCTCCACTCTCCTTATCTTAGCATGAATCACACACGGGGGAGCAAACAGCAGTCTCTTCCCCCATTTTGGTGCAGGATCTTGGTTCTCCTGAGTATTACTGTGCAGCTCAGGTACTGTGCAGGGATTGTCTTCATCTCCTAGCACATAGGCCCTTTCAGTATTCTGTTCACATTGTTGCACAGAAGATGTACTTTGAGTGTGCTCTGTAAGCTCAGGGATTTTCACAGGGGCAGTCTCCTCAGTTACAGAGTCGTCACAGCTGTCCTGTTCCTCCTCCAGCAGAGCCTTTTGGGTTCTCATAGCCCTCCTTAGCAGGGCGTACCTGTGCTTTAGTATATCTTCCATCAGCTGAACAACATTACTTGGATTCACTGCTTCTGTGACCCAGGGGATCTCCTTACCCAGTTTACACAGCACCTCCTTCATCTCGATTATTCTAGTCAAAGCAGGCTTTTGCTTATTAACTTTGGCAATCTGACAGAATTTATCTAGGGTAAATTTCAGGCGTTGCTTGTTGGGTTTCAGGGACTGCCAGGCCAAATAGATCGCCGCCATCATGATGGGGATGTGCTTCCGGCCACACACAATCCAGGCATCTGCTGCCAGCTCCACCAAGGCCACGGCACGCTTGGTCAAGGCCCTGTAGTCCTCAGCCAGTTCTTCAGGAACATGTTGAGAGCTAATTTTATACCTGAAAGAAAAACATTCTCAGTAACCATGGATGTCTTCTGTCTGACTGAAAGCACCGTTGGTTTTCTATTCTGCCTGCTAGCTTTCCTGATAGATACAAGACAAAATCACTTATTTTAAACTTAACCAAATAAGAATAATCCCCATCCACTTGTGAACACGGATAACTTAAAATAAAAGCTAAAAATTCCTGCCTGAAAGAATCTTTGGCACATTTCGTCACATTGAGGGAAAAATAATCTTTGAGAATTTTTTTTGAATAATGTCTGTCAAGTGAAGCATCTTCTATCAGAGAAAACTAAAGCAGTTACAGGATGTTTGAGTCAATAACAAGATGTTTTAAAGTAGCAGCTGGAGTCCAGCAGGGAGATGGTTTTCTCCAGCAGGCAGCTGAGACCAGAGTTCAGTCATCATCAGAAAATGATCAACGCTCAGTGGGTTCTCTATAAATGATGTGAAAGGCAGTCAGAATCTACCTGTGCTATAATCTGTTGTGCATTACGTTGTTACTCTGCTGATATGGTAGCATCCCATTCATACAGTGACACGACCATCCGACAGACACATAACCCTGTTTGGGACTCTGGTGTCTGGATGAGCGAAGGTTTAAGAAAGCAGATGTGCACTGCTCTTCATTGGAGGTTCAGGACTCAAAATCAACTGCAGGTTCACTGTGTGGCTTTTAGTCCACTTCACCATCTCCAATAAAATGCTGCACACAGCAGCTTCCCCCAGCTTTTCAATAGGAAGAGATAAATGCTACAGTAGTTTATGGACTGTCAGGAAAAGCTAAACAGGCACATGTGATTCAGTCAAATTTAAGCAAAGAAAGTCAAAGTGAGCTATTCTATTGTGGCCTCCTAATATTCCATCATACTTTAAGTCAGTCTTCTATAAATAGAGCCTCATCTGTGCAACAGAGGACTTAACATTCAGACTGTTCTTAACTTACTCCTGGCTGTGTGCTTCGATTATATCAGTGATGCTGAGGACGGGAACACTGATCTTGAGAACGCTGACCATCTCTTTAAAAACTGCTCCCACCGCCGACGGGTCAGCATCCAGCAGGCAGCTGATGGTTGTCAGGGTGATGGGCCAATCGTGCAGTCTGCAGCTTATGAGCACAGAGCAAGCAGCGAGAAGTTCTTTCTTTTCGAGGCTCACTTTGAGGAAACTTCTATGCTGATAAGCCCGGGTGTAATAAGTCTGTGAGAGGTCCTCGATCTCTCTAGTGACCCTGAGAATTCGACAAATGGCTGTCACACGCTGCAGACCTGTAAAGACATAAAGAGTAATGAGAATGTGAGAACAGCAGGATCAACTATAGAGGGACAGCCGTTCCCCCTCTAGTGGACCATCACAAGACCTTAAATACATACGGTAGTTAACAGCAAGAGACAAATAATTTTTTGATCCCATTGGTATCGTGCCATGAATTACACGTTTGTCAATTTAAATCAAGTTTTATAAATGAGGTTCAGGAACAAGAACCACGTCTTGAACTCATCCCATTTCTGCATGTACTTAAGCACACCTCATCCGTTCACTCCCTCTTTGACTTTCACATCCCTCCACCTCTCTTCCTTCTCTCTCTTTCATTCAAAACACAGGAAACACGGGGGGCCCTAATACATAGAGTGAGTAGAGTAGAGTTCACCCACTCAGAGTCTCAACTACCTCCCGGTTTCCTCCTGTCTCCCTGCTGCCAGCCGACACCGGACAATTTCCAAATGTATCAATCAACGATCCCGATTTCTCCTCTCTTCCCTTATCCCTCCATCCCTCGACCGTCATCAGCTTCTCTCTCCATCCCTCATCCCTCCTACAGCACACCATCTTAGTTCACCTTTATTCATAATATGCAATAAACCTGTCTAAATCTAAATCCATATTGGTTTGGTCCTTGTTAGTGAAAAGCTCATTTTGATGTTCTGACACTGGAAAAATCAGGACACTATGTGCATGGAAGGACTCATCTTTTTCTGCGGAAATGGAAAAACCCATTAGATTTTAATGGGAGTTAATCTGGACTTAAGTGGATAACAACTGTGGACAAATTGAATTGCGGACAATGGCATGATTTGGCTCCATGTATATGTGTACAACTGTGGCATCATTTTGCCTCCTCTGTGTAGAATTATGTCTCATCTATTATGCAAGTGCTGTTTTTTTTTTCTTTTTCCTTGTGGACCAGTTCTGTGATGTTATGTATCTATGTTACTGACATCATAACGTGTTCAACACTTACCGAAACCCCGAAGAGCCGGTCCTGCATGCTAGCTCTTACTAACCCTCACAGCCCTCACCGTGTCCAGACTTGTAGTGATTTTCACCTCTTTGATTACCTTTTCTCTCACTCTGGAAGAAGGAGTTGAAACGTGTTAACTTTTTGTAGCGATAAAAAGTGACAAACATCATATGTCTAATTCATGGCACAATTCAAACTGGATAAAAAAATATATATATACATACACTTGTCTCTTGCCGCTGACTCCTGTACATATTCTTTTCCAAATTTAAGTCCCATGAGGGACTTCACCTCTCTATATTACAGCTGTTATCTAACAACCAAAAGCTCCATTGTAGAGAAGATCTCACCTTTTCTCAGGTTCGCACAAGGTTTTTTGGCTGCAGACGTGGTGTGACGGTAGCTGACATCTGTAAAAAAAAATGTTTAAAAAAAAAAAAAAAAACACAGAGTCAAGGCAAAGACAAAAACTAACTTTAGCTACAAGATTCACCGTCACACTCTCAATCTCACGTTTCTTTTCCCCACTGGGCAAAGCAGACAATGTCATCACAGCCCCAGAACCCTCCGGGGTCTTGTTCAATGTTTAAATAATAAAAAAGGACCTCAGGGTGATTGCTTCATTATTACCTGTCTTCTAGTGTGCCCTTTGTCAAAATGTACATGGTGCAAATTCATAAATAAATCTGTGTTTAACCAAATTACCACTAACAGGGAGCCCGTGGGTACATTTTGCCTCAGAGGCCTCTGATCATCGTCACTTACCTCTACTGGCGTCAAGCCACACGGACAGTTTCAGATTTATTTGCAGAGATGCGTCTCTAAAATCTGTGTCTTCACCTCAATAAAATGAAGGTGAATAAGATTGCTTTTGGTGCTTACACTACGGAAAAATGACATTTAACGAAATAAATAGCATCTTTTTCACAGCTGATGCTGTTGTATGTGTCATTATCCCACTAAATAATGTCAATACAACAGATTTAAGAACATGATGAACCCACAAGAACACAGTGACCGCAGTGAAGCGTGCCCACGCTGACAAAACAACATAAAAAAATACTCTAGACTGATGTTTTAAGAGATGTCTGATGAAGAGTGAGAGTCCTTCTGGAAAGGCATTTAAGTATAGGGGCAAATTTTAATAAAATCCTTGTGTTTGTCCTGGTGAAGTCGATACGGCAGTTGTGTACTGAAGATAGTTCTGCTGCTTTCCAGTAAAATGTCTTTGCTGTTTTAAGGCCATCAGCAAGGTTTTTGGTGGACACTTCAAAGCGCAGTAAGTTGTATTTGTATTAATAATGATCTATGCTGGCACTGCGGCCACCTTAGAAAACCTAAGGAAATAAAATATTCTGAGTTATCTGAAAATAGCATAACCTGTGTAACACATTAAATTGGATTAAGCCCTCCCTGGAGCTAATATTACCTCATTGTAGCTTTCTGTGTCCGCTGATAAGATACAGCAGTACAGAAATGCCAAACCAGATCTTACAAACAGTGTCTCCATTATAATTTTTGGCCACCAGAGAGCACTGACAAGTTGATTTTTCAACTGTGATATGTCCTGCATGGTAATTATTGTGGTCATTTGAGGTCTGTATGAAGATTATTATGTGTTAATGTGAAAAAAAGTAATTATATTTTGCCATTGTGCCTTTATTTAACAGCCAACCATTAGTATCAACCTCAAAAATTAAGTGCCGGTAACATTAATGGAAGACTTCTGAATGTATACATATATATATGTATATATAACAAAATAAAAATGTTAATTCTCTAACAATAATATCTCAAAAAGTTAATAAAAACGTTGTCGAGTTAAGTGAAAGAGTATTTTTAGTAATCCCAGTAATCTCCAGGGCTTGTAAACCGGACTGTGCTCTTCATACCTGAACCTCCGCCTGGTTCATGGGTCAGCGAGCCCTCGGCCACCACAGAGCCGCAGTCCACGCACACCAGCTGGGTCTGTGCGTACAGGTCGTCCTGCTCGATGTTTGAAGACCCGCAGCCCGGGCAGCTCAAACCCGCACGAGGCATCTTACAAATAAACTGCCGCCGCGCGCGGACAGCGGAAGATAACTAACGGTAAAGATCCGATTTAAAAAAACAGGTGCTAATTAATGTTAATTAATCTGAAATGATGTAATGTGACTAGGAAACACCGCAGCTCCGTGTCAGCTGTGAGAATATTGTGAACAGCTGATCAACGACCAATAAACGTTTCTGTGGCCGGTCTGACGTGTGTGAGTAAAATGTGTCCGGGCAGACACAATGTTATGAATGTTGATGGTTCCGCTTGGTCTTGTCATAAACGTACTTACACTCCAGACTACAAACCTTCAAATAAATGTATCAGAATAAAAAATATAAAATACTGGTGCCAGAAAATGTATCATAAAAATGTATTTTCAAAATTTAGCCAACACTAATTTGCACAAAATGGCGGAACATTCTGGTTTTTGTAATGTACACAAAGGTCTGGTGAAAGTTTGAACCCTAAAAGGAAGGAAGAGCAGAACAGGAAGTATAATGTCACCATATCTAAACCAAACTCCAGAAACAAATAAAAATACTGAAAAAATACTATGTTATGTTTTGTGCATTATGTAGAAATTAGCTTCCAATTTTCTAGAAGGTAGTAGCTGGGTTAAATTGAGCAAAAAGGAGCTGGATCAGTGAGCACAAGGGTCTCTCTTACTCAGCTTTGCTAAAGCAAAGTGTGTTTTCAGTTTCTTCACTTAAGAAAACAAATAAATCTTCTTCCTCTTCATCTTGTTTTTAATGAATCATGGAGAAAGTATTTTCTTACAGATTACATTTGATTTATTTCAGCCATGTCAAATATTTACCAAATACTCAAAAGTAATTGAAATACATATTTCAAATACAACTGTCAGAAATAAATTGTCATTTTAATTGTCAATTAGTAAAAAAACAAGAGGTTCTTCATTAATAAGACTTTTTGTAGACATTAGAAACAGTTAAAATTTAAAAAAAAATGAATTAGGAAATGACAAGATGTGCTTTTACCAGAACAAGAAAGAAATTTATTATTTATTTTCATTTTATTTTTTTACAGTGACCCCAGCATAGTGCAGTAATTCAGTGTACATAATGTTAAACTAGGTAAAGTGCAGTTTTGACATTAGAACAATCATGTAAACGTCAACATTTAGTACAAAGGTTTCTATCTACATGACTAGTGCATAGTTTTGACAGTAATATATATCCAGAGGACAGGAAGCTAACAGTCTATAGAAAAACACATATTCATTTTCTTTGCCATAAAATACAGTAATTAAGTTTGAAATGTTGGCAACTTTCAACATTTATCAGAGAAATTTCTGGAAAGAATTTTATGATTAACATGAAAATAGTCATAACAAATACACATATTTGGTTGTTCTGATGTCACATACAGTAGCATAGCGTCAAAAATATCACTAAATATTTAGAAAATGTCAAATATCATTTTACTTATTAACATCTTTGATTGCAAGTTGATATAATCCCCCAAGTATAAGGTTGAAAGTGCAACAGACTCTGCAAGATTTAAAAAAAAATATATTTGAATATTCATCATTATTTATTTGCTAATATGCTGAATCTAAACTTTACACTGTTCAAACCTTGTAAACATAAGCTTTAACACTACATAGCTTATTTCAGAGAGTTCATGGACATGAGAATACTTGGTTTCTCTTCCATGACACGCACGAGCAGGTTGTCAATATACTGCTCCAGCTGTGATATCTTTTTGTCTCTCTCGGTCATCTGATTTTCCTGTTTAAGCACAAGAGAGATGAGTTCCTCCCGAGTGAGCTGGGAGTACGGCCCCTTCAGCTCAGTGTTATTTACCTGCGAGAGTACATAAAATATGGAGATTAGTATATTAAACACAAATGACATATGTCACAAAGCAAATATGTACATATAAACACAGAAGCTAGACAGATAGAAAATCCTTGAGCCACCAAAAAAAGAAAGAAAAGAGATACCTTTAGATCCTCCTGAACTTCACCAAGGATCTCTGTGGATTTGTTATCCGTTTCCCCTCGAACGACTGAGGCAGACTGCTGTCCCAAAGGATTAAGGGGTTTCACAGGTTGAAGCCTTGAATGACAAAGAAAGAAGGAAAGTGGGGAAGAAAAAAAGATTAAGGTACTGGCTTGGGTGCAATGAAATGTAATATTTGTCTGTACACTGTTCTGTGAGATGTAGTGTGAGGGAACTTTTTCATGCTGCATTTGGGGATTACAAAGTGTCAAGCTTAGACTTGTTATGGGGACACTGACTTCAGAGCAGCTGTATGTTTGTGTTTAGGAAAGCAGACACCGCGGTAACCGAGGTCAGAGAACAGGGCTGTGTCACTCCCTCGACACAACAGATAGGTACATAACAGGAGCCTCAACAGAGTCAGATAACAATGTCAGACTACGAAGGCAAGGACTGCTTGTTTGTGGACTAATGACCAATTGCCTAATACCTTATACTGTAGATGCATTGAGTATGACATTTATAGACATAGATCAGTTGTGGCAGTGTCCTGAGGGCGTATAGACGAGCCAGAGAAGACAGCATCTTCAGAACTGAGGCATTAATAATTTCTCCATTCTCCTTGGCCAAGTTTCAATAAACCTTTCAGAATAAGACATCTTGGACTCCGATGCACTCTCTCTCCAATAACTGAACTGACCATTGATGAATAAAATTCTCCACAACAGTTCGCAGGCACTACTCAAAGAGAATATAGTAATTTGTATTAATGCTGTATTCACCCACGGTAAACTTACCACACGATTAATAAAACAAGCAAAAATGAATGAGTATAAATGATGAAAGATCAATGAGGGTGAGTCGTAGAAGAAATGTGCGGCACGATGAATCTTTCTTTTATAAAAACAACATGACAGCATGATATTGGGAGCTCGAGGAGGTGCCAGATAATATTCATCTGTCTCACCTGCGTGAAGTTACAGGAGGCCCCTCCTTCTTCCCACCTGCCTTCTCCACTGAACTCTGTGCCGTCGCAGCCCGGGTCTTCTGGGCATGCTCCAGGTCACATGGTTGGGTTACACTGTTATCAGGTACGGTCACACTTGTATCAACTTTAACATGTCCTCCTTCAGTGTTTTGGTTGATTAAAGTGCTTGACGTGGAAGCTTTATTTGCAGGAAGTGGGGGTGCAGGGGCCATCTTTGAGGATTTGATTTTTGCTTGAGAGGTGGCATCTATATCAGCATCTTGTGGCACGGCTGGAGGCCTCTGCACTGAGCCTGTATTCATTTTTGAATCATCTTTGGCTGTAAGCTCATTTTCGTCTTCATCATCTTCAAATGGATTCAAGCCATAAACAACCGGCTCCTGTTTTGTCTTTGAGCCACGTTCATTGGAAATCTTGCCACCAGAAGACAAGGCCGTTTTGGGTTTAGATGATGGTCCTTCTTCCACAGAACGAGGTTTAGATGGTGCGGGACGTTTACTGTTCTTGGCTACATTTGTTGTTTCTTTGGTTGTGCTACTTTGTGTTAAGCTCTTGGTGTTCTTTGCATCTGTGGGAGACCTACTCAGTGGAGCAATCATTTGCACTGAGCGCTGTGGGTGAACACTGACAGTTTTGACATCTTTGTCTTTGCTCTGCTTGTTAATTTGTGCCAGATGTCTTGTATTTCCGTCCTGCTCCCTCTGACTCTGTCTCTCAGTTTGAGTTTTTCCTGGTGGCTGAGGAGCCAGTCGCTTCTCCCGTTGAGTGCTAATAAGATCCTTTTCATCAGCTGAAGCCTTGCCTTCCAACAATGAGACAGCAGACTGACTCCTGCAAATGAGGCACAGAACTACATGACATTTAAGCCGACTCAAGCATTTAATTAAAAAGGAGACTCCAAAGGGAATACGTAATACAATAATGGTGCATAAATTCAGATATAAGAAGAGCTTCCCCAGCCTTGAATAATCTAAAAAAGAAGGTCATTTAAGGTAATATGTATGGATGTAATAAAGGAGAAAAGCTTTTAATATTCCAAACAAATCTCATCCTCAAACCTCTGTGAAATTACCATCCACCTTCACTGTCACTCAGAGTAATTACCCATCGTTTCAAGTCATTTTTACTCCTGGTTTATACGACACCTGATGTAATGACGTAAGACTGTGCAATGAGCCTTCGATCTCAGCTGACAAAAGAAACATATCCTTGCTCACAAACATGCATGAGTCTGCACGCTTATACCATCTCTAACACACACGCAAGTGCAGCGCTATGCAATTTTCATGATGGTGTCACCTTAAGGTGGGGCGTGTTGCGTCTGTATGTCATGACTGACTGGAAAACAAGCTAAACTACACTCAGATAACGCTTACTGCACATGTAAATGACTGACTTCCTATCATTTTCATCAGACATTCAAATTTAGCTTCGTTTGTCATTCTGTTCCTGATGACTAATAACTTAAGGCAGGTTAACTAAGGTCCTGCTAGTTGATACACTGTGTGTATTTCATACAGGCGCAGTTGATTCATGAGAGTTTGAAATAGGAATGTGGTTGGTATCAGCTACTTTGAACAGAAAATATGAAATTCTCTGTGGATTTCATTGTTGGTCCAGACTCAAATATCTCAAAAACCATTTGATGAATTGCCATGGAATCTTGTACAGACATTCAAGGCGCCAAGAGAATGAATCCTACACACTCCCAGATTATGTATCTTAATGGCTTAGAGGGCATCTTCTGACTTTTCCTCTAACTTCACCATGAGTTTGACATTTGTAGTTTTGAGTGAAACTATTAGATGGATTGCTGTGACATTTTTAGATGGATTGCTGCACATTTTAATGTCTACATCAGGGATCTTCAGGTCAAAAAATAAAGTTTGTTCAATACTTTTGACCCAAAACCTGAAGATCTAATGATACTCCCAGTGTGTTTAGTGCCACTTAGCTAATTTCGATGCTGATGTTAGGATTTATATAAAAGCACCACTGTACTTTACTGGCCTTGTCAAGTCTTTGTGGCTGTAGACTGTCTTTTTTTTATTTCCGAGAACAATTTTTAAAATTTGACTCATCAGACAGCACACCTTTACACTTTGTCAATTCATCTAAGATGAGCTTGGGCCAAGAGAAGCCCATAGCATTTCTAGATGTTGTTGACATCTGGCTTTCTCTTTTCATTTCTATATGCAGGGACAAACTGTTTACCGAAACAGTTTTCTAAAGTGTTCCTGAGCCTATATAGTACACAATTGTGTTTTTACTGCTGTTTAACCTGAGTGATCTAAGATCACGGGCATTTAATGTTGGTTTTCAGCCTTGTCCCTTACGTGCAGAGATTTCTCTGGATTCTCAGAAACTTTTGATGATATCATGTACTGTAGATGGTTTATGGATTGTGTGTTGAGAAACGTTCTTAAAACTGTTGGACTATTGGTTGATGCAGTGTCTCACGAAGTGGTAAACATAACCAACCCCATTGTTGCTTGTGAACAACTGAGCCTTTCGAGGATTCCCCTTCTGTACCCAATAATGATACTTTCACCTGTTACAAATTACTCTGTGGAAAGTTCCAAACAGGTCTTCTTTGACAACTTTCCTACTCTTTTGTTGCCCCTATTCCAACTTTATTTAACATGTTTGGAATCGGGGGTGTACATAAAAAAACTGGGAACAACCTAAGGGACCTGCGGATGAGGGCAGATAACTAAAATGGTTTGGGGACTGAATCATGGTGTATTGGTAAAGACGTGTGAGACTTTCATCCAGTACAACACACGTAGGTTACTTCTATTGTTTCTTATATAATTTGGGAATTAAACAAACTGTATCTGTCACAGTGTTTGTGATTCATGTAGTGTAAGATGACGTGAACAAACCTTTGTTGGACAGTTGACACGTTTGCTGCAGGTGAGTTTGGAATCTCATCAAAAGGACTAGAAAAGTTTTCATCAAATGGATTAGTAGATGTGACCTCTGCCCGGCTCTCCACTGTAGATTTCATCCCTGCAGATTTGGTTTGTGTTTGATTTTCTCTCTTCTTCTGTTCTTCTGCATCTCTTTTTACTTCCTCCAGCTTCCTGGCCTCCTCTTCTTTCCTAATCCTCTCCTCTTCCTCCTTTTTCATGTTCTCCTCTTCCTCAATAATCCTCTTTTCTTCTTCTTCTCGTCTCCTTTTCTCTTCCTCCATCCTAATCCTTTCCTGCTCTTCCTTTCTGATTCTCTCCTCTTCCTCAAGTCGTCTCCTCTCCTGTTCCTCTTGTCTCATTTTTTCTTCAACCAATCTCTCATATTCTTCCTTCTCCTTCCTAGCCCTCTCTTCTTCCTCCTTTCTCCTCTCCTCCTCTTTCCTAATCATTTCCTCCCTTTGCCTTTCTTCCTCCTCAATTCTCCTCCTTTCTTGTTCTTCTAGTTTCATCTTCTCCTCAGCTAATCTTTTAAGTTCTTCTTCCTCTCTCTTAACCCTCTCCTCTTCCTCTTTTCTCCTCCGTTCTTCCTCCACCCTTATCCTTGCCTCTTCCTCCTTTCTAATTTTCTCTTCTGCCTCAAGCCTTTTTCTTTCTTCCTCCTCTAGTTTCCTCTTTTCTTCCAACAATGTCTCATATTCTTCCTTTTCCCTCCTAGCTGTCTCCTCCTCCTCTTTCTTAATCCTTTCCTCTTCCTCCCTTTGCCTCCTTTCTTGTTCCTCTAGCCTCCTCATTTCCTCATGCTCTTCTTTTTGCCTTCTCACCATCTCCTCTTCCTCTTGCCTCCTCCTCTCTTCCTCCCTCCTAATCCTCTCCTCTTCCTCCTTTCTAGCGTTCTCTTCTTCAATCCTTCTTCTTTCTTCCTCTAGTCTCCTCTTTTCCTCTTCTAATTTATGCTCTTCCTCTTGTCTCCTAGCCCTCTCCTCTTCCTCTTGTCTCCTAGCCCTCTCCTCTTCCTCTTGTCTCCTAGCCCTCTCCTCTTCCTCTTGTCTCCTCCTCTGTTCCTGAACCCTTTCCTCCTCCATCCTAATCCTTTCCTCTTCCTCTCTTTGCCTTTTTTCTTCTTCCTCAATTCTCCTCCTTTCTTGTTCTTGTAGTCTTCTCTTTTCCTCTGCTAATCTTTCACACTCTTCTTCTTCTCTCTTTGCCCTCTCCTCTTCCTCTCGTCTCCTCCTCTCTTCCTCCTCCCTCTGAATCCTCTCCTCTTCCTCCTTTCTAATTTTCTCTTCTTCAATCCTTCTTCTTTCTTCTTCCTCCAGCCTCCTCTTTTCCTCTGCTAATTTACTCTCTTCTTCTTGTCTCCTCCTCTCTTCTTGAGCCCTTTCCTCTTCCTCCCTTTGCCTTCTTTGTTCTTCCTCTAGTCTTCTCTTCTCCTCAGCCAATCTCACAGCCTCTTCTTCTTCTTGTCTCCTAACCATCTCCTCTTCTTTTCTCCTGTTCTCCTCCTCCGTCCTAATCCTCTCTTCTTCCTCTCTAAGTTCACTCACATCCTCTTTTATGCTTTCCACTTCAGCCGTCTCCTCCTCTTCCTCTGTCCAGGGTGAATACTGCCTCACTGCCCTTAGTGAATCAACAGATGGAGGAGAGCTTTCAGGAACATCTTCCATGGATCCATGACCTGAACTGGCCAGACTGAAGTTTGAGCCGATGCGAGAGGTCCGGCCCTGTGGTTCTTCGCAGTATACATGACTTCCATTGATGCACAAGTTACTCTGCTCTGCAGCACCATGTTTTTGGTCAACAGAGGAGGAGTCTTTGCTGTCCGAGCTGCCAGAGCGCTTGTGTATCATGAATTTGAACTTCTTTTTACCTGGAGAGACATGAAGAAGATTATTTAATGACACAAAGAATGAGAGAAATGAAATAACTGAGTAAACTTTTAAAAATTGTAGCCAACCTTCAGAAGAATCCACATTTAGACCAGATGACTGGCTGCCGCTCAGTGTGGAGTTCTTCGCAGGCAGAACCGACATGGACTGAGACATGTTCCTTTGCAGATTAGACTTTGTAGAAAACAAAGACTTTATCTTCTTCTTCTTCTTTTTCTCGTCCTTGCCTGCAGCTACCTCAACATCATCATTTCCCTCCTCCTCGCTGTCTGTCAGAACCTGAGTGAAGGGTTGCACTATGGTAGACACAGTATCCGATTCCTTTTTCTTGCCACGAACTTTGTCCTTGAACTTGCCCAGGCGGGATCTGGATTTGCCGGCACCAGAAAGGTCAAACATGCTGGCGGTCATGTTGTTTCTCATGAACTGGATGTCCACGAACACCTCTCCTCTGTCTTTATCTGCCTTGCCAGTCTTGTCCAGCAACTTAAACCATCTGTAAAAGAAAGGCGTCTTATTAGAATTAATATATTTTTAAGGTGTGTGCACAGATACATAATGTAACACTTTCTATATAAAATTCTGGGGGCGTCCTGGTAGCTCAACAGATAGAGTGTGTGCCCCATGCACAAAAGCTCAGCCCTTGCCGCAGAGGCCCAGGATTTGAACCTGACCTGTGAAGTCATTCCCGCTCTCTATCACCCCATTCTCCTGTCATTATTTAGCTGCCACTTTCCAATAAGCCCCAGAAAATATCTTAAAAAGTATAAAGTATTATTAAGTATACAAGATTCTTGTTTCAGCGTTGAATCTCTGACTTTAAAAACATTGTTAGACCTGCAATAACTGATTTTTTGGCCACTTGAGGTCAGCAGAAACAAGTTGTAACCAAAAAAATGTTCTTTTAAGTTAAGTTTTACAAATCTACAGTAGCAGTTATGGAGCAACATTATCATTTATTTGGAGTCTTTTACCATGTTGTGAATGTAAGTCCAATACTGTTTTTGATGTCTACCAACTTGTGAAGGAAATATCTGACTTTCTACCTGCTAAATGCTGCTAAATTGTGTCTGACTGCTGTTTGGCACCGAGTGGGTGGTGTATAGTGAGTTTTTAAGAGTTTTTTTAACTATATGTCAACACTAGGAACATCAAAAAGCTACATTTGTTGAAATAATCACCATTTATGAGTATGCCTGTTTTCCCATTTATATATTAAGTTACAAATGATATTCCTCTTTATTGCATTGTATTCACCCATTTCTGGTCAGAAAGTGTTGCTGTCCACTTTATTTGTATTTTTCTTTTGTGTGTAATTATGTTCATATACCTCCTTGAGGGGTCATTGTGAAATAATGAAAAGTAGTTAGTGGTTATACAGTGTAATAAGACCCAATATATTAAACTCAAATATATCATTTCAAACAAAACTGTTTAAATCTGTACAAACGAAACACCATCTTTTATCATCATGATGCGTTTACACTGAAAGTAAGGAACAATAATATTGAATCAATGATAAGCCTGTGTTCATTCAGTCTTCTGTGTATTTACACTCACTTCACTTCCTTTTAAGATATAACGCTCCACACACTATCTGCAACGACAAGGTGTCACCCACAGAGTGTTATATTAATGAAGCATTGTTCCACTATCATCTATGATTCACAATAATGTCATCTTCTGAACGGTTTAAAGGTATCATAGGCACGGTGAGAGTGAGATTCATGTACAGTATGTTGATGTTTAGTCCTCTTTAGTTTCTTTGTGGAAACTATGATCCATCCTAATGGAGAGTGACTCAGCTGCAACTTGAATGTTTTTGGAAAGTCTGTGAGGATAAGAGCAACCAGCAAACCGACCATGAGGGAAAGTTTTTTAAAAAATAATAATACTGTTCTGCCTGAGGCTGCCTCTAAATGGGGAATTTATGAATGCTTGTACTGTGTATAATTTTGTCTCAGTATTTGTCAGCCTACATGAAGATTTCCTCACATAATCAAATCCTAATAAAAGTTCTACATCAGACTCAGACGTATAGCATAGTTTTATACATAACAGGCTCTCTAATAGCTTGTGACCCACTATGCCTTGGAGACGTGTCTTGCTAGACGCTGCTTGACTCAATCCCAGACATCTAACCCTGCAGACAGACAGTCAACAGGCCGGTTGACTCCCTGAAGGAGAGAGTTTTTATCTAATAACAAGATTAGTCTCTGCTCCTTACAATCAAGCTGCTATTAACCTCATGGACATCCTTTAATCATACTGTAGTGCCAGAGGGAAAGAATCAATGACAGACTTCCTAGCAGGGTCACATGTTAACACCAAGATGACAATCACAGAAACCAACATAAACACTGGTAACAACCTCAAACTAGCAACTTCAAAAACAAAAGGCCTAAACAGACTCAGTAAGACTTGTCCATTGAGACAAGTTGAATTTGTACCTGTGTCACAGTCCTTTACTAACAGAACAGTCTCAGAACAAGCAGAAGAATTTAACAGAACAACGAAAAAAGAGCAGTCAGCATAAAAAGTGCCTATCAGGCAGAAATCTGAGGTCAGCTCACCACTGAACAAACAACTCCAACTGAAATCTGAATTCCTGGGGAAATGAGGAAATGAGGAAGGGGCCATGTGTGCATGAGTGTGTGTTTGTGGGTGGTTGTGTGGAAAGAACACATTTCTGTGTTGTGGCTGCATCAGAAATTGTTCTTACAAGAAAGTTAACTTAAAAATTAACATATTTGGCTCAGAAATAAGGAAAATGTGGATGTGTTTTACATTTTACAGATGCTACTGATGTGTATTATAGACCCAACTGAATACAGTGCCTTCCTCTCTGTGGTACTTAATAAGATATGTTGTTGAGATTCACCCTCCTCCTCCTCCTCCTCCTCTTCCTCCTCCTCCTCCTCCTCCTCCCTCAGGAATGCTTCAGATGCGTGGCACAAACAAATTAAGATGATAAAGGTCTTTTCCTGGAATTTGTAAAATGGATGAGACTGCTGTCACAGCTCCCCTGCCTCCTACTGCTGATGAATAATGGGATGTGATTTGCAAATTTCAGGCCTTGACATTGATAATATTTCACTGTGCAACTACTTCACGACTTGTCTGATGAATGCCCTTCAACAAAACACTGCTAGACAGATCGTATATTTATTTGTCATGTAAATGAAAGGAGACCGTAATACATTTAAACATCTGCAACTCTATGGCAACTGGACAAACCCTCTAACCCTTTGAAACTTCACAGACCTGAGAGGAACTGCAGTCTGGTGTTAACTCTGAGTTCCTGACTGTATGACTTTCACATATAAGCAGTCCATTAATAATATAATAATAAAGTATAATATTAAATTAACTAAAAAAAGTTATATCACTCTACAGATGTGTTACTAAAAATGTGGGCAAATCTGTAATTAAAACCAACAAAAAATGTAAAGTAAATATTTCTTATGATATAACAGTATACAGACACACACAGATAACACAGTATAGTATTAGTATGCTATACTGTAATATACTATATTATAACACAATATAAGTATGTTGTAAAAGTAGTATAGTATGATGCAGTATCAGTGTTTAAGTATAACATAGTATGGTATTAGTGTAATTACAGTGAAGTACTGTATGATTGACTGTGCTATATTGTAGTATAGCATAGTATTAATAGTATAGTACATGGTTAAGTATTGTATATAGCACAGTATACTGGTGTTATTAAAGTGGTGTATCTTGCACATAAGCACACTAAACTATACTAATGCTGGACTATACTATAGCATACAGTACAATACACCATAACACTGTATAGTACACTATACTGAATTGTACAATATAATCATAACTCAAACTTTTGAACAGCTTCCACACTTCTGATGGTGACACAATGTCACTAACAACTACGTCACGCATGAATGAGTAAAAAAAAAAAAAAGAGCAGAAGTAAGCTAGTTCAGTTTAAACAGAAGGGAAGTTGCAAAACTGTTTGGGCGTTAGCTGGTTGAGGTTGGTAAGCAGTGTGCAGGAGGAGGAATTAAAAATGCCTTTCACTTTAATGCCTGTATGATGAGGATGATGTCTTTAAAACCAGTAATCTCACACCCCTGTGAAGAGTAGAGAGTGTTCTGCTCTGCTGCACAGACAAAACACCAAGAGGATAATGCATGACTCAACATTTTGTAAATTTATTCTACTTTCTGCACACACACATCCTTCCTTATGAAGCCTGAACTACTGATAAGACAATGCCCTGCGTGGTTGAAGCATTTCTTATCACAGAACGCAGCTGTGTGAGCAGGAGAATAGCTGAGTGAGTAAAACAACTCAACTGTGATAATGTCCAAGGACCAAAACTGTACAAGGCTTAGTGTATCAGTCCACATCTATTTGTTATAGAAGCCAAAATGAAAGCCTGCACAAAGGAACCAGAGTGAAACAGATATGAAATCTCATTTATAATGGGTGCCTCCAACCTGTGCATGAACCTTTTGATATTTTTAAAGTACATGTTACATCAAGGAAAGACACAAAACTCTTGGGGGACCTTGAGGGCCAAATGGTTACAGCACATGGCCACACAGTCACCAACCCATTTCCCGTCTGCCTCTGTTCCTATTCAATAAAAGGTCAAAAATGCCCCACCAAAATAAAACACTGCAGGTTTTCTGAATATCCTTACTCTGCTCTCTCAACTAGGGTTGTCTTTTTCTGTATTCAGGGTTCACATTGTGGGCGGTCTTGAGCCTGACCAGCAGATTTTGGAGGTCCACTGATGTGGATGTTGTGATGCTCTTTCATTCTGACATGTCACAGTAAAATAACAAAAACTTTAGTAAGGGCTGACCTTGTCCATTTAGCTGCTGGTGTTGTTCATGCTGGTTCACTGTGAGGACTTACTGTGACTCACTTGAATAGAACAGAGCTATTTTTAATGTATATTTCCTTCCTGACACCTCAAGTCTACCTTTTCTTACATGAGTGTTTCGTGTGACGTGTCCCACTATTATATTTTACTCATGGGCCTTCCTCATTTTAAATAGTAAATATGGAACTTTCTCAATGGTCTTCCCTTTGAAATTAAAAGCAAATAATGATCTGTGACCAGTGACCAAATACTTATCAAGCCCATTAAAAGTATTAAAAGTGATACTATTTAATGATCAAGTAACCTCATTTCTACCTGTGCTGTCTAAACGACACAAACAGTAGTGCCTTCACATGTTCAAAATAGAGCAAAACATGGTTGAATAATTGCGTTGCTGAATCCAGTAAACACCTCTCCCCTTCAACAGTAGAGCCGTTGTGCTGGCAGCTCATGGAACATGTTTGTCTTTTGGAGGGGGTGGGCAGTACAGGCACTGTGGTCTTGCTCAGGAAAAACTGACCTTGCTAGACTGTCACTGTTGCCATCACTGTTTGTTTTTCATTGATAAAAAACAGTCAGGAATGTGAGGCTAAAGGTGGATTTAAACCTCAGAGGCAAGGTGCATTCAGTCAACACTACAGAAAACAGGCCGGACATTTACTCAGCACTAGCAACAAGCATGTTAGCTGATGAGAAAATTATTTTTCACGTTAAGAAATCCTATCAAATCACATATGCATGTATCAACATGCAGATTTTCTGCAGCAGTTCTCAGGGTGCTGTGATTCTAAATGCCAAAAAAGAACAGATGTGATCAGAGTTACACACACACACACACAACAACAAAACCCGTTAAACCGTGTATGATTAATCATGGAGCTCACAGCCAGGTGAAGTTCAGTTCGGCATACTGAGAAAGTTGGACACTCCCAGCGAGAGCGGTATGAAAGTCATTTGTGAACAAATGTATTTTAATCACAGCTCATTCGATGCTCTCACATCTCATTTAATTGTGAATTTCTCACTGTGACAGTCATGAAAAAAAACCTTTCAAGTGGGTTGACAGCTTCCTCTGTGTTAGAAAAGGTTTCAAATATGAATGGACAGCAAACATATATTGTTTTATGATGAAGAGAAAGGGGCAGTAATGAACCGCAACACCAAATCCAGACTTGGTATGGATTGCATTGACCCAAGACATCAGACAGAGCAGACAGACCCAAACAACTACACACACACACACACACACACACAACTCTTTCAAAAGGTGGGAGAAGGAAGTGTGTGTGTGTGTGTGTGTGTGTGTGTGTGTGTGTGTGTGTGTGTGTGTGTGTGTTTTATGTATTCAAACAAACAAGCAAAGGTATGCAGTTGTTTTTGTATAATACTGGTCACACGGCAGGGGACTGAAATTGCTCAGGAACAGCTTAGCACAACAAAACATTCTCCCCTCTTACTGAACAGCAGACATGGCTGATGGGTATTGCATTAAATCAAAATGCTAAATCTGTTCTTTGAACACGTGAAGAGCATATTTTCTGCTTAAAGGAGCAGGTATGATCGCCATTACTGACACCATAGCAGGGCCTGTGAAACCCGATCACTCGCCTTTGTGTTAGCACAAACTCAGCAGAGATGGACAGCAAAGGCAGTCGTCACCTCACTTAATTACCTCACCTAATTTGCTCAGTGTGTGTGCAGCTTAACAAGAATTTAAAGCTTGTCGTTTTATCTTAGAGAGTGGTATAGTGGCACAGGGAGGTGAAGCTTGTGTCCTCTTTGTGGAATCAGTCAATGAAAGAGTGAATCCTGTGACTTGCGTCTTTCGCCTCGGGAAGTAATGCTGATTGGCATCCTTGAAGGCCGCTGCCAAGGGAACAAATCCCTTAAGCTGCACTGGAGCGTGTGGGCAACATTCACAAGGTCTGTGTAGTGATGCGTGGCTGTGTGTGTGTGTGCACCCTCAAATACCTCACCTTAGTGGGGGAAAAAAAGTGCAAGGATCACACAGGGAAACCCTACTGACTTCCAAAGAGCTTTTACAAATGCCAGATTTAAGGAAAGCATATACATAATGCAACATTAGTCCATGTTTTACACAGATGGCGCATAATTTATTACAATTAAAAAGTGTGTAATTATTAAGGATTTAAAAGGGATTATGAAGTTTTGTCCTGCAAGACAAGCAAGCTGCAGTATAATCAGCAAACAGTTGATCCCCTGTGGTGTAGATGGAAATCAAAGTTCTTTATCATGCCTCCCATGATCTCCTCATTTACATGCAACTAAAACTGAAACGCACCATCTGCCCAAGAATTAGATACAGCATGTAACACATATTCTTGTACGCTGAGGAGTAGAGTATGTGCAGAAACCGTCGTACACAGTGATCATGAACGAACAACAATTTCATTTTCATTTTTTTTAACTTGTCTTCAGGAATCATTCGATTGCTCAAAGAAACTTCAGTAGATTTGAACCACTCCACAAAGAGACAAGCTCAGTGATGTCTCCTTTAAGTTAATATTTGTTTGGTGAATGCTTAAAGACTAGTCGATTCATTGATTAGTTGATTGACCCAGGACTGTTTTGACAAATCATTTAATGCAGATAATGGCTACATTAATTAAATATCTTTTGGGGTTTGGACTTGGTTTAAGACATTTCTGGACTTAAACAGTGGGGAGTTTGACGACTTGCTCACACATTTAATCGATTAATCGAGAAAACTGTATGTAAATGTATGTTTTGACATTGTTTTATTCAAGAAACGACCCTCTAAAGTCCCTGCTGTGCGCACTTACTCGCTCTTGTTGCGGGTTTTGTCCTCACTGAGCTGCAGCAGGTTGATGACAGCCTGTCCCAGCAGTTTGTCTGGACCCACCAGGGCCCGGTGCAGGACGTGAACATGGAGAGTGGACCGGTCCGTGCTACCTCCACCTCCACCTGCGCCCTGCGGCAGGTCGAAAGTGGCCTCCTCTTTCCACACCGGTGCCACGCTCTTCTCCGCCACGGAGGTCTGATACTTCTCCTTGCCCACTTGCATGACCGCGTACGCATCGTTGGTGCCGCTTTTCCCCTTTATCCTGAGGCCTCTGGCTTGGAGCACCGTTACCTGGGCGCTTGTGGGACACCACAGCTGATCCGACAGAGACATGCTGACAACACTTGTTGCTGGATTAACACCGCGCACAAATCAAATCCAAAACACAAAACGTGGAGGTGTCTACCATGAGTACCACCGTGAGACTGTGCTGGTCTGGAGAGAGGAAAAGTTTTTTTTCCCGTGAGCTCCGATGAACTTGAGGAAACAGCTGATTGAGGCGTGGTTACACCGACAGGGGGCCTCGGTTAAGACAAGACACTCCCCCCGGATTACATGACCTGTCTACCAAACTTGACACTCATCTTGTCAAGCCCATTCACGCCACAACAATCAGTCACTGGAGCCAATAGGCCACACCTGATCCTCGTTCAAACCTGCCAAAGTGCATCAGCGTCAAATCATCTGCATACACACGAGGACTGATTAAGAAGACAGTTTTTAATCATCTAGTCCCTTGATTGTCTTTTCATTAAATACATATTTAAGCAGATTTTACTGTGCCCTGTTATAATCTCTAGTCACAGTCCTCCCCTACCTTAACTATGTTTCTGATCTAGGTGTGATAGTTGTCTTGGAGAGAGGACAGGATACCTGACAGGCCTGTGACAGCTGATAGGGTTCATATGGTTGGAGTTTCAGGTGTAGCTCCACTTTGAATCTTAATCAGGCTGCAGTGTCAACATCAGGTAGATTGAATTCTCTATCTCAAATGTGTTTTTGTGTGTTTGTTTCAGCCTCCTCGTGGACTGAATACCTCATCAGACTCCTTCAGACTGCATTCTTAGCAATACAAGTTGGGATAAATCTTCAAAGAACCTGACTGGAATAAGGTTCTTATGGAAAATGTATGTATTTTAGACAGTTATGTACCTGTCCAAATCAGTCTGTTTGTTTATAGTTGAGTAAAATCTTCTCATGCCACAATGAGCAGGATGTTTTATGATTGAACACTGACTCCTGCTGTTTAAGAAAGGGAATTCAATTAAATGAACATAATTTCTGCTCCTTTGCATCACTCTAAATCTCAAATCCTCTTAATGAAGGACTTTCCCAACATCCTGAGAAAACCAAAGCCTACGGTATCACACACAGCCTGAAAATGTTTGATCTCACTTTCTCCTCTTTGTGGTGCCAAACGAAGATTAAAGGTGAAGATAGAAAGTTGAGCCAATTAGCACAGTGACGCACAAAGTGTTGGCATTGCATAGTCAGTGTCTGTTTGACTGCGATTAACCACTGTAGTACTAGGCACTTTCTTAATGGCTGTGGACCTGTTAAAAGATATTCAGAAATAAATCAGCTTTTACAAAAAAAAGTCTTTGTCATTAGAAGATAATGTTTTAATCAGACACACAACAAACAATTGCATATGGTATTAAAAAGGAGGCAGAAAAAATAAAGGTCACAACAGGACTTTGATCATAAAAAGACAAGCTGACCTCTTAGCAGCGTTTGACCTTTCTGTACTCTAAGTGCAATTATTCTGCTAACTTCAAATCATACAAATAATGTAAATAAATATAGATTTTACACTGTAAAAACATAAAAATACTTTTTATTCTGATTCTGGTAAAAACGACACAGTTACAGGAATAATCAATATAAACTTCTACTTCTGATAATTCACAGTCACCATTATGTAAGCTGCTGAAGAAGAAGTAAGAGTCAAACATTCGCTGCGTCCTCATTGTCCTTCTGTTAAATCTTGTCGGCTTTTATCCTCCTCTGGATTTTCATCCTCTAAATGTTTGTTGTCACTTTGGTCCCCCTGGTCCTGCTCACCTACAAGAACCTTACTGTAAAGTTTCTGCTGCTCTTCTTTGAAAGCATCTTTCACTTTGGCTCGTTTCAGCCCTCCATCCCTGATGGAGAAGAAGTATCACAGACAGACACAGTGTCATTAGTTACTTTTTTCACTAACAACTGAAGGGAATAACAAAGACTGGCCACATGAATTACCTTCAGGATGCAGCTCTGCACAGTTTTCTGTCAAAGCTAAAATACCAATGACAATGTCTCTTGTGAATCAGCATCTGTCTCTTTCTAACACAGTTTTAACTAGTTTTACTGATGTATATCATGACTGTAGGTGTGTTTCCATCCAATTGTTTTAATCCACATTTTCATTTTGTGATTGAAAGAACGTGAGTAGGAAAAAAAATGCAAAAATGTTTTTACAGATTTTTAAGCTAAGGTGAAAAAACAAAATGTGACAATGTGCAATGGAAACAACGAAAATGGCGGCAGACAAAAACATCAGATTTGTGTGAAAAGACGAGGAGACTGTGACCTTCCTCAAATGAATACATGTAAATTTCCATCCTACATTTGTTCCCACTGTTTGAGGTTTGGCTGCCACTCTTTTAGTTACTTTATCTTGGAAAATTAGTGCCTCCTACTTATTTGCTCAGCAGTAGCACATACATAAATAGACTTTTTCTGGCCATATTTCTGAAAATTCTCTTAAAATGTGCTCTGCATTTGGATGAAACCTAATGACTAATGGCTAATGACTCACCAGATGAGATCGACTAATCCTCCTTGTGCAGCTATGGCTGCTTTCACTCTGTTGGCAAACTGCACTGCATCCTCCCCTTCCTATACAAGGACAATAAAAAACAACAGGCTAAGAAAAGGTGGGAAAAAAAACAGATGATCTGAAAGTTCAATCGCTGATTTTGATAATACACAAAACATTTCTCTGTAAGGTGTCACCTCTCTGTTCATAGGTGGCAGGTACCAAACACTGCAGACGATGGCCCAGCTGCTCATCATCCTCAGCAGATAATTCACTATGCCAAACTTACTGCTGTTCCAGAAAGCATCCCCAAACCGAGGATCATACTGCAAGATGGAGATGAAGTCATATCAAGCGTACGTAAGAACAAAATGAGCAGAGAAGAGGAAAAAGAGCAGCTCCTACTTTTATAGCAACTGGATAGACGGTGCAGCCGATTTCAAAGCTGCCCTTTTTGAACATCATCACTGATGTGTTGTTGATGCAAGTACCTGTAGAGGACACAGTGAGAAGCTCTTATCAACACTAAACAACAAACTTTACAGGCTCCAAATGTGTGTTTAAAAGAATTACATCATCATATACAGTACACACCCTCAGGGAAGATCAGGATGGGCTGTTTGGTTTTGTCAGCAACATGATCGCCAAGTCTGAAACGACAACGACCAAAATCTTTCTATTAGTCTTACATTGAGAGTTTAAGCCCAGTGACTTTAAATCCAGTCCAAACTGTTGCTATTATAGACATACACATGGTGTACATCAAGTTCACTAAAGTGCTTTTAAATTACATGAAATGTGTGCCTTTAAACGCCAGGCTGCCAGGGTTGGTATCAGTGTGTAAACTACTACTAACATCTATGATTAAGCGACTACACAATAATCCAGTTTTAGGTTAGACAATGATACTCACTGTTAAACTCATCGTTTGATGGCAGCCATACATAATCATGCATCATAAACTAAAAGCGCTGAGGTTACTTGTAACACATTTTTATTATGTCTGTGCAAGACTACTGCACCTTATGTTTAAGTCATTATGTGCCAAATGTGCATAGGCCACAATCAAATGTTTTAACCTCACCACCCGTTCACAATAAGTCATATACAGACATAAACAGGCATGAACAACATGTGTCCTAAATGTTAACACGTTGCTCAGCAGCAGCACTGACAGTAATGTAACTGGAATAACAATGAGAAGATGCACTGTTACCTCTTGGCCACTAGGTGTCTGTCTTTGACTTCTGATCTTTCAAACCAGATGTGAGGAGAGGATTTGACCATGGCTCGCTGGATCATTCCCATCAACCCTCCATGTACCTGGCCGACCTGAGAGACGAGTTGAACTCAAGGTCAGCTCAAAAACATCTAAAGCTGAGCTATTTTTTTTTTTATAACCTTTCATTTTTATGAAGACTGAACATGCACTCTCACTCCCACAAACACATAGAGACACAAACTTTTATACCATCGAGTAGCAGCCGTCATTGGCCAAGATGATGACATCAATGGGTGTTGTGTGATTGGCCACACAGATACCGCCATTCTGTGGTTTGTTCTCTCTGAAATTAAAACACAGACACACAACTCAGTGACAAACAAACATCCAGCCTAACACACCAAACACTTACCATTACATTCTCTGAAACAGAGACATTTACAAATAGCTGTTAAGAGCTCTGATAATTAGAATGTATTCGGTGAGTTAAAGTGTCTGTGAGGGAAGCTGATAATGTTGCTGAATATTAAACATGTTGTACCTGTTATGATAGGTGATGATTGCTGTGAGAGCTCTGACAAAGATGCGGTAACACATTAGATGAACCTTCTCACTCAGGAGGAACCTTAGCCTGAAGACATGCAGCATAATGTTACAGCAATTACTGCAGTACCCCGACGACGCACGTGTCAAGGTCAATCAAACAAACAAGGTACAGAACAACCACTTCTTTTTTTTTTTAAAGAGCAGAACCATCAGAAAATGTTATTTTAATGTGTACATCCAGTCACTGCTGTAGCTTTCTACTGTTGTTATTGGGACCTAACTTTACATGCATGCTTCCTATGAGGGGAAACTTACTCTGTATTTGGTAAAAGGCCCACTAAAGTGGTCAGAACTAGCAGCAGACTGATAGCAGTGACTGCCAGAGTAACTCTGCAGAGAAAAGAACATACATTTGACAAGACTGCATCAGTTCTTCACCCATTCATAGATGTTGTACTATGAGATGAATCTTTCTGCTTTTACCGCATACTGTGTGCTGTTCTGACCTGAGAGGCAGCAGGACGCTGTAGCGGATGAGCACGCCGAGGCCCCACAGCACAGTGAGTCTCACACTTATATGACGGAAGTTGTAGTTGCTTCGAGTCAGCAAGTTCCAGCTCTCCAGTTCCTGGGCTGTAAAACGCTTTGTCACCTCGTCATCCATGATGCTCTCCACACCTCTCCGGCAGAAGTAGAAGATGTCAGACATCTCAAACTCCGGCTCTGAGCGCAGACAGCTGGCTAAACCGCGGAGCTCCTGGATCTCCTGCTGCAAAGACGACGGTGGTTCTTTGGCTATGATTCCTACAGTGAGAACGAAAAGAAGACATTTGAGTTAATGGTAAAAATAAAATAGACACAGTGAGCATCCGTGATGGAAAAACTTTATTTGTTACCACTGCTATATGGCTTATAGAGGTGCTCCTTCTTTTCCTTTGCTCCCATCTCCATTCGTGAGGTTGCCCACTAATAAAACAAAAAAAAACATTAAGACAACTATGATGAAGTATGATTGTTTGCTTACAGCAACGCAAGAGTAAGAGTAGGAACTAAAGACTTAAACTGATACCCTACTGTTGCTGACTAGCAGCTATAAAGGTGAAACAGGAGCAGTGTAACCCTCCAAATTTCATTCATTGTTAGAGATTCAAAGAGAATATGGGCAGTACAGATGATCAGAGTGATGAACTTAGGCAACACAGTCCCTGAAGACTAGTCCAGTTTCAGTTTCAAGTTCTCTACCCTTTGTCTGACTTACTCGAGCATAAATAGGTCACACTTTTGATGGATCAGGCCTCTGTGCCAGCCTGGAGAGGGGACATTTAAAGAACCACTGCCTGGTGTGTACTCCAAATAAAACACAAATGTGTATTCCGGGGGGGGCTGTAGCCCATGGAAGGCAAACTATTCACAAACAATCTTATATAAACACACTCGTATGCCATCAAGTACTCTTGGACCCGCCGCATGAAGCTAAGATGATTGACACTACCAAAAACTTGCCAATCTTGCAAGATATTAAAGCTGATTTGGAGAGGTGCATTTGAATTAATTCAAATTAACGGGGTGTCATTTAAAATTTATTTGATGTTGGAAAACACACAGCCCTACACCACACAGCTAATCCTTGAAGAGCTAAATTAAGATGTGGACAGTACAGACTAAATAGCATGCTGCCTTGTGACAGGTAGAATTTGACCACGTGCTCCATATATCTGTTATAGTCCACTGGGTAAGCATGGACCTGAGCTCTCTGGGTTGAAACTAACATTTAGCTGGTTTGCTTTATGCCTGGACAAAGCAAAGAGAAAAGCCAGAGAGGGTCTTTGGACAAAATGTCAGAATTTGGCTGGAGGACCATCCACATATATGCGTACACACAGGAACCTGGACACCGCAGGTTTACGATGGATCAGGAGAGTCTGCAGCTCCTCCTACCCTCCAGGCAAAATCCAGCAGAAAGGCAGTCAGAGCCCCAAGGACCAACTCAAAGGGTGGTACATCTGTCTTACAACAGTTGTCAACTGTCCTACAACTTTTAGAAAATTGGGAAAGCATTTTGCAACCTTGTCAAACAACAGGATTGCCCCTGTTCGTTCAGCTTTAATTGTTATCATGAGTGTAGAAGGGGAGGTCGAGAGTTGTGGTACACTTATCTTTGTTCCAACAGTGTAAACTCCCTGCAGTATCTATACCACCTCAGATGTTAGTCCCATGGCTAAAGGATCACTCCTCCCAGGGGTCTGCCCTAAAATCTAACTCCCCTCGAGGAAAGGGAAACGCTCTGTGCTTCCAACAGTCCATCGGAGCTTCTAGCGGTCCCATCTGACAGGGAATGCATTTTTTTACACTGCAACTATTTTGTGTCTCTAATGCTCCAGATATATATACTGTATATTACTGCAACAGTTTAGAGGTAAAATATAAAGAAACCTTTTCAGTTGACAAACAACATACAGTATTAATACAATACAATACAAAACAGACACCAAACTCACCTCAAAGATCTTGAGAAGTGTCCTCATGTAGAGTCTCCTGATACCAAGAGAGACTCCGAGTACAGCTGGCACAATTATGAAGACAAATAGAGCAGACAACCACACAGTGATGGCGATGCTAAGACACCTGCACAGCAGGTTGTCAGCAGGAAATATAAACCAAGTCATGCCTCTCAACAGCAGAAGAGAGAGCAACGATACTGCACACCACGGCGAACACACTGTCTTCTGGTCTGGTTGAAGTCTTCGTGTTTGAAGCTGATGCTGAAATTTGCCTCAGGTGTAACTCATCGTCTACATCTGACGGAGACAACACAAAGTATCAAGATCAGTAAATATCTCACATGTTCAGTTTCAAGTGACTTTTTCTACATTGTGATTGGCCTTTTGAGCAACATCATACTTTGCTAAGTATGTAAGGCAGATTTTCACTCACAGGGCAAGAGAGCCTGCAAAAGTATTCAATAAGTCTTTAATACATATATAGAAATAATCTATCTTGTAGTCAAATTAAAACAATATTATTTAAAAAATTACAAACAAAATAGTCAGCAGAAGTTTTTAAGAATGTATCGAGAGCACCGTGTCACTCTCAACCTATCCAGAGCACAGAGGTCTGTTTGTGCACAGTTGCGATGAGATATCTCGACTCTGGCGACTCTGGTTTTCGAGTGGAAGCGTCCAGTTTCCACTCAAAACCAGAGTATACCAGAGGACGGAGAGTGTCTCCTGTGTCATCTGGGAGAAAAAAGTTGAAAATGAAATACACTTTTTGTTCTATCGTCCATTGTATCATCTAAAGAGCAGGGTTGTGTTTATGTTTCTGTTCTGCATTGTTTGGCATGCTCAGTGCTTTACAAAGCAACAGACCCAAAAGAAGGTCACACGAGAAAAGTAAAAAATGTAAAACACGACAGATTCAACGCCACAGAAACAGGCAGTACAATGAAAAGAAAAATTAAATTCCAGCTATTCATTGATGGCCTAGAAAAATTTAGTGGTCTACTGTTGTTGGGGAACTTCTGTTATTTAGGGACTTTATTGAAAGAAAAATAACTTTCTTTATGAATTTATTGACTTATTTGAACATCTTGAGGGAGTATGTTGCTCACAGGTGTATCAGCTGTTGCTTTATTGTTGGAAAAACTGCAATAGCTGTATTTTCATGGTGTCAGAAACAGGTGGTGAATTCATAGAGGGAAATTACTTCAGTTCACCTGTTGGCTGGTTAGCATCTTGTATAGCTGTGTAGATAAAAATATCAGAATATTTTCAATGATTACCTGTGTTATCACTAAAAGTTCAAAATGTTAATGTTAGCTACAATAGTTAGTACAGAGTAAGAGACACCAAGCACATAATTAAGAATTAAAGCTAATTAATTGGTCATTATGTAGCTTTAGTTTCTAATTTAGGAACAATGCTTTGTCATTTAACGTCATGGCTAATTAAAATTTGAATTAACAGCAAATAATTGTAACTTTAATGGGGTCACGTTTAAGTTAGACGTCTATCCTTTTCAAATTAATCCCCACCGATGTAAAGTTATTGATTATTGGGAAGTTTATGCGGCTATAAATGCTTCGTAACATGCTAGCTGTAATGGGAGCAGCTAGGTTAATAAGGCTGACGTTAACCGCTGGCTAATGGCTAATCATGTGTTAGCTATAGCCGGTAACGGCTCGGCTCTTACCGTCCGCCCGATTTAACGCGACTCCTGTGCCGGGGGAGAGTTGGGATGGCAGGCGGTCAGATAGCTCTCCATCTGGGGATGTCTTTACACTGTGCTGCCGGCTCTGCAGGCTGTTAGCAACATGCTACAAGTGCGGTTGTATAGAGTCGTCATGGCAACAGGTCGGTGGCCAATGAGGTGCTGCTGTCACTGCTCTGTGGGCGGGACATGCACAGTAAATCTGATTACAGTGAGGTGGTGTGAGGTAAATCTGTGGTCTGATACTGACTCTAACTGGAATTAATGCTTTCACACTGAAAAATGAAATTAAATATTGTCATCATAAATCAATACCAGTGGATAAAAATGCTCAAAAAATACTGCACCCAAATATAATGAACAACAGTTTCCTTCCTTTTTCCTGTACAGATCATTTTGATCAAGCTTTTTATTGCTAAAAGAGTGCCATGTGACTGTAAAATGTATGAATTAAATAGCTTTGCAATTCATTTGTACACTATTAAACTCTACTGTAAGTTAGGTTTAATAAAAAAAATGAATTAATTGAAAAAACGTTTTAATTTTACTAGATCTTTAAGTTTTCAGTGATGTATTTGTTTATATTATATAAATTAATTTCTTATGATCTATTGTTGTAAAAATTCACACACACCAAAATACGTAACTCAACCTGAAATTAAATACAAAGAAAGAAAGAAAACTAATCTGTGAATAAAAATATAGATATAGAGAGTATGTGTAGAGAAACTCTTACTTTGACCGGAGGCTGTCCACAAAGAGAAAATATTCACTTCATCACTTCTTAAAGTGAGAACATGAGGACTAAGACTAAGACTAAGACTTTATGGTTTCTGTAGTCAATTTAGTCAATTTATTTACATGAACCTGGACTTAGACAACTGGACTGTCTTGGTTGTCAATCAGTTTAACAAGTTTCAAAACCTCTATACCCTCTATACACTTTATCAACAATCAAATTTGAGAATAAAGAGAGTAAAGGTCTGCGTGTGCTGTTTCTGTTAAAAGCCAAGTTGGCTCTTTCTCAGCAAAAGTCAGTAGAGAAAGACGTTTTTGTTTATAGTACAACAGAAGACTTGCCAGTTTGCTACTTACACTTTTTGTAAATGTCAGAACTGTATTTGTCCCCATCTTTATTTGTTGTTAAGAGCCTCATTCCATAGTTCAGTAAATTATTCATTTCAATAAACCACACTGAAATGTTTGGGTTTTGAACATCTCAGACAGTCAGAAGCAAATCCACTTTATTTTGATCTCCATAAGCAGAGGCTCAGTTGTCTCATATGCCTACAAGCCATGTATTCTAAATGTGGTTGCCTTGCATAGGATTTGATGTTTTGATGTTACTGCATTAATTGTCCATTTCCAGGCTTCACTTAAAACATCAGCCTGTTTTCAGTTTTAGCATATGCTGTTGCTGATACCATAAGCTAACTGGTTGCTAATCTTTTCCCCCTTACTGAACTTTATTTGTGTGGTGGTGTAACAGCAGAACAGTGCTTAAGCCACATGATTCTATTTTTGTAGTTTTCATCAAACCTTTTTATTTTTTATTTTATTTTTATTTGTGCGATAAAGTGGTAACAACAACACAGTAGGACATAGGACAGAAACAAAGACGAATACAGTGACACATGACAGAGACAAAGAGGATATGTTTTTTGAAGTGGGAGTGTAAAAGGTACTAATGCATAATTAGCATGTCACCTAGAGTAGACAGCAGTCAGCACACTCAGAAATCCCTGCACGGATGCAAAGCAAAGCACTGCTGTGGACAGGGTCAGGAAGAAAACATGTTTTACAGCGCGTCATCAGTTAAAGTGTATAGCGCTATAGTGAGCATATTCTCACTGCTTTGCCTAGCTGTCAGATCTATGGCATAATACGCCATCCAGCACAGCTGGTCTTAGGTGTAGGAATACATAAGTACTTCAGTTGAGACAATGTAGTGCCAAGGGAAAGAACTGACGACGCTGAACTATCCCTTTAAACACAGAAGCAGCTTGTGAGTGTTGAAGTTTTTGGAGTTCCTGGAAATTAAGCATGTTTGATGGAGATGGGCTGAGTAATGGGAAATATTTAATAGAATATTGCAATTAATAAATTTTTCTGTTAGTAAAGAATTGCAGTTTCTTTTCAATGAGTAATCAGTAATTCATTCACCTAACTCTAAGCTTAAAAACTAGTCTTCACCCCAAAAATTTACTTAGTTTACATTTTGGGGACCAAGTGTTTGTCCCCAGATGGGAGCAGAGTCCCCATCAGGTGACTTGAGGACTCAAAGGACACACATCTACATACACAACATGCTACAGACCAGTTTTCTGTGCTCAAGTTCCAATAAAAACCTTTATTTTTATATATATTCTGCTACAAATTTCAGTTGTTTCTTGCATGCATAGTTTCACACAGTTAAGACAAGTAAAATCACAAAGTAAGACTTCCCTTTAGGAGAATAATCTTTACTTTATAGCATGCATATATCCCCGTGTCCATTTATAAACAGTCAACCAATAATTTAGCTGCCCCGGGAACCAACCGGCATTTGAAGCAGCATATCTGAAAATATAATCCAGTGGATCATAATTTCTAAAACATACTGCATACACTTACTACACTGAATAAGACTCAAATAATATTTTTTGTAAACTTTCTTTGGCTTTTTGCATAAAGAAGCTAATGCTGCTTCTTTACAAATATTTATAATGAAAGTAAGAGGGTAGAGAAATTGGTATTAGAGATTATGCTATGGGGCAGTTTATGGATGAGGTTGATTGTTCAATTCATTTTGAGGTATTAATGTTCAAAGTGAAAATGTTACACCGAAGTGAAAACCACTTCAGCACTGTTCTGTCGACTCACAAAATCCCAATAAACAAGAACATTTAACAAAGCTTTGATTTTTTTTTAACATCATCTACCAATGTGAGTTAAGGTTTAGATGATCAGTTAAACTGCACATGTATTCATGCAGAATAATATTCAGAATTAGTAGAACATACATGTAATTAAAAAGGCCTATCACAGTAGTCGAGATTAGCAACTCACTGTACCTAGACAGGATTTCCCTCGAGAATTTTTGCAGTTGGAGGAGTCTTATGCACACTGAACATTACATATATATCACAGTAAGATAGGCATAATGTATTTAAAATCAGAAGAACTTGCATCAGTGCTACATTACACATAATTACAAAACAAATATCAGTTTGCTTTAACCAGGGTTCTGACAATAGTCTTAATGGACATAATAAATCTACATTAGAGGGTGGAGAGAAACAACAGTATGCACAAAACACAAACACACAGCTTTGACAGGATCACATGAAATGTTTCCATATTGCCATATTGTATTTGTGCTTGAGATGTCATCAGTATTAGAAAAAGAAATGTGCTGTATTGGTGTCGGTTTTGCTGGCATACTGCTGTAGCTGAAAATATTTTTTTATTACTTGCTACAGTTATGAACATAATATAGTCTTTGAGCAAAGTAACTCCCATTCCCCTTCACCCATTGAGTCAACAGCCACATCAGCATTAGAATGTGTTATTACTGTTGTTTTTACTAAAGGAAAATATGCTTTTTAAAATATACTTTGTAAAAGTCAGAAATGCAGCTGTTGGTTTTATTTATGCTCTAAGAAAACAGCAGCAGCATATAATCAACAGTGTTGCTCCCGGCTGTAGTCGTCAGCCTTTGTGCTTCAGCATGGCAGTTTCAGGGCAGGGTTGATATGTTTCTGTTTTCTCGTTCACTGACAGTTCAGAAGTTCAAAATCCATCAGTAGTTCTGTGCTGGTCTTTCTCCTCATCCTCACATAGCAACAGAGAATCCATGTTGTGTTCTGACATGTCGACTCTCTGTCGGGAACTCATCGAGACATCATCCGGACAAATTCTGTGCAATGTAGAAAAGGACAGGTTGTTTTACAAAGCTTTAATTAATAAGAAATATTCAACAATATTCCTTAATATTCCAAATTATATTTGAGGGTTTGTATCTCTAGTGGGTGGGTGGAGATGTAGGATTGAGCACCTGCTATCCCCACTTTTTTTAATTTCACTAATAAGAGCCTTGTTAACTTAAAAAAACATGAACTGTGCGATCAAATGTTGCTTTGATGTTGTTACTGATTGCAAGAATAGTTGCGTTAATGTGAACAGCAGCACTTTCTGATATTTTCATCCCTCACACCATGTATGCATCTTATTCTCTGTGGGTAATCTATGAGGTGCCATAATCCCTTGGTATGGAGATAATCTGACAGACAGACCTGCTGCCTTCATCCCCTCACCTCACTATCAGCATGGTATTTGGATATCAGCAGTACACGTGTTGGGATTTTGCTTACACTCTGAAATGTGTGTGCGTGTGTATGTTTAATAGAGAGTCAGAATGATGGAAATAGATACACACCAACACAGAAGGATGTTGTGTAAGCATGTTTCCAGGCTCTGCAAGCAGAGAAATGTGTTGTGTGGTATGAATTGCAAAGTACGCCGTCACATACCTTCGAAGTCTACGTGCCCGTCTCCGTTGAGGTCAATGTCTCGTAGGATGTCCTCCAGGTCTCTGTGTCCAACCTGAAAAAGTCAGATTGTGGGAGAGGTGTGAATGTCCGTGGCAAGATACACAAGTGGAGCAAACAGACAAGATTCAGAGAGACACCGTGATTGATGGAGAACTACAAAGAGGAGGACAGACTCTCCCAGCAGCTCTGTACCTGTTGTCCTAAAAGTTTTTTCATGGCTTCTCTCAGCTCTGCTGTGCTGATCTGGCCGTCACCGTTAGTGTCAAACTGAGAAAAAGAAACAAATGAATAAAACATAGAAACTCACCATTGCCACCATCACTTAACTACGAATATAGCTGCAGAACATCCTCAATATTATTGTCACTTGTATCTGCTATTGTATTGCATTTGCAGCGGCATGGCTACCATTCCTGTAATCCTCTCTGAAGATATTCTTTCTATAAAGTAACACTCTCAGAACTCTTCACATATTTTATCAATTTTACACCCTGGTGTTTAAACTCTGCCAGCTTTGTGAGCTTGTTCCCATGTATTTCCTCACCTCCTTGAATGCATCCCTCAGCTCTTTCACTCCAATCATGTCTGCAGTTTCAGCCAGAAGTTTGGGCCCCATGAGTTCAACAAAGTCCTCAAAGTCCACATGTCCTCCCACTATTGGACAGATTGAAAAGAGGAAGCTGGGTTAACCTTCAGAGACTAAAAGGACTGATTGATTTATTTCCACTCCAACTGATGAATAGTGATGTTGAAGCCTAAGCAGACTGTTAAACTATTGAAATCACGAGCGTTTGATTCTGACAGTTTTACTTACGATTCATGTTGATCTGCTGGCTCAGTTCTATCAGCTCCATCTCCGTTGGCATGTAGCCCATCGTTCTCATGCAGTTCCCCAGATCTTTACAGCCGATAAACCCATCTTTATCTTTGTCGAACTCCTTGAATGCCTCACGCAGCTCTGAGAGCAAACGAGAGAGGGGTATGAATGTGAGAGAGATGTGAAAATTACGGTTATATTTTCACATTCTTTATTTTTCTATATAACATACCATCCATTTCTTCTGGCCTCAACTCTCGGTCCTGTGAAGGATCACAACACAAGGTTAAGAGCCAAACACTGCTGATATTTTTAAAATCATGCCAATATGCAGCATTGCTCACACAATATGATGCTGGAGAAAAAAAATTAATAGGCAAATGCAGGTATGTGACACAGAGTGCCAAGAGTCTGCAGGTTTCCTTCCATCCAAAGAGGAAGAGCTCATCAGTGAGATCACCTGCTGAAGGAAACATGCAGACTCCTGGCACTGTGTGGAAAAATAACACAGTAGGTAATAGGATAAAAGTAAACTAGCAAAAACAAGATGAAATATAAGATCTTGTGGCATTTCTGTAGAGAGGAAGCTGAACCATTTACGTATTTGTAGCGAATTCATTTTTGTTTAGGAAAGTTGTTTGCATTTCTGAGTGTGGAGATGCAGAGACGATGCAACAGTTTCCTTATTTGCCAGTCCACTGAAGTAAAATGACCCAATCTCAACCCCTGCATCCGTTAGGAGCAGCCAGGTGAGAGCTCGTCATCAGAACAGTCAGTAAAACAGCGGTCGACTACACCCAGGGTTTCAACACTGATGTTTTCTTTAATAACAAGACTCGTGTTGTCACTGCTTGAAATAACGAAGAGGAATAATCATCATGTGTGAGAATTTCTTCTATCACCATAACCGTGCTTTAATAATCCTCCAACCTGCTACAAATGCCCACCATGTTTATGATACAACCTCATGCATAAACACACACACACACACACACACACCCTTCCATTCAGCATTCTTGCTGTCAACAAGACTTCATACTAAAAAAAACCACCATCCTCTCAGCTCACCACGCTCATTTACATGCTGTAAGTGCTGACGTTCATCACACATTGCTGTTATTGTGCGTACACTGCATTGTGTGCTAATCTCTTGGCATGCACATGATATTGTCTGGACTTACGTACAGCCTGCCGGCTCTCAGCGAAGCCCTTGCGTAGAAAGATGCATGCAGGCCCCAGTACGTTGTGCATGTTGGCTCCGTTCTGGGCCAGGGCCACTAGCGGCTCAAGATAGGCCCCCCCAGAACCCCCCTCCTCACAGGACTGCACTGCTTTGTAGTTCTTCTTCTGGTCCTGGAGCAGCAGGCAGCAGGGCAGGGGGGCCAGATATGGGAGCAGGGGCAAAGACAGGGGCAGAGACCGTGACTCAGATTGTGGCAGCATGGAGTCAACAAGGAGGTGGGATGGATGTGGGTGTGGGTGGAGGAGGGGGGGGGGGATCAGAGGTGACAGACATATGTCTGTCAATCATAGAGAAATGTGGTGTCAGGTCAGTCATGATGGAGGAAAGCACCTCAGTCAGAGGGAAGAGGTTGTAATTTATTATGACAAGAGCAACTGATGCCATCCGTGAATCTGTCCTGTAAGCCCAAATCCTGCACAACAAAACACCACCAAGCCCTCATATCGTGTGTTACGTGTCACGGCATAGAAAAAATGCTGTGTCACAGTCTTCAGCTGCACATTTTCTTGCCTTAAAGAAAATTTGATGACAAAATTTGGTCTTAGATTTGAGCAAGTTATGAAATTATTTCCATATAATTTAAACATTTGCTTTGATCTAGGATAACAGCAACATCGCTGCAAAAAAGTCTGATGGAGCAAGCAGTCAGATGACCGTGCAAGTTTTAAAGAACTTCCCCAGGTTAGCTAAACCTATTTGGAGGAGAACAGTGAAATCATTACCTAAACTATTTGTTGTAAACACTGATCACAGTTTACACTCAAATATAACTTAACTACCATATTTGTGCAGTGAAGGGTTAATATCTGATTTTCAGTGTTATCTTTTTGATTACCTGACTCATTTAGAACTTGTCTGATCATCTGACTGCTCATGTTTCAGACTTTGTTGTTGCAATGCTGCTCTCAAATTTCAACACTGACTTTGGTGAGTGCAATATGATCATGAACGATAGCAATAATAGCCAGAACTGTAAAAATAAGACCCAAGTTGTAATAAACTGGAATAGTACACTATTAACTGCCATGTTTTAGTAGTAGCGGTAGTAATAGTGTACACAGAGTACACAGACTCATTCTGGGATAGTTACTTGAATTTCTGTGGCAAGTGATGAGTTATTTTGTGCACATTGCAAAATAATTGTGTCGTTCAGAAGAGGAGGCTGAAGTTCAGCCAGCCATTTAATTATAATTACCAATTAGCCAATCAACCAGGGGGTCCTCACAGCAGTGATCCCAATTACAAAGAGAGCTACAGGTTAATTAAAAACGCTGCCTGCCAGTGAACAAAGTCAAATAAGGTCCAACCATTGCTCTGACGAATATTTGAATTAGAAAGAGGAGCAGCCTAATAATGAGGCTAAATGCAGAAGACAAGAGATGGAAAATGACTCTTCATGCTCTGTGACAGTGAGAAATGGGTATATACTCTTAATTTAAGCGCTGTATTTTGTCCCTTAAGTGTCCTGTCCAACAAAAGAGAAATGCCCTGTGTTATAAAAAGTGACCTGTAATTTCAAATTTAGCTCAGTAGTATTTGCACGTTGTCACTTAACTGATGTTGCTTTAGTTCAGAGAGCAATGATCATTATGAAAACAACATTAGCCTGGCAAGGCAACAACATAATTATGCATTCTGAATATTAAGCAAGTGTTCCTTATTCCTTACTCCATCTCATCATGAAACTATGTCATGGCTTTGCCATCCTAGGAAAAAAAAAAATCAGCTCAGAGAACACTACTGAATGATGCATCAGAGGGGATTTAGAAGTGAGTATGCTGACAGAAAAATAAGTAGCACTACACCACTGCTCCTCTGCACAATTTAGTCAAGTGGAGAGTTTAAAGCAGTAACATCTCTTATTGCTTATAAAACATGATAATGTTGGTCTATTCTTCAATTACTGCAGTGTAACATCCAACTCAGTCGAGGAAAATCCAGCTAAAAGTGAGTTGACTTGCTGTCACAGCGAATTACTAAGGGACCATTTTTGCTGCTGCTTCAAATCAAGAGCTAGTTCCTGTCTTCAGATGCTTTTTTACAGTAAACATAAGACATCTACATCCATACATAATGAAAAATTAATATGCACACATATACTACACGCAAATATACACAGTATTACGCTTTGCAATTGACCTTCACACTCCATCTGTTACCATGCCAGTCCTGATGCCAGTTCATGCATTCCTACAGTCTCCACCACAGGAACGGATGCCCACTGGGTAATCTGACCAAGTGATGCATGGAGCAGGGCTGTCTGTGGGTATATCGTGCCAGAAAAGTACTATGAAGCCACGTGCTAGCGGTTATATAACCAAAAAATAAAAAATAAAAAAGAATCCTGAAACAGTGTCAGAGAAAAGCTGAAGTCAACCAAGAACTTCTCCAGCACTCCAACCATTTTGTACAGATGGCATCAACAGTTGCATGTCATATTGTGTTTCCTCAAGGATGTGCAGCTGCTGATATGAAGGAGAATCTATTTGTGGGAATGTCTGCCTGCTACACCAAGAGTCTATTCAAGCATACATTGATACAAAGAGGGCAGCAGATGCAAGAGATGTATTGTACGAACGAAGGTTGTCTTCTTGAGCCTTTACAAACATGGCTCTGAATGTTCTCCCTTCGTTGTCCCTCAATTGTGCGTTCATGTTGTTGTCTAAAAGCCTCAACGCCAGTGGCACGTAGGTCAAACAGCACACCTGTTTGCAACATTTCTACTGACTGGTCACATCCCACAGGTGCAGGTTCAACAGGTTAGCATGTTTTGCTGGCATAACTGACTCTAAAGTTTGGTGGTGTGATCCATATTTGCTGACTTTACCTCAGTCAGCACCAGCCAACTCCTCTGACCTCCATCTAAAAAGCTAGGGAATGCAACCAGGCGCTAACGAGCACAGAGGGAAGTTATCTAAATAGATATAAGATGCAAATGTCATATTAGCGCTGCGCAATTCATAAAGCACTTGCATAACGAGTTTTAGAGGAAGTCACAAAAGTCCTAATCAATAATCAAGCTCCTGTTGGCGAACATTAACTGAAACTACAGCAGTACTCTCTCATGTGCTTAGAGTTCAGCAACACAAAACACAGTTCAAGACAGCCTGTAAGTGAACACCCAGTCAGACAGCACACAGGGTTCAGTCAGTCAAATAGCCTTCGGTCAGGTTGGGGACACACCATGAGACAAAACATGCACCAACAGTCAGGGGAGACCACAGCAGAGTGAAAAACCTCAGAGCGGACCTTACCTTCTTGGTGGAAATTTTAAGCGACTTTACAGAGTTGCCCATTGCAAAAAAAAAAAAAAAAAAAATCCTTCTTGTTTTATGTTTTTTCTCTAACTGTGTCTGTGTTGGTGTGGCAGTTTGTAGGTGTACGTGTATGCATGTGTGTTTGCATATGTTTCCGGGCATGCATGGGAATAGGAGTGATTAGAAAGGGAAAGAAGGTTCAGTGGGTCACTGACTAATATAAGAGGACATTTGGGAAAAGGAAGAGAGAGGAGCAGAGATATCATAGGAAGCAGAGGAGATAGGAGGAAGAGGACGAAGGGGTGTACAGGGTGGACCTAGAGGCAAGGACGCTGGGAGGTATGAGGGGAGGGACACTGAGACAAAGAAGGAAATATGTAAACAAGAACAAAGGACAGATCGGAACAACACAAAGATAACCAAGGGAGAGGAAGCATGCATGTGATCAAAGCGAGACGCAAGCGCCAGGAGTAGAAAAAGCAAGATTGCTTATTCATTCCATCCTCTCTCCTACAGTGTCTCTCCTCCCTCCCTCCTCTATACCCTCTCTCTCTCTCTCCGTCTCTCTCTCCCCGGGTCCGTCTGTCTGTCTCTTGCTCTTTTCTCCTCACTCTCCCGCTCACGCCACAGTTTTTAAACCATCTATGTGAATGTGACAGAAGAAGCTCGTTCGGACATGCATATTACCTTCCCCTGAGCGAGGCGCTGGAGACACTAATCCAGCACACACACACACACACACACACACACACACACACACACACACACACACACACTTGATTAAACACACATGGATGTGGGGCTGTGGAGCTAAAAATATAACACACGCACTCTCTTTTCACCCCCTACCCTCCCACATCTCTCCCCACTCTTCCCCCAGCATCCATCCCCCCCAACCCCTCCATCTCTTTCTCTCTCTCTCTCTCTCTCTCTCTTTCACACACACAGACATAGAAGGAGAGAAACACACACACGCACATGTAGATGCACCACAAAGTCATGTTAGGCTTGAAGGGCATGGACACAGATCAAAGGCAAAATGTGCAAAAAAAAAAAAAGACCACCGAGGATGCAAATCAACACATGCAAATGCAAACACACGTACAATTACTCTTTATCAGCCTCTGCCATCAACAGACACACACACACACATCTATTGTAAAGTACTATGACTGAAATATTGAAAATCTTAAACACTAACAATGCACATGTATAGTAAAAATGTATAATTAAGAGGAAATTTCCATCTTATGCTACTTTCTGAGAGAAATATTGTACTTTATCTTACAGCTATATTTACTATGTATTTCGATTTTACACACAAACATATGATGAGCTTATAAAATATGATACATTGTTATATTTTAGTGTACCAAATGGTAAATAACAGTTTTTGTTTACAATTAGCTACCAGAGACAATATTAAAATGCTGCATCCATGTTAATACATTAGTAATAATAATCCAGTAATCTCATACATAATGTAAATGATAATATGAAACTCTAAAAGAAGACATCCTGCATAATGAGTTCTTAAACAGTAAGTTAAAGACCCCCATCCAGACATAGAAATGTCTATTACCTTGTTAAAATTTCTTAAAATTACATCTGGCTCATGAAAAAAAGCCAGAAATATATAAATCGTATATAAATCTAACAAATATACAATATCTTTCACATCAAAACTTTATCTGTTGGACACAGGATGTCTCCTCCTTCACTAAAAAGTCCCCCGGAGGCTTCAAGTTGCCACTTTAAACTTGTCTAAGTTGCATATTGAACCATGGGTGGCTTCCAAACTCTGCACGCACATACATGTTTTACAGTTAACGATGAGCGCAGAGAAACTTTCACCCTTCGGCAGATAAATTTTAAAACAGCCTTCTAGTGTCAAAACATCATTCTGCAGAGTGAAGATCAAACATCCAAGAGAAGTAACAATAAGCAAAACTTTCAAAAACGACAGCACACAGTATGAACTCTCACTTCAGCTTTTCACCAGCAGCATTCTCTCCTGAGGTGACTTTAGTAGCAGCCATTGCAACACTAATGAACATCCTTATTTCCCTCTCCTGTTCGACCTTGTCTATTCTCTGCTATTTTAATAAACACATTCACGCCGAAGTCGTTTCACATCTCGCTCCCATTCAATATCTCTGCGGCTCCTCTGTGTTGTTCTGCGGATGATTCATCCAGCCTCTCACCGGAGGCTCATTGTGAACTTCAGAACACATCAGACGTCAGACACAGGAGCCGTCAGCTCTCATAAAGTCAGACCATAGTGTGCACGGGCATGAGATCCATTTCCCCCCCCCCCTTCTCTTGCTGTCTCTCTGGCTGTATCCTTCTCGCTGACCCTTTCTCACTCACACAATTCACTTTACACATTTACATAACTGCTTACACACTACATATCAGGAGATTCATCTGAATATGTGGGGATTATTCTGGTCACACAAAGATTCATAATATATAAAGTGATGTTTTATGCAAAGAAATCTATATGCACTAGACAGGAAGCTCATTCCAGGTGGGAATATATAATAATTTGCTTTTTAATGAAGATTTTGAGGTCAAATATAATCCTGTTTCATCCACAGCCGTCAAGTGTGTTAAATGAGCTGAGAGATGTAGGTGGGGGAAGGAAGGGATTGATGTAATAACAAGCTCTTGTGCATCATCAGCTTTGTCTTTATCAAAATGAGAACGTTCTTTTGCTTTTATAGACGGGAACATTTTGTATCTTTTTTATATTTTGCAAAGTGGAATAACCACCTCATGAACAAACGTGGTCATTTCTTTAAAGCTGCTGAGTTTGCCTCACAGTGTATTCAAAGGGGTAAATACAGAGACAATGATATTTTTTCGTGCGCACATTTCTGTCGTCATTGGAGGACGTCTAGGCATTGAAACAGCACACTTGCGTCATCTTCTTGTGCTTTGGCTGAGACGTCACAGTTTTATTAACTCAGAAAAAACAATAATAGCTAAATCGTTCGTTGGGATTATTCTGGTATTTCTGTTTTATTACAGATACATGTACAAACAGTTAGTGCAGTGCGTCAGCAGGGGGGGAAATATTGACAGGTCTCATTTCAGTCAATTAAACCACTGTTGTTGTTCTTCCTCTGACTCATATATCCCGTCCTCTTTCTCATTCCTCTGTCTCACAGTGTCTCTCACTGATTTTTCCTTTCAGCCTCAGGTCTCCATGAATATTTAGCATCACCGCGCACACGCGTGTACTGTTGTGTGCACACGCAGGCTCTTACATTTCACTGCCTAATCCTCATCTCAAAAAAAAAGGATTTAACCAAAGAGTGAATTTTCTACCTCCTTCTTCACCAGCACAGATACAAAAATATCCATCTGTGTCTAAAAATAGCCTGTTATACTCTAGACATACTGGAGGCATATGCTGTGGTGAATACGATGATGCTGCTGCTCCCTTTCCCTCTCAGATTTTTCTCCTTATTTTACTCACTCTCTTTTCATTCACTCTCAGACGTCATCAAGGTCAGTGTGACCCCGGCAGAAGAGAAGAGGGAGAAGCGGATGGGAGATTTTGTAAGAGCAAAAAAAAAAAAAAAAAAAAAAAGCGAAATGCAGGCAGGATACGTCACAGTGTTTGAGTTGGATAACAGAAAAAAAAAAACAGGCGAGGAAATGATGGGCTAATCTATGTTTTAAGACCTTTCCTGACATTGTCTTCAGAGCTGTCAGGTGGGAGCAAGGGAAGTGAGAGTTGATGAGTGTTTGTCTTATATAACAATCATCAGGTCTGCCAGCAGACTCACTCTTCTTCCTATTTTATTCTTTGTCCTCTTCCCGATTTATCCAATTGCCTCGCTTCCTTCACTTTTTTTCCCTGCCCTTTCACTTTTCCTGTCTCACTGATGTGACACCACGCGACTGTTAATCTCTTCCTTTCTATCACACACATACACACTTTGAGTTCAGACCTATTAGTGCAAATGGCACTTGCTCCCTCTGCTGGTTATCACACATATTCTTTCATCTAAATTTAAAAGTAAAAAATGTAATTTCCTCAATAGCAGTAGGTAACAGGAGGATTTCAATAACAGTTCAGTGCCGAATCACCAGATTTCCAGCGAGGGTTTGTAGCACAAGGTCACTGAAGGTCACAAAAACTGAGGGATGTGGCAATTGTTGTCTTAAAATAGAAACTAAATTTCTGCTGGGACAAAAAAAACTGTTTGTGCTTTGTCCTTGATCAAGGTGTCTGGTGTAACCTGGATAGTTTAAAAGCCTGAATGTGCAGAAATCATGGACGTTTCGTTAACTACAGTGCACGCCTGCTTCAGATGCGTTCATTTTCACAAAATCCTTTATGTAATGAATGATTGTATCACAACCTTTCTGTAACAGTGAAACACGTTCAAACAGTTAACCACATTTCACATTTGTTCCTATTCTGAACCCCCCCCCCCACACTAGCCATTTTTGGTACTCATGATTCATCTTATGAATATGAAAGCTTGGAGAAAACATGTCAGCACATGATGGAAAACAGCTCTTTTAATCACAAAGTTTTGCTTCGTCAGGTAACATGTTTGCCAAGGGATTGGAATATTTTTACCAAGACTAAAAAAAAAAAATAAAAAAAACACTCTGCCCTCCTACAGTCTCTCATAATCAGGTCTAGATGAGCTATTTTTAGCTTCTTCCACTCAGAGCGAATGAGTCCTGTTGGGATTGAATGTAGATCTTGATGTTACATAAGAATTTATAGAATTTGTAGTGTGTAAAAGCTCAAACTGCATTCTGCACCGCGCTGACTGCCGCATCTATTCAGGGAGCATTGAAAAGGCATGATATTATGACTGCGTGGTCTCTAAAATGAAACAGCTTGGGTAGCATGCTGAGAAGGTGCAAAAACATGCATGCACACACACTCTTCATTTTATCCACTCTTGTATCGTTCTCACACAAACATCAGTCGCCCTTTCTTGCCCCCTTTTGTGCACATCTGAGCGGCGTCTGATGTGACTTAACTTCACAGTGACAACATCACAGAAAACAGGCTCAACTTTTGAGAAGCTAAACTTAAATGTAAGCTGAGTAATCCTGTTTCTACTGTATACATCCCTCTCATCAAAATGCACTAAAAACTGCAGCACCATTTGTTAGCATAACTATTGAAATATACAGCAACACAACACTTTACTCACTGGAAAACATTAGAATTTATCAGTTTTATATAGATTTAATGGAAATGCCTGGTAGCTGATATTTCCACACACGTCAGCAGCAGCTCTGGAGACTTTATATAGCACACCGCTGCATGGATTTTGCCTCACTGGAACCCGTAAGACTGATTGAAGCTCTGGCCTGGATTGAGAGGAGTTATTTCTGGAACACATTAGCGTTCGGGGAGGTAATTGTCTCCTCTTGAGCTTTTTATCACAGAGAGAAGGATTTCAATGAAACCAAATATAAAAGATGGGAGGGAAGAAAAACCTCCTGCTCTGTAGATACACGGAGTCAGAGGAGAAGTGTGGTACCTCACAGGAAACTGACGTATTAGTAGGTGAACAGGTGATGCAGGGAAGAAGAGATACACCTGTGATTTGCTACATCAGCACACTATCAGTTTGGGCTTTTGAGGTGAATATTTAGATTGTATCACCTCAATGTGCATCAGTATATAAATAGTTCACTTACCTGCGTGTGTGTGTGTGTTTGTGTGTGTGTGTTGTGTGTAAGTGACAAGCTCTCATCATTGTAAAGTTTTCCACACAGCGGGAAAGTTGATCCCCCTGCTGTTGCTCAGGTGACAGTCACAATGAAAGCGACTGTATTCATATTGGGATGCATGACAGACCACCTCTCCCTCCCTCCCTCCCGCTCTCTCTCCCCCGCTGTCATGAAACTGATGGATACCAGATAGATACAGGAGCTAGATTTGGACTGAATACATGCATCCATTTTTAATCTACTCAACCGGGGTCACACACACAACACATCACACTGCTTCAATAGGTTCCAGCTTCACCTGCACATCACCTGTGAACCTCCACCTGCCGTCGACTAATCAGCTCTGCAGCTGCGATACACTTTTAATAAGCGTCCACGCTACAGTGAATTTGGCAACAAAAGATGCAGGATATTAAATTTTCACCTCGTTCAAAATATGAACATAACGTTGACTGAGTAAGACGAACACACCTGGCTCCTTTTTTGCCGGGATTAGTGTGAAGATATGGAGGATATTGGACTGGATTATTTTTGTCCTGTATTGATGGCTCTCTTATTTTTAGTTACTTTTTCCCACCTATGGCTCCAATTGCACCTCCAGCTGTCCGTGGAGGTGGATGTGTCTTTCAATTGGCTCTCCTAAAATTTTCCACCTGTGTTAAGGTCTTTTTTTTTAAGCCCACTGAGACCGTGTGTGTCAAATAAATGAGACTTGTCTACAAAATATTGATAACTGTACCTGTATTATTTTTGTTTGGACTGAATGAGCTTCTATTTGATATAAAACAGGTCTTAATTTATTTCCTTGGACAAGAAAACACTAAAGTTACACTGATAACTGACATTTGTGCCACTGCACACCAAAAAGCTCTGAGCCTTGATTCATGATGCTGCTGCTGATTTACAGCTTAAGATTTTGCCCTTTGCGTGGTGTAACACGATAAAACACTGCATGAGTAAGCTTTGAGCCAGGATACTGTTTAAAGACAAACAAACATCCTCTGCACCCTCATCTATGCTTTGAATCTACTCTTTTAAAAGTTTAAAGTCTTCGTCATGCCCACATACCTGCCCAAAGACTGATTTCACAATGGGATGAAGACTGGAGTCATATTCAGACCCGGTTGCGCTCAGTCTTTTGGATATGCGTCTGGCTGCGGGTTGGACAGGTGCGCTCGTCGCAGGTGGGTCAGAGCTGAGACTAGAGGATGACCCGGTGATGACTCTCTCCCTGTGCTCGAAGAAGAAAGCCGCGTCGTCCTGCTCTTTTGGATAAGATGGAGTTGGAGAGGTCCTCTTGTCTTGCCGGGAGCCGCTCTGGTGATGCGCTGCAGGAGGCATCTCACCTCGAGAGGAGTCGTGGTGATGATGTTTGGACCTGGTGGACTTGCTGCGCTCTTTCTGATGCCGGCTCGTCCTGTGCCTCACATCCTCCTGTGCGTAACTATCATCCATGAGGCTCGCCTGCCGGTGAGAGTGGCTTTTCTGCACCCGGTGATCACTTAAATTTCGAGAGTCGGCGTGTCTTGGTTGGCAGAGAGGTCTACGCGCACTCGTCTCGCAGTCCTCTGTCCAGCCCGCATCATCGCTGCCTCCAGCTCCGGTGGGGTGATGATGATGGTGATGATGAGTGCGGTGGCCACGGTGTTCTCTTGGAGCGTTGTTCGAGTGCCCGGACCTGCGGTTGAGCCCCGATGATCTGAGGAGAGAGGTGGTGGACTCGCTTTTGGGGAGAGAAGTACTCATCGTCCGCTTCCTCTCGCTTGACAGGCGAAGTGATGGAGAGCTGCTGGAGGCTGGAGGTCGAGTTAAAAGCAAAAGAAGGCAGTCCTCCGCCACGTGCAGGTGTTCAGCATCAGCCAGTCGGACCCCAGCTCTCTAATTCACATCCACACACTCCACCATCACTGTCACAGTCCGCGCTGATGAAGCAGCAGCCACCTGACTGAGCATTTGCAGTATAGAAGTGAAGTGGAGGCTGATCTGGCAGCCAGGCGGTCAGTCTGACGCCTCACAGGGGGCTCCGCTAAGTTTGGATGACAGCAGTGTGTGTAATATTTGCTGCTGCCTTCAAAAAGACTTTGGCCTCTATATAATTATTGTATTTTTTAAAGCTATATATTTCTCTCTATATATATTACAAGTAATAAATAGACCTCAAGAGTAGGAGTAACAAAAAACATTATGGAAATAATCCATGTCATCCGCCACCAGACTCCATTGACAAAAACAGGAACTTTACTTTGCAGTTCATCAACAATCTACCAGAACATGTCATCTCTTATAACCAGAGAGTCATAATGTCCATCTTCCCAAAGACCTCCCAAGAGGTCAGTTTTTAATTGTTAGGAGTCCTGAATTATGGAACATTTCTCCCCTTCACCTTCATTCAAAAAGACTTTTGCTTCTATTTTTATTACATTTATAAAAACCATAAACACTGTTGCCCATAAAATTGGAATAAAATACTTTTATCTCTTCTCATGAAATGATTGTGACAATGTGATTTATTCTTGATAAAGTGTATCTTCTCAAAACTTTATTGATCACTCTATATTGATCAATTTCTTCCAAACATCACAGTGAAAATTAAACCACAATTAACCTGATGCGTATAAATAGGAATAAAACGAGGAATGCGTCTGAAAACAAAATTATTCCAACTTTATGGGTGGCAGTGTATATATTGCAGGTAGTAAACAGGTCATTTCACTCTGCACGTTAGTTTCTGTTGTTGTTTTTATCTGATTTAAACTTGTGCAACGCTCACTTAGCTTTCCAACCTTTCCCTGCATGAGTCAAAACCATTTTCATGGTTGCATAATGTGGGTATGACTGTGGTGCCAAGGCGTGAATATAATGGAACATTTGACTGTGGGTTACTCAAAATAATAACAGCAAAGCTCAATAAGAAAGAACAACACTGAAAACAAAAAGTGTGAGATCTTTCGGTCTCATCCCATCTGCACACCCAGGGTCATAATTCTCACAGCAGATGTCCAGGGACGCAGGGCAAAAAAGTATGTAATGATGTTAATATACGGAGCCAATTAGACACTCAAACGCTCATGAACTGCGTTTCACAGTGCGAAGCAGAGAAATGAGCAGATTTTGCCCTCCTCTCTCTGGGGATTTTTTGTTCTCTGACATCTGTGTCTCTGCCTCTTGTGCTCCAGGGAGATGCAAAGTATCTTCACTCCATCGCTCACATCCTCCCCCACTTCAACATCGGCCTGCTTCGACTCGTCTGCTACCTTTTTTATACTCTGTGCATCTCATCAAGTGCAGGCAAGTGTCCCCGATGTTCAATCCTGATCAGGTGTAACCCTGTCAGTATTGGCCACATCGTCAAATCAACATTCTCTCCTTTTTTTTTACGATCCCAATGTTTGGATCTTAACTTTGGAACATGTCAGTCCTATAAAATGTGTGAATCATGCCTATTAAAAAAACATTTATATGTTGCTCTTCATATACTCCTCCCTCTCTATTTTGCTCTCCCCTTCTGTAGACATTGGGCTGCAGCAGGGGACATAAAAGCCTCGGGGTGCAATATGGCCCATTTAATGTCCACAGAGACAGAGAAAGTAGAAAAACAACAGGAAAATGAGTTGAGCAGGAATAAACAAAACAGACATGCATTTAAAAAAAAGACCAACAACATGGAAATAACGTCAGAACAAAAAAAAAAAATGGAAATAAGTTAAAAAGATGTCAGTGGAATAGTGCTTTTTTTCTCTTTTGGGGACCATGTCACTTTCTATTTTTGCATTTATCCCCCCAATCCCTACCACTCAACACACAGCAGGGTCAGATGGCCAATCTAACTTTTTATGGCGAATCCTGTGACGCACACAGCTGCTGCTCTGCGCTCACAAACAGCACAAATACTGGAAAAATATGTCACATAATATTTTGATATATGGTTGATGTCCTGGGTGATGAATAATGATCTTTAGTTAAAACATTCTCAACTTATTCTGGGGCTTTAAAGACTGTCAAGGTGAATGAACATCTCGTTGGATCAAATATATTTATATTTGATAATATATTTTATAAAATGTAAACATCTAAAGAAAGGGGTCTTTGCAAACTGCCCTGAAATAGTAGACAATGTGTACACTGTAAAAAATGTTTTTATACTAACAAACTGGCAGCTGTGGTAATAAATACGGTATAACTTTTTCTAATATTACGGTAAAAGGATATTAGTACTGTTGATTTTACATTTAAGGTTGGTGTTTTATTCCATATTTTATCCACATGAAAAGAAACACAAGAAAATACCATATAATTGACATGAAAAAAAAAACACATGAATGCAGTATAAAATAAAGGTTTTGCTATGATATATTACAGTGTTTCACTGTAGAATTAACAGTCTGTCATTTAAAATACAGTTTTATTGTGTATAAATTCCATTAAAATGCTGAATAAATAAAGCTTTTGTCATGAAATATGACTGTTTATAGGGCCCAACTGAGGGTAGTAGTATGAAGATAAATCATCCCGTCGAAGTTTTATGTGGTAATCTAAAAAAAATGTTCTTTGAAAAATATCAAAATATGAATGACCAAAATTGAATTATGTGGTAACTTTTGTTGCATTCTCATCATTTTCATATTTAATGAAAACTTGTATTTAACACATCCCGTACTTTACTTTCTGCTGTGACATGGGACAGTTTTGTTTCCTTCTCTCTGACTCTTACTGTATCTCTGATCACATCTTGCATCCCTATTAACCTCGTCCCGTGGCACAGTTTGGTATTACTGAAAGATTAATCAGCGGGTTAAATAATTAACCATGCAGCAGCAGCTTGGGGCTTACAAGGTGAAGAAAGAGCTCCGTCATCTGAATCATCAAAACATTTTGCCCACTCATCTGATGACCACTTGGAATATTAACAATAAAATAAGACAATCAGGAACCAGCATGAAATCGACACTTAGACAAATTTGCTGTCCTTGATAGACTGATATGAGGAAATACTAAATGCTCCTTTGAACACAGCACAGCTCATTTAATAATCAAATATTCATTCATGAATGTGACCTTAACTGTTGGTACAGTTTGTACCTGAAACTTGAAGTCTTGCAGATGGATGTATCTATGTAGCTCCATCATGTGATCGACGCTTGAACTATCCAAAGTAACAGATCATCACATTTTATTTGTTTATAATGGAAATATCATCATGGTTTCAGAACTTCTTACAGAATCTTTCCAGTGAAAGTTTCTCAACATGAGTGGACAATAACTATTCAAATCAATACTAATAAAATAAATAATCACTTTTGATTTAATAAAACTGGTAAGATACGATATAATTTGTCAAAATATACTTTTCTGTGTTTGGGTGTTTATGATGATGTTGTGTCATTCCTCAGTTCACAGGTTTGGATCTGTCATGAAGTGAAATTTAACACTTCTTTTTATAGTGCGGCAGCTGACACTGACTCGGAGAAAGACTTTCAAACTGTGCCAGGATATATTCACAATACTGCAGAAGTAAAAGTTCATTAAAGATTTACTTATCAACTCAAAAGCAGTGTGCATTCTCTTGGGTTCTAAACTTATCAGTAATTCTCAATAACAAATCGTTTTATACATAAAGTTTATGAAGACTGAAGTAAGAAACCAAACAGCAGGAACAATTATAGGATGTGATGTTGTCTTGAGCGTTTACTTGATTGCGTGCAGTGGGTCAGAGGTTAATGACCAGCGGTGAAGTCTACTCCCACCATGGGATGCCTCATGTGTTACTCCTCTCTGGTTTCCTGTTCTTTAATGTTTCCCTTTTCCTCTTTGTAATTTCCCTGGAAGAGAAGACCTGGAGTTGTGTTGTGTCTTGTCACATTATTAAGTGTATAGTACAGTAATCAATGGCATTTTGTAATCTTTGATTTTAAAGAGGTTTTGTTTGTTTAAATACAAATACAAATTTAAATACAATACAAATACGGCAGCAGAATAAGTAAACTGTCATTATTAATACTTAATTAATTCTTGGTCCTCTGTCAATTTTCCACCCAGGACCAGTGCATTGGTCCAATGTGCATGACAAGGAAGTGAATCAGAAAAAGTCCAGTGTGCCAACAATTGTTAATATTTCAATAATATTTACCAAACTACTGTGGAAGTCCATTTTACCAGAATAGTCCACTCATGCTTCCTTGATTCAAATGAATAACACCCCTGAAAGAAACAAGGATCCGTCTGCAGGATGGACGGTTTGCAACACATGGTCCACAGCCATGGTTCATATTTACATTCATCATTCACAACATAAAATTGCCATTTATATTTAAGGAAAGTGGCCTCAAAAGTGTGAATATTGATTGTTATTCCAAGTTAGTAAAATCCTTTTTTGTTAGGATGTGCTAGGTTTGTTTATTACCCTGTCCCATCAACCTCCTGCAGTATTTAACTCCAATTCACCCTTCCAGACTCCGCCAGTTCGTCGTTGTACCTCACAGGGTAACTTTCCCGTACTGGCTCCGGAAAAACCTTCTTGAAGATTCTTTTTTTCTATTATTTTTGACTGTTCATCTGTCTTTTGTCTCCAGCCCTGCCACACTCACCTACCCTTCTAGCCACGCTCAGCCTACCCTCGTCTGCTCACCTGTCCTCGTCATCCTGCCCTGAAGTCTTGTTTTTTGGTCTGCATTGTGGGTTCAGTGTCCTGCAAGCCTAACATTTTTGTTTAACTAGAAACTGCTGTTCACTTGGCACCAGACTCAAAACAAAAACATAAATTTTACTGGACAGAAATAAAATAAAACTCACTGAAACCATCTTTGTTAGTCTTTCCGCTGTTCCAACAATCAAAAACTCTGGTTCAGTCTAAAACAGATCCTAAATTCACAGAGGTAGATGAGAAAACAAATAGCAGTTTCAGTCGTTCCCCTCAGAGCCAACAGTTCCACATGGAGGGACTTATACATGGCCATAGTAACAACACACACTGTTGCTATGTTAAGTATTATGTTCTAAATATTGTATAGTACAATATAGTATAACCTTTGAGAAGTTTATTCCATTGTTTTCTGAGATGTGATGCCAGTCATCTCCGCAGCAGGTTGGCTCCCGTGATGACTGGCCTGTCAACATAATTATATACGTAATATTTGCTGCTGCCAAACTTAATCGAAATAAACACAGGCAGTGTGAGGTATCATTAAATTTGGTTTCTTTTACATTAGAGTGAGGAGAATAGTTGACAGTAACTGTTAACTGCATCTCACAGCAAGAAAAAGCTAGCTGAGATCATTTTGTAACACAACAGGTGTGTTGCAGTTTAATCGATAGCGAGTTTGATAGCTCGCTCATTAGGCACAAAAAACAAAAACAAAGCGCCAATTTTCTTGAAGTGGTTCTTTGAATGGGCGGTATAAGCACATGGTGATGTGTTGATGTGCTTATTTCCAATCAGACACAGCTGTATGAGGGAGATGTTAATTCCTTTGAGCTTAAACTGCTTAATTTCCACCCACTCCAATAATGGTTTCATCTCTGTAAATGGAGGGTTGGTGCAGTTCAATCAGTGTTACTGTTACCAGGCGCAGCAGGTGCGTTTCACTTTGAATGTGCTGGATAAAAGGAGTGAAATAAACACTGCTGGTGAATTTTTACACATGAAAAACAAATACACTGAATGTAGCTGAACATGCAACATGAACTCATACATAAAATCTGTAATTTAAATGGCTGTATTTCATTAAAAAGATATTTTTGATAAATCTTCCAACCTCAGCCTCCACCCTCACTCTAAAATCGATCTTTGTCGATTTTTGGATTAGCAAGGAAGCAGCAGAAACCTGTGGGTGACATCACACATATAACATCCATTTTTTGTACAGTTTATATGGTTTATATGGTTTTTGCACTAGCTCTGGCAGTTATAATGTTACCATAGAAATGGCATGGTAATATTTATTGTGTGGTATGAGTATGATGTGCATGTTCTAAATGTCTAGTTGGCCAATCAGATTGCTTGGTCGGAACTACTTGTTGTATAATTCCTTGGTAAAAAGCAACAAATGGTGGAATAATATCAGTAATTTGCATGAAAATTCATCCTATAATATTTATTAGCTTGTATATTTGTGTCTCAAGCTGTTTTTAACATTAGTTGCAACTGTACGGCAACAAATCATAGCGTGTGCATATTTTATATTTTTGGGATGATGCATGAAATCTGTGTGTAATTATCTTATATGTACTCTTCCATTGTTCCCCAGCTGTTACATTTCATTCTGCTCTTCAGGGGCTGACTCAGCCCAATCAAAATAACTATTTATGCCTCAGAGAAACAAATATTTTGGTCGCTGTACTGATAAGCCTCCAAGTGCATTATGATGGATTTTAGCAAATAGATAATCCAAACTCAAAGACAAAACAACTCTGAGGGATCGTGAATTATCCTTCTGAAGAATGTATAAGATATAAACTTTGATAAAAAAGAAAGAAAACATCAAATTATGCCCCTGTGTTATATAACTTTAAGTTCCTACTGACCCACAGTTATGATACACACAGGTGGCGTTTCAATACAACATTACTCCAGAATGCAGATTTTTTGAAAAAACTGAGAAATAATCTTAAAGTATTTTTAGAAATTAACTCAGAGACAGCAGCCTCACCCCATATACTTTGGAAAACAACTAAATGCTTTAGAAGGGGAGAGGCCTTGTCATTTGCCACCCATTTGAAGGCAACTAGGAGGCGCAGGGTTACGCAATTAGAAGATGAGATACAAACTTTGGAATCTGACCTAAAACAGCAGTTTTTCAGCTCTCTCGGCCCTGAAATTTGAACTGAATAATTTGCTCAAGGCTAAAGCTGAGTTTATAATTCATCGTATGAGACTCACATATTATGATCAGAGCGAAAGATCAAGCATGCCAGATTAAAACAAAATGAATCATTTTCCACTATCAGTGCAATCCAAACATCATCTGGACCTGTCACCTGTGACCCAGGTGAAATAAATAATACTTTTGCAGAATTTTATTCTCATCTCTATACAGCGGACCATTCATTGTGACCAAACAGGTTTTTTAAAGGGGAGACTTGCATCAGACAATATCCTTTTCCGCCTTTTCCATAAATTACATGTGTCAGAATCGGATACACACCCCGCAGCTATATTCAGCTTGGATGCGCCTTCGGTCGAGTGAGCTGGATATATCTGTGGCAGGTTTTGGAGAATTTCGGATTTGGCAAAAAATTTATATCAATGATCAAAACACTATACACCAACCCTTGTGCAGTCGTACAAACAAATAATATTCTGTCCAAAACATTCCCTCTGCAGCGTGGAACTCGGCAAGGCTGCCCACTGTCCCCGCTCCTTTTTGCTTTGTCACTTGAACCGCTAGCACAGACAATTAGATTAGACCCGCACATCTCACCCATCAGTATACAAGGTACACAACATAAAATTTCACTTTACGCAGACGATGTATTACTATTTTTTACTAACATTTCTGAGTCTCTACCTCAAATACTCAAAGTCTTCACGCAGTTCAGCCTATTTTCTGGTTATAAAATTAATTGGGATAAATCCCTCCTCATTCCTTTAAATGCCCCTGCAAAACACCTCACTTTACCAGTCATTCAACATATTCAATGGCATAACTCCGCATTTACATATCTAGGCATAATTGTAACCAATTTCTCAGATATATCAGATGCAAATTACAATAAACTTAAAACGAAGGTTGCATCGGACATTCAGAGGTGGTCTGATCTCAAGATGTCACTGCAAGGCAGAATTGCGATACTGAAAATGAATGTACTCGGCCGACTGAATTTCCTGTTCTCTATGATCCCTATGCCTCCACCACCTAACTACTTTGATGAACTACAGTCCCTGACCACTAAATTCATATGGAATGATAAAAGAGCTCGTATTCGCCTACGCACGTTACAGCAACCAAAACACTCTGGAGGCTTGGCAGTACCTGACTTTAAATTATACTACTGGTCATTTCAAATAAAGCGATTGACAATTTGGTGCAATGGGAATGTTGTCACACCCTGGCGTCAGATACTGTAGAGAAAGAGATGGTAAAACCACATAGGATGACAGACATACTATTTTGTGGGTTGAAACCTAGATCCGTGTGTAGAAAGTTTGGGCCAATCATAGGCAACTCCTTGAAAATTTGGTTTGCTGTCCAGAAACATATGGGATGTAACGTAAAGCTTCCTCTCGAACACCCTCTACTGGATTAGTGTCCGTTATCTACAATGAACTGCTCTCTAAAAGTGTTAAACCTTTGGGAGTGATTAGTTCTTGGAACCGTGAACTTGAGGGTCAGGGTTATGATCTGGACTGGGACAATATTTGGACCAACATACCCATCTCATCAAAGAATCCAGCACATCAACTTATTCATTATAAGTTTGTGCACAAATTTTATGCCACACCATACAGACGCTTTACAATGAAACTGACAGATGATACCAACTGTACAAAATGTGATCAGAACATTGTTGGCACATACCTTCATGTTTTTTGGGATTGTCCCTCTGTGTCTGGCCTCTGGTCCAAGGTGCATAGTTGCCTTGAAAATATTTTAGGATTTCCCATTCCTATGCATCTCCCCCTACTTCTATTCAATGATGACTCCGTTCTCAGTGGCAATACTAGATTGGCACAGAGGAAAGTTATATTTGCAGGATTGACTGCCGCTAAAAAGACTATAATATATTCATGGTTTTCCCCGGACATCCCATCGGCAAAAGAATGGCTAAATCATTTTAGAGACATTGCTCTTTTAGAAAGGTCATTGGCTGTCATACATAAAGCACGAGCATCTACTGTGCAGGCCTGGGACGCTCTTATCGGTTCTCTTTCTGACATAACATTGCTTGCTCGTATATAAGGTGTTACTGTGAAGTATGTTGTCTGACTGCAAGACTCTCTGTCATCTAATGTAACGAGTTCTGAAAATGTCTGTACTTTTTTTTGCTTACTTTATCTTTGTAGGTCAGCTCATCTCCTGTCCTCTACTTCTCCTCTTTCTATTTACTTGTGTGTACAAAAAAGTATTTAATGGCAGGGCAATGGCACTATGTTTGTAATATAGTGTTCAAATTGTTCAATAAAAAGTTTGTCACAAAAAAAAAAGAAATAAAACGCCTGTGACTGAAATTCACTAAAGGTACTTTGCACACATACTGTAGGATGGTGGATTTGAGTGAATAGGGGCTGGCATGGGTGGGTGGGGGGTTTGGTTTGACGCAGGGAGGGCAGAATAATAACTGTGCACTATTTATAGGATCACAGCGACCTACAGTATGGTATCCTTGCAAAATATGTTCCTGCGCCATCCCTGAGTGCTTTTCAACTGATATAAATGATGACACATTGACTTGCATTTTAATTTAGGAGATTAAATGGCTTCATAATTGAAAAAATAAACTAAATGATTTTTATTCATTAATTTAAACCCTTATATGATGAAAAGAATATGTCTGTGACTGTGAAACTAAGCTAATGCAACATTAATTAACATAAATATGCATATGTTTTCTGGCTATGTTTGCTATTTACAGGTCATTTAAAAAGGTCATTAGCTACTCTTTAATATTCCTGCTGTGTACAAATTCAGCTACAACAGATGCAATGGTATACATTTGTCTCACAGAGACGAAAGATGAGTACTTTTTGTATAAATTTGTAATCTCATATTAGATATTTAATATTATTAGATTTCCTTAGAAATACCAGCTATCAATGCACAGTAAAATGTGTCAAATTTAGGTGAGCATTCATATGGATGCCCAGTATTCATGTTCTCTAGTCCAAGCAAAGAGTACATACAGCAACAGCGTGGCCCAACTGGCTCGATAGGCAACTTCATCTTAAAGTAATTGCCCTCTCAGTTTTCCAGCCATCACTGTGTAACTAGTTCTAAAGCAGCATTGTGTAGAAGTAGCTGTTTTTGTGATTTAGCGCCCACAGTTTGACAGTGCAGCTAATTAGTTCAGCTAATATTACTTACTAGTTTAACAACAAGAAGCCCAGCTCGGCATCTGTCTTTCAGCCTTTTATTTCACAAAGCTCCGGTTCTGGCACAACACCAGCCTGAAAACCTCTCCCGGTGGTTCAAAACGCCTGTGGTAAACACTCCCCCGGACAGATAATGGATGGATGATATCAAAATGAAGTTGTGTATAATAGTGAGTTTATGGGGTCGTCAGGTTGGCATAACTGGTGTTTTGATGAGCTGGACCCACAACGCAGCAAAGGGCTGCAGGCTGGAATCAAGCCACTCAGGCAAGGACTCAGCCCTAGTTTATGGGTGTGTGCACTCTTTACCTGCACCTACACACTCAACACAAACCTTTGTAAGGTTATGTAATATAACACTACCTAAATAGCTAACAGCATGCTATCCAAGTACAACAAGCTAGCCAGTATGCTCCAGCTATATCACATTAGCAAGTAACAAAAGCATACACTCCCATTGTATGTACCACATCACGTTAGAATAACAACATGTCGTGCTAACTATACATACTGAACCGCCAAATGAACCAAACAAGCTGTTAAACTAGCTAGCATGCAGCTAGCTAACAGCATACTGCCTGTGCCATCAATTAGAACAGCAGCCAACCTACATGGTAAGCTACCTGGCATGCTAACAGCATGCCATGCCAACCAGCATACAACACACTGCTGTCTACAGCATCATGAATCAACATTTCTGCACTTACCTGTCCTTGCCCCAGTCACACACCTTTCTTTGAACCCACAGCCATTCACTGGAAATGTTTGCAGTGTCAGCCATGTTTTTCACTGCCTGCTGTTGGCTCAGCCTTCCTGTATCGAGTTCAGTGAACAGGGTCAAACCTGATCTGCCAACAAAACCCTTACAGTCATCTTCCACTTGGCAGACCTTAGGTTTCCAGCCTCTGTCTCTACTGCCAGCTCTTCATATCTATCTCATAAGCTATTTTCTCCCATGGTACCGTCAGTTCCAAAAAATACACAAAATGTTTGACAAAGCTTATTTAATAAGGGAACTTGAACTGTATTCCCACATCGACTCTCATTGTTATGCCTTTAGCTGCTCTACACCATGCCTAATCAAAATGCCTGACTTCTTCACTTCCTCACAGACAAACAAAATCCTATCTTGGCATTCACTGAGTTTACTTACAAGTGCTTACTCTCAGTGGCTGCTGATAGACCCCTCAGCATGTCCCCAGTTGTATTGCTCTCGAGACAGACTTGTTTTACACCCTGACAGAATGTGCTGAGGTAAGGCTTTACCTGAACAAAAAGGACATATTGGGTTCACACCAGACTTTGGTGAAATGGAGGCACATCCTAAATTGCTCTTAGCATGAATCTTATCCTGCCTGCTCCTATTCCCCACACTTTCCTCCAGCCAATTTCTTTTTTTTCATACACTTTCCAAACTCATCACCTGACTCTGCTTTTGCTCTTGCACATCTTGCATCCTCCTCTTGCCTCATAATCTAATTCTAGCCCTCTGGTTCTTGGTGCCACAACAACCATGGCAGCAGATCACACTGCAGGCACCTCTGTTGCCTGGATAGCCTTGTGTCTTTATTATCTTAATGCAACACATTACCGCCTGCATCAACCCCGTGCCTCTGCTCCTCATCACTGAGAGCTGCATCATACCACCTACCTTAACCTTTTACTTGAAAGCACTACTTCTTGAATTTTCTGGCTGAATTTTCTGCATCCTCGCCCTCTTTAACCAACTATCTATGTTGCCAAACTCTGTCCACAACCTATAGATTAGTGATGATGCTTCATTGGTGATCACATGAGCAGAGAGGTTTACAAATGAAAATGTACACACCATCTCCCCCTTGTGTTGAAGCTTTAACTGGCCAGTTAAAGCAGTACATTTGAAACATACAGTACTGTATATACTGTAGAAACACTGTATGTGTCTGACCACTGTGTAATCTGCACTAAATCAAGTAAAAGGAAGAAATTTAAAATCACAAATTGTTGTAATTAGTGTCAGTTAATTAAAACAACTTGCTGAAAACTAAGATTTAATTCAAGATCATGTTTGAGGCTACTATAAATAGCAACGGCAGGAACAAAGCTGGTCACTCTCCTGGCACTGGAAATAATGGTTTCCCTGAGACCCAGAATTCTGGACAGTGACTGTAGATGCTACCTTTGCCAGAGAACATTGAGAACCTCAGTCAGTGACCTCCACACTGGACTGGACCACCAAGGGAAGTTGGACTAAGCTGCATGCTGAAGGCATTAAAATCACTGAAGTGTAACAGCCCTTTGGCTCTGTCACGGCCTGCAGTTTTGTGTCTCGTCCTGCCTGGATTGCTGCTTGTGTTTCTTCCCTCAGGGCCAGGTAGGTGGAGATTATATTAGTTTAAGATCAGCTATACATGTTCCTTTCCTCTCTCTCCTTACACACATCCACTCAGCAACACTGTTCATCCACTAATTTAGCATTTATCTAATGTATTTTGTTGCATTCACCTTTCTTTCTCATGTCATCATAGTCAGGTCGTAACAGTAGCTACAGCCATTCAGGAGCTTAAAAAGGAGCAGAAAGATCAACAACAGTGGGTTTGAGTTAGGCCCAAAGAAAACATAATTCATGAGATGATCTGACAGCTAAGGTGTTTCTTCAATCTGACACATTTGTACATTACACAGAGAGACTTCGAGGACAAGCACTAACACACTGAGGTAAACTGTTGATATAGCAAGTCCTATACCAGAACATTCAAACATATCACATTGTATTGTACATTCCCTTGACAAGCTAACCACATGTGATCATGTGCAATTAGCTGATGATTATCAGATTGGCTTTCCTCTATCCTGACTGGCAGACCTGGTAATCTAGCAGCCCACATGCTCAGTGTTGTTGCCCAGTCACCTGTGTTGCTGAAACTGGATCTTTATGGTCTCTGTGCTAACTTTACTCGGTCTTATGAACTTTATAAACAAGTTAAAATAAGTCAAGTTGGAGACTGAGGTGTTGGCAGCAGCGTTGTTTGCATGAGAGTTTCCAGTCTGGGCTTGTGCCACTTTACACAGCTTAAAGGTAGGCCATCTGAGGGGATTTGTGCTGTCAATGTGTGGTGCACCATCAAAAACACAAAGAAACCTCATTGTGTTAGGTAGTCCTTCAGTAGCCTGGTCGACCAGCTCAAGTCACATCTCTAATTTTCAACAGATGGATGATGTTAAAAGATTTGTCCTGGGATACTATTTTTTGCACACTTCACCTACCTCACATCTGTATCCTCCATCACTTGTATACAAAATGAGGGGGCACTCATGAGCTAAATGATTTGCCATATTTTAAATAGATTGCTCTCAAAATTTACCACAAACTACATTTAGAATAGAAGAGAGATATTTTCTACTACTGAACTTGGACAATGTCTACCCGAAATACCCGACTTCCTGGTTAGCTAACACAGCTCCAATGATGAAGCACCTGTTGTCACCAAAGGCAGGTTGAATGAGATGTCAGGCGCCATCATAAGGGCTATTAACAAGCACAAGACGACAAGACAAATTCGAGAGCACCGACAAAACTCCCTTGTCGGGTGGAATGGAGGAAGTTACATTCGACCACGAGAGCCGCTATCAATACAACAATAAAACAGAACAAAACATGCAAAACATTGAGATTGTGGCCATTCCAGAGAAAGAGGAAAGAGGAAAACTGGTTTATCAGCGCTCCTCTTGCCCAGCTGCTTGGCAAGACAAACGTTACAGATATAGTAGATAAACTGAGATTATACATTGAGAACTGAAAGATTCTGCTGTTTTCTTTAATAGACTCAATTGTTTTACCACTTTCCGTCTCTATGTGTCCTGCGATGAGCTGGCCACTTGTTCAGGGTGTACCCTGCCTTGTGCCCAAAGTCAGCTGGGATAGGTTCCAGACCCTTAACATGCAGGATCAGGATCATCATCAGGATCATCTAGGTTTTATAGATCTTAAATCCTTAAAAAATATCAAGAAAAGATTCTGCTGTCCAGTTAAAAAATCTATCCGAGATTATTTTATTTTACAAGATTATTTTGGGAGGAGATGGGGACATTTTATCCCTCAGAAGAGCTCCTTGACTTCAACTTAAGTCCAGATTGATTAATTTGAATTATTTAGTGATGTGAGAAAGTGAAGATGGAAGTTGTTTCGAGTTGGAAACAGTCAGAGCCATGATGGGAAATGATTCTGGCTGGCTTTTCAGTTTCATTTTGAAGCTTTTGTTTGATACCATTTCCTGAAAGTATTTGAGATCCATATTGTAGATAATAATAATTTTGTGATCAAACTGTAATGGGATATACTGTCATCTACTTGTCATAATCATGAAGCCATAGTGAAGGATTGTTGCTACATACATTTTTGTTTCAATCATCTCTTGAGGAGCAGGAAGCTTGGAGAAGACAGGAAAAGACCTAACATACTGGTCAAGAGGGTCAACCCTGCCCTGCACTGCCCCTAGAATGCATAGAGGAAGTGGGGGAGAGAAGGATGTTAGCAAAGCTGATCCATCATGAACAACTCCTCTCACCTCCTGCATGAGACTGTGGAGGCCTTGAACAGCTCCTTCAGCAACAGACTGCTACTCCCACCATGTGAGAAGGAGCACTATCACAGGTCCTTCATTCCAACAGCCTTCACACACTCTTTAACACCAGCATGACTTCATTCTTCATTCTTCACAAAAAGAGTAACTAACGATTAAGTAACTACTCTTAATAGCTGTTTGTGCTACTGAAAGTTAATCATCATGATCGATTATCAGGTATTTATGAAGGTTAACAATCACCTGATGATTCAATAATATCTCCCAATGAGTTCTCAAGTCAATCATCATGACTCCTTCATTCAGAGTACTTTTTAACGAGGTGGTTCGTTACTTTTTCCTTAGCAGACTCACAATAGACATTTTCACATATGAAACAGTAAACACACGTTAAACCTTAATTAAGGAACCTTAATTAGTATTTCAAGTCAAAATGGCTGCTGTGAAAAATGTTTATTGTGAGTCTAATGAACGAGAGAGAAGTTTTGTGTAGAATGGTTCATATTACTGCGTTTTAAATACAGATACAGATTATAGGCACAGTCTGGTGTGGTCCCTGGAAGACTTCAGTGTCTGGTCTCAGTCCTGTCTCCTCTGGGTCACTGACACAAAGGTCACATCCATTGTAACGGTACAGCCGGGAGCAGGCTGTTTTTCCTGATACTGTGGATAGGAATAGTGGGAAATGGAAGAGAAACTGGAAGACGGGAAAAAACGTTTTAAATTTTGCGCAAGATTGAAACTTATAATCAGTGAAATCTGCATGAGTAAATTTACTGGATATGAGTTGCATAACACTTAATTGCATACTCATGTATTTACTCAGCCTCTCTGATAGGCTACAGATTCAAAGGAAGTCATAATAAATCTTAATTGTATGCATTCAATTATGCTTTAGTGAGTTGTACTCACATCAGAAGTTAAATGTCCTACGAAAAGTGGCAATGCCGATGACATCACGGTTATTTCCACGGTGGGTAGGGTGGGATAATGACAGATTAACAGTGCAGTCATTATGACTAGTCTCTTGGCTCCGCATTTTGCATAACAGCAGCAGTGTTCATTAATCGTGTGTGCGCACTGAGCGGCAGCAGCAACAGCAGCAACAGTTCCTTCAACGCAAAGTTTGCTCCACAGAAAGTTTCCTCCATAGAAAATTTCCTAATAATGGCTAAATATAAGCTTAAACCCTGGCTGGTGTGCTGCTTTATTTTGGCTGGTTTAATTTGCGCTGTCGGTGTCGTCTGTCTGTGCATCGCCTTACTTATGGACAGAGGATGTCCCAGCGGCAGCTTCAAGCATGCGGCTGTCTCTGCAGACTCGCAACTTTGTTCTGATATCGGCAGGTAAGACGATTTTTATGAGACTTTCTCCAAAAAATAATGGTGATTAATGGTGAAAAATCAGTGCAGAATTTGACCAGATTTTTGCTTGACAGGTAAAACCTTCAAATAAATTAGGATGTTAATTAATGTCTTATTAGACATACACATTTCTATCACATGTGTTTCTTTAGTCACAGTGGTTCACGCCTCTGTAGACTACACGTCCCTGCTCCTGTGTCTGAGATAATAGTTAAGCTGTTTAAGAGATTTGAACAATAGAGATAATACCTGCAGAAAGATGTGCACACAGGCACTGATTCTTCTCACCTCTTGCTTGTTTATTTCCAGACTATCTTGTTGGATGTGTATGTCACTGATGTTAATGTTTCTGAATAGCCTTGGCTCTTTTTCTTATGAACTCTCTGATGGCAGTTACTTGTTCAATGTCACAATGTGAACTCAATCAATCTATCATGATACATTTAAAAATACACAAAAGGCGCAGTTTTTTTGGACTGGAATGTTCATGCAGCTCATCCGGCGTTTGTGTTCAGAGTAGTTTTTTTCCTCCTGTGCCAAGATTTGACAGAGGGTCATTTCCCAGTTCACGTCAGAGACAAGGAATTAGCTCCATCTGATGAGAGGAAGACCCTTTGATTTCTTTGACCGCTGAACCAAACTGATCCTGTAGATTCTTCCTGTAGGAGCAATTTAAGCAAAGTCTTTGAATTTCATCCACTTAATTATTCATCTATTAGTCAGTAAAGACCAAGAAACACTACAATAATGTTTAACCTACATGAAAATACTGATTAACCACAATTACAACTCCTAGCATGTTTTCTTTTCATTATGTACGGACAAAAGCTTCCTGATAGAATCAACACAGCTCCTGTTGTTGGACCAAACTGCTGCATCAACCTGTATTTATCTTAATCTGCTGTTGGCAACAACAGTCATTTAATCTTAAACTAAAACCTAAAATCATCTGCATAACACTTTCCTCAACGCTCATAGGTATGGAGAAAATAAATAATTAATAGTAACTAATAAGAAACTAAATATACACAAAATAAACAACCTATACCTGATTTCTGTCCCTCTGTACACCAAACCACTTTTAAAATATCATCAGTTTAAAAGATAAAGGATATTAAGACATAAACTAGTATCAACAACTGTATTCTCCCTCATTTTACTGATTATATTTTAGCCCATTAAACCCTTCAAATTACAAAGCAATAAGCCGACCTGACCAAAACATTCCCAACACTACCCACTTTTGTTGCTGAGTGAACATTTTTGACACCATGCCACCCTTTCAGTGAAAAGACTCATTCAGAATGAAGACAACCCAGATCTAAGTGTTCATGGTCTGATGTATAATTAGGTTGGATACACCTAATTATAACAAATATTTTTTAAAGAGAAAGAAAAGAAAATTGTATTTTCCAAGGAAGGTAATTTACCTCAGGTCTTTTAAAATACAAAAGCACTACTATGGCCAGAAACTTCCTGGCACATTACTCAAGCATTAGCACATGGTTTAAACTTGCCTCTTGGCAGCACTCTGATACTTTGAACACCGATGTGAGTGATCTGAACAATGAACCCCCGAGGTCCACATATATGCACCTAGTAAAAAATGTTCACACGTGTGTCTGTGGTCAGGCAAATATGCGATGTGTCAGTGAGAGTTTGCTCATAAAATCTAGTTTAAATGATTATTCTTTCAGGAATATGCTCAAGCAGGGGGGGTCAGCAGTAGATGGCGCCATTGCAGCTCTTCTGTGCACTTCAGTGGTGAATCCTCAGAGCATGGGGATTGGAGGAGGGTCTATATTCACTATAAGAAATAAAGCAGGTGGGTCTTCTCGTTCATTTGTATGACTTAAATTCTGTTTCTTCCCACATAATAATGATGATTAATTAAATAATTTTTCATCTCTTTCCACACAGGCAATGTTAAAGTCTACAACTTCAGAGAGACTGTCCCACAGTCTTTCAAATCTAACCTGTTAAATGACTGTCCCAGCAATTCAAAGCAATTCAAACTCAGCACAGGTAGGCAGAGTTTTAATACAGATTTCATAGTCATGTTTACTTATGTATTCATTGCAATGCCAGCCCAGTAACTGAGCAAAATGTTGGCTCATTTTCAACATAATATATTGCATTTGAGATGTCCTTTCACAGTCTATTAGACATTATTTTGCATTACATAAGCACTATATAAACATTTACTCAAGGTTTATGACACACCAAGGACACTAAGGACATTTTAAGTGTTTATAAAAGTGACTTAAATTTGATTGATATCACCAGCTATCAAAATCAAATCATATCCACTGAGAGCTTCAGTGGATATCGTGTCTCATTGCTGAGTTGAGATGTTGTTTTCTAGCATTAAATTGCATTTGTATGTCTGAACAAAATAATATCCCCAAACTGAATTTCTATTCCACATAAAGTCAGCCCACCTGAAGTTTTCATTATCAGTTTCCATCATTTGTTTTATATGTTCACACTGTAGGCACCCAGTGGATCGGCGTTCCCGGAGAGCTGCGAGGCTATGAGGCAGTTCACAAACAATATGGCAAGCTGCCTTGGGCCAAGCTGTTTGAGCCAACTATTAGACTGGCCAGGGAGGGCAACCCTATGCCATCATACCTGGCATATCTCCTGGGCAATCCTTTAGTGAAACCTCATGTGGAAAAGTCCTCTCTTTGGTACGGTATCTCACTAACTGTGCACTGACTGAGAGCTTTCAAAGGTGTCCAATAAGAGTAGCAAAAACGACTTTGTAACCAAGTTTGTAACCACGCTGATAATAAATGTGTGAGAGCACTGATGAACTAAAAGGGTTTGTGACCCTCGCTGGAGGCTTTTCTCATCTGTGTGTCGGAAACCCTGGAAAGGGCTCTCCTAAACTGTAAATCTCTGGTTTAATGCATTTCATGCTAGTTTTATATAACCCCTGGGTTAACAATTGCCTCTATAACTTTCAGGATTTCCAGGTTGACACGCACATTTTTGGATTAGTAAACATTATTGTTATGTTCTCACAGCACAATAACGTTCTTTCAGGTGCTGGGTTTACTGACCCAGAGAGAAAAACGCAGTGCTCGCCTTCTTTCAGAAATGTTTTAGTTTTCTCCAAATGCGAGCTGAAAAGATGTCAGTCGGGGGTTAAATGTGGTGTGACAAGTCTGAACGAGTGCATCTGTTTCTTTTCAGTTTCCACAAAAGTGTGGGCATGTATGCAGAAGCAAATTCCTGCAGAGCATTTGAGAATATATGATATATATAAGTGTGATCAAGGGCAAAAGATGTAAGTGATGTGTTATGAATTTCATGAAATGGATGCCTTTGTTAGCAAAGTAGCCCGAGAGGTCACAAATGACCTAAATGATAATATGCAGTACAAGTATCTCTCAGTGTTTTTAATTCCTGTGCTCAAATATGTTCTTACATGTTCTTTTACATGTATACTTTTTTCCAGTCAGGTTTTCTGCAATAAAAACAAAACCATCCTGGGCATAGCAGACACCTTGAAGTTTCCTAAACTTGCAGAAACCATGGAAATTATTGCTGAGCAAGGGGCAGATGCTTTCTACACTGGCAAGATAGGACAAGACTTGATCAAAGACATAAAAGAAGCAGGTTGGTGCAATTGCAGACAGAATCAGAAATCATACTCATGTGTCATGTAAAAAAGAAAAGGTAGATATTAAATATAGGGCAATATATACAGACAAACCTACATCTTTCTCTTAGGTGGGACGTTGGAAATGGAGGATCTGAAGTCCTTCCAGGTGCAGGTGCAGGACGCATGGAAAGTTCCTCTGGGAGACAGTCAGATGTACATCCCTCCACCACCTGCCGGGGGCGCCCTGCTTGCCTTCATTCTCCGACTGATGAAAGGTTTCAAAAACTGCATGATGACTCTCCAGTGATCTCTTGAATTGACCTCCTGTATCAGTCGGATTAGATTCTAGTCTAGTCTTTATTCAATGCTCTGACTTGCAAAGAAGTAAATGCACAAATGATTGTAGAGTTTTAAAGACGGTTGTTCTCCTTTTTCCACAGCGTTCCCCTTGCCTGCAAGCTCCCTGGATGGTTACCAGAAGATTCAGATGTACCATCATTACATAGAGGCAGCTAAATTCGCTAATGGACAGAAGAAGAGCATTTGTGATCCTCTCTTTAATAACGGGAAGGTTGGGATCTTTTTCATTATTATGAGGACAAAAGATATTGCAAGGAAAACAAGTTCATGCATTCAAAACACATCTTACTGTAGTTTAACAGGTGTTAAAGCTCACCTGATTATAACCCAATTCTGCATTTACCCCTGAGTGCTATGCAGCGTTTTACTCTCTTTCATCTCATTGTTTTGGTTTGACATCCTGCAACTTCTCATCAGCCTTGATTCTAGTTAAATCAGGCAGCTGTTTTTGCTAACAAATTCGCACTCTAGGTTTTTGTCTGTAGGTTGAGTGGTTAAAGGAAAAGTTTAACATTTTAGGAAATATTGATACCACTCTCATGTCTCATGTCTGTGTCTGATTTGCTAATTTCACTGACCACGAAGACTGGAAACACAGAAACCACTAGCCTGACACTGTCCAAATAGCAAAATCTGCCTACCAGCACGTCTAAAGCTCATAAAATCTAATTTTTCTAATTCATACAATCCATATTTTAATGTGTAAAAAGTGGAAAAATTATGGTTATATATCAGACAATTTCTTAACTTCCTGTATCTCTGCTGGCTGCCTGTCAACTGGTCCCAGCTGAGAAAGCTCAGCACCCAAGCCCTGTACAACTCCACTGTCCCTGGTTTGATTCTGTATGGTGACCTTTGTTCATGTTATACCCCCCTCTCTCTCCCCATGCTTCCTGTGTTTATTTACACTGCAGGCTACCCACGTTAGATTAGAGAGAAAGAAAGAAAAGTAATCTGAGGTACAGTCTAGATACATCCCACCACAGCAGCGGATGTTATTATTTTGTTTCTCCAGTCTCATCACGATATTCTTCTTTCAGAGTGCAGAGCATTTGATTGATCCATCCTTCATTAATCGCATCAGGGAGATGATTTTTTCAAACGGCACCCATAACAACACCTACTACAATATTACTCCCTCCACTGATCGCTTCGGGACGACACATGTGTCTGTCCTGGATGAAGATGGACTGGCTGTCTCTGCCACCAGCACCATAAACCAATTGTGAGCAGGAAGCATCTTCAAGCAGAAGAGTTCTGTATCTACTTCATGTTAGATCAGATCTACTAAGATATGATATTTTATCCACTCAGTCGACTGTGCTTTGTTTTGTAGATTTGGAGGAGCCATTTACTCTCCACGAACAGGCATCATCCTCAACAATGAGCTGTCTGACTTCTGTGGGAGAGCAGACAGAGTGAGGGCAGGTAAAGTCACTGCCTTTCAGTCTAAGGAAACTTAGTTAAAGACATTACTTACTGGAGTCATTTAGTGTCTTTTCAGTCTGATATGGAGTGTAATTGTTGTCATAGGTGAACAGCCTCCTTCCTCAATGACTCCAGTAATATTGGAGTCAAAGTCTGGGGGGCTCCTCGTGATTGGTGGATCAGGAGGAAGCTTGATCACGTCAGCAGTGGCCTTGGTAACTTAATTGAACTCTGTTCGTATCTTTGTTTGTCTGCTTATTTGTTTGCTTACATGATTCTCTTTTATTCTTGCAGTCTATAATGAATCGACTGTGGCTGGGCATGAATCTGAGAGACGCCATCGCAGAGCCTATAGTGTTTGTCGATTCAAAGAACAACCTGAATTTTGAGTCTAAATTTAACGAGGTGAGATATTCATCCTCACTGTCCATTACTGACGTTCAGATTCACTAGACTGTGACCGTCTATCTAATGAATAACATTTCTATTTATGTCAATGGGTTCTGATGGAGATTACCAAGATGTAATCCTACAAAGTCAGATTTAATTTACCTGTAATTAGTTTTGAAATCTGAAGTACGCAGAAATGGTATTCATTTCTGTTTGTGTGTGTGTTTATGTGCCCTCAGACTGTGAAAGATGGCCTCAAAGCTCTTGGACACAAAGTTGGGAACTGGCCATATTTCGTCAATGTAGTCAACGCTGTGGAAAAGGAGAATGGATGCATAGTGGCCGTGTCGGACAGAAGGAAGATGGGGATGTCAGCTGGATACTGACCATACAGACCACGAAGAAGCGCCAACTTCCCTGTAAAATTTGCCCTAATGACTGACAGAACCTTTAGCCTTAAGAACAATGAATGTGCCAAAAACATGACAACAAAATGTGGGCAACTTGCTGCTTGAGCTCTATGTGATGAGCAACACAATCAGGAAGCTACTAAGCTTAAAGGACAAGGAGGACTTTTTAAAGTACCGTATGGAAACATAATCCAGTAACATGATCAGACTGGCATTAATATAGAGATTAAGTATAAGAGAATACAAACTTCCAAACATTAAGTTAGATCAGGTAATCTAGACCACTTAATTTGGAGGTAAACTGAAAGGTTTTTTTTCTAAAAGTAGTCAAATTTTTTGCGTTATTTTGACTTCTATTTTCAAATTTCTGTTGTTTCAACCACTGACAGTATAAAGAATGGATGTTGTAGCCGTGACTTCACCCACAGGTTTCTGAAGAGCCGTTTTGAAGCTCAAGTGTGGTGGCTCTGGCTGCAGCCATATTGGCAGTCCTGCCTTTGCCGCCTCCCGGCTAATCTAAAAATCAGCAAAGATGTGGATCATTGGTGGACCTGAGGTGGGCTGAATGACACCTGGGTGCTCAGAGAAGCTGTCTGGTACAGCACCTACAGCACCACTGGTCAATCAGAGCAGCCACACTGTTAATTATCATAACTTTAAGTTAACCTTAATATAATTTAAACAGTTGTAAAAAAGACTGAGTTATCAATGGGACCACTCCATTTATATGCATTTTCCGCTAGACAGACGTCACACACGCACTATTGATGTCATATGACTCAAATGAAATGGTCATGCTACAAGCACACCATGAGGCTGTTACTCTTACTGCTGAGATCTGATTTTATGATGATACACAAATATTTTGGTCTTTTTGTTTATATTTGCCTCCAAGTGCTGTGTCATGCTCTTTGGTAATGAATGTTAACAGAACTGTATTCTGTAAATGAGCCATGTTGTAACCCTTTTAAAGTCACACCCTGACTAACATGTGACCTTTTACTATATGTGAAACAATCTTATTCAGGTCATTGAGCATATTGTGATCTTTGTTTAAAGATTAGAGAAATGCTGTAAAACTTTGTAAAAAATAAACCATAACAAGACAATGAACAAAATCATCTAAAAAAAAAAAAAGTGTATTTTCACACCACCGACATATATTTTTTGTATTTTCTATGTTTTGATATGCATTTTTTTTTTTTACTATCATTGTTGTCACAATAAAACATATTAAAGACTAAACAAAGACGAGTACTCTTGAACTTTGCTTGAGCTGATGCTGTTTTTCAACCCAAATAATTAAACATGCTTTTCACTGTAAACTTTAAACATATATCCTTTGTTGTTAGTCTAGTATGATCAGCAATAATCTGCTTCATGTGTTCCTGTTTGCCTTGTTTCAGAGCAGCACTTTAGCACTGAGACAAAGGAAGCAGTAATGAGATACATTTCAGTAGAGCGACTTATGAATTAGTAATGATTTCTTAAGTGGATTCTGCTCCCGTTTTCCTTTGAGGCACTAGATGTGAGTTATGAGAACATGCAAATGTGTTTTATCTGTGTGAAGCACCACTGTCTTTGTCGTATGACAAATGAGTTAATCTGGATAAATTCACAGCTTCAGTGTCGTGATATTAACCGACATTTAAAGTAATAATCATTTTACAGTATGCAGAAAACATCTCTCTGCTCATAGTCTTTCACTGAAAGTCGAAGCGGTTAAATAATCCTGTGATGACGCTCTGACTTCCTGTGGTAGCGCACTTTCAGTCACAAAGTCCCTTGATGAATCAAATGATCTCAACAGTAGTTATTTGATGTTATTATACAGTCATTCTGTTTGTGTGCGTCATCATTTCTAACCGTCATAATGCCATGCAAGGCAGTGGGTTGAATTAAAACCACCTAGGCATTGATATACGCAGATGCTTGAGATTTTTTTCATGCCTGAAGGGTGTGTAAATTGGCCTGTCTGAGTTGCATAACTTTGAAGTTCATTATAACTATGTGGAAGTGAGATTGTGCCTAATTGGGCCTTAAAGGGAAATTCCAGTGTGACTTGTTCGTTTTTTGCATCTGCCATCTCCTTGAAAATAATTGTATCCTCACCAGGTGATGCAACTGAATATTTGAATATTTCAATATCACTTTTGAGGTGCATCCTGGTATGCTAGAGTGCTAAGACACATACTGTACTATGTAATGTTGGCTTATCTGGTTCAATCTGGATGGGGGACATTTGATGTATTTCATCCCCCACTCGCTCGCTCTCTCCGCATTTTCTGTCACTTACTGTCAGTTTCGCCAAACAAAAGTTAATAATTACTATAAATGAAGTCAGCAAATGTATTGCGCAAATCTAGAGTCCAGCTGGAGACACAGTATTGACCTTTTCTAGCAGATGGATATACATTTAGATTTGACGGAAGAGGCTCTGCTCTGAGAGAAGTAATCCCCGCTGAATAACAAAATACATATTAAATCTATACCCAAAAATATAGCACAACAACATCATTTGTATGAGCGTATAAGCAGAGTAATAGCGACAAGTATCAGGTTAATTGCCACTCTGTGCACCTAATTATGATTGGATGTTACAAGTCAGTGATTATGAATGCTTCTTTACAACGTGCTCCATCAGAAACACAACAAATTAAAAGCCAAAAGTAAAGCTTAGTTTAGTAGTTTTCTATTTCACATATAAAAATGTTGGTTGGTTGATGATGATGGTTCTGCAGACCTTAAACTTTTGTACTGACATTGATTGTCTCCAGGAGCTTTGATCTAATTTCAAATACTTCCGTCAGTAAATTTCTATGTAGTACACTGTGTACAGTATGTACTTCTTGGAGTAGTGCACTGATTTTGGCAGAGTAGTGTTGTCTCAATTTCAGTACGGCCGTTGTGCACTTCGCATAACTATTGATCGCAACATTTTTTTTTTCTTCACTGAATTGTAACCAAACATAGCATTAGAGGCAACATATCACTGCCTAAATATAAATATAAAACATGTTTCAATATTTTAACCTACATTTGTACACTGCAGTATTCACCACAGCTCCACCAGCTTCCTCAGCCGCCAGTGGTCCTTCACCTTCTGCTACGTCGCTAAAATAGCGACCATTATGAGTGCACCACCAAACACTTAAGTACTTAAAATATCAAGTGTAAGTATGGAAGTACACAACTTGAGACACAGTCTTTGTTAGCACATTAGCATTAGCTTACATACAGTCCCACAGAGCAGATAACATGGCTGTCAACTCAGGTTAACCATTAGCCTAGGTACATCTATCATTCAAACCTCAGTTGAGACAACAGACACAGTAAGTATCATCACATTATCAAAGTGTGTTTTTAATACAAGTAATTACAGTCCATTTCAACTCCAACAATATACTGTAGTACAATAAAACCATTAATGTTCAAACTGTGATTGTCCGTCATTTATTTTTAAATAAATATGTGATATACAATAATAAAACAAGTGTTGTAAATGTTACACCACTTTTATTAAAACACTGTTTCTATCACATATGAATTATCACCTGTAACGAAAAGGCAGTATAATTTTACACATTTCTGTAATTATGTAACACATTTACATCCCAGCTGAGAAAATAAGAGCCCTGAATCCCAGTGGTGACAGTGAGCAGCAGCAGCTGTAATGTAATGTTGTTATGGGGTCATTATAGGCCATTGCACTCTGGGTTGTGGGAAATTACTGTATTAAGTACGACTGCTTGTCCCTGAGGTGTTATAGTTATTTATTTTAACAGCAGCTCTTTCCTGCTTGTTTGCTGTCACCTCATGTCAACATTCCTGGTGAAATATGTTGTCAAGTTTAGTTTTAAATGACTGAAAGTTCATATGTATAAGTCTCTCTCTTAGTTTTGTGTCTTTTTCTGTGGATATTTCCTTAATTAATAGTTTGATGCACTGCAGATGGCACAGGAACAATGATTTACAAAAATGCCTCATAAATAGGTAGGAATTGTACACACTTATGACATACAGTGTAAATAAAACAGTGTTTCTTCAGTGAAAGAAATGATTTCAACATTTAAATGTACCTTTGTGGCGGTTCAATTTCAAATTTCAAAAACCTGACTGATGGCAAATGTAATCCTTCAAAATACTCAACGTCTTGTACATTTCTTAATCACATAACATAACAGTGTGACATTGGACATGAGAGTCAATATTCAGATTTAGTTTCAGGTTTTCAAGGATTTCCATGACGAACAATAAGTCAATGTTCTGCTATCTGACTTAGTCAAGTTACTCTAACTTAATGAGAGAACAATTGGTGACCAACACGGTTCCTGGTTCTTCATTAAGTCTCTAATCTCTCAACTCGTGTCAAGGTCCACACAGCTACAGTCTCTTTGCATAATCAGAGGTGTGTTTATGAGCTCAGTACCCTGCAGCGTACGCCCACTTGCGAGGATCTGACTGAGCATTGAGTCCATCATCATGACGAACCACTGCCTGCACCACAGCACCTGACGATTTGAGGAACTCTGTCGTGTGGTTCTTTGATGCCAAACCATCCAGTATGTCCTGTAAACAGGAACATATGTGGATGAATCATCGAAAACAGTATATTGCATAAGCTCCAAACAAGAATTCAAACCCAGCTGAAATAAAGTGAAGATCACTTTTATTGCTTTTACGGCAGCAAATGATTTTATGACCCAGCGAAATGAACAAATCGGAGAGGTTTGTGCATAGACTCCCTATCCAGAGGGTCTCTACCACATGTAGTGTGCAAAGATGTGGTTCTCTGTTCATTACCCTCAATAGTATATTTAAAATATATTATATTATGATGTGCAAGTGAAACCTGCAGAGAGAGAAACTGTTTTCATCAGCTGGTTTTCTGTTTTTTATTTTGTGATCAGAGGCAACCACATATACTGTAAGATGATATGCTCTATTTTTAGGCAGACCACAAATTAGACTATTACCATACCAGCACAGAAATATTTTTCACCATCATGCATTATACACATCCCTGAAGGTAAATATAATGAACAGTATCCCTGGTGCTGGTTATGACTGAGGGCGTAGTGCTAGCTGGACCTTTGGTTTGAAGGATTGCCTCCCTACACACCACACCACCCTGCTATTAGTCACATACATCAGTGCTGTTTGCTGTTTGCGACACTCACTCTGTCAAAGTCAGGCTCTGCTACAGTGGTGTTGGGACTCAGCTGGTTGTGGAGCCTTGGATCTGACACGGCTTTTTCCAGATCGTAGTTGAAGAACAGTACATTCAGAATCACCTACAACGACGTGAACAGCCAAAAAGTAACTAGTTACTTTACTTAACGATAGTATATTTTATTAATTCATATGATACTTTAAATGGTTACTGCGGCTTGTGTCTTACCTGAGCGATAGAAGTCGTGATTTTTGTTCCTCCTGAGCCTCCGACCACCATCTTAACTTTGTTGTCTTTGTCAAAGAGGATGGTTGGACACATTGAAGACATCGGCCTTTTTCCTATTCACAAAATGTAATGGTAGTTACGTTAACAAAGTCGAATGAAATGAAAGAAGTGCACGTCCTATTGGAAGTTTTCATGTTTCATTATTCACAACATTGAATCAAAGTAGATTTAACATGAAACATGAAGTATTGTATCTTTGTCTTGGTGTCACTGAAGTATAGACAAGCCTCTGTTCAGCGTCATGGTGGCTGTAACGAGCACGCAGTTTAATTTATTAATTTTCTTGGTGAAGTTTTGATCACATATTAAGTATTACAAAGACATTTTGTCTGTGATACATTCGCAAGGCTTTCATGGAATTTATGTTTTTAGTGTTTTTAATTAAAGAATTGAGACTTAACAGGGTGTGTAAATTCATCAGTCATCATCATCATCATATCGGCTGCAATATTTAACAGAGCCGCCACACTCTAAGCTTCAAAATGGCTCTTCAGAAACCTACAGGTGACGTCACACATGCTCTGTCCATTCTTTATACTGTCAGTGGTTTAGATAAGTTTGAATGCTCACCAGCATACAATATCGTTAACAACTACACAACATTTAAATGTACGATGTATTTATGTAACATCCTTTCTATTGTACTGTTTCACACAGTTTGTTCAATTATCGGAAGGAATCCAGTCAAGAGTGAAACACTACTCCAGCCTCAGGTCTTTATTGGACTCTATTAGCTCTCTGTCTAGTCTGATAGTGGAACATTAGATGAGGACAGAAGAGTATTTTACATTTATGATTCATCCCTTTGTAGAGATCTGTTTTCATTTTCACGTTAAAGGGTCGACTATCTACTTTGATTCGCTTTTGTTTAACAATAAAAGATGAAACCTTCCAAAGAGGGTGTACATATTTTTAGTATGAAGGCACAAAAATCCAAAGCATACAGCATAGTGTCAAGAATGACAGACTGACTTCTGCGTAACCTTCAATCAGCCTCCTATTGAACAGCCAATCTACAGTCCATTACATTTTGACTGGTTTTGAGCACCCTTATGTGTTTTTCAGTGTCTGCGTGTGCTGGTCTCAATATAACCTGGCCTGATGAAGTTGTTTGGTGAAGGAGGTACTCCAAAGCCGTTTGTGATGAGCGGGGAGCTGAAGTCGTCCATCTCATTGTTGAGAAGTATCCCTGTCGATCCTGACATGACTTTGGAGCCCAGACTGCAGGAAAACAAAATAATCTATTAAGATATCAGGAGACTTACAAACACAAGACTGATATAACATAGCATTGAGTATTTGTCTCGGTCAACTAGGAGGCCGTACAATTGGTTAATGGTGCTGGTGGCGGCCACAGCGCTTCCATCTTCTGCTACGACTGAGATGTGTGAGGTCCCGTGATTTTCAGGCAGGTAAAACTCTGGCTCGTAGTAGTTCATGTGATGCGTGGTGTCATCTGTGATCTTTTCACGGAGGCCATCGGCAAAGGAAGTTGAAGTCATATTCTGGATGAGCTTTGGAAGAGAAAGTGGGACAGAAAAACAATGAAGATGAGCCAAGCTTTTAAAGCCCACATTGCATAACAGACTTTAAATCATGTTGAGGCTACATTGACTTCTAATCAGGTAAATGGTGCCTGTGTCATTCCCACTCTGTGTCCTGTACGTCTCTTCTTGCTCTTGGCTCAACAGCCTCTATGGACATAATGTCCGAGGCGAAGAGACCGAAATGTACGTTGACAAAAGAAGCTAAGAAGAGAACGGTGTGAGACCGAGCAAGACGCCAGACAGAAATAAATCTTCAGACTTACAGTAGTGAAATAAAAGTCTGAAAAACAGACGCCGAGCTGGGCTTCTTGTTGTTGGACTATAATATTAGCTGGCTGCTATGTCTTGTGTTGTTGCACTTGCAATTGCGCTTTTGTTTGGCTAAAACAAAAAGCAAAGTTGTCGACTCACTAAGTTTTGATCATAAGTAATGCAATCATAACAAAAGCACAACTGTCCATATTTACCACAGTGGTATCCTCTAAAACTTGGTGTGCTACATAATGTCACCTTAATTATGTCTGTGTGTGTCTGAAGTTAGCCCAGCTTAGTCCACGTCTATGGCATAAACTAACATAGTTTGATTTCTCTAAAGATAAATAACTTGTCGAACTATTCTATATGTCATAATTTAGGTGTTTACGCTACAAAATTACTAATTTTACTATTAAGAAAAGTTAATCACGCTGCTGAATACTGCAGGAGAATATGCGTGTATATACTGTATATCCAAACCCATTTCCTGGAAATTCTGTTTAGATACTAGAACTTTATAACAACAAATGTGTTTTGGGAGAAACATATTGGCACTTAAATTACATTTTTTATCATAATAATAAGGAAAGGGTGTTAATTATTAATCCTCTAAGTGCAAGTGGGTTACACAGGGTCCAGCATATGTCCTGAGGTCACTGTAGAGACTTGGAAATCTCACTGATTTCTCTTCTTGAGGTACAGAACAGCTGTATGTTTGTTTTTCGGAAAGCAGGCGCCATTACATTACTGATCATTACTATGGTAACCGAGGTCAGAGGATAGGGCTGTCTCACTCCCTAGACACAACAATGACCTTAAGGGTAAACATATTTCCTTGTTTGTAGACTAATGACCGACTGGCAAATACCTTATTCTGTAGATGCATTGAGTATGACCACTTACGTACAGGTTGTGGTGCTATTCTGAAGGCTTACTGGCGACCCAGAGAGGACAGCTTCTTCAGAATTAAGAATAAGCGTATCAATAAATCCTCCGTTTTCATCTCTCTGTTCACATCACCAAGTAATGTTCACTGACGATGTTTTTTCTCTGTTTTCCCAACACTGTCCGCCCATGCCTTTCCATTTCCAGTCCTACCAGCTGAGGCATAATTGAGCTTTTTTACACACTGACAGCACTTGGTTAAGGTTAGGGAAAGATTTTGGTTTACTATTAAAAAAGTTAACATTGACCTGAAGCCTGAGACAGGACATGTTTCTTCTTATTAATATTTAACTGAAACTGCGATCTTTCCTTAACCTTAAAGAGTATCTTATCACTCAAGATGTTATTGCTGACGTCCATCGGTTTAACTTATCACCTTGCTGCAGTGACGTGCTCCAGGACACTATGACATCACTGCTGGGGGCGATTACAGGTACAACAGAGCACATTTCCAGCCACATACGTCAGATAAGTTGAATGTCGTCAAAGGTGAAACAGGTTTGACGCTTTTAACCAGAGGCAGCAGTGAAACAGTGCTTCATAGCCTGGTGTTAAGTTACTCTTTAATCCTTGTTTGCGCTTGTGAAAACATTTATTTATAGCTATCATGTGTAAAATTTGAGAATGTCTGTAGTCAGTAATATAGCACGCTGCACACACTAAAAGGAATACAAAGTATTAGGCCTAAAAGTTGATTTTTACAGCTACTTCCTTGCATCTGCTGTCTCTGGTTACTAAAGTTAAACAAATGTTTTAACCATTTTAGCACAGACCATGAGCTTACATCTGTGATGTTGAGAAACGCCTGATCTCCAAGCAAGGTCCTCTTTGCATAAGCAAAACGAAACGCCTCCACGATGCGATGGTACGTTAGGATCTTTTTTTCTGTGCCCACCATGCTATCTGGGGTGAAGTTGTACCCTGTAGGAAACATAGCAAACATCAGCAACTCAGTTTAAACCACTGCTTCACTCATCTGTCTTAATTCAGATGGCTGTTCAGGTGGGAGACAGCTAAAATGGACTTGACCCAGCCAGTTCCTGTGTTTTTATTTAGTCTGAAAGCTGCTGTGACCAGACCATGGGTATTAACCTGTGCTGACAGCCACAGAGGGAAACAGGAGGAAGGCTGAGGCAACCAGAGAGTTTCGGTGATGGGTTTCAGCTGTCGGACAGAGACAGGAGTCACAGTAAATTAGCAAGATGAAAGTTTTGGGTAGTCGCTGAAATATGTGCATGAAGCCTCCACCACTCGACTGTGTCCAATTAGAGGCAAATTGGCGAGATTAGTGTGTGAGGCAGGGGGGCGCAATGAGTGGGTGGCCAGTCAGAGGGAAGGAAAGGTTCAGAGAGATTAATTACTTTAGAAGGAAGTTTCTCATCTAATTCTCAGAGGCAGACAGTGTCACTGTACTGAGAAGTAGCAGAGACAGTGTCTCTGTGCAGACATGGATTTTCTGCAATGGAGTCAACACAGGAGGAAGTTAAATCAGATTACCGTGTACACAGAAATGATATATGACTACAATGATGATGCAGCAAGGTAGCGCTGATACGATTAGCGACATGTTCATGACCTTTGCTGCTCAGACTCTGAAAACAAAGCACATAGCAATTATCTTTGGATCTTAATTACTTCAATCAAACAAAAGCTCTTCAGGGTCAGAGGAACAGAGTTGTTGCCTCAGTGGATTTAACTTTCTTCTCTGATATTGCTCGAGTTGTTTGCTGCTTTATGACTTTCTGAGGCACCATCTGTTAGTGTTGCTGTATCAATAATTAATTATGTGAATTATGTGTACGTTCTTGCAAACAATCTGTAAGATATTTTAAAAAGCGATAGTGTAAAAAAATGTATTATATTTTCCTTTAGATGCAACATGTTAATTTATGAAGTTTAGAGGTGTTTTTTTAATTTTATTTTATTTTATTACCTTTAGACAGAACCAGGTAAGCAGTAGCTTCATACTTAGCGCACAAACATGTGAGTGGTGTCAGTCTTCTCATCATAACTCTCATAAAAGGTTTTCCTTTTGATCTGTTGAAGGGGTTTTGGGTTGGTGGGGGACTTTACACACATATTTTGGGATTGCCCAAAGATTTTAGGTTCGTGGAAGAATATTTAAAAGGAGATTAAACATGATTTGAGTATTGACTTTACTTTAGATCCAGCACTGTACATACTGGGTATAGCTCCTGATTTTATGATTAAAAAGAAACTGTTGTTTTTACGGTAAAAAAAACTGGCAGCTATGGTTGCCAGGATTTTACTGTAATAAATACAGTATATCCTTTTCTAATATTACGGTAAAACGATATTAGTACTGTTGATTTCACGTTTAAGGTTCTTTTTTTTACATTCATTACTTTTATTCATTACTTTAATTAAAAAATTGAATAGAAATATTGCTGATATTTCCATCATTTCACTGGACTGAATTCAAGGATAGATTGAGGAGTTTTTCATTAAGATTTTGTGAGAGGCTGCTACTTTATAATCCTGAATGCAGGATTCACTGCTCATGTTTTCACTGTAATTTTCTTTTCTGGAGGACAAAACCCACATTTCCTTTTCCTGAGCAAAAATGTATTTAAAAGTTTACCTGGAGCTTCCTAAAGCACTTTCAAATGTAAGCGTCACTATGAAAGCGCATCAGGAGGGGATCTTCTGAGGTTAGTATGAACAGGAGGAACAACTACAGCAAGTAAAACCTCATTTAATGTTCATATTGTGTTTTACTGTTTTAAAATGGACAAATTGGGAAATTATCTTTTAAATCTCCTTGAAACAATGAAAATCTGCATCACATGTGTGGCAATCCATATTTTAAATGTTGAGATATTTCAGTCTGGACCAAACAAACTGCTTTCCCACTATTTGGTTAAGGTTGGGTAAAGATATGGTTAAAAGACACCAACACTGACTGTTAGGTGGAGGGTTTCTTTTCTAAGTCCTGCTGTATATGATATCTGTTGCTGTCACAAATCAAGTTGTATGATTCTCTATTATAGTTACTACTTTTGTAAAACACAGATCTGTGTTACAAATGTGGATCTGTGTTTGAGAAAGTAGTTCAAGACAGTCTTAGGTAACTTTAAGTCAGCCAAGGTTTTTTTATTTTAAGAGCAGATTTACTGTACAGTAGATCAACATGCTGCAGTCCTTTCTGAGAGAGAGTGACTGGCAAAGTGAAGGCAGCACACATTAAAGCACATTCTCTCCCACTCAGCGTGTTTTTGGACAAAGCATCAAGGCTTACCATTCAAGATGTTTAATATCAGTGAGAGCACAGGGCCGCTAGCGGGGGCATTGGGAACAGCCATGGTGTACTCCCCCACATTCACCCTCAAAGGGTTCTCATCCAAGACAGGCTCATAATCCTTCAGATCCTCCATTGTGATGATACCGCCTAAACACGGATTGACAGAAACTGTGAATGCACACTTGGACAGAAAAGGAAATACAAATCCTCCTTAACATGGAAATTAGATGTGCAGAGAGAGAAGCGTGTTGGTATATTTTGTGATATACCCTGAAGTCTTTTAAGCAGCGGATTTTTAGCGATAATGGTAGGTGACATTAATGTGCTTCGTGGGTACAGAAAAATGATTTAATCTGCAGGAAAAAAATTGCCGTTTGGTATTTAAAATAAACTAAAAACATGAAAAAGTGGAAACATTGCTATTGCTACTCTTTATAGTAGGCTTCTTCATCTTTTTGCTGTTCACTTCAACACAGTAATTTCAGCTTTCCTGATATTCTAATCTGATGACGACTGGGACAAATAAAGGAAAGCAGATTTTCTATAAACAATATTTAATCTATTTAGTTATACAGATTCAAACAAAACAATAAAAACACACTACCTGCTGCCTGAATGTCTGTCACAAGGTTCTGAGCCAGTTGCCCGTGGTAGAAAGCATCAGGACCTTCTTCAGCTATTTTCCTGTAAGTTTCTGCAAGCTTGGTGAATTTGATGGTGTCGTTTTCTTTTAGGATGTCACCATCTTTCCCACAAAACACTTCACTGAAATGGAGGGAAACATTATTTAAGATGGTAATGACCATGTTTTAATAATTCATTCTTTACTCTTTAGGTTACGGCCTCTCACCATAGGGCCGGGTCGTCGATGATGATTTTCCTTTTTCCAGACAGAGCTTTTGCAAGTGCCCTGCCCAAAGGGAAACCATTCTTTGCAAGATCAATGCTCGGCTCAAACAAGTCTTTCCAAGGCAGTTTGCCATGTCGTTTGTGTGCCATCTCGTAACCTCGAATCTCCCCTGGTACAGCAATAGATAACCCTCCTACCAGCAAAGGAAAGAAAACAAAGAAACATTTTTTTAAAGGCACTGGTACACATACTACTATGAGATTTGTTGTTTTTGTACAATCACAGGTCAGGAAAATCTACAATCTAATCTCTCTTTTGTCTGTCACTATCACAAGGTCATCCTCTTTCATAATAATGTTAACTTCAGCTTCCCTCCCCTCATTTCCATGTCTGATAGCACTGGTTAAATATTACCTTTCTGGGATAGATCCGTACTGTTCCCAAACATGTTCTCTGATGCGTTGCGTGGTGCCGTCTCCCTGGCATCAATCGTCTCAATCTGCCCTGTGCATGAGTCACAAATCGGGAAATGCATTTAGGATCCAGATGATCAGGAAGTTGTGTAACGGGAAAGTCAACAACAGAAGTAAAGGTGTACCAGTTGTTGCGTTGTAGATGGTGAAGAAAAGTCCTCCTCCGATGCCCATACTGTGAGCGTTCATAAGTCCAACACACAGTAAAGCAGCTATAGTGGCATCTACTGCAGTCCCTCCTTTCATCAGTATGTCTCTGTGGTATAATTAATTAAAACAAGAGAGGGAAGGGATGGATGATTAGTTTTTACACTTAAGATCTTAAGACCCTGTGCTGGCAAAGACATAAATAAATCAAATAAAGCAAATTGTGTGGCATGGGTATGTTCATGTTCATGAGTCTGTTTTCAGCACAGCAGAGTCCTGAAAGATGATTCAGTGTGTAAGCTCTTACCTGCCGACCTCTGAACAAGGCCCAGCATCTGCTGCCACAGCTGCCTTCCAGGACACCTGCTCACCCGGATGCGTCCTTCTCCCCACACCAAAGAAGACACCCACAAAAGTGGCGACGGCTGCCAAGATGAGCATCGCCAAAGCCACAATTATCGTCTTCTTGCTCATTTTTACAGGAACAATAAATACTTTATTTAATACCTGTAGAGAAAGTAAAAAAATTGATTTGTTAAATTTATGAAAATGCACCTGCAGAAACAAGCACAACCAACTGTAAACCCAAATCTAATGATTATACAGATCAAATGGATTAGTATTTAAGAAACTGCTCATACCATGTATGTCACCAACAAAAAGAGAGATTTGAAACAATAATACCAAACATGAAGGTTACAGCCGAAATAGAGACTTACAGGTTGAAATATTAATTTCTGGTACATACCAAATCTATCCAGCCAAACAATGTTTAGAAAATCCTCTAGACTGTAGAGCTACTATCTGAATAAACTTTGTATATTTACAAATTAAAACTGAGCATGAGAACTCATCAGTGTCTGACATGAAGAGTGTTTGGAGTTTCAACAGTTTCTCCAACAGTTTCTGATTCCTGAACAGTTTATGACCAGGAAGCTGCGTATGTGTGTTCTGTTACGGCATGTGCCAACAGGTGAATGATGGGAAGTTAGGATGGTATGTAAGTAAATAAGTAACTGTGAAGGTCAACAAGCCAAGTGAGGCAAACGTTAGTTGAGGGTTTCAAAGACTCATTGGCTCGCAAGCACTCACTAATTATCTTTCCTACTGCAGGACCTGCTGGAGTCACTGCTGTCGATTGTAACAACATGATGCTAAAATATATCAAAGGGCTTAAAAGCGAACTCCAATTCCACATATTCAGGTGCGTTATGTTAGGAGCAGATAATGTAGCCTCAAGCAGAGGTCTGATAAGCTCACTTCTTTCTATCTCCACAACAGATTTTTTTTTTTTTTTTTTCATTTTCACTTGTAGTCTTCAGCCCTGACTGATGCCGACTCAAATGACATCTCTCGAAGCAATTTATCAGACTTCAAGTGTCACAAAAAGCTTCATATATATGCAGTTGCACCCATCAAAACCTGTGAATCTGTGATGTGTAAAGTTAGGGAACATCCCCTTTAAACAAATGTAGAAATCCATGTAGTTGTAATAAGATTGAATGAATAAATATAACGGTATTCATTATAATTTTCAGTCTTCTCTCTTCACTACAGACTACAAGGTCAGTCGATCAGTTAGCACTCAAGCCCAATCAAGACCTCAGTCACTCGAACACCAAGCAGGTCAAAGGATTTAGCATCCATCAGCACCATATCATATGTCTGAGTGATGTATCCACAATGAACAAGTCTAAAAGTAAAGCTGAGGTTAATGGGAATTTAGTAAGTGTTGCACAAAGTGGCCTGTTGGCAGTAGGTCAAATTATATATGGAGCCCGTGGGCAGCAAGACCAAGACCCCGACATCACTTTACATTGTTTAATTCCCTGGTTAAAAATAAGTCAGGGGACCACTCGCCAATAAACCTCTAAACTAAAGCCAATAAGATAATAAATAATAATAATAAAAGAAAAAGCCTTAAGTATTTTTGCTTAATAGTTAATCTATTATTAAGCCTACTGTCATGTAGATTCTTTGGTCTGCTGAAGGAATGAAACCAGATTATGTAACAGGCAGGTGAAGTGATATAGCTGCACAGCATAAGAGATATTGTTGGACATTATTAGAAATATGAATCCTCGTTTTAGATCTGGAGTCAACAACACCTGGATGATTGAACCTTCCCAAAGATGTCAAACAATTTTCTTACCTTGATTCCTCTATGGGGGTCTCAGCACCAGACTGCTCACTGTGCACCGTCTGCCACGATCTGCAGCAGTTGACAGGTAATATGCTTACTGAGGTTCTCAATATGTAACCATGACAAAGACATTAAACTTTAACCCACCCCATCATAAACACCTATCATGTGTTACAGAGGGGAGGGGGAAAAAAATCCAGACAGAGACAGAAGAAACAGCTTGAGATGACATTCAAGTTACCAAATAATTTGTCACCTGTACTCAATTTTCACATAACTCTCTAAAATACCACATAGCAATTACATGACCCTGAAACAGCGGAAAGTATACTTCACTGGATTATTGGCTCTTTATCTGCTGTGGTGTTCAAACTTATCTGCAACAAAGGAACAATTCACTGGATGAATAGCTCTTTATCTGCAGTAGTATTTAAACTTATCTGCGACAAAGATTAACTAACAGTAGCGTCAGTTTGCTGGTGGTTCATTTTAAATAGATGACATATGATTCAAGGCAGTCAACACTTTCACAAAATTATAAAGTAGGGACCTGTTGCACAACTCTGAATCTGACGCAATGCAGCTCTACAATATATATATATATTTTTTTGGCACGACAGCTCGGAAAACCTTTGATTGTAAAGTTTTAAATAAAGTGCCTCCTCACCGGGAAAATGAAGGCTTTCAAGGCTGCGAGGGAGAAGATCACATCTGCCATGAGGCGAGGAACGAACGCTAAGAACAAACTGCAGTGTGAAAGGGTGCTGAGCTGAATGAGAAAGGGTCAGCTAAATAAGCAGCCAGGCCAATAGGTGGAGGGCAACAGGGACAGCACAGATTCTCAACTTTAACACTTATTTCAGTCATTTGGTCCCTGTATTAGACATTTAGTTACAGCTGTGATAACACCGTCACTTTGTGTTTGTGTTTTCACAGGTGTAGCCCATCAGCTGTGCTAAATATCCATAGTTAGATAACAACTCAGAAATGGGCACTCATCTGGGCAGCTACAACCTGACAAAACATAGTTAACCACCATTAAATCAAATAAATTCATAGCTCCATCTTTCATTTCCATTTTACAAGACTCAGAGCAAGCCAACGCGGCTTTATACTCAGCCTGGACGACTGCCCACAAACATTAATGACAAAAGTTTTGATATACAGAATATGTAGTCGATATCTAAAGATATTATGTTTAAGCACACATCATTTAGCCATTTAAACTGACATCTTGAACTGAACATTTAGTTCTGTGCAGTGGACTCTGAGAATCATCATTATCATATGGTCTGCTATGTTTGTTTGATTTTTGTCCCTTTCTTCTTCTCTTGTAAACACAATTATTTATAAAGACTGCATGTCAGAGCTTGTTCTATATGACACATCTGTGCTGTGGTAGCGCTACGATAATGAACAGGCTTCACTGGTCTGTACCACTGACAGTATAAAGAATGTATACAGCATATGCATGACGTCACCTGTAAGTTTCCAAAGAGTCTTTCTGAGGCTCAAAATCCGCCATGTTGGCAGTCCTACATCTTCCACCTCTAATCTAAAAATCGGCAAAGACGTGGCTCATCATCGGCAGACCTGAGGTTCATTGTAAATGACGCCTGGTTGCGCAAACAAAGCAGCCACACTGTTAATACTGCTCTAAAACTTTAAGCCTTAATATAATTTGCATAATTCAGTGTAGTGAAGGTCGTCTTCATTACTTACTTTTGGTAGTAATAGTACAATGAGTTAATATATTAAAGAATGAGGCACAAACCAAGTAGTGAATGTTTTATTGAATTTGTGTTAGTGTGTGTGCGTGTGTGCAGGTTCTGTGTTGCCCTCAGCAGGGAATGAGGGGGGACCAGGCCTGCAAAAGAAACATTCAGTTAGTTTGGCCAAAGACGCTCTTTGTGGTAATGTGCAGCTAAAGGTATTTGATAAAACGTGATGTGACTGTGCAGTATTATAAATGAAATGTGTGTGTTGGTGTGTGCAAGTCACTCACCTGTGTCTTCTCTCCAGCATGTTCAGGTGAAAAGAGTCCCCAGGTTAGCTGAGCAGTATTTAAAGGTTCCGGACCATACCATGAGCTGATTGGTGCAGGGGGGAGTGCATCTTAATCAGTTCTTGGGAGTTTAATAGATTCTTTGGTAATGTTCAGTACGGGTAGAACATACAGTTTAACTGGTATATAGTAGAGTGTGAATGTATTTTAAGGTTTTTGTCTAATGTTTGTTATGTTGAGATGTAAATGGAGGGGCAGAATCCCCCAGACTGTGTCAGGGTCTAGGTTGGTAGCAGCAGCAGGGTATATAAGGCTGCCAGTTCCACCACACACGGCTGCTGGTAGGACCACTTGTGCTCCTTGTCCACAGTCTGTGTTTTAAGTCTGTATGTTTAATATGTCAATGTCGGTGAAATAAACACCTGGTTGGTTTGCACACAACCTCTGCCTCAAGCCTCCTGCCTTGCATATCAAGCCGCTACATGGCCATCCTAACAATCTGCTGTGAAGTCTGTACATCAATTCCTACACTGGATGCATGTAAACCAGACTACTGGAAGACCTCAACACAAAATTATGAATCTTTTGGCTTGACACGGTGGAGGACCACTTTACCCCAAATCCACCATGAAGAGTAAGAGACAGGTTGGGTTACAGTTATTCTCACACAGGGTCCATGATTCACATTACATTTAGAAAAAGGTTGTAGTCGGAATGAGCATGTCAACCCTGACCCCTCCTGCACCAAAAACATGCACTGCATCTGTCTTGTGATAAAGTCAGGCATACAGTATACAGCTCAAAGAGAGTTTATAGAGAGCGTTAATCTCTCTAAATGTCCTCGTGTTCCTCTTTCTGTTGGACTTGATTTAAACCATCCCTCTGAGTAAGATCAGTCAGGACTGTGCAAAGCTGCTAAAGTACAATAAGTCAGCCATCAAAAGCAGCAGGCGCCACATCACATCAGTTCTTGGGCAGGCAGTAATAGCTGAGTTTTATCTGCTATAAAATCCTCTCTCTGACACATAACTCCTGCTTGGATGTGTTTCTTTCAGGCCTCAAATTAAACAACACCCATCAGCAGGACAACATTTCGTACTGTTACAAATCACAGTTGGAAATATAGTTTTCAGATCTGACACCGCTGTCTTTGAGGTTTGGATAGATCATGATTTGTGATAAAATAACTACTTAGTCATGGATGGGGAGTGATCACGGTCTTGAAATGGAAAGCAAACAGTCATTTTGTTGACCAATCTGACCAACCGAACCTTTTTAAGCAAAGTCACACAATTTTCTCCTTTGCTCTATCAACAAGAGTCATAATTCCGGGGTGTCCTTTACTGTAGCTCAGTTGGTAGAGCATCCGCCCCATGTACAAAGGCTCAGTCCAGGGTTCGAATCCGACCTGTGGCTCTTTCCTGCATGTCATTCCCCATCTCTCTCTCTCTCCCCACATTCCTGTCACTCTTCAAGCTGTCTCTGTCAAATAAAGCTCAAAAAGGCCAAAAAAATATCCAAAAAAAACAAGAGTCATAATTCCTTCAGGCTGTAAAAGGCTTTTTATCACTTGAACATAAACATTATATTGTTTTGGGGAATTCACTGAAGCAAGTAATGTTGTTGAGGACAGTGTCTGCTGCCGAGTGGCCGTATGAAAACCTGCCTATGAGGTGCTTGACAGAGGCTGGGGCTCCATACAACCAAGAAAGAAACATAGATTGAACACCTGTTCAAATCCAGGGTTAAGAAAAAACAAGACACCAGGCAATCCGGGACAGCATCGACCCTTATGTTGGCAGTGAAATCCTGAAATCCAGACAGGGCCGGTGAGAGCCATCAGACTTTAGTACCAGCATGATGGGGATGCACCAGGCACCAGGGAGCCACTATATTACTCTACTCTCTAACAGTTCACCACTGTTTCCATGGCTTTGCATTTAGTCTGGGAGGTGATACAACTTATTACACTTAATCACACTGTGATATAAGAGGGATGTTATATTATAGAGGGTTTTCATGACTCATCTCACATCCTCACTGACCAGAGACACAAATTCACTCCATGTGTTTATTATAATGATCCATCTGGGTTAATGACTGTTAAGAGCTTGAAGTAAATACAAGCGTGTCGTCTAACTTTGTGAATCATCTCACTTTACTCATGTCAGAGTTACTGAATGAAAGTGCACATCAAGTTTTAGATACCCAGATCATGGTGGGATATCTGTTTGTAGTATGTCAAAGGCAGCAGGAGTCTTAAAGAGCAACTTAAGGTGGGCTAAGCAACTTTAAGGAATGCAATTCTATTTTAGTCAGCAAACTCGAACAAAACAATCTTTGGGTGCTGCAACCTTTTTTCTTGGCCCTCCTCTAACCCCTGAGACTTTTCCCCCCATACCCTCCTGTGATCCCCCTTGACCATCTAGCACCACCCCTCAAAAATATCCTCTGCAAAGGGCAGACCGCAAAGCAGCATTAATAGTGAATTTAGAAGGGGTATGATGAAAGATGCATGCGACAAATATATGAAAAAGCACACAGATATACATACAACTTTCCTAATATAGCGCAGTAATAATAATATTGTATTTATATATTTGCCCAACTCACCCAAGAGGACAGTGTTGGAAAAATGTTATTATCCTTTATGCTTTCTGTGTTCTTTCATTTAGAGATGACTCAGCGTCACCTTACATGTGTGTGAACAGAGATAATTACTGTGTGCTCAGCTTCAGGGAAGTTGCAAATTAACAGATAGCTGTGACGGCAACTGTACCCCAACACATAAGGTTGTTTGACCATACATGGCTTAAAATGCCCATGTTGAAACTATGAGATAGACAAAGTTGTGGGTGTCACTCTTTCCTTTTTAGGAGGTGGCCACTTTCAGTATAAGTCTGTGTTGAACCATTGAACCTTTGAACAACTACTGAACCACAGAGTCTGTAACTTGTTCCCTTGCTGCAAGTCACTATTAAAGGATCTATCTTAAAAGTCGGACGGCGTCCTGAAGGTTATTGAATAATTTTTCTATCAGCTTGGTCCTTCGAGCCGGATCCCAACAGCCGCTCCATTGCCCAGGGAAACGGTACCTGACACCGTGCACGGGGGAGTCTGGGACTCCTTATCAAAGTCCTCCGGCGTAACTCTCATACAGAGTTGCTTTGCTGAGTGAGGCCAGGTAACCTCTGGACAGTGGAGTGGTGACGGGATCCAAAGAACAGAACCAGGACGCCCGACTGATAAGGTAGGATCCAAAACATATACGGGGTATATGTAGAGTCTGGGACTCAAGGTATTAAAATCTGGGATTTTAATGATAAAGAAGGATCCAAAACATATACGGGGTATATGTAGAGTCTGGGACTCAAAGTATTAAAATCGGGGATTTTAATGGGCCAAAGTCTATGTGAGAAGACTACAGGAAAAATAACTCCGTGTAACATGTTAAAATATCTAGAGAGTCTGGGACTCAGAGTAATTACTAAAAGTATGAATGAAAGGCCTCAATATATGTTTGAATAATTGATAAGGAGAAGTTACTGTATGTTATTTGTCTGTCTATATTGTCGAAACCAAATATTGTGTTTGAATTTGTGTGGTGTGGGAGGTAGATATTAACAGTGTCTCAACAAAACAACTAATGTTGTCTTGTTGATTGGGTTAGTTGCTTGGGTGAACTCCATACAAACTGACTGGCTGTTAAGGGGACATAGACAAGAATTAATCACGGGAAATTAATGAAAGTCAGGACTGGAAGAAGGCTGAGAAGTATGTGGATGAGGGACAGTGAGTGTGTGAAACCCTTGAAGAGGTGGAAAAAGAATATGGATTTTCTGGTGCTCTGAATGTGGCAGGATGTGAAAAGTTAGCGAAAGACATATTGCAAAGGACAAAGGAAAGCCAGATAGAAAAAAGGGAAGAAAGCCACTATATATGTGTTAGAAGGAGAAGAGGGAGAGACTGTGTACTTTCAGACAGGACACGAAGAGGGGCGGGAATAGGCAGCTCATGGAAGTAGTAGAGACGTCTGCTACAACTGTGTTAAGAGCAGCCATTGGGCCCGTGACTGTAAGAAAAAAAAAAAAAAAAAGGAGAAATCGCAGGAAGGAAAGGACGTAACTGTCATGACAGCCAAGACCAATTAGCATGACTATCTAAAGGACAGACAAACTCAACATCACACACATATGAAGAGACAAATAGAAAAGAAGACTGTGAAGTATTGAGTTTAGATCATTTAGAAATAATGCTGAGGCAAGAAGTCAAATCTGAGATAACGTTGAAAATTGGAAATCAAGAGGTTAAATTTTTGTGTGACTCGGGAGTTTCACATTCTGTGGTACACCCCGATGACTTACCTGAAGAGACAAAATCTCGAGAGACAAATTTTATGAGGACAGACTGTTCAGAATCAGACAATCAAAACTACGACTGACACATTTTTATTGGGACAAAAAAAAAAAAAAACTTTTGCGAAGCAGCATGTAGAATGAGTGAAGAATAAATGAAATTATTCAGAGGTACTAAAAGCTCCTCATGTTTCTGTAGCAAAACCAAGATAAGCAAATTGGCAGGACGTTGGTGCATTTGTTACTTGATGTGAGGGAGTTTCTGATTGGACAACTTCACAGAAAGGAGTGCAATACTCCCCTAGATTACAGGCCTGCTCATGTAAATTAACTTGGATGACAAATGTGACTCCAGGTGTACACTTATCTGCTAGCAGACCTAGTGTGCCATGATCCCTATATCTTCTCACAGAGGAGGAAGAAGAACTAATCGGAGACATACCACAAAAGGTATGGTCTTAGGGCACAGCTGATGTAGGATTGATAAAAGACATAGAACCTGTTAATATAACACCAAAATCATCTTTTAGACCGCATCAGAAACAATATACTTTGAAGCCTGAAGCAGAAACAGGAATTGAACCAATCATTCGAGATTTGTTAAAAACACGAGTCATAATTGAATGTCCAGATTCACCATGCAACACACCTTTGTTCCCTGTAAAGAAGGCAGCCCCGTCAACAGGATGGAGAATGGTGCAGGATTTACAGGCCGTGAACAAAGCAGTAATGCCAAGAGCGCCTACAGTGCCTGATCCACACACTCTACTAAACGAGTTACAACCACAGAATAAGTATTTTACTGTGTGTGATATCAGCAATGCATTTTTCTCAGTTCCAGTGCATAAAGATAGCCAATTTTGGTTTGCATTTACTTATAAGATGAAAAGATACACTTATACCAGGTTGCCACAGGGCTATTGTGAAAGTCCAACCATCTTCTCTCAAGCTATGTTGGCTAACCTTGCTAAGTTTAACCCTCCAAAAGGAAGTCAGCTGCTACTGTATGTAGATGATATTTTGCTAGCAGCCCCAACAAAACAAGCATGTATAGAAGACTCTTGCTAAAGTTCCTAACAGAACAGATTGTTGACTGTAAAGGTGGATACATGACATCAGTGCTAACTCAGAAACACGGAGACAAACAGAGACCTATTGCCTACTACTCGACTAAACTAGATCCAGTAGCCAGAGCCTTACCACCATGTGTGCAAGCAGTAATAGCTGCCTCAATGGCAGTACAAGCATCTGCAGCTGTGGTACTGTTTCACCCCCTTACACTGAAGGTACCACACGCAGTTTCAGATATCTTACTCCAAAATAAGATATCGTTTCTATCACCATCAAGACAACTTTCGTGTATGACCGTGCTCTTGTCACAGCCACAACTGACAATTGAAAGATGCACAACACTGGATCCATCCACACTTTTGCCAGAGCAGACAGACGGAGAAAGACATGACTGCATACAGACAATAAATCAGAGTGTGTTGCCAAAACCAGACCTGTATGACGAACCGTTTGAAAAACCTGACCTAACTATGTTCGTTGATGGCTCGAGCAGAAAGAATCCAGACGCGACTAATGCTACAGGTTTTGCAGTAGTAACCCAGAACGAAGTACCTAGTACGAAAGCACTTCCATTACATATATTACAAGCTGCAGAGTTAATAGCGCTAACAGAAGCATGTAGAAGGGAAAACAGCTGTTGTGTACTGTATACAGACAGTCAGTATGCATTTTCAACTGTATGATAAAACTGTATACCTGACCAGAAGGTAACCCCATCCTCCCAAACAGCTTATTCAAATATGCTGCATTATTGAGCCATGGGCCTTGCCATGTCTCAACAGGAGGGATGGTAGCAATAATAGGCACAGCATATAGATTCAAATTACTCTAAAAAATGTTTTTGTTCATCCTGTATGATATGTGCAAAACACAAATCTTAGGCTAACTTGAGGCCTAAAAGAGCACAATTTCCAAAACCTACATTTCCATTTCAATATATTTGCATGGATTACATAGAATTAAATAAGTGTGATGGAAAGAAATATTGTCTAGTAATCATTGATACATTCACAAAATGGGTAAAGGTATTTGGGTTGTCTGAGGGGACAGACCAGACTGAGAAAACCTAGATTCACTGATCCGCCAGTGGTTGGGGGAAGTCTGGGCTACAAAGGGGGCTCATTAGATAGGCAATTTTAGCAGGCCGTCTCAAACCCAGTGAACAAAGCATCCCAATCACTTAGAGGAAAGGTGGAGATAGGAAATATCAGTAAGAGGTCCCCAAAAAGAAACCCACCATAATGGAGAGGCCAAGATCATGGCACTCATTTAGGCATCCAGGCTTATATGGGATAAGGGGAACAATATGCATCCTCCTAACCATCACTTTGATAATAGTACTCCCTATATTCTGGTATGAGGGACAGGAAACCACAACCACAGCTAATCAAACCCAAATGTATGATCCAAGTCTCTCTCCAGTGAAATATCTGACCAACCTCACCATGGATGATAAATTTGCATTAGAAACAGGATTCACTGAAAAAAAAAAAAAGAAAAAAAAGATTGGTTACAGTGGATGATGTACACATCACAGCTAAACAGACTAATGTCAGTAACTGTATTGCATGCTCCACAGGTTGAACACAGTTAGGGACTGCTCCTTTCAAACTCAACAGTGAGAATGACACTGCAGGACTGCAATGTGTTATAAGTCTATATAATGAAAGTACTGAACCATCCACAGAACAATGTAAATTACTGAATTTGTTGTTTCCCCCAGTTAGGCCTGCCTTACCTCCCGCAGCTTCAGCCCTTGCAGGAGATTACACCTGTTTCTCATGAACAGGGCAAGGTAAAAATGTACAAATATAGACTCTGTATAACACCACTATTAATGTGACTGCTGATAATGGTTGTTAACCAGACAACCAGCAGAGCGGACTTTTGGTGGCTGTGCGGAGACCGGAAAAATCAGACCAAACTGCCCCCTCTGTGGCAAGGTAACTGTGCCTTAGTGCAGTTATTGATACCATTTCAACTGTTTCCCACAGGGGATTTTAAGAGCTTGTCTGAGAACCTCCAGCAACAACACCACCTCCAGTCCGGGTACAGGACCAGGAGGCAAACTGCTCCCGGAGGCACATTCAATAATAAGGTGTACGTAGACGCAATTGGAGTCATTCCTATTCTGGTGGGCAACAATAAACAAAAATGTAGATTGGATTAATTTTAATCAACAGTGCTTTGTTAATTATATTAGAGATGGTCTTAAAGGTGTAGCTGAACAATTGGACAAAACAAGCCTGATGGCTTGGCAAAACAGGATGGCTTTAGATATGTTGTTAGCTGAAAAAGGAGGCGTATGCAAAATGCTTGGAGATATGTGCTGTACTTTTATTCCTAATAACACAGCTTCTGATGGCAGTATCACCAGAGCCATACACGGCCCCACAGCCCTGTCAAACGAACTGGCTGAGAATGCAGGAATCAACGACCCCTTCACTAGAATGATGGAGAGCTGGTTTGGCCGTTGGAGTGGTCTGATCTCATCTCTCCTGATCTCCAAGGCGGTTGCAGTAGCTCTCCTAGTTATCTGCGGCTGCTGTTGTATTCCATGCATCAGGGGACTCCTGCAAAAACTGATTGACACTGCACTAACAAAAACAATGCTTTACCAACAGCTCTCGCCTACTGATGAAAATGAATACACCGACGAAGAAAGTCCAGTTTAAAGTATAGCGCCTTGTAGAATGTCTATTTGTGATTAATGAAGCATGCTATGAAAATTGAATGAAGTGTAGACTGTGGAAAAACAAACCCACATAGAAACATTCTGCTCGTATATGAAGCTAAGTTAGCATAAAGTATAAACAGGAGGGAAATGTTGGAAAAATGTTATTATCCTTTATGCTTTCTGTGTTCTTTCATTTAGAGATGACTCAGCGTCACCTTACATGTGTGTGAACAGAGATAATTACTGTGTGCTCAGCTTCAGGGAAGTTGCAAATTAACAGATAGCTGTGACGGCAACTGTACCCCAATGCATAAGGTTGTTTGACCATACATGGCTTAAAATGCCCATGTTGAAACTATGAGATAGACAAAGTTGTGGGTGTCACTCTTTCCTTTTTAGGAGGTGGCCACTTTCAATATAAGTCTGTGTTGAACCATTGAACCTTTGAACAACTACTGAACCACAGAGTCTGTAACTTGTTCCCTTGCTGCAAGTCACTATTAAAGGATCTATCTTAAAAGTCGGACGGCGTCCTGAAGGTTATTGAATAACTTTTCTATCAGACAGAATAAGAAACAAAAAGGAAAACTCTCCATACAAAACTTTAGAGCTTGAGAATGGTGGTCAGCCTGACAGGGAGCTGTTACCTGACCTATGTGAAGGGAAGCTCATTTCTGTCATGGTGAGGAATCCGTGGTAGGAAGACCGTATGACCTCTGTTTGTCTGCAGCAATCTCACACTCAACCACCTTTTCCATGATTTGCACCACCATCCCGGTGCCCCTTTTTGAAAGTTCAATCACGACCTGCTTAAGCAACATCACTGGAGCTCCTACCTCTGTTTCATTTGATTGTCGGGCTTTCCAGAGGGTGTCAGTGAGTTTAGGAAGGAACTCAACAGGAAGTGCATTTTTGTGATTGTCCTGTGTGGTCATTCTCGGATGATTGTCCTCACGGAGTTCAGCTGAAAAGTGAGGAAGTTGTTCAAAATGAGACGCACAAGGCAGTGAATTATCCGTATATTAAATTATATTCTATGACTGTTAATAGAAAAGCATGAGTAATTTACCTGTAGTGTCAGACGGCTCCAATGAGCTGGAAAGTAATATCTTCCTATGTGGTTTTTAAGCATTTACTTGAAATGTATTTAAATGTATGCACTTGAATATGAATGAATGTGAAAGAATATAAGATTATGTATGTAAAATGACAATTGTTGATGTTGTTATTGTGGGATGAATCAGCTAGACGGTTAGCTATTTTATGAGCATGCCAACGGCAAACAAATATACTTCAGATGTTAGTGTAACTCTTGTTGTTGTTTGTCTTCTTAGTAGAAGTAGTAGTTAGTAGTTAGTAGATGAGTATTTAAAAGTGAAATAACACAGATAACAAACACAGGGCCCCCTGTTTGGAGGGGATTGGAGGAATAGTGGGACACACTAACAAATACATGAACACACAGACCTCTCTCCAATTATAGAAGTAGGATATCTCTTCCTGGTCCACTAGCTTTCTGCTCTGTGTGCGCACTGGAAAAAAAATCCAGTGGTTGTATACAGTGCTGGCTCTGTAAATGGGAAACACACAAAGTGGATCAGACTATACTAACTTGTTATTCCAGTCAGGATTTTTGTGTCTGGTAACGTTGCCCACAAACATCCACCTTACTTTCCAGTTTGTCAAGATGCTGTGGATGTTTTGTTAGCTGTAGTAGCAGGAGAGTTGTGAGTATCACGGTCTTTTGCACCTTTGAGCTCATCCGACAGTGATGTCACAGTGTACTGGAGTACACTTTTACATCACTGCAAAGTTAACTACAGGCAGTCAGGAAATATTTGTCTACTTATTTGTCTACTAGAACATTATCTGCTCTTTAAGTCGCATGTCATGTGTTTGAAATTCATATTTTGGTTTCATGATAGTCAAATGCAAACACTAACAGGCTGCTCCAGCCACTGACAGGAAAAGGACTCTCTTTTTTTTTAAAAAAAATAAAAAACTATTAAGGACAAATACATTAAAAGAAAAAACATTTTTATCTGAAAATGGATGACTAAATGTGATTTCACTTGGACTTTAAATGAGTAACTTGACACTAAGCTGAAAGTAAGTTAAGTAAAGTAAGGCAGAGCAGTTAAACCACATGAGGTAAGCTGCCATTTGCCTTTAATTGTTAAAGCCTCTCTTCGACTCGAACTTACAGGTCATGTTTTTCAGTATCTGATTAAATCTGTCTACCAGCTTATTTGTCTGGCCTTGATCAATACTGTTCCTGATTTAATGGACAGCCAAACTTGAGCTCAGGCAGCCTGCATAGCTGATGAATGTACTTTAGCTCAAGGCTATTTTGCAATTTAAGCAGGGGTAGTTTAGTGTTATTACTCAGCTTCAGTACTGCCCATCCTACAGGTTCTTACCTGTCGTCACTGTAGTACAGTCCTGTTCAGTGTCCCCCAAAACCTCCGAACATAATAATAATAACTTTATTTATATAGCACCTTTAAACAAAGTGCTTTACAAAGCAGTAGACCCAACAGAAGGCCACACAGGATAAGATCCAGAAAAGTAAAAACATAAAAACGTAACAGATTCAAAGATGATAAAAGACATGATAAAAGGACAATCAATAGAAATAGAAGATTAAGAAATGAAACGATAAACGATTAAAAGATGAAGATAAAAAATAAAAATAGAATAAAAGATAAAAATAAAAATAAACAGAAGATAAAAATAGACGACATCACAGAAAGTCAAGCCTAAAAATGAGTTTTAAGAAGTGATTTAAAAGAGTTCACTGATGCCAGAGCCCTGATGGAAAAGGCACGATCACCTCTAGTTTTTAGCCTCGACTCCGGAACAACCAGAAGTGACCCGCCTGAGGGTCTAAGGCTGCGAGCTGGGTCCTATGGGGTTAGCATGCTGGCGATATATTTCAGGGCCAGACCCCAACAGGCTTTAAAAGAAATCAGTAAAATCTTAAAATCAATCCTAAAACACACAGGAAGCCAAAATTGGTGAAAAAGCCTAGCTGCGAGAGTGATTTTTTGTTGAAAGGAGTGAGTTGCAAGAGTCCAGTTTTAAGAATAAGTGTGCATAAGTTAGCTTGCCAGCATTTCCAACTCTTTAAATATCTTAATCGTGCATCTTCCAACCAAGCCAACTTCTAACAAATCATAGACTGCTTATATAAGGCCTGAAAACCTGAGATCCTCCTTAAATGGGTGCCTTTAAAATGCAATTCAAGGCAATACAACACCCGTGCAAGTTGCAGTGTCAGAGAGGTGTTTAGGTGCTTATATTAATTGCCCATTTAGCCAAAATAACAGAGTCTATTTATTTATTTATTTATTTATTAATCTATTTATCTGAGTTTTATATCTGACTTTTAGATTATGAAATTGTTAACCTACAAATTAAACCATAATAACACTGGATTAAACAGGTCTACTCTCTCTGAGTGACTCACAGTCACATAAACAACCTGTGTGTTGGGATGTGGGGTTAAAAAAAAAAAAGAAATCAAAGCTGGAAGCAGTTTCCTACACGACTCTCGCTCTCGGGCTGTGCTGAGAATCACGATCTGATTGGCTGAGGAGCGCACCAGCTCTGAGTAAAGCAAAGGATGCCAGAGTGCTCAGGCAGTGCATGGACGGATGCAAGCGGGGGGACGACGGCGATCCCGGGCACACATTGTTATGATGATGCTTTTATAGTTTAGAGTAGCCTTGAAACTTTAAAACACTCGTTGTTGTTTTTTTTTACTGAAATCAGAAGTAATTCTGCACATCTCGGCTGCAAATTAAGTGTGATGTTTTGGCTGCATGTTGTAAAATCCCTCTCATTACCATCGACACATCCTCTCAGGAGTGATGGGTTCTAAGTTGACCAGACAGAGAAGTCTCGATTTTGAAAGCAAATTGTCCAAGAGGAGACGCCAGCGGAATGACACCCCGGGAGAAAGCGAGAGAAGTGGAGGCAGAGGCGGAGGAGACTTCTTGTTTACCTCCTTGATGCTCAAGTCCGACAAGCTCCCAGGGATGCTGCGGAAAACCAACCACAGCCCGTATGTCAGACGGGTGGCGTGGATCCGGGAGATCCAGAGGCTTCTCCGGGAGCAGAAGATGGAGCAAGCAGCTGAAGTGCTCAAACTGCTGAGAAAGGTAAGAGACTGACATTATTCTGGGTCATGGATGAGTTTGTTGTTTTAATTGATGCTGTAAGTGGGTTTTTGTTTATGAGCACGTGGGTGAAAAGTTTGTTTTTATTCACGAGTTAAAAGGTATTTTATTTTTTTTATCTGCAAATCTTATGTAGATTGTAATATTTACTGTGAAACTACAAGTTAAGATGCTTAATATGAATAATAAAACAGCAGTTTAGTCCAGTTGTTTTGCTCTTGTTTATGACAGCTGTTATGCCCAGAGGTCTTAGCCATGCCTCCTGTAACATATGCATAACATTAATTGAATGATTTATGATGGCTTCGTTAGAGGAAATCACACTTTTCATGGAGCACGTGCATCAGCAGGTGTCAGCGTGTTAATCATTTTGTAAAAGTCATTTAATCATCTACTTTTTGCAACTTGTCATAAATGTTTTACAGTTTAGATGTCTGACTGACATAAAGGACATGCCCTTGCACTCTGTTGCTTTCTTTTATTACTGCTTGGGGGTAGGCAGCACTTATAATGAAGCTTATGCCTCATTGGGTGAGACGCTGGTCTGAATCAACCACCTGTTTTGTCTGAAAAGGAATGGCTAGGAAGCCAGCTAGTTCATGTTCTGAATATTCAATCAGCTCCCAATAACACAGAACACTGAGTGTATTATGTGTTAGCCCTTTGAAATATACCAAAACTAATCAAGGAAGTCAAATGAATGAATATTGTGACAAACTTTGTGATCTTAAATGAAAGACCTGTGATGTATAGCCTATTCTCAGTAAGAAGGTCTTTTTCGTGGTTAATAACTGAATGGCAAGCTGTGTCTGCTCTCCATTTCTGCCATTGTTCACCCGCTCCTGTGTGAAGAAGGTTAGACATATGCATGAGAGAGAAATATACAAATCCACATAAAGCAGTTTATACAAACTCGGTTGACGCTTGACTGTGGGATTGCTGAAAAGCTCTAATCCGTCCCCGCTGCACAGCATTGTGCAAACACTTCTTTGTCGTTAGCTTCAGAGCTGCAATCTATTGGTATGGTAGGTTTCTTATCTGTTATACTTATCCCATATAAACACCATCCCTGGTTTAATCCTCACTTTCTGATTCATCCATACTAGAGAGAAGGGAAAAAAAGTTTTTAAGAGCTCAGCTTGAGCTTTCCAACGCCTTCTGGTACAGTAGCTGTGGATTGATCAAAGGAGATCAGTTCAGACAAAAGCACTTCTGATCAAGAGGGGCCCCCTGTCATGAAAACTCCCTGCCCATCTGTACACTGCCATAGAATAAATTATACAGATGTGTGCAGATTAAAGCTGGAAACAACGCTGAGGAGAAGTTGTGGGTGTCTGAACTGAAGGCAGATTTGTAGGTATCTCTTCTGCTCTGCACAGAAACCATTAACTGAGGATATAAAAAAAGGTGTGGCATGAATTTAAACGTCATATTTGTGTGAAGCTGGAGGGATATGACTAATGCATAGCTTCCTTTAATGCCCCTGTTTATTAAGGCAGTCAGTCATATCTTATGAGAAAAAGGATTTTGAAGATCAACATGTACATTTGTCGGTCGTGAGCAGGGGCAGCTTTCCCCGTAGCTCGGCATTTAAACTGCTCACGAAGCACGAATTACTCTCTCTATCTCTCACTGAGGTGAAGCCAAATCGCTGCTACTGTTGTATGTCGTTGGGGCTGAAGCCAAGTGTCTAACAAACAATACTTCAGCACTTTAAAATAATAAAATACTGGCAGTAGATCTCCTGTTGTTGTTGTCCTCTCAGAGACGGACGGATTTGGAGATAATCACCTTGAGATGATGGATGCTGGAACATGTTTGTCTCACATTGAGGAAGTCATTAAAAAAAGAAGAACCAATAACACCAGCCCCTACGCTGTATCTCCATCACAGATCTGCCTTCTGGGCCATTAAGTTAATTAGTTTGGGATCTCCTAGATATTCATTAGTAAACAAAGAATCAGCAAATACTCATATCAATTACACCCTCCAACATACACACTGAGAAACCAATGTGCGGCGATGGAGAAGACACTAATTAAAGGTGTTTTCTGTAGTCTATGAAAACTAAGGTTAGCTGTCACAACACACAAATTTGTTCATTTTATTCAACCTTAATACTTCAGTATAAACTGATGCAGTGTCTTTCTAAACATCCAGTAATATAATTAGGATCAAAATATGTATGTTTTGTTGTTGCATGTCTTCACCCTCTTTCTATTTCCCCACATTTACTGTCTGTCTCTCTGTATGCTTAGCATAGCATTAAGACTGGAAACAGGGGGAACCAGCTAGCCTGGCTCTGTTTAAAATATTAAAATCCACCAGAATGTCAAGATTTTTTGGACAGATCGAACAAACAAGATACAATGTGTCATTTAGAGGTGCTGGTTCCGGTCTTTATGCTAAGCTAAGTGTCAAGGGGTTGCAGAAGCGTGGAAACAGGGGAAAGACCCAAGTGCAGACATTTGATTAAGAAGGCTTATAGGCAGGAACAGGTCCAGATTTGGGTTGCAGAAGTTCGAAAACAAAAAACACAAGGCAAGAGTTTTTGAGGACGAGTGGGAATGGGCTGGTTAAGTATCTGCAGGGCTGGCGAGGACATGAGATGCAGGTGAGGAGGTGGGCGAGGTGTCAGATGACTGCAGAGCAGTAAGGAGTGGCTGGAAGTGGGAGTGAGAAAGGGGAAAAGGGATGACTGTGGACAACTCAAGGATGGAGTTAGTGTTGAGTTAGAGGAAGGTATACAGCCTGCAAGAAGAGAGCAGGGGATGAAGGCAGGGACAAAGAGATTGGATCTAAATGTCCACCCTATGGACTTAGACTGAGTCCTTGTGGACTTCATTTGTACTGTGATGTGCCTCAAATCGGTTTCATTCATTGCTGTGGAAACTTTTGAACAGTCATACTTCTGTGTCATGATGTGGTTGAACATCATTTCTGGTCTACATGATTCAAGGTTTTAATGAAGGAAATGTTCTGATTGTTTTCTTTTAAATCAGCAATTAAAAAAACTATCACGTCACGTCCATATTACAATGAATCATCTTTAATTAAACCAGTGACGTCTGGGAAAGTCTGCACCTCAGGCTGAGCTCTGGAAGTCTGCAGAAAGTGAGGCCCCTTGTGGACTGCATGAATTGTAGGTTTGGACGGGTCTTAGCAGACTTGCAGATTTTCAAATGCACTTACAAACTCTGCGTAACTGCAAGAGCGATGAAGTCCGAACATTTGGATTCATCAACAATCCAGAGGGCTGAGGATGAGAGAGCGTGGCTGAAGGGATGGACGATAGCTTCAGAGTTACTGTACAGACACGAGAGTGTAGAGATCTTCTCATCTAACTCTCAACAGGAAAGCAAAGAACCATATTTCCCAAAATGTGATGAGCTTCAGGGAGATCATTTGAAAATGTGAGAACATATTCAAGGGTCAAGTTTGTGGCACTTGGTTTGTGTGGCCTGTAGCTACAGCATACTGGAGTTAGATGTCCACTTGTTTGACTCGTTTTATAAGTGAATTATATTTATTTAGATTGAAAATTTGGATTAAAGTACACTTTGTACAGAAAGTCCCCCTTTTTTTGAGGAACAGGTTGCACCAATGAGCCTGTAGCAGATAGAGATGTGTCCTGTTCATGTACATATTAAGAGTGCTCCAGAAGAAGCCTTAAAGGAATCTACGTCCTGCCACATACATATGACTAAGCTGACATATCGACTGTGTCCTACTTGCCAATGCATTGTTGTTGCCGGCTGCAGCTTTCCGGTACTTTTTTTAGTTCTGACTTCACACCTTGGATTTTGCGTAAAAGGTCACAACATTTTATTAATCCAGTAATCCTTCAGTCCAAGAAAATCAAAGTGAGTAAACAAAAGAAGCAGAAAAACGGTGGCACTGGATTTGTCACAGCGTGCAGTATATTTAATTGGATTCTAATGAACTGCATGTGTGGGATGATGTTCTGCAATGCTGAGCTCATCGCTTTATTCAGACTTTTTGTGTGACGAGGGAGACGTCAGATTAGATATGCAGCTTTCACGAGGACATTTGCAGTGGGATCCGCAGGCACGCACGCAGGCATCCTGTCAGCGACAAACAGCACAACATTTCATGCTTTTATGATTAGGACTCCATCAGATTAATCCACGGGATCAGATCTCTGTGTGTAATTTTTTTAAAAATGTGCTTCGTTTCCAGACGTGAATCCCTCACAAAGCCGCATATCTGATGCTGCAGCTGCTTAACACTTCATCATCATCATAAAATAATCCTCTAATTCCTCCGTGTTTCCATTTATGGTCACACGTGGTACCCTCAGTCTGCACTAACTGAGGTTTATTGAAGGGGGGAGCTGGCCTGCAGGATAGTCCAGCGTCAGGGAATCCCACAGAGCTCCGCTGTAATAAATCAACCCAAAAGCTGGAGGAGGAGAAAATGCTGATGGGAGTTTTCCTCTTTGCTTCCACTGTGCCCCTAAGTGTTAGGTCTGTCAGAGCGTATAGAACATGTTTTACACAGTGTCAACCTCCAGCGTCCTATTTTAAAAGCTTTTCTATTCATATAGAGCTGACAGTGTTTACCCGTCAGCTCCACAGCTTCTAGTTATTCAAGTTTACATGACAGAAAACAGTGATCAGTGTGAACAAGAGGATGCTGGTCCAGTAAAACGTGTTCTTTTTCATGCATATGTCGGCGATATAACAGTATGTATGAGCAGAGGAAGACATCTTTTAAAAGTTGTTGTGGATTAGGAGAGAAATGCATAAAAAGAGGATATTTTCTTTGACTTTCTTTCCTCTTACACCCAACCTTTCATCATTTTCTTTCATCTGCTTAGTTTCATGTCTTCCCTGCTGTTTGTTGTTTGGTTTTTGCTTGTGTGTGTGTGTGTGGTATCTTCCCTGAAAAGGTGGTGGATGTCGCATGCTTGGAGAGACTATTTGATGTGTCTTAAAAACGTTACGTCTCAAACGCCGGCCTGCTAATGACGCGTCAGTGTTACCTGAAGATGCAGCTTTAACATATTTACATTACCGCAAATAGAAACAGCCTGAAGATGATACAAATAACATCAATCGCTGGGCATGTGTCCTGGTTTTATTAAACTGTTCTGCTCATAAACACAATATTTTACTTGAATGAAGAAGTACATTTAACTGGAATCAGAGGATAATTCCCTCAAATGGTTTAGTTGTTTTCCAACAGGAAAACCTACAACTGAAACCTGCAAATGAGATAAGAGGAGCAAGAACAAGTCTCTTCACTGGAGAGTATAACTGTACTTAAACTTTACTCCCAATACACACACACACATATATGCACACAGTCACCATCCTCACCTTTAATCAAATGCACTGGGTTTTAACACACAACTCCGGTGGCAAAATGTTATCAGCTCGCAGCGTGATAAGAGGACAAGATGAAAGGAGATGATGAACAAGGCTTATAAACACTGACAATCTATTTTCATTAAAGTATCCATGAAATGTCACTTGAATATTAAATTAATTGTAGCTCATACATGGCTGCCCTTAATTAATTTCTGAATTTCTACTACTACCTGTCACTAAGTTAACTTTCCTCTCTCTTTTTCTTTTCTCGCAGGATTTGGGACTCCAGGGAACGTCGCTCAATGACATTCTGTACAAGAACGCCGCTTTCCTCAACCTCGTGGACCCCATTTCTCATGAGCTGCTGCTCAGTCTCGCTCGGGACCTGCAGTGTCCAAAACGGGTATGCCGTCCTAAATATAGCTTGTTATGTTCATGAATTATGAAACGGTGTGTTCAAAACATTCACATTAATTAACAGGACAAGAACTAGAGAGGCAGCATGTCCGCATTTATTAGCCATGCCTAAGTGCGTGCGTCATATTTCTTGTCATGCTGTTGGGACAACAGTGAATTGTCAGTTTTTGTTATAGCAAATACAGAAGCTAGGAAGCATGTGAAATGATATTGCAGTGTAGGTGTTTACCCATGAGAATAATGGAGCACATCTTGGTGTCTCTAATATGTTCAATATTAGGTAACATATTAAGTTTTATTATGTAGGAATCCTGCACACAGATTGAGCAGGAGAAAGCACATTTTAATCTTCTCCTTCTGGAAAATAATTTTACCGCTACAAGAGTCATTGGGGACTAATTAAAGGAATAGTTTGATTCCTTTTGAAATACATTTTGTTGCTGAGCTGGACGAGAAGATTTATCACCACTACGGTAGATATAAAGCTACTGCCAACAACCAGTTAGCTTAGCTCACCACAAAGACTGGAAACAGGGAGGAAACAGCTAGTCTGGTTCTGTCCAAACATAACAAAATCCACCTCCTAGCACCTCCAAAGCTCACTAATTAGCAAGTTATTTCTTGTTCAATTCATATGAAGGCTGAAATATAAAAACCACAAGTTGTGGTTTTATTGGGCGATCAATTTCTTGCATGAACTGCTTCTACTACAACTACGTCTTGCAATTAATAAATTGTATCCAAGAAACTGGATTTGCTTATTTATGTCATCAGTAGCACAACAATGTGATAAACAAGCCTTTAAACTAAGAAAACTGATTTCATGATGACCGGAAACTGGAAGGTTAAATGACAGCTAACCCTCAGGCTTAGCTACTACAAAGGGGGACACCTGCATGCTATGGCGTGGATACAGAGGTCAGGCATGAATGGAAGGGCCGAAGGGAGGCGCTCGGTCAGGGTTTGACTCTGCAGTGGCACCGTGTGGTCTGTCTTCCCCGCTGCTCCTGTGCTCTTTGGGCACAGAGGCAGATAGTCTGCAGCTGTGCTCCAGGACCTGCAGGTGTGTGACATTATCTACCTCGGTTGCATCATATGGAAAAGCGTGGGCAGGTGTCCAGCCGTTATCATGCTGAGGTCAACAGGGCCGAGGCGTTTTGGGCGATGTGGCTTTGACACTAACAATGAGAGCATTTTGAGGGCTCTGACAGGTGGCAGGTGGGATCAAACTGGGGAAGCTGCTGCTGCTGGAGTCCACTGAGCGCTGTGAAGTTTGTTGTGAGACTACAGACACCTCTTGCTGTTTGCAAGGGAAATTATGAAGGGGGATGGGGGTCAGACAAGGTGAATGGTGCTATAATGGTAATTTTTCTTTTGGCTGAAGGTCAGGTAGGTAGGAAATTAGTCTTGACTTTTTTGAGACAGCAGGAGTGGGTGTATTTTTTTTTCCTCATCCTAGATTTATATCTTATTTCAGGTTTCTTTGCTAACTTTATTAGAAAGGAAGGCTTGTTACATAAATCTATCCATCTTTTTTTATCCTCATCAGGGACATATGAGGGGCTGGAGGCGATCCCAGCTGATATTGGGCGGGAGGCGGGGTACAGCCTGGACAAGTCGCCAGTTCATCACAGGGCCGACACATAGAGACAAACAACCATTCATGCTCTAAATGGGCAATTTAGAGTCACCGATTAATTTGCATGTCTTTTACTGCGTGAGGAAGCCACACAGACACGTGGAGAACATGCAAACTCCACACAGAAAGGCCACAGCCGGCTGTCGTATTCAAGTCAGGAACCTTCTTGTTACAGTGCTAACCACCGCCGCCCCCACATTAAATAAACAGTTACATTACAAAGTTGTAGCATCTGACAGCTGTCCTTAAAACAATGTATATTTATGTTCAAATGACGAAGCCTTCTGGTGGCTGTAGTAATAATGATGAGAGCAAAAAAGGAAGTCAGGTGACGTTATTATAGACATCACAACGTCACACTTTAACATGGTAGACAGACAAATCATGATGTTTTCCTAAACCTAACCACGTAATATCTGTACTTAAATCTAACCAAACCTTAACCACAGCGTCGTCACGTCATAAAACTGATTTATTTGTTATTCTTATTTGTCATCAGCGCAGACAACATGGGCAAACAACACATTTTGTTAGATATGACCTGTTGGTTTGACATATTTTGAGGAGGCTTCAAAGAAAACATTAATGACCCTGAAGAGGTTTGCTTTTTTACAAAGTGAAACATAAGGTTCAGCTCTGTTCACCACTCAAGTAATTTTGGTACAGTCCCTAAAGATATAGTCCAAATACAAAGGGTTAGAACAATGACATAATTTTCTCTTTTTTTTTTATCGTTAAGACAACCTACTCAATTATGCTTATGAATTATGTTCAGATTTATGTGATCGATAAAATAAAGGGCTGTTCTGTTAAGATATAAATCCTGATTTATCCAGACTGCGTGTCAGCATATCCACTTGTAGCATGGCATACAAATCAGAGATATTAAAATTCAAATTACATTTCAGACTCAGGTATGAGGGTGAAGACACCTACAGAAGCAGCTCAGAGTGGCTGTAAAACACAGAGCCGGCAGCCATTACGGTTATCTAAAGGCTGCAGTTATCTCTTTTAGGAAGAGATGGTTTGCCTTGAGATAAAGTCGCTGTGGTCTAGTTTTTACTTACCGAGTCCAGATGATAATCGCCTGTAAGAAACTCTAATCTTATCGCTGTTTGCTTTGGGGAGGAAAGCCCAGGAGGAAGGGAGGGAAAGTGAGGTAGCTGGCAGCAATGTTCTCCTGACTGGCTGGCGACCCGTGGCGGGATACTGTGTCAGACGTGACGAGGATGTAGAGAGGCAATGTGCTGGATTTAAGGCCTGGCAGCTGCTGTCTATGGCCGGTATGTTCCACCACACTGATATTTATTTACATCATATATTCAAGGACATATTGAAGGCTGTGAATGTTTTGATGTTTATGGACATCCGTTAATGTTTTGTTTTGATGCACCCAAATTTACAGACCAGAGTTTAATGCCTCCATTAATTTATTGACTTTGTTGATTCTTCCGGACCACAGATTCAGATTTTCTAAGACTACTTTCATATTGCAAATCAGTATGCGCAGCTTTAACGTCATGCTCAGTCATCCAAGTGGCTGAAACAGCAACACTGAATGTTTTGAAGTATGAGGCATGTTTGTTTGTCACCCAAGAAAAGAAGTGGCAGCGGGAATGGTTAATCGCCTTAAGGTAAATTGCCCCCATCTTTTTTTTTTTCTCTCTGTCGCCACACTGCCTCTCTCTTGTTGTCATGTTGTACCATTAATTAGATTTACCCAGCTCAGCACAACCCATTCCATTTAAAGTCTTTGACGGAGGTGGGAGAGAGAAAAGACAAGGCAAAGAGGAGGGGGAGGAGAGACACGGAGGAAGAGGCAGGCAAAATAAATTAATGTTTCGATGTGGAAAATGTTTGAAGCAGCTGTATTCAAAGGAAAAGAAAGAAACACTTTGTGACTGTGTGAAAATCAGTACATCTGTCCTTTTCAGGAAGAAAGAAAGAAAGGGAGATCAAGCATCCAACATTTATAAATGACTTTCACCTTGTAGATATCTAACCTTTTGAAACCAGCCAGAATATACAGTGTATTGGCTTGTTCTGTTTCCTCAAACGTGTTCAGGCTCAAATGCATTTATTCATGAACACCTACTGTTTGTTTTTGATTTGCCGCATTAACTAGATTTCTATTTGTTCTCCTTTATTCGTCCTTTTTCCGTGTTGCAGGAGACCGACTCGATCAAGTCCACCAGCAAGATCTGCCGTCAGCTGATTTACCACCTGACCCCTCACTCCAAGTGGACAAGACAGAGCGTGCCCAGGAGGAAGTCTCAGGCCTGGTGAGTGTGTCCTCTCTGCTGCTGCCTGATACTGTGCCATCAGTCTGAAGATGGACAGTCGCTGCCACAGCAAACACATCCTCACCAGAAAGCTCCTGGAGCCTCTCTAAAATACCAGTCTGACTTCAGGGGAGTTTGGCAGATGTCCTCTACCAGTTTCTGAGCAGATTTTCCTCCAATAGTTCAAGGTTACATCTGTGCTTGTGTGTTAATTAGGGCTGAGGGTTAAAATTATTACCTCCTGGGAACATGTCACTATTTTTGCAGGATTCCAGAGAATGAAAACTGATTTTAAAGACACAAAACATTGTAATATTTTTAACAATTCATCCCAAATGTACAGAATCTTTGAGATGGAAAATAACACGATGTCAACCATACAGAATATTTGATCCTCTATTTTACAGCATATCATCATTTTTTATTTCTGAGTGGTTATAATGGAGAGTCTGACCATCTTTACAGCGCTGAACTGAGGTTATTACTGCTGCAGTGGCATAGAGAGGTGGAATATCCATTACACTCAGACATTTCGGTGTGCTATTTCAGTGAAGGAACAAAAGCATTGTTCATGGTTAGAATGATCTTTTGCACTCAATGTTTCACCTGTTGAACGGCACTCTGCAATCAGCCCTGCAGCTCTGATTAGGGTTGGAGGTCTGCATATCTAATTAAGTCACTCATAGTTTAATTTACAGTTTTTTCACTCAACTTGTTGATTTAATCTAATACATGTTTTGCTACAAAGCTGAGCTGCAATGTTATGGAGCTAAAAAAGTAATTGGAAGGAACGACTGCAGAAAAGTTGATCCAGGTATATTACTGTAATAATGTTACAGAAGCTTTAATATTGAGGTTTGGAGAGGATATCTTTGCTTCAGTACACACAATATTCTTCAGTATTCGTACACACGTGGAACACACATGCTAAAATTTCCAGGATCAGCAGGTGTTTTTCCTCAAATTTACAAATTTAGTAGGTTTATATCCCACAGATTTGTTCAAGAAGAGGACCCAAATGCAGACATGAAGGTGAACAAAAAGGTGACTCTAACAACTTACAGTGCAAGGATGGAAAACAAGATTATTCCAATAAACAGGAGTTCCAAACAAACACAAATGCAGAGCAGGAACACAGGAAGGAGCACAGAGACAGAACAGTGGACTGGAGAACTGACGCATTTCATTTATATTTACGTTTAGTTGATGCTTTTGTCCAAAGCGACTTACGAAAAAGGGGAAACTATGAAGGTAATGACGCATAACCAGAGGACAGAACACATACAAGCTGAAGCTAAGAAACACAGAGAATGAATACAAAAGTGACGGCAAGATGAAACCACAGACACGAAGAGGGAGGAGAATTACAAAATAAAACATGAAAAACTAAACCATAAACCCAAAACTATGACATTATTTTTATTTGTTCTTTTGATAAAATAAATGTCTAAACTTACTTTTCTTTGATTTAGTCTTTTATTTGTTTCTTAACAGATCAAGGTTTTTCCTCTGTACCTCTAGAACCAAACTGTGGTCCATTGAATCAACAAACTGTGATATCGTACACAGTGATCCATTTTCACATCAGTCTCTGGACAGTAAACACAGTTTCCCACCAACATCGTGATTAAAACCAGCTTAAACACTGCTCGTAACAGACCTCATGAGAGATTTTACTGTTGTATGCTAACCCCCAGGTGTAATGTGTACTCCAAGAATGATTTAGAGCCCTGAAACAAGAACCTATGACCCAGATTTGAACTTGGATGAACTGCTACCAAACTGATTGAGTGAAATAAAGGAAAGAGCAACAGAAGGACTGATTTCAGCAACTGTAGACGCGGCGTGTAAACTAATAAAAAAAAAAAGCTCTCCAACTAAAATTAAGTAACAGGTACATTTGTGAGGACGTTATGAAAAGAAAAAAAAAACATCTCTAATGATGATCACGAGGCTCCAACTCCCTGAGCAATTAACCCAGATTGAAAGATTTTTTTGACAGTTTGAGTTAACTTCCCGCCCCAGTCTCTTGGTTGCAATATTTTCGAAATAACACTCGACAGAACAACAAGGCAGACCCTCCCAGTGTGCTCATTAGCAAGCTCTGTCTCTCACACAGCCTTCCAGTGCACCCATCCAGACAGCAGCACTTAGTGTGAGACTGAATCCAGACTGTGTGAATACGACGTTCACCAGCAGAAATTAATGTCTCTGGATCAGATGAAGCATTAGGACACATTTTGCATGGTTTCAAATGCTTTTCTTTTATTGATCTTTTCATTAGCTTGATCCTCTCTTCCTCTCTTTCCCTCAGCGTGTCTCCTCCTCCCTCACCTTTCTCCTCTCCCTTTTCCCTTTTTTTGTTGTTTCTTCCCAGTCCCTTGATTTCTTTCCTATTTTAAAATCCCCTTCCTTGCATTGATTTTCTTCCTCTCCTGTTTTCCTGTGGGGATTTTTTTTTTCTCTCCTCCTTGTGAGAGTCCATTTTGTTCAACAGTTGCCACACAGAACGGTTCTGCAGTTTGAGCTGAGGCTCTGGGGAAACGCTCGGTCAGACGGAGAGAAAAAAGGGGGAGGCGGAATCACTGCAAGGTTGCCGATTAGAAGTCGTGCATTTCCCTCTTTCTTCCTGCCTCGCTTTGAATCGATCGTGAATTTGATCTCTTCATATTTAGGGGGCTGAAAAAAGCATTAGCTATCATATTGCATTCGTACATTCTTATTTTCTTCAAGTGATACTGAAAAGTCTATTTGATCAAATCTAGAGACGTGCTGCAGCCTGCTCTCCAGCCGTGGCTCAAATTGAATTGTTGGAAAATGAAAAAAAAAAAAATATGCAATTGGTTGCAGATCTCACAGAGATAACACATAAGTCATGATTCACGCTTTATTACTCCACAGCTCTTTGATTTTATAACACAGTCACTGCAAAGCATGTGTGTCACACTTAATATATCATCAAGGCGTTTTGTTTTGTTTTTTTTTCTCTGCAGCTGCACATGCCAGGCTTCCGAGAAGTTCAGTGTTGCAGAGTCCCCGGAGGAATGTTTAATGTTATTGTAATTGGTATTGAATTTCAGATTAATCAAGCTCATATTTTTTTATTACACAAAAATTGCCCTTCTAGCACATTTTGAAGAGATTGGACTCCGATTGCAGATGCTCTTTCATTGCTTGTCTGTACTGTGAGGCAGTAATTGATCCGAGGCTCTTGAAGCAGCTTTTACAGACATCTTCAATACATTTAAAGAAAAGAGTGTGGCTCAAGAAGACGGCTGAATTCTTGTATTCAGTGTTAAGCTTTGTAGAGCGAAGACACTCCAAGTACTGAAGGAAATCTGCATTTTTTTTTTTGCTTTATTCGACTCAGCATAGAAGACACTGTTCAGCAGAGTAACTAAAAGGATTTATTTAAGTGCTAATATTCAGATGTGCACCAACTGATGATAAGAGTGAAAGGAGTCGTGCCTGTGACAGCTGTTTGGGCAGGTGTAATCAGTTGTGGGTGAGCTGTATGAGTCCTGATATTTGACCCAGACCACACACTGTTCAGACTAAAGTGCCTTTTCCTCCCACAGCTCACACTGCAAAGGCTGTCCAAAAGTCATTTCACTGCTTTTTTATTTATCTTCATATAAAGCTTGATAGTTATTGAAGTAGTAACAAACAGCTTCCAGCTTATTTCCTCAGCATGACTCATGATCAAGAGTGCATTTAAACAATAAACACTTCCTCCAGATTACAGTCTGAAGCCAATCGCTCTGCTTATCTCAGCGTCAAAAACAACATCTGGCAACATTTATGAAAATGTTTGAAAAGACATCACACAACAACAGTAATCTTAAACAAGCTGTCACACATGGCCTCTCATTATCATCTTTATTATGCAACCAATGATCAACAAAACTGTTACGAAACAGTTTACGAGAAAGATTGAGTCAAATAGAGTTCTGTAAAAGTGCCACGGACTGGTCTCCGATCTACAGTAGCTGTTCTCAAAATTTTGTTTAAAACTCCTGCTTGATTTCTCAACATGACAAAGATGCCGCTGCCATCTACTTTTCTTTTCTACCGGCAGTGACAGTGCCACCTTGACCCTTCTTAACACTGCTAAAGGCATCCATACACTTCAAACGTGCCATTGCCAGACATCATGTGAAACATCCACCACCTACCTGCTAGCAAGCAATCTACTCTTCAACAAAGGACATATAGAAATGTATGGAGAAATTTAGCTTGATATGTAAAATACCTGAAAAAATGGTTATGTTTCTCATAGGAAGACTCTTTTCCTGCACAAGTATAATGCTGTCCATGTCAACCCATTTTTTGTCTGAAAAAGAAACACCCGCCACCGCTTTCCTGACGATTGAACTGTGAAAGGGGCCTCTAACAATTTTTGTCACTTTCCCAAACTTGCAGTGTGATGGACAAAGTAAGTCAGAGTTTGAACTCTCTCAGGCTCTTTACATTCTTCACACTAATATTTCTGCCACTTTTCATGTGCAAAGCTGAGTGTAACACCATGAACGTCCAGTCCCCCTCATTGACAGCAGGATGTTTTGTATTTGCTGTAAGCAAAAAGGATGTACAAATAGTTTGACTGACGCACACTGACGCCTCAAGAATCCTGATGTGACACTAGATAAAGTCGCTCAAGGTCAATGTTGCAGCTGCAGCCTAAAAACTTGCAGGACTGCAACGTTCTTCACCAGAGATTCAGCTCTTCTTCAAGTTTAGAGTAACTTCACACAGTCTAATAATCTGGTTTGTTTTGGAAACTAATGACACCCCATGCAGTGTACATCAAATACAACCACAGCTGTGATGTTGGGTGTAGTTTAACAGAAAGGGAAGCAAATTTCTTGCTTTGTATTACTTGTTGTGTTGTTGTTGTTAACTTTTGTGCTCCAGATAGCTTATGTACAGACTGTTCACACATTAGCTGTGAGCTATCTAGCAATCGATCGTGTTTCAGAGCATGCCTGTGTGTTTTCATTGAGCTCAACCTATTTCTGTTACCCCTGGATTCTGCTGGGCACGGCTCTGTGATGGCACACTGTTTTGTGGAACAATGCCAGATTTTGTTAACATGCTCAGATTTGATCATTTTTTCTTTGGTTTATGTGCTTCTCCTACGAGTAAGTAGGCTACATAGTTAAATGGTTTCCCTTTCGTCTGTTTTTATGTGTTTTATTTTGAAAATTCTTTGCATTCTCGCCACCTTTCCGTGTCTGACTTACAGCCAGCTCGATCAGCTCTGTGCTGCTCGACACGGCTGGTCGCGGCGTCCGTCAAAAATAAAACAACTGCGTATTCTCCGTGGAGCGGCGAGACGCTTCTGGTGGCATCGCAATCATCGTTTAGCACGGCCACGATCAGCTCCGCCAGCTGCAGCACAGACTGAACCAAGCGCAGCCATGCCTGGTGAGAGTTAAAGGGGTATTCCCTACGGTTGCTCGCAGTTTTTTCTTCAATCTCCACACGGTTATGAAGCAGATTTAAAAAGACCTGGAATATGCATGAATTTTTCCCATAAGATGAAACATGTTCACATTCCTCTATCTAAAATACAGGGGTGTGGGGTTACTCTTTAAATCAACTCCTGTCTCAACTATCGAAACACACTCCTCGCTCGGCTCTCGAAATATTCACTTCAGCCCCAAAGGCTCGTCCAAACCTTTGCTGTCTGACTTGTCATCAGCCTCCCAAAAATTTCCTGTGGCTGCTCAGATTTTCAAACTCGTTGATGCTGACAAGAAGTATGAGGCTGCTAAAGTTGCCACAAATCAACACCTACAGGCCATTGCCCGTCCTACACGCCAACCTGTGACCTGCCGTCATGTCATCAGATTTGCCTTTTTTTTTTTTTATAACCCAGTGTTGGAATGCCCTTCCCATTTCAACAAGATAATCCCTTTTGCTCGCAGGCTAAAAAACTCATTTCCTCAAGTGGCACCTCAAGTCTTCCTCTCACTTCTGAATCATACCCCGGGAAGCATTAGTCAGTGAAAAGCCGTCTTGGCTATAACTATATTTGGTTGAGAAGTAAAAGTTTTTTAGACGTCTGTGTAATGGTCTGGATGCTTATGACCATTTTTTCAACTGCAATTTCAATGACTACATTTCTGGTTCAGCTTCCTCGAAAGGCTTTTCACCGGCTAATCACCAGAAAAGTGCTCACTGGGATTCTCTCTCCAGTTTCTCTCTGCTCTGCTCAGACTAATTTGCTCTAATCTTTAAAGAAATCCCCTCTACCTCTCTTCCTCGCTGTTATTTTGAGCCCATCTCCCTTACATGATCCTTCCAGGGCCACAGCAATATTGTTAAAGCACTACTCCTTCCACCTTTGCAGTCTTCATTATTGTATGTGTTAGTGACACCTTAAGTTTATTCTTCCAGCCCATCATTCAAGGACATGTCTACATTGAGGTGATTTAAAATCTATCTGAAAGACTATTTTTATTCGTTCCATCCAGAACAAACTGCCTTATTCAGCCTAGCTTGTTAATTGTGCCAGGTTTTAAAAGAAATGTGATAGACCAGACATTTTCAGCATTTTCTTTAAGTTTTAAAGCATCTGCCGTCAAAAAATCGAATAAGTCGTGCATTTCAAAAACAACTGTAGCAAGAATTTCAGCCCAGCATATTAAAGTGTCAGACATGGGTACATTTTTAATACCAGATGTCATGCTAGTTTTAATTTTGTCACCATTTACCTCACCCATGACGACAGAGTCTGTGAATGGCCTTTTCTTCTTTGCCAAGATCCAGTACACTCAGGGAAGGGAAGCTTCCATGAAGTTGTGTACAGACTTCAATGGTTCCCAAACCATACAGTCGAATATTTTTTTACTTAAGTGAAATGACCTGGAGGTATCTATGTGGCAGCCATGATAAGAGCTGGTCGAATTCTCTAAATGTTAAGGAAAGGTGCTTCATCCCTTCCTTTCTTATCTCCTTTAACATATAGGATACACTGGACCATCCTTTACAAAAGGAAAGGAGATAACGCCATCCCACAATTCCTTTTGGCAGCAATATTCAGTGTTCATAATCAGCATATTAATGGAAGTCTTTCAAGAAAAAGTCTATAAATTTAAGTCAGTTGTTTGCAATTCAACATGTCTGAAACTGAAGAGTGATATCATATACTGTACTTCATTTGTCAGCCTAACACATATTTTTATAGTAATTGGGATTCATGTAAATAAATAGATATGAGTGGACAGGATGCGGGTGAGCGCATCCATTCTCAACGTGACAACTGTTTTGTTTCATGATTATGACTTGTAGTCTATATTCCTTCTTTTATTTAAATTCCAGCCTTGGTAATTAAGAAGGTTGTCCACGTTTATATAGCCTTCATGGAAAAACACAGTATGAACACACAGGGCAAAGTGGGCTATCTGTGCAGTTTTATTTATTGATTTATTTATTTAAACATATTAACAATCAGCATGGTTAAACATATAAAGAATACCAGGGGATCAATGCTATACAGGAATACATATACATCTTGTAACCCCTTGTCCTTATCATGGTCACAGGGGACTGGAGCCTGTCAGCTGGGATTGGGCTGACAAACACATCCACACCCACAGGGTGTTACCAATTAACCTATTAACTATGGGAGGAAGCCGTAGACATGGACTGGAGCCTTCTGAGGTGCAAGCTAACAACTGCAGTCTTTTAGAATGAAGGACTGATGTAATGTAGTCTATTGTTTGATTTCGCTTTCAAAAATTAAAAAGGATCTGAATGGATGGAGCCTACGAGGAAAGGATTTACTGCATTTACTGCCAATTAGCAAATGTTTGCAGGCCAAACATAGTAAACATTATATTTGCTAAACAAAACAGCACTTAGCTCAAAGCACTGCTGTGTTTAAAACTGTAGACACGCATTCACATCCCAGGTTTTTTACAGGTTTGTTGAGAGGAGTTTAATGCCAGTGCTTCTAGTTTTGTATTTAGTTTCTCTCTCTCTCTGAGAGTCAGTACCAACAACCAAAACTTCTGCTTGTCCTGACTGAGCTGTAGAAAATGTAGAAAATTCTCTGCCATCTATAACTTGATGTATAAAATGCAGTTAAAAAAATGCATCTATTGGACCTGAGTCATCAAGAGACACAGCAATGTAAAGCAGTGTGTCATCAGCATAGCTATGAACATTTATGACGCGTCTCTTGATTATGTTTCCAAGTTTTAGCATGTAAAGGTTCAAAAGAGAAGGATATATATGCATCTAGCACAAATAGAGTTAAATTCTGCATGTTGTTAGATCTGTTTACAGTTAACACTGACATGACTTTGACCTGTTTTGAACTATTAACACCTAAAATCACAGGGTTGAGGGTTCATTTTTTTATCTCTTTTTTAGTACAGGATCAAAACAACCCCTTGTGCTGGGTTGTTTTTTAACTCAGTATACGTCATACTGGATCAGTTTATACTGTGTAGCATGGCCACAAGGTATTTCCTCCAGCTCAGTATGTTCTTACCTTCAGGTGATGCCCCCATAATAATAATAAGCTGTCACCAATAATCTGATTACGCCTGCTCCCTGTTGCACTGCTGCTGCGATGTGTCTGGAAAAATGAGCTAGATAATTCTTCTTTAATGCGTGGCATCTGTACACTGAGTCATGTGTCATCTGCCTTTAACAAGTGTATGACCTATTTATGGAGCCAAGTCACCCCACTGAGGTGTGCGCTGCCAGGCTGGACAGGCTCTGACTCAGCAGGCCTGACCTCTGACTAACCTACAAGGTCGACTCCTACGGTGCAGGCAAAAATCTGACAACACGAGGAAAGAATAAGTGAAAAATATGGAAAGTGTTTTTGAATATACAATTGAGGATGTCTGGATTTGTCTGCTTTCTCTGCTCATATTTCCATTCAGAGATGGAATATCTCACTTGACTGCACGCTGCACTCAGTCTGCTCAATCTGGTTTATATTTGACCTCCACTTTTAATAGAGACTTAAAGATCCAGCCACCATCCTCGTGCATGAATAATTGAGGGCTTCCCGCGGTACAGACTGAGATCCTGGAGGATGAGGGGGAGGAGGAAGAGACAGTCAGTATCCATCGCTCCAATCTTCAGGCCACAGGGCCGTAATGAAATAATTAGCAAGATTAAATGTGTTGATCGGTAAACATGAGGTTGGAGGTGTTTTTAATCTAACAGAAATTAAAAAAACTTGAGCCAGGCTGCTTTAAATAACAATATTGCAAGGATCTCTTGGCTTTTATGCAGGGATTGAACCTCTGTTAACCTCTCATTGATTGGATTTTAACTGTAAATCTGAGATAAGGCGGCTGCTGCTTGAGAATAACAGAAACAAGGATTTCTGTTCCTCTGATGTTGTGTGGGTCTCGTTCCTTTAAGGCTGATCCAGATCACTCCCCACGATCAAGCCCCTCGGTCTGTGTTTGGAGCCCTGCATTTTAATGCCGATTTCATAACTGTGCCTTGACATAGTATGGCAGACACAGGCGTACTCCTCCATGATATACAGTTATGTAATGCAAACTGTTTTCTATGTGTTCTGTCGCTGTATTCTTTTCTCCTAAGCGTCTAGTTTGTCACATCGAATCAAATCATGGGTGAATTTATAGCTCACCCGCGGAGTACATTTTGTATTTTACATGCTGCACAGTTGCATTATGGTACATTCTGAACCAAGAGGTTTTATGATCATTGGCACAGCACAAATATGCTTTTATTGATGGTCGGAGGTCACATATTATTCGAAGTAATCCAACAAATCCATGTCGGGCTGTTATTTTTTTTTTAATGGAAACTGTGACTTACAAAAGAAATAAGGACGTCTTCTTTCTTGTATATTCTTTTTGCAGTGTACAGTACATCCTGTGCTCCCTCTTGCTTTGCCCTCCTTCTCACTTTTTAGTATGTTGTGTTTTGCATCGAGAGTAAATGTCACTCCTGTTTGTGCTTTCTATTCATGTTCAAAGAGCCCATGAGAGTTATATGATGGAGTAAGATTTACTGCATTCACCAGCCCAGCTCTGTCTTTTTTTTCTGTGCTAATTAAAACTCCACCTTCACACCTGTACACAAAAATGGTGCTACAGCTTAACGGATTTGACGAACAGTTTGGGGGATTTTGCCCATCTTTTAAATAATTTGTGTCTTCTTCTGACAGATTCCCATTACTCCCCTTTTAAGGGTACATGTGCTGCTCTTACTGTTGCTCTCAGCTCACTCCGTGTTGACATCAACATTACTACTTTCCCCCCCAAACTCTGAATTCAAAGTTTCCAAGAACCAAGTGACTGATCTGAGATGTCAAAACACTGCACAGCCTCGAGCTGCTCCATTGACGACGCACAATAGAGTAAGCCTTAATCAGCCCATTCGCTAAATGTTTCACTGAAATTTAATCCAAATCCAAATGAGCTTCGGGGCTATTTTTTCCTCCCCAGAAAATGTGCCATTATCCTCATGAAACTGGAGGACACTGAATGGTGCATGCAATCACCGCTTTCATGTTTCCCCAGTACATTTTCTGCAGAAGCGTAGTATCAGTGTGACAGTTGCATTGAGGCAAAATTAACTACATTTTTTTTTTTTTTGCTGTAAAAGATTCTCATTAACTTGGGCCAAACTGTCCCACGGCATAAGAGTCACGTATTTGATGCTAAAACTGACATGACTTTAACAAACTGGTTCAGGAAATGTTCAACACTTAGCCCACAGTCACGGGCCTGAAGGCACATCCATTCAAATAAAAGACAACAAAACAGAAATAAAGGAGCAGTCTGTTACCAGCTGCTCACTTTTCAAGGATGAGTTTGTACATTCGACCCTCGTAGGCTCTCCCACGGCTGAGCTAGACTACCGAGCATGTATTATACAGATGCCTGGAGGCAAAACTGCTTAGATCGATCCGAGGAATAAACAGGTCGAGACCAAAGCGTTGATGAAGCAGACATTGATCTGACCAATCCCCCGGGTCTGTGGAACGGCATCCACATCCAATGTTTCTCAAGTGCTTTTATTTCATTCCCCTGAAATGAGTCAAGTGTCTCTCTGCAGGCTCAGCAGGAAGTATATTTGTAGTACAGAGTTTGTCCTCGCCGCCGAGATACTGCTGGATATATCTCATATGCAGGTTTTAACATATGGGCCGTAGATTTTGTAACCAGACCAAGCAAGCATGAAAAATACTTGTATAAAATAAGAAAATATTAAATTATTAAGTTACAAATATTTTCTCACCCAATTATGTTTAATAAAGCAATGCTTTAAAGACCTGCCGCAAAAGCCATGAATAAGAGCATCTTTTGGGTTGGTGCGTATCCTCCTCTCGCATTAGCATGTCTTTTTAGTTAGCTGCCTTACTCGTCTGCAAAATGTTGAAGAAATAGTTCTTTTCTTTCTTTCTTTCTTTTCTCAAGTTAAATATGAATCTAGAGACAGTAGCCGGTTAGCTTAGCTTAGTAAAAATAGAGACAGGTTAGCTGTTTCCAGTGTTTACGCTAAGCTAATCTAACCTAGCTTCATTTTTAACATTTTACGTAAGATTACATGATTTTATATGAGATTGAGCTTCACATTTAACTCTTGGCAAGAAAGCAAATAAGAGCAAAATGTGGAATTATTCCTCCAACTCGGTTTGAATTGTATGCTAGTCGGCTTATTACTCATCTATAAAGCATAAACATGTGATTTAAGATGTTATAAAATGGGAATTTTATGAAGTGTGTCTCATTAAAAACGTGTACCAAATCATCTAACTGCATCCCCAGCATCAGTGAAGTTTCTTTGATTATACAGCAGTGCTGAAAAAGAGCGTGAGCGCTCAGTCTCAGTCTCCTAACACTCATTGTTACTGCATGTTAAATCCCACCATAAATGAACACGAGGAGAAAAAAATACAACCTCAAACACTCCCCCCTGTCTCTTGATGTATTACTGATTCATGAGAGTAAATGAAGGGGAACATGTATTCTATGTGGGCGAACAGATTACAAGTTTCTCATGCCATTTGCTTTTAACTCTCACCCTTGTGGCAGACTATTGAAGGGTTGTACAATTCTCCTTGTAAAAATGTCACCGTGTATTAATCTGGAAGAATGCACATGTTGGCTCTACACTTTCAGCCCTTTTTTGAATGCTCACCTCACCGGTCCTCCATCTCTTTCAGGTTAAGTGTAGGAGGAGTGTTTGGTTGCATTCGAGTGGAAATTGATTAGCAGACCGGTGAAGTAGGGAAGCTGCAGACCAACTCTGATGATGAGCACTTAACTTTTATAACATCAGAAGAGACAACGACTGAGTGGAGACTAACCTGACAATGAGTCGGTTTAGAAAATGACTGAATACAGAAATCAATGGACCTGCCATGACCTTTAATGGAAAAGCTTTCATGTTGGGATGTATAGCACAAAAGGATAAAGGTGGAACAATATAATAATAATAATAGTATAACCTTTGTTTATATAACATTTTTCAAAACACAATTATTAAGAGCTTAACAGACGAAAACAAAAAGGATTAATGTAGAAAAAAAAATTGGGGAAATTTAAATTAAATCACTGAGTAACACATTTCAACAGAAAGTCTGTTCCAGAGTTTGGAGACCGTGACAACAAAAACACAATTTCCTTTAGTTGTAGATTCGAGGGACTGCTAAAGTTTTGTTGCAGGATCTGAGGTTGAGTACAGGCTCAAAAGCTCAATATATAAATATATGTTGGAGCCAGACTGCTTTAAAAGTAATAAATGAAACCTTAACATGGATTTTAGCATTTTATTTGGCAACCGATGCAAATAAAAATGGGGGTAATGCGATCTCTTTGTTTGTTCCTGTTCAGAGTCTCACTGCAGCATTTTGTATTGAGGGTGTGAGCAGGCTTTGCTGCAGGCAGGTAAACAGAGAGTTACAATAATCAATTCTGGAAAAGATGAAAACATGTCAGGGAATGATAAAAATAGATTTTTTGAAACACAAACTTGATGAAAAAAGGCGAAAATGGAGGTTATGTAAAATGTAACATAATAAGCAAACGTAAGATTTGAATTAAAGACAACTCCTGAATTCATGATGCTACTGTTAGGGTTCTTTATTGTGTTGGAGGATGTCAGTCATGCAATTGAAACTGTTGAAACATACAGTTGTAAGTCATCAGCATAGCAATGAACATAAGTGTTACGATTACATGTTATTCTCGCAAGTGGAACAACAAAACAGAAAGGGACCCAGTACAGAACCATGAGGTACGCCACAGTTAAGAGGGGCAGTAGATGAGGTAAGAGTAACTGTAAACTGTTTTTGAGAAGTAAGAAATTAAACTTGAGAGGATTGTCTGCAAGTCTTTCAATGTCTCTAAGATGAGAAATTAAGATATTAGGATCTACTGTATCAAATGCAGAGCTTAAGTCAAGTAAAACCAGTGCAGACCCAAGGAGGAGATCATTGGTTATCTTAAGTAGAGCAGTCTCAGTGTTATGCTTTGTTCAGAAGCCACATTTTATTCAGATATCACGTTGACACGTGAGCAATTAATTGTTTGTTGACAATCTTTTCTATGATCTTTGATAGATGTGGAAGTTTTGGAATGGATCTATACAATATTCCCTAAATTATATATGCTGTAAATTTCATATGGTAAACACTGGGGGAAAATAACAGTGCACAGTTCAAGAAATTAGAGGTGTACATCGTAGGCTACATTTCAACCACATATTCGCTCTGACTGGAAAGAGACTGCTGTAGCAGATGTGTTTTGTGTGCAGTCATTACAGTAATCACTGGGCAGCTGAGGCTGTCTGGGTAAATCTCTGTATCAACACTGGCAGTCTGTGAGATAGTTCAGGCCACTGCAGGTTTGTTAGTATGAACTCTGTCAAATGCAGTTTAAATACAGATTGAATCACTGACTCTTCACTCAAAACACAGTTTCTAAAAAACGAATAATTAAAAGACACATTCTCTTGTTTTGTTCAGACCTTTTCTATAAGCTCTTTGCCTGCACTCCATTTCAACATCACAAACCCCAGATGTTTTAGTGCCTACCTCTAAGGTTTAGACATAAAAAGGCAAGGACCCTTGTTCAGTGTGTAAAAGTTAACAACATCCCTGAGGAAAAACATGCTATGAAAAGCAATTAGACAGTCTGCCTGAACCCACATTTAAGCAGCCAATAGTTTGACACATGAGAGTCAGCTCTTATTAGATTCCTGCACTGTTGTATCTGTTGCTCCTGAGGATGTCAATAAATGGATTTCCCTCAGTTGTTTGCTTTTAAATGAGTCCCAGTGCAGGGGACGCACTTGTTTCGCATCATGTTTATGCGGGTAGACTCTCCTTTGAAGTTGTTTGTGTCTTAGCTGGTCCAAGAGGATATGCACCACTGCCCACAGTACGAGCATTGTAGCCACATCATAGGGAGTGAGATGAGGCGTTTTGTTGTTTATGCTGTTATCATTTCATGGTGATGGACTATAGTGTACACTGTGGCTTTAGAAATGGTAGCTGTGCCCCTGGGCCCACAGCCAGCAGAGCAGCAGGTGGGTGGAGATGTGCCCACGGAGCCGGGAGGCAGTGGATTTGGAAGGAAGTATGAAGTCGTCTTTACTCCGTCTCATTAAAAGCACATTAGAGCCCACCCTCTCCCTGCACAACCTACTCAGCTACAGTACCAACCCTGCCTGACTCTGACTCTTCCTACACAATCATAGGCACACAGGTGAAGTAGGAAAACCCTCCCGTAAATAAGTCGAAGAGAACAAAAGTCGATGCTCATAATCAGATTCATTACAGTAAAGTGGTACACTAAACCTCCTGAAGTCACAGGAGTGTTCGAGTGTGCCAAGAAGCTGCAGATGCTGTTAAACTTTCCTGGCATTTTTTAGAAGCTACAGTCAAAGTCAATGAGTAAGATTCTAATAGTTTAATAGTTTTATAAGTTGTCAAGCAGCAAAGGTCAAACATTTACTGGTTTGATTTATTCTAATTATGAGGATTTGCTGCTTATGTCATTGTGAATTTTGTATCTGTGTTTTTAACTGTTGGTCAGAAAACACAAGTAATTTGAAGACGTCACCTTTGGCTGATGTAATGAACATTTTAAGGATCAAATCCAGTTCCCAGTCTTTTTAACAGTGCCTCTAGGGATGGCAGTGCCGTCTGTTAGTCCACCACTTTGGTCCAGACTAAAATATCTCAGAAACCTTTGCCACAAAAGGTTTTGCAGATATTCGAATCCCAATGACTTCAGCGCCACCAGCAGGTCAAAGTTTTCACTTAATCCTGTGATAATGCATTCAGTGGATTGCCATGGAAATTGATCAAGCAATTCATATTCTCCTCAGGATGAATTATAATAACTTTGGTGATCGCTTAACTTTTCATTTAGCACCATCATGTCAAAATGATAATTTATCCATTAATTTGGTTTATGACTAAATACCTGCAAAACTAATGTCATCACCATGATCCCTCAGCTGTACTAGCAAATCTCAGCATGCTAAACAAAGACTGTAAACATTATAACTGCTATACAAACATTTACTATAAAGCACAGCTGCTTCACAAAGCCACTAGCTTGGCTGTAGACTCTTAGTCTTGTTTTGTTTATCTTGTAACAGGTTGCAGTTCAGTGATTTTTTTTCAGTCTCAGACTGTGTAATTTGAACTCTTTCAAAGGGCCTGAAGGCAAAAAACAAGACTAGAAAATGTAAAAGAAAAAAAGTAAACATAATTTTCTGCTTTTCTATCCTGTTAAGCATCTCATAACCCCTCAGATGCAACACCTTAGAGCTCCCTGGGTTGGGAACCAATGGAATAAAAGATTAATTCATTGGACTGCTGCAGCGGCACAGGTTCCATTCTAGCCCATGGTCCTTTGCTGCATGTCCCTGCAATAAAAAGCCCCAAATTAATTATTAATTATATTATTAATGAAAACAATTGTTATTTGCATTATTATGATGTTTAATAAATAGATGAGGAGAGCACATAGACCCATGAAAAATGATATCGACATTTTAACCTGTAAAGAATCAGCAGAGGCTCGGGTTGCTAGATGAGAATTTTATAATACAGTAAGCCATTACAAAAAGAAAAATGAACATACAGGTACTTCAGCAGATCAAATTCAGAACAAGAAAGGCAGTGAGATTATATGAGAAAAATTCAACAAAAAGAGGCCAAGGAGCAAGAAAGGGAGACGCAGTGAACAAGAGCGAGGAAATGAAGGAGGGAGAAATGAATTATAGCCTACTCCTGGAATCAATAATCTTGCAAATCACAGCCCCGGTGTGCTACAGATCTTTTTCTTTCCCTTTACCGAGCAGAAAGGGTGACAGATGTAAAGAGTACAGCCTGAAGATTTATAAGGCTCCCAGACAGACCAGAGAGCAGAGAGAGAGATGTGGGGATAATCCTCGCTGTGCCTGAGGAATCAGAGGGACGAGTTAAGGCAAACAGGACTAAGACAAAGAGAGGATAAACTTTAACCCAGTTAAACAGAACATTTTTCTTCCATTTGCCAGAGTTTTTAAACAAAGTCTCCCACGCTTCCACCTCATTATCATTTGTCTGACAGATGCCTTTCCCCCCTGACTTTTTCCAAGTGTGCATGCCAGTAAAAACAAAAGGAGTTTAAAGCGCTGCAGCAGGCTCTGTCTTACTCTCCAGTGCATGACATGCAGCTCCCTTATTGCTCTCCTATGCATATTTAACCACATTCTGGTATAGAGAGAACATTTCGTTTCAGATTGCCCGGTGCTATCAGAGGCAGTGAGGGATACAATGATCCGACCTGACAGGTGTGATAGTTATAGTGGTATTTTCCTTAAGATGAATTCACTTCACACCTGTTGTCTGAAGTCATTTGGACTGAAATAGATTAGCACTCGCCTTTATCACCCTTGTATCTCGCCCATTTTTGTCCCTTTATACTGTGTTTGTCCATCCACCGTCTATGCTTTTATCCCCGTCTGTTCTGCATAGACGAATATCAAACTCTGACAAAACCTAAAGGAAAAGTTTGACATTTTGGCAAAGATACAACTGTTTGTATGATACATATAACTTAGCTTAGCACGAAAGCAGGGGGAAGTAGCTAGCAGAACATACGTACAGAAATTGAAGTATAAAAACAAAAATTCGACATTTATAGGCCATTTTTGTACAGAAATATTTCCTGGCCAGGACCAGTTGCCAGGCAACAAACGGAGACTCCAGGAGGTTATCGGTCCCTCGATTCAATGTGTTATTTAGTACTGTAAGCGTTAGAAGTGCTGGTTTGTTACCTTTAGACAGAGCCAGTGTAGCTTTTTCCCCTGCTCCCAGTATTTATGCTAAGCTAAGTCAGCCAGCTGCTGGCTGTAGCTTCATGTTTAATCCACCGAATTAACTTCATCAAAGTCTGTCTGAAGGTCTTTTGGCCTTTTGTGGCTCCAGAGGGAGCTACACAGTCTGATGAATTGTGAAGTGACGTCACCTGGCAAAGTTAGTTGAGGCTACTAGTGAAATACCGCCAAATCTCCCATAAAACTGTCGGTGATCGAGTTGCATTGTGGGTAATGTAGGCGCCAGGTTTTGACAACGAAAAAGAGCCATTAAAAAAAATGACAAAATTTGATATATCTGGTTCTGCTGCACTGATTTCGATACTTTTTTGTTTTCAAATGTCCATTGTGAGTTAAATCTGTGGAGTTGTCTCTATCTCTTCATATAACCACTAAATTCCACCAGGCACAACTGCAACACATCAACATTTCAAAATAAAATAAACACCCTCTAAAGACTCCTGATTGTGAAGGCAGATAAAAGGGAAACTAGTTAACTACATTGTCTATTTAGTCATGCTAGAAGCATATAAACCAAGTGAACCAAGTGTAAAATGACCAAATCTAAACAAGTTCACAATGGAGAACAGATGAAGAACGGATCAAAACAGCATTTTGGTCGCTATGTCGTAGTGCCGTGCCTGCTGGTGTTTATTTCCCAGAATGCTACACTTCCTTTAAGGAAAAAGGTTCTGTGCGATTACCTAATTTTAATATTTTCCAAATTGCACTTGTTGGATCAAAGGAGTTTAACTTTTCTGCATTCACTGACTAGATTGTCTGCCTGTTTATAATTGAGACTGACTGGTTGTTTGCAGCATGAGAGAAGTCAGTCACACCAGCGAGTTCTCATGTTTTTCAGATTTGCTGATCAGCTGAAGGTGTTTATCGATGTGTCACTCCAGGCACATGTGGCCTGATTTTTAACAAATCCAAATTTCAGCCTGAATCCCTGTTTTCAAAATATCCCAGCTCAAAACAAGACGACATATCTGTTATTAATTGGCCCGGATAGACGGGCAAGATCGTCCCTTTTTGCCTTGTTTACGCTGTTTTTTAATTATTTATTTATTTATTTAATTATCGTTGTTGGTAGTTGTTTTGTACTTAGGGAGCTGGCCTTGAAATGGCTTTATAGGAAAGAAGTGACACCCGAAACTGAAAGCAGCTGGTGCCTTTCAGTGGATGACATTCAGCCCAGGAGACTTTGAATTTGTTACTTGAGGGACTCAGACCGAGACACATTTAAATGCAAATTCACTTTTTTACATTATTGATTGCTACACTCTGTACACTCTACTGGGGGGTGCTGTTTCTTTTTTGCATACTTTGCAGTTCCCCTGCACTTGTGGGACAGTGTAGTACCCCATTATAGAGCCCTTTAAATCAATAACCTCAGTATCATTAAGTAAAGATCGTTTGTCTTTACACTCTTTTGGAAATCTAACTGCCAGTGCTGAAGAATTAGCACAGCTTTAATACAGTCTGCAACAAATGAAACAAACTGATAGAAGTTTTTGTCTCCTCTTTCAAACAGTCTGAAGACCACCCTGAAGAAGAAGCTGTCTGGTGACGTGGTCAATCTGTCAGGCATCCCACTATCTGGCAGAGATGTCCATCGTGTGGCTTTCTACCTCCAGAGCAGCAGTGACGCAGTGTCGGCCGTGGACCTGAGCTTCACCGAGCTGCAGGACGAGACCTTACGGCTGCTGCTGCCGTACCTCGGCTGCATGCCGAAACTGACCATACTAGCCGTCAACGGCAATCGTCTGACATTGGCCATCCTGAAAGACCTGACAGACGCAGTGAAGGATCCGAAGAAGTTCCCCAGCCTGGCCTGGGTTGACCTGGGCAACAATGTGGACATCTTCACGGTGCCGCAGCCGCTGCTTGTGGCTCTGCGGCGCCGCTTCGGTTTACGTAGCAGCCTCCCCACCATTTATGAGTACAGAGAGGCGCAAACATTCGGTGGCTACAACCCAAACATGGAGACATCCGTGGAGGAGCCCAGTCTGTACGAGGAGGGAGATGGAGAGGAAGATGATAGAGAGGAGGAGGAGGACAGGCTGGAGCTCCAAGCCTGGGGCTTTGGAGAAGAAAACATGTCAAAAAATGTGCCAGTGCACTTCTGTGGGAGGTGATCGCCCAGAGCTGCTTTCTTTTAGACTGGCTGCCCCATATATCCATCAGTATCACCTCGCCCTAAGTTTCCTGTGTTAGCAGATGTCATTGTGGCAGATGCTTACAGTGACCCACATGTTTCTGAAAATAACATTGAAATAACTAACTGTGTTTTGTGTCCCTCTGGATGCTCTGACTACTGGAACTCAATGTGATGCAGGCAGCTCTGTGGTTGTACAGACACAAATTTATTTATGGATTGATTCAGCCTTCGTTTATCCAGGAGAGGTTGAACTCAACATGTTTGCTGGTGTTGTTTTCTCACACCTTGATACTTGCCCATTAATTGCCACTGTACACTGGAGCAGCTGAGGATTAAGTGCCTTGCACAAGGGCACCTCAACGATAGAGGTTGAGGAAAGTGGGGGAGCGATACTTATTCACATTCCCTGAGTACATTTATCCCGCTGGTTAAATATCCCACTTAGGAAATTAGGTTTTTGCTATGACGTATATGTTTTTAGTCACATAAAATATGCTTCCATTTTCTTCTGATGGGACACAGCATTTATTTGGGAATTATTTTAAAATAAATGGTGAGTTAGGTAAGTAAATGAAGCTTACTGAATCCTTTCTAATTTAAATTCCCAGCACTGATGCTTCAGTAAGTGTTGATCTACTGATGCTGCAGTGAGCAGAAGCAGAAAAGCCTCAGCTTGATGCAGACGACACACACACACACACACACAGTATTTGAGCTTCTGATGAACTGATTACCGCCTCTATCAGGCCTCGTTAGACCCCTTCAGGCACAGATGGTGAGCAGGGGGATCTATTTTTTTCTCTGCAAATAGGACTAGCCCCAGATAATTTCGACCACTGGTGGTTTATGATTGATTCTATTTAGGAATCAGACCATCAAGAAAGATGCCAACTCTGTTTTTAAAAGACGTCCACATGAATTGCAAACAGCTCTGCTTGAATCTTTTCTTCTGTGGTGCTGCAGCGTGCACATGAATCTTTGTTGATGCATGAATAAACTGCAACACTTTTTCTTTTTAGATGTGTAGTTTTCATCCTTTTTGTATTGTTTTTAAGAAATGGGCATGACTGTTTACTGTAGCGCAACATCAGATCCCACAGACAGAGAGCATGTTTACATGTACGTTAATATTCCAGTTAATTTGAGATTGTTTTTTGGGGGTATTTCATAAAAATTGCAGCATGTGAACACAACTGTACAAGCCCACATTTTATCCTGCCTACAGATGTTAATGTGTGGTCTGTTCTTTTTCCATGCTATTATTCAGGAAAATCTGTTTATTTGTGTCTACAGGGATATTAATGAACAGGATGCTTGGTTTGTCTGTGTGTGTGTGTGTGTGTGTGTGTGTCTATGAGAGCATAATTAGAGTGTGTGCCTGCGTGCATGAATGTGTTGTGGACATGCCGAGTAAATTACTACCTTTGATGGTCGAAATGAAATGTTTACTCATTTGCACTTTAAGGACAACTCCATCCCTGAATGCACAAGCTTTGTTTTTATGGGTTGTTGTTGACATAAAAACAACTCACTGAGGCGCCCACATCCGAAAATAAATGTTTTATCTCAGCTTCCTGATTTGATAGATAAGTCATCAACATTCATACGAATCAGTTGTAAATTTACTTTGTTTTTCGTCTCATTGAACCATGGTCGGCTTTTAAAGTTAAAGTGATGTTTGCCTGCTGTTGCTTCAAAAATAAACATGATTTGAGTAACGTTTGAGTTTTGTGGATATTTTGCAGTTGGTAAGTTTTAAGGTGATGAATCATTTTGCACAAAATTTCAAAACAACTGTTAGTGTAAGATAATATCAGTGACATACATGGAAGTAAACTGAGGATAGTGACATGTGTAATAGTTATAAATCCTCATATATTTTTTACTGCTGCAGATAATAAAACTTTAACAACAGGATGTATGAGTGAATAAAAGCAGTGTTCACTTGCGTTGTGATTTATTAATTAAAATATTTTATCTTGAAGGTAATAATTGAGTTATTGATAAGGCTATTAAACGTGCGTTAGCTGATGTTGTTAGCCATTTGTGGCCAGCTAAGCGGCGAACACAACGTTGACATATTATCATATATTATCATGTGATATGGCTTAAGTTGCTTACCTCACATCCAGCAGATACAACAATCGTGTGTCTGCCAACCTGATGAAGATAAAGTCCAATTTTCACTCTCCTTTTAGCTTTACCTCTTACCTTCTTGGTCTCCACCAACTCCTGAGAGAAATATCTGGCTCTTTAGCTTCTAAATGCTCCACAATGTTCACCAGTTATTATCTCTACCTGATGTTTGGTCCCGGGCTGAGAGTGAACAGTGAACCAACACAGTTTAAGGGCAGGTGTTACCAGTGATACTAATTAAGGTTCCATTCCATTCAGGTCAAACAGAGTCAAGGTGTTGCTGTTGGCTCACTGGGAAGTCTCTGCTACACTAAATGGAACGGGACGTTAATTAGTATCATTGGAAACACCTGCGTTGACCGTGTGAGCACGTCATGTGGAGGCTGTGTGCGTCATCCTGTCCCAGTGTTTTTCCCGTTGCGTGTGTCACTGGGCATGGCCTCAATTCGCCCCTCACCTGCTTGATTGCCTCTCCACCTGTTCCTCATTCGCCAATCAACCGCTGCAGTATAAAAGACTGGCTTTCCCTCAAGTGCTACAGCAAACTCTGTTCTTTTGAAACTTTGCGCTTTTGTGATTTTTGACCATTTGGCTATCCATGATTTGGAAAACCCCGTCTGCCATCCTCTTACCACACCCAGCGCTGTTTGTTCCCACAACTGCACTTTTTGGATACCTTTGAGCACCAGCCCTGCACCACCCCAGACACCCTGTGGATCGCCCACTCACCTAGACAATTCTCCCTTTGTTAACACCATAAAAGGTCTTAAACTGATTCGGTCTCCTGGTTTGTGTTTGTCTGAAATCGTTCAGCATAACAGAGCAACGCCTTTCATATTACAAGTAGTCATTTTAGACATTGTTTATATAAAAACACTGATAGTTTTTAATTCTGTACAGGATGGAGCTTGTTTTATTTTGCAACTTCTCTACAACACGCTTTTAAGGTTTTAGTTATACTGAAAATATAAATGTAATCATTATATATGTTGAATGTTCACTTCATTTTCCATTTTATTTTATTTTTATTTTTTAGATAAAGAAAGTTGCTTTGTTCTGCACAGCTGTAAATCACACAGTTTGGTCATAAAGCCCTCAAAGTTAGTATTTTCTCTCATTCTTCAGGGACACATGAGAGGAAGTCTGATGACTCTGGTGTTTTTCTGCAGCTGGTTTCCATGTCAGCGCTTAATATTGTGTGTAACTAAGAACAGTGCCCTGTACGGACCTGTCAGGGCTAGAATAATATCAACATCCTGCTGACTTGTAGCTGCTCTGCTAGCGAGGTATTTTCATGTTCACAGGGGGGAGAGCCTGAGGCCATCTATCTTCGATCCTGATTTGTCCCTCTAAAAGAAATGGGGAGTGTCAGATAACAGATCCTGTCTTGGTTTGCTGCCGACGCTGAAACACCCTGCAGACACTTAGCAGTTCAAGCGCTTCATGTCTGTGCAGCTTATCAGACATAAACCGTGTCTCTTGGCGAGCAGTGGGGAGTAACAAAGCATATTTACTACGGTAATGTAGTATGAATAGCTCTGAGGTACTAACCTTTGGAAACATAACACTTTTATTTCACAACATTTGGAGGGAAATATACTTTTATATGTAACTGATGATAATTAGTTTCTTTGCATATTCTTTGTATGTGCACTCACCATTTTGCCCGTGGACATAGTCATAGACTTAGTCTTTCTAGCATTTTAGAAACACCCATAGCTAGAATTTCAATCCTGAAGTGTCAGGGGTACAGTTTTTTTGTGATTTATCACCACGTCCATGACAGCCAGCATGCATTCCTTCACGGTTTCAGCGTCTCTAAATGATCTTTTCTTCTTCTTTGCCAACATACACGACAGCTCTCTCTTCGATCGTGCATGACCATACTAGAGTAAAACAGCTCCGATTGCAAGATGCAATCACAATCTGCACTTTAACTTCCTCCTCCTGTCTCCTGTGTGATTGTTTGGTGTTTTCTCAATGTGGGGTTGGTGTGTACTTGTCAGTCCAAGCGGGGTTGTTGTCAGTCCAAGTGGGGTTAAAGTGACGGTCATCAGCAAGTGCAGTACCGTGCATGTACAACCAATGATAGTTGACATAGACAGTATAAAGAATGGACAGCGTATGCGTGATGTCACCCATGGGTTTCCGAAAAGCTGTTTTGAAGCTGTGGTGGCTCTGGCTATCGCCATGTTGACTGTCCTGTCTCATCCGCCTCCTGGCTAATCTAAAAATCGGCAAAGACGTGGATCATCAGTGTATCTGAGATGCCTGATTGCTCAAACAAGACATCTGTAATGGCACCCACCTGTCAATCAAAGCAGCCTTTAAAGCTCCACCTGAACCTCCACTAAAAACAATAAAATGTTGCTCACATTAGTACATCTTTAATTAAACACCAAGCTTTGAAACTGGGCTTTCAAAACTCTTACTCATTATTTGATACTGTGATGTTGCTCAAGAGTTGTACTTCCCACACAGACTCCATCATCACAGATTATGATGAATGTATTAAAAAAAGATTATGCTCCTCTTTTAGTAACTCAACAGTCCAGCCAAGTTGTTTTTCACTGACCTGCTTGTTTGACATTGCTGGCCACAGGTTATTACACTCTGTGCCTGAGTGATTTGGGAAGCAGAGAGAATGATTTCATTTATTTCTTCTCTGTTTCTTACTTCCAATAAAAACTCTCTCACATCTTCCCTTTATGGTCAGGAGTCAGTTAATAACTCATAAGGCTTTAATTCAGTCTGTGCTGGCTTATCATGCTTGGTAGTAACAGTGGAGAAGTACTGAGAAGTAAAAGTATCACAATGAAGAACACAAAATACTTCATTACAAGTAATCATCCTACATTCAAAATCCTAAAGAACATAAGTATTATTAACTAAATGTACTTAAAATATCAAAGATAAAAGTACTAATTCTTGAAAATGGAAACTCTCGAAAACTGACTCATAAATATGAGATCATAAATACAGATTCTTCGATGTGTAAGCGACATTTTATTGTTGTAGCTCGTAGAGGTGGAGCTAATTTTGATTAATGTATATACAGTTGGTTAGTTTAATTCGCAAACTGGGGGTCGGGGCCCTCCAAAAGGTCACAAGATAAATCTAAAAAAGTAAAGTTCTTCTATAAAAATCTGTTTTGATTTGTTACACGACTTTTTTCTAATCTTTTTGTGGAAAAATGTGACGAAGTATGAAGTAGTATTTCAATTTCTGTAACATTTTTGTGTGTTACAGAAGTGTGAGAAAAAATAATGGCAGACCTATGCGTGGATAGTATAGAGTGGTGGAAAGTAACTAAGTACAATATTGTGTTTAAGCACAGCTTTAAAGTACTTGTACTTGAGTATTTCCATTTTATGTTACTTTACACTTCTGTTAGAGTACAATTCTCAGAGAAATATTGTACTTTTTACTGTGCTAGATCTATTTGAAAACTTTAGTTGTTTTACAAATTCAGATTAATGATACAAAATACAATCAATAGATAAATTACAATGTTTTATTATAGGTTAAAATAAAAACTTTATTGATCCTTGGAGGGGATTCAGTTTTAGCTCCACCTTTGTGATATACACATTAAATAATGCATCATCCATAATGGTGACCCAGCAATAAATTATACATTATTCTGCATATTAAGTCTTTATTTAAGTATATTTTTGAATGCAGGGCTGAATATTTGAATATTTCTACACTCTTGGTACTTTTTTTTTATTCAGGTAAAATATCTGAGTACTTCTTCCACCATTTATATTATATATCTATGTTTTATAACATACTTAGCAGTGTACAGATTTTCCAGTAATGACAAACTGTTTAACTTCTTCAGTCAGTACAGGCAGCACTTGCTCTCTTTTTGGAAGCATACATGCACCATCTAGTGGCACTTGATGGCAGCACAAGGCAGCTTCCAGCGAGGCTTGTTAGTACAAGAAACAGCTGAATGTCTTATGTTAAACTACCATTAAATCCTTCACTCATCTGCACTGATTAAAGCTCTCTGACCTCAGCAGGCACACTGAGCAACAGCCAGAAAATTTCACCTCTAATTGCTGGAATTTGTAACACCGATACCGGTACAGCATAAAACCAACACACACAGCTGAGACTTCCCAAGAAGGTTGTTGTTGGAGTGCATTGGGTATTTGACTACATCATGTGCGTGTGTGGAGGGGGTGGCTGTGAGGTGAATGGGAATGATCATTCAGTTTTTTCTGTGTTTTTTTATAACTCATGTTTCACAATTCTGGAGACAGATGGGGGTGCTGGACTCTCTCCCAGAGCTTTACAATCCAATGATCCTTGCATAGTTTATACTTGTCATCTGGTTCACATCCAAAGTTAGTTTGTGACCATAACCTAACCCCCCAAGAAGTGCGGGGGATCCAAAAACATCCCCTACAAGGTGCTATGTCTATCTGGTCCTGATTTCAATTTCTTCCAGGAAAAAGATGTTTTCTGGTAAATAACTTTGATCCATTTACATGGTGTGGAAATAAAATTGCATAAGTAGAAGCAGATTGAGTGAACGATATATTCAGCTGAGTTGTGCAATTGGATGAACATGAGCCGTGGGAACAAAGCACAGATACTAAAGGGAGTGAGTGTGGGAACTTAATGTTAAAGACTTTTTTCTCTCAATATTGCAAAACGAAATCTCAGGCGTGTTTCATGCTAAAATTCTGCAATGGTGGATTAATCAGAAAATGATTCAATAAAAATTTTGATAATTAAATGTTTCAGAGATTTGCTGCTTTCTGTGGTGTTGAAATCTAATTCACTGCAAAACTATATTGCATTTGGATTTACTCTATTTCTCTTTTCCTTTGAGAAAAGTCACTACAGTTTATTACTCGTCTTATCTCGCAGCTGTGACCCGTTACAAGGGCCAGCCAGTAGTTTGGGTAATAAACTGTGTCTAGTGTAAATACTGGTTTAATAAGTTTCTTCAAAAGGTTTCTCTGTCTTTGAGATGATAAGTTTTTTTCTTGATGACCTTCAGGTCCGAATCCTCATCATGGGAGGAGACTTCTGAGAAGTAACTGAACAGGACGAGAAGTCCTTGTCACTCTTTGCCAGACTCTGAATCACTTTGTGTGTGCGAGGATCTCTGACCTTTCAGCTGAAATACTTGTAACTTGGTATTCTTTGTAATGACGTTCTTACATATTATATTTGCATACTTATATTGTCTTTTTAACCTCATTTTATTCTCACTCTGTTGACTTTGTTTATTTGTTTGTCTCTCACCACACGTTCAATGTTTTATGTCACTGTAATGTGGTGGAAAGTTGCCGAGACTTCTATGTGAATGTGTGATTTCAAGAATAAAGTTATGGTTTATCATTTCTATCCATGTTCAATGATACGAAATATGACTGATATTTGACCGGACATTGTATTCCAGCAGTGGAATACAAAGTTCATGTTTGAAGACAAACAAACGAGATGTCCGTTATTTGGACAGAAAAAGGTCAGTAGCAGGTCAGCTTGGGTGACCAAGTGAGAGAGCCACTTTGGAGAGCCACTTTGCAAACCACCTCAGTCTTTTGTTTATGTTGAATCAAACAAAAGTCTTTATTGCTCTCCTTAGCCTCCGTAAAATGTGACTTTGAGTCTCAGATACTACAGTAAATTTAACGTTTTGTGGTTTACGACTGACTCGCTCTCTGGAAAGTATTCATGATAATTGGAAAATTGAGAAATTGTCTCTGTGTTCACCTCAAATCTGAGTTTAAGACAAGTGTACATTCAAGATTTTGATCACAACTAAACCAATGTAGAAACTTGAAGCTTCCATGTCACAAACACTGAGAGTGGTAAACTTTTGAAATGAACAATTAATTTTGGATTGTCACAGAAGTTAAATGGACTTTTTTTTGTGGGCAAAAAAACATATCAGGTAGTCTTTTTATGTCATAAAACATCTGGATACGTCTGGATTGATCTTTAAAGTATAACTAAACACTTAAATTCATCAAATTTAAAAATTGCAGCAGAGGACGATCACTATAGGGGGCCTCGTGGCTAGTGACAGTCTGACCACCGTACAGTGTAGCAGGACTACAGTTGGACAGCGAGGGGTTGGTTGGTGATGAAAGCTGCATTGTTAAAAAGCCGATGATGAAGAGGAAGGTTTAGTTTTCTGCGAAGCCTGACAGGAAACTGAAACTCTGAAACAAATGTGCAGAAAAGAACAGAAGGAGCAAGTGTTAAAACAAACAAAATGGCCACTGTATGGTAGGTCAAGACCAGCCAGTAAACAGAACGTGAGACACCAGAGGGAAACGTTAGCAGGATCATTTCTATTAAACATTGACATGTTTGTTGTCTCTTGTTCCACTGACTTATATTTCCTTCTTACTCACTATGTTGTGTCTCTGCATCACCGGTCTGGCAGTTTTCTTCACTTCAAACTCACTGATAAGATTGTTTCACCGCTCCGTGTCAACTCATCAAGTGGAACAGTCACACCACATTCAAAGTCACTCACGTCATTCTGACTTCAGACTTACGCTGATCCGACTTTATTAGATGTTTCAGAGCTCAGCGGTGGGCTGTGTGTGTATTTGTATGAATACATCGATCTGTACTTGTGGAAGTACATTTACTCAAGTACTGTACTTAAATACACATTTGAGGGTTGTTGTTTTTTTTTACTTTACTTGAGTATTTCAATTTTATGCGACTTTATACTTCTACTCTACTACATCTCAGAGCCAAATATTGTCATCTTTATTCAGCTACATTTGTCTGACAATTTTAGTTACTCATTACTTTTCAGATTACAACCAGTGAAAACTCAAAATGTAGTGTTTTTTTAATTCAAAATTTTCTGATAAACTGAAGTATTAAATGTTCCTACTTCTCCTACTTCTAAAGCTTGGATTAGCTGAAAACGGCTGTATTTTGCATTAAAATTCAACTCTTTGCATGTTACTGAATTGTATTGCAACTTTATTCAGCTTTTGGATATAAAGTTATAAAGTTATGCAGATGTATCATCTTCAACAGGACAGTGGCACTACAAACAGATGCATTGCTTTAGATTAAACCTGACAGGATATAAAGTAGTACAAAATTTGTGCATCTGCAGCAGTAAAATGCAACTTACGCATTAATGCAGCAGGAATACGAATACAAAAACATCATAAATCACTGACAGGGACCATTTGGTTAGGTTAAGCTCCCACAGAATAAATGTGAGTCAATGCAGTGTCCTCCAAAGAGCCAACAATAGCATGGGCATGGTTCTCAGAGCTATGACAATGGGCTCACACATAACTGGCACCCTCACAACCAAACTACCAACAGATAAAAAGATTGTCCTGATAATTTCCACCAAGCATTCAGACTATAAAGTTTATCTGTAAGTTTGCATTATAAGCAACATATGTATAATATTTGCAAAAACTTTATATAGTGTCATGTAAGCCTAACTCTGAGGTTACATAAATGGAAAGAAAAGGGGTCAAATTAAACAATCAGTTCACTCAAAGCATGAAAAATCCAAAGTATCCACATTACTACAGATGATCCGCTGACAGTTTATATTGGATCTACTTTCTGCTGAAGAAATAGTCCCAATAAAAACTGTGACAAAGACAGTGAGCTGCGTGGATTATCCAGAGACACTGGGACACTGTTTCTATAAAAAAAAAAAAAAAAAATTGTTTCCGTTCATTCTTTTTTTTAACGCTGTTTGAACCAAAAACTCAATTTCATTTACCATCATTGTATTTGGGTAAAGGCAGAAATCTCAGAGATAGATACGTTAAATTAGAGCAAATAACCAAACCAAAGTATGAGCACTACTTGACCCCCACTAAAGATCAGAGGATGTTGTAATACGGGTAAACTTAAATACATTTTTAATGTATTTGTTGGTTATTTTAAGGGACAGTGCACATTAATAAAACATTTCTGTAAATCAGTTATCCAAGAGGCTATTTGTCATCTGTAGTCCCTGGACTCACCCTAAAAACAAAATATACAATTGAAATTAAGTTATTGAGACCATTTATAAGCATGCAGAACAAAATCCATCCATCTGTTCTCTGTAACCACTTATCCTCATCAGGGTTGCTGGGGCTGGAGTCTATCCCAGCTAGCACTGAGCAAGAGGCAGGGTACACCCTGGACACGTCACCAGTTCATTACAGGCCTGACACATAGAGACAAACAACCATTCACATTCATATTCACACCTATGACCAATTTAGAGTCACCAATCAACCTGCATGTCTTTGGACTGTGGGAGGAAGCCAGAGTACCCGGAGAGGGGAGAACATGCAAACTCCACACAGGAAGGCCCCACACAAAGATCATTCAGGAAACCCTTATACCACATTGTCAGGTAGCTACTATTTAAAACAATCAATAATTTATCTGCATGTCTCAAATGTGAGAAACAGTTTGCACACTTCCATCCTCCAACATGATGCTTGAACACTGTGGGAAAATATTCAGGCCAAATCTTGAAGCTCTAAAGTGTGTCACTGGTGGCCTGTAGGCCTCTGCAGATCTTTTAATGTGGTTGTGTGAAATAAATTCAACATAGTAGGGTCACAGTTTGATGTATTAGCAGCATGACGCTGTACAGTCACAAACTTAAATGCACTTCTGCTGCAACAGCTGCATAACTTATGAGTCCTGTATGATTTCAGCTGCATTATGCATATCATGAACAGTATGAACAAACTTCCCTCCCTGCGGCTCAGTTATGTCTGAATGATAATAAAGTTGTGGCAGCGCTGTTTGCTGCCCCCTGCGGGCGCACAGCGGTACTGGTGATGTAAATGTAAGAAAACCCCTCTCTAATCTCTTTACTGCAGCCGCACAGTCACAGGGATGCGCACACACACACACACACACACACACACACACACACACACACACACACATACACACAGGCTAAATATGGCGGGAAATAAGATTGTAGACGCATTTAGTTTTGGTACCAAGCGTACAGAAATAACTCTGCATGTGTTGGAGCTGAGGATAATCTTGGTTTTACCTCCTGTGATTGAAGCAAGAGCGTGGAAAAAAAAGTGATTCTTCAAGTTGGTTTGTCTTTTCAGCTTAAATCAAGAGTGCAGAATATTTTAGTGATGTGAAATAAACCGAAAAAATAACCCAGGTGTGATGCAGTTAAGCTGATCAGACACCTGCCACACTTATTATAAGACAAAATAAGTTCATTGTGGGGCGGTGAAGATAGCATGATGCGTCGCCGTCGGTCAGGCTCACACATGCGTCTTTACGCACGGCACTGAACGCCCACCCCGTGCGATGTGTTAAGGCGGATTGGCTGCTAAAGATACCAGCGGCTGTGTGCGCTCTGTGGTTGGCTGCGGCACTCGTTGGCCATTACGTTATGCTTACTCCACACACACAGGCAGCTGTAGAGAGGGAAGACGTAATGGTTTGATTCCCTGTGCACTTGCAATGGTCGTCGTCCTGACATTACTCGGCAGATTCCTCAAACGGGAGGTGCAATGAAGGTATGTGATCGAGCTGCAGGTTGGTTTGTGGTTACGATGCAGATTTCTTGTGATTTACGCACGATGCTGCACCGACAGGCAGGGAATACCTCCTTCTTAATGTCAATTAAATGTGTTTGCGTGCACTTAGATGCAATTATATCAACAGGCTTGCGTTTAAATGCGGGATTCACAGCTTGATTTTAACTTGTCGTCACATATTTCCTCGCCGCTGCCCTTCCAGCTCTGTCAGTCTGGGTTTTTTTTTTTTTCCCTGGCGAGGTTGCAAGCTTGGAAATGCTTCTCCTGCATCTCCAGTCGTCCCAATAAACAGTGGGTACAATGTGTAGCCTTTTAATGAGCCTGCTTTGACCCCAGTGTGATAGTTCAGTGGACTAAAGCCGCTGGAGCGACGTCCATTCATCGTCAGGCTCTAATCCGCTCTAATGAGATAGAGACTGCGGTCAGCGAGTGAGTGAGTGCGGGGATGTTTGGGGGACGTCTCGGTGCATACACACACACACACACACACACACAGAAACAGATTCGCCTCTCAGGTCCAAGCTGTGTCAGGAGTCTCCTTCCGCTCCGTGGAGTGTGTGTGTGTTTGTTGTGTATGTGTGTGCTGCAGCACAGGGAAGGATGCTGTCTGGCAGCTCAGGATTGATAATGATGAAGATGATGATGGCGATGATGTCATTGGTGCTCTGGTGGCGGCAGGAGTCACGGTGAAAGGTGAGGAGGTGGAGGCAGGCAGGGCTACCACTACAACCACCTCCATCATCATCATCATCATCATTATTGGCACTGTGCACACACATTATGAAGAATGTTTGGGGCAGTTAATGACTTGTTATTGCCGTTACACTGAAGCTTCTTCCTATTTGAATGCACCAATGAGGACTATAAAAGGTGGATGCCCTCAAACCTCGAAGTAACTAAGTACACTGACTTCCTAGCACTGTTTTGGAGTAGTTCATGTTTTATCGTGCTACATTTCACAGTGAAATATTGTGATTTGTGTGCCAGGACGAAGGGTTTCCCCAAAGCAACAGCTGCAAGCTAAATAGGTGGCTGCACAGCTCTGGCTGCTCAGGTATGTTTTATATCTAAATATGATGAAATGTCTGGAGGTAAGAGAGGAGACAGATTATTAAGACACATGAAAGTGATCACCACACCCTGTTTTTTAAATGCACACTGTATGTTTTGGAGTAAAGCCGCCCGTCTGTGTAGGTTTTATTTCAGCATTCAGCCTGTTATATAATGTTCAACACTGAGCTGATTACTTCATCTCATCTGGCTGGCTACTCAAAATATTTGCCCTCCATAAAATTAAAATATGCAGCTACTGGTTAATTTTATTGATGTAAAACACACAAGGAGCTCATGAGACATGATGCATTGTGGTGGAATAAACATGGCGACAGTATATGAAGCATGTAGAGCAGCGTTTCTCAAACTTTACATCGCATACCACCACAGAATATATTCGACGCCGACCCTATTCAGCGACAGACAGTTCACGCAGGAGGAAGGTTATTATTGACTGTTCTTGAATCCTGAACCAGTTCAAGTGCCAGAGCTACTTGGGTGGAAAAGGTGTACTCCTGATCTGCATCTCTCTCTCCCATTTGGAGTCACGATCACAGTGTTTTTGACCCATTAATTTTGCTTTCACTCACTATCTCCCCATCACATTTTAGCTCATAACTAATCATGGACGTATGCATGCTACGCAGGAGTTACAGGAGGTAGAGTGGATCGTCCACTAATCTAAGATGATCGGTGATTCGATTCCTGGCTCCTCCAGTCCGCATGTCATAGTGCAAGATACTGAACCCCAAATTGCTCCTGAGAGCCATCGGTGTGTGAATGCGTATGAATGATTCGCTCCCAAAAACTGATGAGCATACTGAATGTATGAATGTGTGTGAATGGGTGAATGAGATACGTAGTGTAAAAGCGCTTTAAGTGGTCAGAAGACCAGAAAGGTGCTATATAAGTCCATTCACCATTTACCATCCATTTACGTGCTGCCTGCATGAACGTGATGTAATTGTGGACAGGCTGTCATAGTTTTCATTCTAATTCTTGTTGTATTGTTGGTGTGAAATGTTTCTAGATTCATTTATTTAATTAAAAATATATATTCAAGGATTCCTCTGCGTTCCATTCAAGGAAAGGGAAGGTACCTGTACTACAGTTTGAGTACTAGTGATGTAGAGTCACTACAATGTTTTGTAGGTCGCGATCACATGGCTGATTTTCTGCTGCTTAACAGAAAGTAGCTTTGATCTCACACACAGTATAACAATAACAATAATTCTTCACAGATGATATGAAAGTATATTTTCTGCAGCAGGTCAAGCATTTGAACGGGCTTGTAATGAACTGGCGACCTGTCCAGGGTGTACCCTGCCTCTCATCCACTGTCACATGGGATAGGCTCCAGCCCTCCGCGACCCTGATAAGGATAAGCGGACAATGTTGTGGAAGAGTATAGAGGTGCTTAACTCTTGTTGGACAGCGTAGTTCATTTTCCTAAGGCACATCATCACTCACGGTGTCCCAGGAATACAAAATGGATGTGATTGAATAATCGGGTTTATACTGAAAAGCAGCTTTTCTGCCCCTGTGGAACAGACGCCGTTAGCTGAATTGTGTAAGCACACGTCACAAAACAGGGAAGACTGCTGCACGGTTTGTGTTATTGATGCTATTTTAATCAGGGATAGACCTGTGACTCTGCATTTTAAAATGCATGTTCGATTTTTTTTATACACTTACTCACAATCCAAGCACGTACTGTACATCACGGACTCCCAAATCTCTGATGAAATTATAAGATGTAGCACTGATGTAGCATAGTGGATCATGATTATTCCAAATGAGGCTAAACTCACTTATGGCTGACTTCTTAAGCAGATGAAGAAGCTATAAAGAGGGTCCAGAGGGCACAGCAGATTTGTGGTGGTGCTTGTAAAATAGTCCAGTCATGTTTTCATATTGCAGGACAAATTCTGCAGCAGTCTATATCTCTTTGTATTGCTGCACCAAAAGTATTCTCCAGGCTAAATCCTCCCCGAGTCATCCTCCGCCTTTGGAGTAAACTGTTTAAATCTGTTATTTTGCAGACACAAATCCAAACTTAGCTGGTAGCAGCTTGAGTTTTATTTGAATATATCTCTCCAGACTTGACTGGATTTGACATCTGCAGGCTCCACAGCAGACGTCACAGCATCTCTGAGATTAAAATGCCTGATTTTAGATGCAATATTACATCTATTCTCATCATATTTTATTTTAGACAAATAAATTAAAGGCAGCAATGAATTAGTTTTATTTTATTTGCTGTCTCAACAGTGAGGCGCAAATTCACTTCTCACAGCGTGAGTGACATTTCCAGTTTATTCACAGAAAAAAAGGGGGAAAGATTGAGCAGAGAGAGAAAGAGGAAATGAAATGTGAGAGAGAGACAGCGGCTGACGGAAAGATAGTGAATGATGACTATAAGATAGGGCACAGCTGTGTACACTGAAAATCATCATAATACTCTCTGTATATTATTGATGACTATAGCATGCTTGCACATGCATACACTAGGGACGATCTATACCAGAAGATGATCAGGTTTTGTTACAGTTCATACAGATGCAGATATCATCTTATTATGTCTAATAGATTATAGTGGAGAGCTTTACAAATCAATGAGCAGGACTGCTTTATGTATTTACAGTATTTACATCAGTTCAGGTGTTAAATTAACCAAAAACATGTTTGTTTGTTTCTCAGTTGAGATTCCAGAAAAAATCCAGTTCAATTTTATTTATATAGCGCCAAATCATAACAAAAGTTGTCTTATGACACTTTCCATATAGAGCAGGTCTAGACCAAATTCCTAAAATCATAAACAGAGACCAACAATTCCCACCACGAGCAAGCACTTCCTTTAAGAGGCAGAAACCTCGAGCAGAACTGAGCTCATCTGCCGCGACTGGTTGACTTAAGAGAGGCAGAGGGGGGATGGGTATATGTATATGTATGACAGGTATATGTAGTGAATGTCGAGCAGGATCACAGCAGAAGACTCGACCAATTGCAGATCTTGTCGTAGCTATGATCCATGAGCACCTGCGAGACGAGAAAGCAGAAAAACTCCAGGGAAGAAGCTAAGTTAGTAACATGCATTAATAGGACATGAATGTGTACAGAGGGAGAGAAGAAGAGCTCAATGCATCATGGGAAGTCCCCAGACAGTCTAGGCCTATAGCAGCATCACTAAGGGATGGTTCAAGACTCCTTTGAGCAGGCCCTAACTATAAGCTCTATCTAATATACTGTATATCCATATCATCTACATATCATATCATATCACATATCATAGACTAAAACTTGAAGGGGTACTCTAGAAATGTAGCACTGAACTTTGATTAAGCTGGAGAACAAGAGACAGACAGATTGTTAAAGGTCCAGTGTGTAAGATTTGGGGCCTTTATTTTTAGAATAAGGCAGACATGGAATATAATATATTCATAATTGTGTTTTCATCACCTGAAAATAAGAAAAAAAACACTGGGAGCGGGTCCTCTTCCACGGAGGCGGCCATGTTGAAACACTGTGTTTCTACAGTAGCCCAGAACAGACAAACTTTGAAGTCCTCAAGTGTTGTTTCTCCTTTACACTAGGAAGGCGAGGGTGATGTGAGGAGATTGCGATGCAGCTTTTACGCCACTAGATGCAACTAAATTCTACACAGTGGACCTTTTTAAAAGAACGATAAAAATCAAAGCAGCAGAGGCCGAGATATTTTAGTTCCTGTTGCGGATACTGTGAACACTGGATACTACGTTTCCCATAATGCAACTAAATACTATATTTCATGAGAATCTCCTACCTAACCTAACATTCATGTTGAGCAAACTGAACTTTGTGTGCAAACAAAAACTTAAAATGACATGAATGGATTCATCACATCAGTGGATTTGATCTGGGCGTGTTTACAGTCGTCCTTACTGTTGTCACTTGGTAAACTTCATGGTAAACTTTACAGCAGCAGATAATTCACTAGAGGCCCAGAACTGTACGAAAAGTCACTTGATGAAGTGAAGTCTTCTTACTTGGTGTTATTTCAGTTCTAGTTAAACACTCCAGTCTTCACATGACCCATTTAGACTCCGTCTAGGCTCCCATATGGTTACACTTGTCTGTGTCGATGCAAGTTTTGAGATTTGATCCTAAAAAACTGAGTTTTATGAGGTCAGACCGCCATCAGTCCGCACGAGGCACTGAGCATTGCTGGGTTGTTTTCCCCTCCTTTTTGGGTTTTTCTATTTAAATCTGCATCTTAGTTACTTTTTGCAGCTTTCCCCTCTCTCAGTGTTTGTGTTTGTTTGCATGCACACTGGTGCTGGATTGTTTGCTGACCCTATTTGGTATTTTGAATATGCAGCAGCAGCAGCGTGAGAAATATCTTAAATATTTGACTTGAATTATGAAAATGCATGTCCTCGGCGGTTAAGGTGAAGTGATGAAGCTGTAGAAAAAATCTCAAAGCTAAAAGTAAAAAACAAAAGGACTTCGTGTGATGTTTGCTCTTGTCACTTGTCTGTTTGGGACTCCCTGCCTGCAGAGCTTACAGTGTGCTAATTGAAGCGACAGAGGGAACTCGTGCTTCTGGCTCAAATCCAGATGAGACTGATTTCCTCATCCTGGAGAATGCAGTAAATATTCCTTTTAGCGGTTTCACTACCATTTGTGGCAGTCTGAATCTAACCTGGGAGACTTTTTAGCAGCTGAACATCGGGTCAAGTTTATGCCACAGGCAAATACTTCCAAGTTGTTCTGCATCATGGTTTTATTGTGCACATAAAGCTAGAGGAATATATCAGGATAAAGATAAAGTGAGCTGCTTGTGGAAGACTTAACACCAGAAATACACAAAATATTTGTGCAGAAACACGTCATGATGGCAGGAAATTAACTGATTAAACCTTTAAGTCATTTATGAAACAATCCACTGCTTCCAGCTTCTCATATCTGAGCATTTGCTGATTCTTTCTATCAGCTATCAGACAAAACAAGCTATCTAAAGATGTTACCTTGGGCTGTGGGCGTGACAGTCAAACAAACCATTCATAAATGTCCAGTTTTAATGATAAGACCTTCTTAAAAAAATCCACCCTGACTGTCTCAGTTCAGCAGGGTCAGACCTTCCTCCTCCTCGCCGTGACTCCACATATAGTGCCTCGTTCCTCAGATTACATAACGAATCCCTAAGCAGATGGGTGAGGTCGGATCACACGGTGTTTGTGACAAGTCGGAGCAGAGCGCTGCCTTAAGAAGAGATGTGGCGGGACCCTGTGAATTCCATTGTTTTCCACATAGAGCCAACAACCACAGAGGGCTTACATTATGCTCATGTCAGCTATTGATTCTGCAGGCTGGGGGAACAACAGAAGACATATTCTCTCCTCGCTGTCCTCCCCTCCTCCCTCCTCGTCTCATCAGTATGCTCCAAGGAGCCGTGGCTCCCATCACGCCATCTTTGCTCCCTGTCTCTGGCCCGTCTCGTGGTCAGAAAACACATCCGACTGACTCTTGTGTGGACGGACGCTCTCTTTAACTTTAACAGGCTGAGTACTCTTAAAGCTAGTTTCCTCGGGACATGCAGAGGCTGCATAACGTCCACCTCTTCCTCCCATTTGACTCTCACAAGATATTTGTTGTGTGGCTGAGACTCTTAACACACCCTCTGCTTCTCTGAGGCTCATTCGTTTATCAAGTTGTACAAAATAATGCAGTGACTGTGAAATTTAACCCACAGCTCTCTTTGGAGATTGTCATTAATAGGAGCTTTTAGACTCTACTTCTGTCTAATTATCTCTAACCTCAGACTCTGACAGAGCATGCTCAATAATGTGCTGCCCAGTATCTCTCCCCATCCTCTCTCTCCATCCTCTCTCTCTTCTCATCCTTGTTTTTTCTCAAAGGAGATTATCTCCTTAAGTCGTTTTTGGTATTATTGAGCAACGGACTGTGTGATATGGTTCAAATAAGTATCATGATATAAATAAGAATAGTTTTTTCAAATGTTTTGTTGATATACAGACAGAGGACCAATTAAATTTGAATAAAATGCTTCCACACGCCGCACAAGGAGTCACTGAATTTTGGGGAAATGTGTATAAAATTATGAACTGGACATCAAGGATAGTAACAGTACAGCAATAACAATCCTCCTGATATTCATAAAGATATTTGTCTGTAACTGATGATGCCAGAGAGATGTTTAAATTAACTTCTGTGTGTGTTTTTCTGTGTGTACTCTGTAGGCAGGGGCATCGTCCATGTGGGCGTCATGCTGTGGGCTGCTGAACGAGGTGATGGGCACGGGCACGGTGCGGGCGCAGCAGCCGGGGTTCGGAGCAGGGGCGGGGCCCTTCCGCTTTGCCCCCAGCGCTGGGTACTCCACCTACCCCCCCACCAGCTCAGGGAGCGCCGGACAGCTGTGCAAGGCCTGCGGACTGGCCTTCTCTGTCTTCAGACGCAAGGTGAACACAAGGTTCATGGAGGAGGGTCTATCAAAAGAGCACACCAGCATGTTTTAGCCTCTTAAATGCAAATCTTATGCATCTTGTGCATTACAGGAGAAGCTGCCTGGTTTCACTTCATGTCAGTGCGATATGAAAATCACCTTGCAGAGACTTGCTTGAGTAATCTTTCACAGTCAACATTCACCCAGCTTTTTTTTTTTTTAATGTCTGAATTATGTAATCATTGCGTGCTGTTGTGAGCCGGGACTCCACGGTGCATTCAAGGAAACTGACATCCATAATTACTGAGTCACTTGCTGAACAGAAACCTTTTTAATGCAAAAACCTCTGAAAAGATATTGATTTGGTTAGCACATCATTTAGCTTGTCTTTCAGGGTTACATCACTGACAAGGTACTGCTCATTTATTTCATCTTTATTTATTTAGACGATTGGCTGAACATTCATTATGCTATTTTACAGCAACGACCTGTCAACAGTTAACAGAAATAAAAAAACAGGAACAGACAGACATTAATAGAACAGAACAACAGCCAGTAAACGAGGCGCAGACTCAATTAAGGCCACCACGGGCACATAGAGGATGATAACGTCTGTATAATGTAATAAATATAAAGATAGCTTCAGCTGTACTAATATAAAAGGAAACTGACGTCTGTCTTAAGGTCAGTGATGGAAAGTAGATTTACTTTGCTCAGAAGTACAATTTTGAGGTATTTTACTTCAGAGTGGGGGCGAGTGCTGTGTCATCTTCCTCCTCCTCCTCCTCCTCCTCCTCCTCCTCCTCCTCCTCCTCCTCCTCTTCTTCTTTCTCTGGTCTCAGGGTTTCTCTCGTGGGTGACAGAGCACCTTATTTACAATTTATGCTACTTTATACTCCACTACATTTGAGAGTTACTACCTTTCAGATTAAGATTTCACATAAAAAATAAATAATCTGAATTTATTGTCTAGCCTAGAGTAGTGAAATTAGTAGTTTTAATTTTTGTGATTTAGCACCCCCAGTCGTAAATATGGACAGCTGTACACGTGTATTTGTTATGATTATATTACTTATGATCAACAACTAGCAACTCGGCAACTTTGCTAACAGCCAAACATCAAGCAAGGTCAACAAAACAAGACATAGCAGTCAGCTAATATTACTTACTAGTCCAACAGCCCGGCGTCTGTCTTTCAGCCTTTTATTTCACCAAGCTCTCGCCAACGACTAAAAGTCAGTCCCAGATTTACTCTTGTCCGACGGCCTCTTGCTTGGTCACTCTCTCTTATTCTCTTCTTGGCCTCCTCTGTCAACGTCCTATTTGCCTCTGTCACTATGTCCATAGAGGCTGCTAACCCAGTTACATTGCCCGCTTGCCTAGCTCTGGTTCTGGCACAGCACCAGCTCTGCTCCCCATCAGCATTCACCTGAAACCCTTCTCTTACCGGTGCTCCAAAATATGTGTGGTAGAAACACTTACTAACTTAACTTAGCTCACAGTACGGGCATCACAGCTGACAAACTGAGCTAACATCAGCTAACAGCAGCTATAGTTCACAGCAGTACTTTACTGTCCATCAGGAAACTGTAAATCGCAGAGAGTTGAGGTGGAGCAGCTGGAGGACATCAGAAAACATTTCCTCCATAAAATATGATCCAGTATAACCAAAATCAGTAAAATAGTTGGTGGTGTGTGACTTAGTGCCGTAAAGTGTTACGTACTTCTCGTGGGTGATCGTACCCGAAGCACAAAGTTACATACAAATGACAGAGACAGCATTCACCTGATTACAAGTCAGTGTAGCATCAACATGATTTTATGGTAGAAAAGTTACACATTGTTGCTTTAACAATCCAATAATGTCATATATAATAATAATATATCATTTCTAAGTACATTTTGTTTATAATACTTCTGTTCCTTTTATTTAGGTGGGATTTTGGATAAAAGACATACTTGTAATGAAGTATTTTTACATTTATTGACACTTTTTCTGCCGCTGCTTAAAGGTTGTGAAGTAAACTTGTGGTTTGTTTTGGAAAATGATCGGCAGCCTTTTTTTAAAAAGCAAAATCACTGGCATGGACCTTTAAGAACATGCACCATATGTATTCATGCTGGCATTTCCAGGGTCTCTGCACAGCTGAACGTGTCAGAGTTTAATGGCAGAGTGTCAGGCAGTCAGACGCACTGAGACACTGATGAAAATGCTGCAGTTAGCGGCTTCCTCGCTGCTCGCTGCTTCAGATCGCTCTATCGTCATCCACACACACCGCACACACACACACACACACATTGTGTGTCAGCGTGATATTTTCAGTGTGAAAAAAAAAAAAAAAGACGCTGTGGGATTAACAACAAATGATTGAAGAAAAGTATCTGTTGCAGTTGAAATGTGCTTCTGGTGGACCAGAGCACATTTGTGCACAAGTGATAAGAAAATGTTTACAGCCGTTGCCGACCTGTTTTCCTGCCCATTTGAAGTGTCAATCTACCCGGCTGCTGTGTATCAGGAGACGGTGTTCAGCCAGTAAAATGTCAAACCGTACCAGACATAGTTTACTTCTCTTTACTCTTTCCCTGATGAAATGCCTGAGCACACAGGATATGAGCGACCGTCTCAGATGTACTTCTTTCTCTTCATCCCAGCTGGCACATAAGGCTGCAAGATTGTGCTGCTGGTTTCTCTTTGTCACAATCAAAGAGAGGAAAATCATTTATTTACCATAATTATGGTACATAAATATTTAGTTGTGTGGGATACATTTGAAATCTCCATCACAATATGATTTACTTTTCTTATATCAACTATTTATTTCAGTGAATCAAATAATCTACATAAAACTTTGGAAAATAATGAAGAATGCCAATCATAATCTCCCATGATGCATCTTCAGATTGTTTGTTTTGTTTAACTGGCATTCTAAAAGCCACAAAATATTCAGTTTTCAGTGACTTAAATTAGTACAAACAGCATTATTTCCATCAATTAGCCCATTTTCAGAGCTCAAATCTGTGAAATCTTTTCAGTGAGATGGTTGATTTATTCATCAAAAGTGATATGAAGGATAATATGCTAACAGAAGTCTATTTAGACATGATGAAAAATGGAGTTTCTTAAATAAAATGTGTTGATAATGTAGCTCATCACATCACGTCTGTCTTTGAATCTCTCCTCCCTCCGACAGCACATCTGCTGTGATTGTAAGAAGAGTTTCTGCGCCCTGTGCTCGGTGCTGCAGGAGAACCTGCGCTGCTGCACGACCTGCCACCTGCTGCGCGGCACGGCCTTCCAGAGGCCTCGGCTCATGCAGCTCCGAGTGAAGGACCTTCGCCAGTACCTGCTGCTGCGCAACATCCCCACCGACACATGCAGGGAGAAAGAGGACCTGGTGGACCTGGTGCTCTGTCATCAGGGGACGAGAGAAACCCCGAGACCGGTGATGGAAGAGGACGAGGAGGAAGAAGAAGAAGAGGAGGAGGAAGAAGAAGAAGAGGACACGCATGAAGAGGAGGAGGAGGAGGAGGAGGAGGAGGAGGAAGATGAAGGGGGAGATGACACAGACAGTCTGCACTCGCTCCCCCACTCGCACGCCGCCTCGCCTCCCTCCGCCACGCGCTCCACCTCTGAACAGTCGGTCCTCTCCGCCTCTCAGGGAGACGTGCTCAGCCCAAGTGACAGCTCAGGGACCACCAGCCAGGTTTGTGTGCACACATGAAAACACACAGCTGATGTCGAGTGTGTGTCTGCATGCAAAGCTAACACTGTGTACTGTGCAGCCACACATATGCTCTCTAATTTACATACGCCATACTTCTTTCACATCTGTCCTCAATCTATCCAGGATAATTAATTTCAAAGGTGAAATCAGCTTATTTACAAGTGTCAGCGAGTCTGCGTTAAGTCAGGGGAAGTCTTTCAACTTCCAGACAAACAAACGCCCTCTCATGCATATCTTCAGATGTCAGTTATTCATTCGGTGTGTTTCACGCTTGATTCTTCCCTTTGTGCCGTCCTCTGTGTTTGTACGTCCTCGTGGTGCTTTGTTTCTCCCTGAAAATCTACTATTATCTACTATCTACTATTGTTTTCCCTTCATTGATACTAAAAATGCTCAGATTTGCAGCGCTGGTCCAGTATTCAGCAGGATGTGCACGTGACAGCTGAAAACAGCTGTGTTGGCTACGTGTGTGTGTGTGTGTGTGTGTGTGTGTGTGTGTGTGTGTGTGTGTGTGTGTGTGTGTGTGTGTGTGTGTGTGTGTGTGTGTGTGTGTGTGTGTGTGTGTGTGTGTGTGTGTGTGTGTGTGTGTGTGTGTGTGTGTGTGTGTGTGTGTGTGTGCAGAGCTCTCAGACCAGCCAGGGATGCAGCTTAAGCCGGTTACATAGACTGAGTCTGTTATGTAACAGGCACACAGGTTGAGAACCCCCCACAGCGTCACAGCTGCAACCGAACAACAGAAACACTACAGTACATGCCTCCTCTCTCACCCCCCACCAGAGATTATCTCTTTTTTTTTTTTTCCTCTTTCTCTTGCACTTAGCTTTAAGATTCATGGAGGTTGTTTATGTTTACAACGTGAGGTGAATGTGTGGATATACACTGCAAAACACCTTCTAACAAACAAGCAAAATATTATGTAAAAGAGACAATTGTATCGGATGATTTTATGATATTAAACCTGAAAAATCTGTCAAAATTAGGGCATAAATCTAGTTTTTATATCTGAAATCTATAAATAGATATAAGATTATTCTGCTTATTTATATACAGTTTATATTTTCATATAGTTTTTGTTGGACGTAGTTGTTTGAAGTCTGATGCTATGCTATGCTATGCTATGCTATGTTATCAGTGTGGCAGCCACCCAATCCACTTTTCTTTTCGTCTCTTGTCAGCTCCAGCTGAAAACTAATATATAACCAATAAGGTTTATATTGGAGATCTTGGATTTAAATCAGTTAACTTGAAACAGGTTTAATATTTCATTTTTTAATATGCAAATGGTGATTAAAAAGATTATTGGGTGAGGAAAAGTAACTGCTTATCCTTATCAGGGTCACGGGGGGCTGGAGCTGATCCCAGCTGACATTCGGTACACCCTGAACAAGTCGCCAGTAAAAATAACCTCTAATCCTCCTGAAATAAGACGTTATTACTTTACTGTACGGCCATTTTTGCAGTGTGCAGGAAACATGATGCAAACATTCAGCAGGTCAAATGATGATTGAAGATATCTGGTCATGGTCCTGCCTGTTTTTGTCATCAGATGAAACATTTTCTATTATTGAAATAACAAATTTAGCAGCACGTGCAGCCTTGACACAAGTATGCACTCTCTGAGTTCTTTCTAGTACATCCGCATGTTTGAAATGGTTGAATGAAACACACAAAGTCAAAGAAACTTCCAGAGAGGTTTGGCACTTTGTCGGAGCTGCTGCTTCTGTTTTTGTCTCTGAGGAGTGAGAGCAGGCATCTAGCACCACCACACTGACTGATACATTATTAACACATCTTCGTTCGGGGGGAAAGATGGTCGTCTGCTGGAATGTGCTGAAGCAGAGACAGAAAGAGGATTTTACTTTTTACAGTGCGGAAACGGAGGCAGCGTGATATCACAGTTTGAGCTTTTTTTTCAGCCTTTTGCATGCTCTCTTTTGTCAAGCAGATAAAAGAATAAAGAGACGATATGTTCTCTTCAAAGCATTAGATAAAACGGAGCTCTACACTCCTACAAAACACCGCCTGTATCTCCATTTATTCTCTTTTTAATCCTGACCTCCACCTTCAAAGAGAATAATTAACCACTGAGTTAAGAGCAGCCGAGTCAGTGTTTAAACATCTCTGTTCTTTGATTAGATATCCGAATAGCTGCAATATAAAGAATTAGAAAACAGAGAGCTGTGAAGTCATTTGATGTCGATACTCATATGGAGGTAGAGGAAATTATAAATTGTAATCAGGCACAGCACATCTTGTGATCAAGTCAAGTCAAGTCAAGGTTATCCCCAATACAAACGCAAGTAACAAACAACCAGAAAATGATACAATAAATACATGCTACAAAACAGTCACATTTCACTGTTAAAAAGGCAGATGGCAGCAGGAACAAAGGAGTTTTTATATCTATTTGTCCTGCGTTTTGGTAGGCCGAATCTGCAGTCTGACGGAAGTATTGTAAAACAGGAGTTCAGGGGGTGACCTGTGTCGACTGGCTGCCTCTTCTTCAGCGTCCTAGTCTCGTGTAAACTGTGTAAGTCGTTAAGAGAGTTGTGGGCAATTTTGCAACACACTTTAACTACATTCTGCAGTCTGAGACGAATGTCAACATTAAAACTGCGTAGCTTCCGGTAAAAGAGCATGCGCTGATGAGATTTTTTGCACACAGCGTCAACTTGTGGCTCAAAGGTCAGCTTGTCATCAATGATGGTGCCAAGGTACTTGTACTGCTTTACGATCATGTTGAGGAATGTAAAAGAAAACAAACTCGGATCAGTTTGGTTCGTTTCTTGTCAGTTCAGCTGCCTCAAATCTGCAGTTAGGAGGCTTGTTGTCCTTTTTAAAGTCTGAAATTCAAGGTCAAATCTTTAAACATAATTTGACTTGTACCCTTGTGCTGTGTGCTGCACATGGAGTGATTTGTTGTTATTCTTACTCAAACAGGAGCATGAGGACACGCCAACAGCGTCTCTCTTGAACCTGGAGCCCACTGAAAATATGATGGAGGTACAAAACTTATTTTTAATGCACATTTACAGGATAAAAAGGTGTTTATACTGGAGGATTGTGGACTGACGAGGCTTTCAGATAATGCAGACAGTGTTAGTGAGCACAGCTCCGTCTCCCCTTGTGGATTGTAGGTCAGTCCGGCGACGCAGAGGCGGATCAGGGCCTCGCTGTCTGATCTGGACAATGAAGAGGCGATAGAAAACCTCTCCGTCCGCCAGCTGAAAGAGATTCTCGCCAGGAACTTTGTCAATTACTCTGGCTGCTGCGAGAAGTGGGAGCTGCTGGAGCGAGTGCATCGACTCTACAGAGAGAATCAGCAGAACAGGAAGTCTAGTAAGAGTTTTTGATTTGACGTTTTATTTTTGCATTTGATTTTTGATGTTTGATATTCTGCATTATTTAAAAAAAATAATAATTTTTTTCTCCTTTCTCTTTTAGTGGAAAATGTGAGCATAACTGCAGGTAATTATTGCTTTTTGATTATCATATTTCACAGATTTAAAATATGACATTGCCTCTTAATGTGAACCAGTGTTGTAGTACTCGAGATTGGTCTTGAGACCTTCAAGACCACTTCTTGAAGGTCTCAGAATCCACTGCATTTTTACTGTCTCGCTCTCGGACAAAGAGGACTTGGGAATTTATTTCAAGGCCGGTCAAGACCAGAACTGCGGGGATATCATACCTAAGCACGCTATGTACTGTCTGGTCTTGGTCTTGACTTGGTCTTGATACACTCTGGTCCTCTGTCTCGGTTTAGCTGGTCTTGACTACAACACTGATATGAACACTAACATTAACATATAAAATCTACATGCAAATGCAGTTAGCTCTCTCCTGTAATGTTATTTTAGTTTTAATTTGCTTGCTTCGACATTTTTTCCTAAACTAATCTTTATCACTGCCTATTCTTATCTATACAAGTGGTTGCATATCCTCCACCTCTCTGCAACAGTGGAGTTGGAGGTAAGATGTTTTTATAAAAAGCCACTCTTTCCATCTCTTCATCATGTACATCGCACTGATCATCCGGTAGCAGTAAACAGTAAAGGCATGCTGCAGCGTTTTTACCCACTTGACTCTTCATATCATTCTCCATATTATCATATTATGGTCACTCGAGTCATTATCCCCCGCCTGATTCAGTGCCTCCTCATTCTGTCACTCCGGTTTCTTTCACAGTGTGCATCACGTCGTTTTATTCTGAAGGACAGCCTCTCATCCTGTCATTAATGCACTCTCTAAGAGCTTTTACCTCTTGATGAGCCATCACATTACCTCAGTGGCAGCATGTCTCCATCAGGTGTAATTACATTGTCAAGCTTCCGAGAGGCTCTCTTGTTGACATAAAGGGCTTGAGGATCATATTAGCCCACTTAATAGTCAGACGTGTAGCGACGGCAGACAGGCTGCAGACGGATTGGCTTTTTCTCCGTCGTACAAGATGTGAGCAGCAGGAGTCCGATTAAAGCCAGCGAGCTATCAGCCAGCATTCAGACATTTAAGTCCTGGAAAGCACTGACATCATCGCGTTTGTGGCTGGTTTATGTGTGTTTTTTGTTTTTAAGTAACAGGTCGGTTATTGTGAACATTTAACGTATCTGCAAATGTTTTTGCACCTTTTTGGAAGACAAATATTTTTACTCTTTATTACAATCATCGTTTGTTTTTAATCTAATCCTAAAAAATAATTAACTGAATAATAAATAATTGAATAATTAAAATGTAATGCTTCAGTAATAAATATTATTATTATTATTTACTTTTTATGTAAACATTTTAATCATTTTACTTTTTACTTAAACTTTTTCTGATATGACTTCGTATATTAAATGACAGTTAATATTAATTACAGTAGTAATAAATGACAAAAATTAAATTCAAAGAGTTAATTAATAAGAATTTAAAAGAAAAAGAAAATATATAAAGTAAGTATAATAAGTAAGTAAATAAATAAATAAAAATAAATAAGTAAAAAATAAAATAAATAAATAAAATGGTAATGATGATAATAACCGAAAGCGGAGCAGATATCCATAGGTGGTGGTTAACAATATTATCCAAAGAGAATTCAAATAGGCGTTAGTCTCTTATTTTAGTTCAGTTTATCTCCACCCCTCTGCCACACGTGTCTTCTACTTGTACAATGAAGTTTACAGTTAGTTTAACATTAAATCTTTCTCCATGTTTGAGTTGGAAATAAATCTAAAAACATATCTGGAGGGGCGCCGTGGTAGCTCACCTGTTAAGCTCATATACAAAACGCTGAACAGGTTCGTTTAGTCGCCCTCTTCTCACAGTTTCCTATCCAATAAACATAAACCCCCAAAAAAAACATATCTGAAAATATTGATTTTTATTTCAAAATAAATAAATATAATGACACCAAACAGATAGATCCCACCTCGTGTGAAAAGCTTGCAACCAAACTGAACATTTAGCAGAGCTGTTTTGCATATCAGGTGTGGGATTGGTGCAAAAAAAAAAAGACTGTAAAGGTGTAAATAAAAGGTAAAAACCTGATGGATTGTAGGGATATAGAAGAGAGGATGTACTGCTCATGACTTAACATGTTGGTTATTCTCAGACTGCGTCTGTACAACATCACTGAACTCCATAGAGTTTAATGAGCCTGCGGAGAATCACTGTGACTGAAAAAATGTTCATATTTCCATCTGCAGATGGTGTCAAAACTCAGCTGGCAGCTGATGAAAACTTGTGTCGCATCTGCATGGACGCCATCATCGACTGCGTGCTGCTGGAATGTGGTCACATGGTAACCTGCACCAAATGTGGAAAGAGGATGAGCGAGTGCCCCATCTGCAGGCAGTACGTGGTGCGGGCCGTGCACGTCTTCAAGTCTTAAAACTTGCGTGGTCCTCCCGAGCCCTGAATTTATCACCGAGGATGAACTGCTGTGCATGACGTCTCGCAGGGCCTAATGCTGCAGCAGGCGCGAGCAACTTCCCGGGTCTTTGAAACCAGACTGTTTGCTCTTGCCTACCACGGTTTGTTTCCTTCCCCAGCCCCTCCTTTTACTAACTCATACTCCAGTCCCACTTCTCCCTCTGGTGGACCGTCATCAGCTGCACTGGGACACTCACTCTTTCTCTCTTTGGTCTGTTAAACACACAGCAGAAACCCCTGCCATCACTTTCTACTCTCTATTCTCTGTTTAGATTTTACTCACAGGAGAGGGGAGGAGGCGGCCCCGTGGATACTTGAAGTGGATTGAGTTGTTCTGTGTGGTGAAGAGATGAAAAAATATAAGATCCCAGGGTTAGAGTCAATATGGTTTACACAGTCATGCCACATGACATAGTGTTATCTCCCTCAGTCTTTAGGATGTGCAATATCAGAAAAAAAAGAGACTTACGTGTGTTTTTAGAAACTGTCTATCCGTTAATCCGAACACCACATGCACCGAGTAATCTCGTCACACACAGGAAGGTGCAAAGGTGCCAAACGTCATGCCTTTGATCGGTTAAGATTTCACAGTATATGCATCTCATAACCAGCAAGCTTGGTGTGATAGTTTACTCTCTTTTTTTTTTTTTCTCTCAAATGAACTTTTAGGAAATAAAGTTTGAACACTTGCTGTGTGAAAGATCTGCTCATCTTAAAGTTAAGTGATTTCTGCTGAAGACACGAAGAGTAAAACCGCCGCGTGGTCGCACCGCGCGCTGCACTACATTCCTGTTACATCTGACAAGTTAAATCGTCACTTTTGAAACAGCAGTTTCACACAAAAAATCAAAAAAAATAAAAGAACTCAAGGCCCACTTGCTAGATTTTTTTCCTGGACTTTCAACCATATTTCACAAGCTTCATCATGCAGACGCTCATTAATTGTCGTGGGTCATCTTTACATTACGTGACCTAGAGTGGTCGTATATGACGGGGAGATCGTGTGAATGGTGTCGTCCTTCTCCTGAGGAAGACCACGAGATGCAGCTGAAAGCTTCAGAGAAAGCTAATAAGTGGACCTTGAGTGGTTTTTTTGGGGGTTTTTTTAAAGACTTCTTCCTCTTTTAATTTAAAACAACTTCCACCAAGCAATACCATTTAGTTTCCAAGTCTACCAAGTGTCTTTCTTTGATTGTGTTGTCCGTTAATGTGTCGAATCTTAGGTAGGTAACAGGTGCTACTTCCTCTATTTTGACTGTAACATAAACATACTTTTTTTTCTTTTTTTTGGTCACGTTATCGAGGCGTCCTTCCAAATATCCATCACACAGCAAGAGGTAGAGGAGGCCTGGTTTACTTTAACCTGTTATGCAAATGAAAACACACTTTGTTTTTCTTGTCATGAGATCCAGTTAACTCAGATGTCACTAAAATATCTGTGTGTACAGTATGCCTGTGGTATGTTTAAAAAAAAACAAAAGAAAAAGAATTGCTGTCAAGTGAATCGCATAGCTTATATTGTTGTTTACTGATAAGTCATTAAATGTATATTTTTCCATTTACTTGGGAGACGACATGATTTAAAATTCTACTTATTCTGGAGGTTTAAAAATAAAAAATATACCGTTTTTTCAGAATGTATTTCTTCTGCTGGTTTCGCTGGTCAGACGAGTTCCTCAGTCCTCTGATCGTGTCACATCTCTCACCATTAAAGTTGCGTCAGTCATGGTCTTCGCTTTCTAGCACTTTTTGTCGTCGTCTGCTTCAGATCCAAAAAGAAAAAACTAAAATCGACACTGACACCATGCACTGTAACAAACACTGTAACTCTGTAAAAGTCTGTTTGTTGATGCTGCTGTTTCTCAAAGATGTCATTCATGGGCAGCTACAGTATTATCAGAGTAGGAGGTTATCATGAGCACTCATAATCCTGGATCTTTATATTTTGGAATGTTGAACCTTTTTATTTTGGTAAACAAGAGAAAAATGATTTATTAGATTCAATAAAATGCAGTACTACAAACCAGAACGTTAAACCCTGCTCTTCATTTTGTAATCGGTCATACATTAAACCTGGTTTTCTTCACTTGGGGTGAATTTTCACTGATAACAACAGTAATATTTCAGCACGAACCAAGCAGCAACCTCCGTGGCTGTGAATTGAAGCCAATGCAGAAGTATCAAAAACTGCAGTTCCTCAAACGGCCACTTGAGGCTGGCTACAGAATAAGTCAATCTCCATAAGCCCCCATGTTAAAATGTCCAACTTCACAGTAGAAATAAATATGTTTACAGCCTGGTACAAAGAACAGTTTTGGTCTCTATAGCTAATTTCCCCGTTCATGACAACTGTACTGAGTCTGAATTTCTATTTAACTCACCTGTTCGCTTGATTGACAGGTAGGTGTTGTTACAGATGGCTTGTTTGAGCAACTGACCTTCATTCAGCCTGCCTCAGGTCCACTGATGATCCACATCTAAGATTAGCCGGGAGGTGGAAGAGTCAGGAGAGCCAACATGGCGGCTTCAAAACAGCTCTTCAGAAACCTGTGGATGACGTCACTCATGGGATGTCCATTCTTTATACAGTCAGTGGTATGAACGTATAACCATGTTTCTTATTTATGCTTCAAAAATCCATTGGATCAAACGCACACAGCTCAGTATTTAAAATGAATTTAATATCTCAAAGGTTGACTTAACTTTTCCTAGAGACTTTACATGTACATTATGTACAGATTTGAACATTTACAGTGATGTACTAAAATATTTCATGGAGACATGGTTGTTTAATAATTAAAAAAAAAAAAAAAAATTTAAATGTAAACCCATCCACTGAATCGTGTCAAGTGCTATTCAAAAGTTACACAAAATCCTTTTTAAAGACTTTATTTCTAAAAAAGTTTAGTTCTTGAGAAAAACAGAAACCTATCAAACCGTTAACCCGTCGAGTCTGAAAGTTTTAAGACAAGTTCTGATAGCAAAAATTTTTATATAACTTTACGAGATAAGAACAAAAGACCTTTTTCACAGCAGCCATTTTGACATGACATCGTAGGGTCAGTATTAGTTAGTATCATTGGTAACTACTATTTCATGTCAAAATGGCTGCTGTGAAAAAGGTCTATGCTTATTAAAATACTACTGACGGACACCGTAGGTTGCAAACTTTTAACTCAAAAGTCATGAAAAATAAAATATTACGGAAATTATTAAAGAAAACAACCAGTGTTAAGCAGTGTCTGCTTCAGTGGAATCTTTGACAAAGAATGAAAGAACAAACAAAATCCATTTTTTCAAACATTTGCACAAATCTTTTTGGAAACGTGTTTGAGCTTCTTCTTCTAATGGCACAGGCTGAATGACACGTACATATAGAGCTTTGATGCTCTCGTACAAAACGCTGTATGTACTGTATTTAGTCTCAATCTTGTGGTCCGAAGCTCAACTCGTCTGGAGATTTACTGACACTGGCTTCATATGTTAATAATATACAACACAGAATACATCACTATGCTATACTCAAATATCTAGCGTCATGGGAATTTTGAAATTTACGGTACAGTACTGTACTGAAGGTTCCTGGTTCGAACCTTGGCTGGGGCCTTTCTGTCGCTACGTGTCTGTGTGGGTTCTCTCCGGGTACTCCGGCTTCCTCCCACAGTCCAAAGACATGCTTAATAGATTAATTGGTGACTCTAAATTGCCCGTGATTGGTTATTTGTCTCTAAGTGTCCTGTGAATTGGCGACTGTGTACAATGGTGTACCCTGCCTCTCGCCCTAAGTCAGCTGGGATAGGACCTATCGACCCTGATGAGGAAAAGCGGTTACAGAAAAATCATTTTCATTCAGCCTCTTGACACCTTCATCCTTAAAGATTTATGCAAATTTAAAATCCTATTCCTGGACTTTGTTTGTTCTTTATTTCTCGCGTGATTCGTCACTGAATCTCGTTTTTTAATCGTATGGAGTTCAGCTAATGACAGATGGTTATATTGTTTAACAGTTACTAAATCTATTGACTGTGGTGTAAACATATTTCTTTGCTGCATGCAGAGCTAAAACGCTTCCTTTCACAAAGCACCAATAATACTAAAGAGTGATGAGAGACAAACGTGTCTTAATATAACCCACTTAACTAGAAGCTGTTAGTAGAATTAGCAGAACATTTTAGTGTTGAAAAAATAAGCTTTATACACTGTACACTGTATAGTGTATGTGTGAATACATTCATGTATTCGTATTTACTGTATCAGTGCAAATAACTTTTTAACTTTTCCTCTACACATTTCCTCATGGTATCATTATATGGAAAACAAAATGTTCAGTTCCTTTGATCAGAAACAGGGCACTGACACATATAATAAAATATTTAAAAAAAATACCCACACAAACACAAGCTACCATCCTACAGTTTGGCAACAAATCATCAGACCTTTGCCTCTCAACAACAAAGAGCTCGACTGATTATCAATTTCAATGGTATGATACCGTACAGTGGTGCAATACTGCACATAAATGTATGAAACACTTTCTGATACAAAAATATTACTCTATAATGCAATAAACTTTGCATTGGAACAAAAAATAATCTATAAACACCAAAAAGATAATCATGATACAATACACAAACAATCAATATAAAGAAATAAATAACTTATAAACAGGTGCAAACAACAACAAAAACATTTTTGCAATATTGCCTTCACAGGACAAGATTTCCTTTTTTTTTACATTCTGGCTTAGCAGCACAGCTTCCCTTTACATCAGCTTTACAGAAACAGACGCCGTCCTCGTGTCTGTTTAGTCGTCCGCACACAGTCGTCTGCTGCCTCCGTGTGGACAGTAGTTTTACCACTTGTGCATGTCACACAGTCTTTTCTTTTTTCCTTTTTTCCTCTGGCCTAACTGATCTTTTGCAGCAGTTTCTCTTCTATCAGTTCAAACTGTACGCTGACGGACATCTCTGCAATGAACTGGTCGCACCCTTCCTTGGTCACCTGTTTGCAGTATCGCAGGTCGATGTGACATATGCTGCCACAGCGCTTGAAATAGGTCAGCGACTGGTCCGTGACCCTGTTACAGACTGCAGGGAGAAACGGGGTTAGAACAAATGATGCCTAACAGGTCACCTGTACTGACTGAAATTGTGCCACACATGGTTTAATCAACACTTTAGGAGATTCTAAAAGGCCTCGTTATGATGAGCAGAGTTTTCCAACAGGGAGCCAAAATGCATTCGGCTGTTTTCTCATAATGGCTCATTGATTCACTGCTTCTAACATTTAATGGTATTCCAGAGAGACAACGAGTACAAGATTAAGATAGGATTAGCATTTGTGCACTTTGCAATAAATGGCATGAAATGATAAAAATTCTATAAACATTGATTTTACAATTTTTAAATCATTTCACGCCTCTGATAGAAGAGGAAAATAGCATCACAATATAGCCTCTCTCAGCCTCTTTAACACAAAGTGCACATTGTTGTATTAGACTGAAATAGTTTTACCACTGTGTGGTTAGCACTGTCGCCTCACAGCAAGAAAGTCTGAACCTCGGCTGGGGCCTTTCTGTGTGGAGTTTGCATGTTCTCCCCGCGTCTGTGTGGTTCTCTCCGGCTTCCTCCCACAGACTGACTTTAAAATTGCCCGTAGGTGTGAGTGTGAATGATTGTTTGTCTCTATGTGTCAGCTTTGTGATGAACTTGTCCAGGGTGTACCCCGCCTGTCGCCCTAAGTAAGCTGGGATAGGCTCTAGCCACCCGTGACCCCGATGAGGATAAGTGGTTACAGGAAATGGATGGATAGATTTTGCTAAGTGTGCCACAGAAACTGCAGGTGTTCAGATTTATTTCTTACACTACCTTCAAGACAAACTTTGGATTTTAAATCATGTCCTGACAAAATGAAGACTGTGCTGCACATCTGTGAACTAAAACCAGTCACTTCACTTCATGTCTTTAACTACGTATTTATATTCATACATAAACTCATTGGATGTATAACCCACTGTGGACAGATGTAACAATTCAATACATCTGATAAATTCAGCCTTTAGGGGGAGCAAGTCAAATGCAGGCAGACTTACAGCCAACAAAGACAGGCTCCTACCTGACAGGTTGATGTCAGTGAGCGAGTCTCTGGTGGTCGTCCCTGCAGCAGTCAGGATGTTGACGGACTGGTCGGTGACGTGGTTGCAGTAGCTGAGGTCCAGCTTGGACAACGAAGGCATGTAGCGTATGATGAGGCGCAGAGACGTGTCGGTGATGTCCAAGCCTGCCAGACGCAGGTCCTCCACGTTACGCAGCTTACTCCTGTTGTCTAACTGACCTATAAAAAAGGGTGAAGGAGATTAACAGAGGCATGGAGAAGAACCTTGAGAATATATAGAGTAAATATGGGAATTAGCCTTGTGCAAGAAGAGAGAGAGAAAATCAGAGTAAAGGTGCCGTTTTGCAGTTTATTTCACTACATGTGAAATTTAAGGACAAATCTGGTGATATTCTTTATACTAACAAGTATTTCTGTGTATCTAAAGCTTGATACAGCTTATTCCTTATTCAAAAACACATTAACTGCTGCACTGTTTATTATGATAAACATGAGCACTGTTGTTTATTTTGAGATAATCTCACATACCCTGTTCTGCTGCTGAAAATAATCACTTGAGAAAAAGACTGTGTGCTTTAATCTGACAAATGTACTCCTGCACTAACTTTTGCTAAAAATCACAGTTTCCAGCTGTTTAAAAAAATAAAACTATATATTTGAGACCCATTTTTAACCCTAACCCCATGTCTTTTTATGAAAGCACTGGGCTTGGGACTGAGTTGTTAAGTATTAAGAGACTAATGCGTAACCAGGTGTGAGTATAAGTCCTGGCTACACATGAGTCTGACTACACAAAGACTGTTTTGGTCTTTTAATTGGATTTATTGCTAATAAGAACATCACATATCACCAGCTTTATTCTTTAAGTTTATGTTCTCATCAGCTGACAAACTGACAGCTGAGGATCGATATCTTTCCGCTCTGAACAATCCATTAACTTTAAACCCTTTAAGATCTGGAAACAATTAAGGTGAAGAACCACAAAGCATTAATGCGTACTCCTCTCATTAATTTCCTATTACTCCATGCTCGTGCTCACCCATTCAGCAACTCAGTCTGTTTAGCCAGTGTGTGTGCATGTGTGAATGGCAGGTTGGTACCTGGCCTGTTATCTGTAGGAGGCGACAGCAGGTCCCTCATCTGTGCATCTTTTAGTCCCTCAACCCACTGAATGTCCAGAGTTCGCAGAAGAGGACAGCTGGAGGTGCAAAGAGCGGAGACGGCCACCCAGGAGCATCCTGACAGCAGCAGCACACGCAGACCTGCGGGAGAGAGCGAGGACATCGAGAACCTCATGTTTTAAATGAAGCTACAAAACTATTCATCTTCTGTAAATCTCCTCTGCGCCGCCACAATCAGCAACGCGGCGAGCTAAATATACTGCAGACTCACATTCGGTCTGTTGAGGAAATGTGCCCTATTTTTTCAGTTGTTCTGTCTCCAGAGTTTTAGTTAATCTGAGGTCACAAAATAAACCAACACAGAAGCAATCAGTATTCTTATCTAATTAGCTGAATGATCCAGCAAAGACATTTATAAGAAGAAAGCAGCTAAAGTAAACCATCTAAATTCAGGAGTCTCTGGGGATACAATTATCCAGATGGAGTAGCCATATGGGAACATATGGGGATTCAAACTTAGTAAAAACTGCACATGCTACACTTTACGCACTTCTTTATCAATACTTGAAACTGTAATCTACAACACTACATGCCGTTTTGCAGGCTGTAGCTTCAATATTTCCCCTTGTGTTTGGTTAAATTGCTGCATTTCATTGCAAGGTGAAATGCCTTGAAATGCCTGTTAGTGAAAGATGATATTGGAATAACTTTGCAGTGAGTTTGTGTATTTACCTGGCAGTCTGTTGATGAGCCAGCTGAGCTGCTTCTTGGAGATGTTGGTCCAGCTGAGGTCCAGAGCTGCCGGCTGCCTCCGGATGATACCGCTCAGCATGAGAGGTGTGATGGACTTGCAGCGGTTCAGATTGATGTGCTTCCAAAGCCTCTTGTCACAGCACCTGGTGAGAAAGAGAGAGACACACACACAGCGGAGATTTACAGATGGCTGCTGCATGATGATGAAGTGTGCGAAGATTTTTCAACTCCACGGTACATCTTGTACTCACCATCTGTTCCAGGTCCTGCACACGCGCATGCAAACGCAAAGATCTCTGTGAGTGAGGTGACTGAATACCGCCATCCACATCTCTCTTCGCATCACGTGAGCTTCGCCGTCGTTCAGGAGCAGTCTGTCTGGCGGGGGGCTGATGGGAGGGGGACGGATCACGTGGCGCTCCATTTGGATACATTTTGGCGGTGACCTGCAGGGGAGTGGACGAGGACATATAGACGTGATCTGGGTGCTTCTGTTCCAGCTGAGTGGTGAGTAACCGCGCGGCATCTCGTTCACCTCCCGCCCTCGGTGTCGCAGCCAGTCACCCAAGTCGCTGCTGCCGTTATTGAGAGCCCACCTCGGCTTTTGGTCGTGTTCTTCGTTCTCAGGCTCAGATTTTACAGGCCTGTGGTTTTGATTGGCCAAACTGTCCTCTGTTTTCAGTGGCCGTCTGTTTTGATTGGTCAGACCTTCCTCCATTTTAAGGGCCCTGCGGCTCTGATTAGTGGTCGAGTCCTCTGTTTTTAGTGGTTTACGGTTCTGATTGGTCACAGAGTCCTCGTTCTTCAGTGGCCGTCGGTTGTGATTGGCCGGGCCATCCTCCGTCTTCACTGATCCGTGGTTCTGGTTGGACAGGCAGTCTTCTGTCTTGGGAATCTCCTGGTTGAACTCTTTGCTCAGCTCTTTGTTGGGGAGGCGTCGGCGCTGATGGCGAGCCTTTAGCAGAACAGAGCTCCTCTCCTGAGCGTCTCCTGATTCGCTGCTTGGTCCAGCTCTGGGAGAGTTGGAGGAGGACTGGTCACTTTCTCTGACAGCCGGTGTTCTTAGCAGTGGACTTAACAAGACCTTGGCTTTGTCCTCTGCACTGCTGTCTCTCTCCTTTTTCACCGTCTCCTCCTCTTCTTCCTCCTCGTCCTCTTCTTGGTCCTCGTCATCGTACTCGTTCTTCTCCTTTACGTGAATCCTGTCCAAGGAAAATCCATCATCGTCATGATCCTCCTGGTCGTCGTCTTCATCACCGTGATCATTCTCGATCTTTATTTGCCGCAACAGCTTCGGAGCCAAGGGATCCTCCAGCTTTGAAAGCTTCTTCTAAGAAAGAATAAAAAGAATATAATCATCATTTCATGTTTAAGAAACTCTTCTACTGTGTTTTGTGACGGAATGAAACTTTAAGGAAGTTTAAAGTCACAAGAAGATAGTGATATGATCGAAAGTGACTAAATGCGACCTTGTAGTGAGATTATTTTGTCAAATTAATCATTTATTTAGACAAATTTCTTTTCCTTAAGGCAGCCAAAGCTGAAACACTAACTTAAAGCTGAAGAAGAAGCCAAGATTGTGATTCATTTTCACGTCTTGGCAATAAACCCAAATAAAAATCTTAGTTTTGACTCAATCAGCTATTCCTGGTGTACAAATCTTAAACCTTTCCAATTAGTCATAGTCTCACAGGCACACTGTTTGTCATAACAGACACTATCTACAAATAGATGGAGGTTTTACCTTCTTTTTCACAATGACAGGTTCATCATTGGTGTCAAAAAGTTTCCTTTTTTTCCTCAGTGGGTTGTCCTCGAGCCTCGGCCGGGGCGTACCATCCAGAGACAGCAAGGGGGGACGTTTCTTTGGAGGCTCTTCCTCTTTCCTCTTTGGGCATTCTTCCCGCTCTGCCTTCCTCTTCACAGCAGATGTCGTAGTCAAAGTGGTAACAGTTGCTGTAGCCACCATCGGCGGGTCAGGCTCCTCTTTTGAATCACGGTTCACCCGTGGTTCTTTCAGTAGCGAGCCAGGGAGGTTTGATGCGTATTTAAACCCTGGCCCCCTTTTTTGCTTTGAGGCCAAAAAGTTAGAAAAAAGGAGAGCACAACTTTATTTCTCTGGTTCTGAGATTCTGAGACGCAATCAAGTGAACGCACAGAATGAAGTCCATACAGATACTTACTTTCCCCGTTTTCCCAGCATGGTTGCACTTTGGACACTCCCAGCAGTTTGGCAACTCATCATTGACTACACCGTTTGAATCTTTTACCTGAACAAAAGGAGCACATAGAGGAACAGAGTTACTAGGGCTTTTCCACTTGTTCTTCAGACACATTTCTTCTGCATTTACATTTAGTCATTTAGCTGACGCTGTTATCCAAAGCAACTTACAAAAAGGGAAAGAATCAAGGTACAGTGCGACAAGGACATGTTAGTGCAGCAATAAGTACTACTAGCATAGCATCAGGTGATGTTCTAGAGGGGGTAGATTTAGCATGTCCAGTTGTTGGTAGTGTTGGAGAGGAGGTCCTCTTGTCTTCAGGAGATTTTAGAAGGTAGAGAGGGACGCCCCTGATCTGGTAGGAACTGGTAGGACATTCCACCAACGGGGGAACAACAGACGAGAAAAGTTTTGATTGTTCTGAGCGTACAGGTGGCAGAGCCAGGCGTTGTTCATCAGAGGATCGCAACGGTCGGGAGGTAACATATGCCTGTATAAGGGCGTTCAAGTATGTAGGTGCACAACCGGAGACTACTTTGTAAGCAAGCATTAGAGATTTGAATTTAATGGTGGCTGCTACAGGTAACCAGTGGAGCTCGATGAGCATCGATGTCATCGATCATGAGATAGGGAGTAAATTTTAATGTTGATGTCATGGTGTATAGTAGATTTGGCTGAGAGGACCAGCAGTTCAGTTTTTGATAGGTTCAGCTGGAGGTGGTGGTGTGTCTTCATCCATGTAGATATGTTCACAGATCTGTGCAGAGACCGAGGGGTGGTCAGGTGAAAATGACATAGAGCTCTGTGTCATCTGCATAGCAGTGATATGAGAAGCCATGCGAGGGGATAACTGGACACAGAGAGGTGGTGTAAATGCCGAAGAGAAGGGAGGATCACACAAACTAAAGGAGGAGACATGTTAACAGAGGTTGACTGCTGCTCTTGTTTCTTTTCAAATGTGTGTACACGAAAGAGATAAAAAGTGACGTGTTTAATGAAGGGTTACTTCTGCTATTCAACAATAAACGCGTTTGGAACAATTAATCTGTTAATTTGGTTAAGATCTAAGGAGAGAAAAGAAAAGAGAGCGCTCGGGACAGCTTCTAAGCTGCTCCCAGCAGCAGGATCAGCCCCTTGGAGAGCACCACGGCACCCAGTCCTGACATTTATACTATAAAAGCTACTATAATGCATAAAGTTAGCGGTTTGCGGGTCAGATCGTTGACTGATGGATAATTTTGTGGGTCAGGCAGATTGACTCTCGTAACAGGTCAGGTGGGTGCAAGTCTTGAAAAACCCTGACCTGTGCATCACTAAACCTCCATTTTCTCTTACTTATTTGGAGAAGAGATCACTAACATTTCAGTCCTGTCTCATCTTGCCACAAAAAACATTTCGTCTTAGTTTTCATCATCAAAGATCTATTTTTAGCTCGTCATCATCCCGTCTTGTCACGGAAAAAGAGTTGTTAACGAACATTTTTCATCATAGTCCTTGTTAACAAAATTAACACTGCTCTGAACGGTGTTTATGAGCTCTCTTTTACTTGCATTGTGTGTCTGCAAGTTCAGTACCAGGTGCAGTTTAAGAGCTGACTGCAAAATGAGCTGCTGTCTTAGTAAATCACACACTGAATACACACAGATTGCAGCTCCAAACTAAACGAAAACCGCCTATATTTTATTAATAAATCTAAATCAGTAAAAGGAAACAAACAAGAGGTCAATCACTCTACTCCGGTTTATCGTGACAATATACAATACCTAATGATATCGAGTATTTTACCTTAAGACAGTTAGGATGAACAATCTCATTGCAGATGGAGCACTCCATGAGCATTAGGTTAAACTTCTCTTCCTCATCCTCCACTGTGTCCTCTTTCCCTGCCTCTCCACAGATGAGACACACTGCTGTGTGAGGCAGGACAGGCTGGAGGAAAAAAAATACAGACGCTTGATGATGAGGCTGCTGTGTCAAATCGATATCCTCACTGGGAACAATCCCTCACGGTCACAAACTAGCCTAACCCACAGTTCTGTCATTCACAACAGGTTCAATTACAATGCTGCACTCAAATTAGCGAGTTAGCTGTCTGCGATGTTTTGTGTACATGATAACGATTATACACAGACTTTTATGAATTTAGCTGCCGTAAAAATCCAACTCCAAAAACTCCAAGCTGAGTGATGTAATACTAATGTGTGTGGAGCTCCAGCAAGTAAAAAGCCATCGTTTAAGTCTAGCCTCTTATTTTATATCAATGTAAGAGACAGTTTATACAGCAGAATGCTTTAATCTTGCTTTAATCATTGCATTGCTCTTTTAAAATCACTGAAATTGTTGTATTTCACAGTCTGCAACTGAGCATTTTATCTGATTATCTGCGCTTGATTATATTCTGAATCAACCTTTAATTTGTTAGTTGCATTAGCGCTTACAAATGGGCCAGTGTGGCCCAGCAGACAGTAATGAACTGTAGCATATACTTAGCTGAAGATGTATTAGGGGTAAGTGAACAGCAAGAGTAGGTTACGCATATTGGCATATCTTAAAAGTGGGACACAGTTGCTAAAGAGCTTAAGACCGCAAGTGTGGGATATTGGGACAGATGCCAAATCTCTCTCACTCTCTTGTTTATAGTGGTCAATCATTCAAACTGACTTGTTCTCATTGTCTAAATACAGTATGATGCAGTCAAACAATCAAACTCGCTATCTGCCTCTCTGTCCATGGTGCTGAAACATTCGAACACAGTCTTTGTCTCTCTCTTCATCACCCTCTGTGTGTCTACTGCTACAGCTGCTGTTACTTTCCACCTGGAAACAACCTAACAATCAGCCTATGCTGCCCTAGCAACAATGTTGAACACCCTAGCAACAACCTCACAACCGCATGGACACGCCCAAAATCAAAAATTAAATCAAAACCATTATGCAATCATTAAAGGAACAGTTTGAGAAAAAAAAAAATTATGCCATTCTCATGTCTGTACGATAAGTATGAAGTTAGAGCCAGTAAGCAGTTAGCTTAGCTTAGCATAAATACTGGAAGCTTGGGGAAAAAGCTAGCCTGGCCCCACCTACCTACCAACACCTTTAAAACTCACTGACTAATGAGTCGCATCTCATTTGTTTAATCCGCACAAAAACCAAAATATAAAAACAATAACGAGGGATTACATGCTGGATTTCTTGGCCGGGTGCCGTGACTTCCTAAAGTCTTGTTGGTTGCCTGGCAACCTCACAGTGACGACAAGAGAACACGAAATCACTACAAGATATGACATGTTAATTAGTGGTTTTAATTTAGAGGTTCACTGTTGGACAGAGCTACGCTAGCTGTTTCCCCCTGTTTTCAGTCTTTGTGCTAAGCTAAGCTAATCTCCTTCTGGCTGTAGCTTCATATTTAGCATACAGACATGAAAATGGTTTTGATCTTTTAATTTAAGTCTCTGTAAAGAAGCAAATATTTCAAAATGTCAGATAATAACATTATTTGAACTCACTGCAATGCACTGCCTCATGATGCAGGACTGCTTCATACGACCCGGCCCACCAAACTTCTTCATGTCTTTACAGAAGTGGCACTCTCCACACTCCGTCCGCAGGCATGCCTCGCACTTCCGACAGCGAGTCCTTCTCCTCCTGGCACCAGATGTTCCCCGACTGGCTGACAGCTTGACTGCTGAGGCAGGAGAAGCTGCCATCTTAGGTTTCGGCCGGTTGGGAGGCCGGGGCTGAAGGGATGAAGAGGATACAGTGTCAAGTAGCTAAAATGAAAAGCCAAATATTTCACAAACAAACATCTTAAGGGCTTGAATGTAGAAGAAATGTAGCAGTGTTACGCTACATATAAAGCATGCAGCTCAAATATAGTAAAGTAGTGGAATATGTGCATTTATTTAGTAATTCTGTGAAGCACAATTATAGTATGTACTGTGTCAAAGGAAGCAAGCTTGCATTATTAGCTTTAACAAAGAAGACTTTTGAGCCTACAGATGCTAAAATCATTGTCACTAAATACTAAATCGTTAGTGAGCTATTATTTATCATTAATTTCACAACTCAGTGATTATTTTTACCAAAAGGAAGGCGTTAGGCTCTGAAGAGCACCTCAGTCTAATTGCATTGCATTTAATATGGTGCTATGGCACAATAATAAGCACTTACAATCATGTTATGTAATAAGAAAAAAATTCAAAACATCATATAAAATTCAACAGAGGGGACGGTGTTATGGTGGATGTGGGCGGCGCTGCCTAATCCTTTCTTTGCTCTTTGTAACTCTGGGTCAAAACACAGACACATGCTACAAAGGAAACAGCGGCTGCATCCAAATGCATAGACATATCATACATATCCACAAACCTGATCAAAACACAATGTGTATAAACGCTCATTTTTCATGGCTGTTGAAGCACAGCATCCAAGAGACAACAAACACATCAAGACTGTCCCTGGAGGCATCTTCCAAATTTAGCACTTCACTTGCTCGCATGCTTCTACTTCAAAGAGAAACTGTACTTATGGCTACATTTCACACATGGATCACTAAGACCCATTATTCTGTGTTGGGGGGGACGCGCAGGCTGATTTATAACAGTACACAATAAATGTGCTCTATTTAATGAAAACTGGGTAATGGAGATGAGATGCCTTTGATCCTCCATCATTATTGTTCTTGTGTTAGATATTTCTGCTCCTTCTCCAGCTCAGAAGGCACAACCACAACAATGTATAGTCAGCTTGAAAAACCACATGTCAAAATACTGCCAACCGTGGCACGTGAGGAAATATGTGGCAATGTGTGAGATGAAATACACAAGCACAGGGAGTGCAAAAGACTGCAGCTCTTGGAAATGAAGATCGGATTTCTTTAGTTACATCGGCAGTGCAGATTTTTCCTAGCGTCAGCATAGCAACAGCCACGTCCCATTCCCTAACAGAACAGTCTATGACACACAGACTTGTAACCAATAAGAACTGTAATGAGACTCTCTAACAGAAAAGGAAAGCAGGCTCAATCTTAGGCATGTTACAATAATTTATTCAAACAAATGCAATGAAACAGACTTACATAGGCAGTCAGATATGTGGTTACCAGACAGGATTAGGAGTGAGATACTGGGAAGAGAAAGAGGGAGGAGGAAGGGGGGTGCAATCTGTACTGGACTGTTCTGGGGGTATTCATGGGGATTAGAGATAGGAGGTCTGTTCTAGAAGAAATGAGACCAATACCCCAGAAAAAGACACAGTGATGTGATCTGTAACCCAGCTTTTACCAGCTCGTACAAGCATGATCAGACTTCTGATCAATCTGCCGATGTCAGATCACATTAAATAACAGGTAGTGGACAGCAAATGAAGAGATACTTCAGAAAGCTGTCCATATTGTCCCCTAAATCCCCTTTGAACCCCCCTCTCTGTCTGCTAAGTGAGCGATCTCTAAAGCAGATATCCCTCTGATGCTCAGAATTAAATAACAGGACAGGTTGACAACAACACCACAGAAGAAAAAGCTGCCTCTCTGTCTCAGTAGCTACCCTTTGCCTCAGGCACAAGTGTTTTCATGCGACGATATCTAATAAATCTTGACCAGAAAATATGTCACAGGTAGCAGTTTAGTAGCTGTTGCATTCACACCTCTTTGCAGCATATACCACATACTGTACATGTGTCCTCTTTGTAACTAGTTTTTTCTTGGCTCTTCGCAGCTCATTCAGCTGGGAAACATTATGAGAAGCAGATTCATTGACACAGCTTTGGGGCCTCTTGAGCTGCTGTGAAGAACGGTGGAAATCAATTACTGTGGATATACTTAACATCACCTTAAACACACATTGAAGACAGCGCACAGCGAGCACAGACTGCAGGAACAACAGGACGTATTCTTTTAGCAAAATCAGATAGATGGTTGCAACAGCAATACACACAACATGCTGACATAAACCCATTTATTTCTATGATGTTTCTCAAATTATGATTAGGATACACACTTTAGGGATATATGTGGAAAGAACTGACTGAGTTTCTGGAGGATTATTTTCCTGTTAAGCTTTCGAGGTGGCATATGTTGTGAAGCTACAAACCTGTGATTTGCTCCAGCACACAGATTATAGTGTTTATTCATATTTTACATACGACAAAAGAAGAGACCAAGTGTTAAGACACCAACTCTGGAGTGTGTGGTTACTCAGACGCTGAGGAGAGTTTGCAGAGCATGCTTTGGAGATGTTGCATATGTGCAGTTCCTGCAGTTGAATGAAGTTGTTCAGACTGATGTGTCTGACTTCATTTAAAACTTACTACTTAAAGATGTGTTGCACATGAGCCCTGAATGTGGCTCACTGATGTCCAAATGGCTGAACCGTGACATAAAAAACAGCTGAGTTATAAATTATATGATATTTTTCAAGAGAGAAAAATGGTCTGCGGTCAGTGTTTGTCAAATCCAAATGCGGCCTCTGAATTAATACAAGGGGGGTGTGGTTCAGAGTTAAGTAGAAGAAATATTTAACACAACACCTTTCTTGCTGAGTCTCATCTTTAGCTGCTTATGACGAACAATATCAGAAATGTCTTTCACCATGACTCCTTTCTCGTTAACGCACACCTGCACCATAACAATTTACTGTCACACATATTGTAAAATGCGTATCTGATGTTTTTACAATCAAGCCATTAAAGATTCATCTTCTGCATCTACGTGAATTCCCATTCCTCTGCCTCTCTGCTTTGAAACAACCAATAGCAGCCCTGAGGCTCTGAGCTATATAAACACAGCCTTCTCCTACTGCTGCTGTCTTACCTGACGAAAGCACACACACACACACGTACACACACGCACACAGAAAAACAGAAAAAAGCAAAGGGCGAAAAATCAAACGCCAAGCACAGAAGGTGGACTGAATCAATGCATTTCTCTCCAGGTAGCTCCATTTCCTCGCTGCCCTGTGATGCTGCACACCGCTCTGTCTGGCACAAGCATTCCTCTGGTGGCCTCACTATGCATGCATGCCTGCCTGCCTGCCTGCCTGCCTGCCTGCCTGCCTGCCTGCCTGTCTGCCTGCCTGCCTGCCTGCAGGGGTTCGGGGTACTAACCTGCTCAGAGTCTGAGTCGTAGTCCTCATCATCAGCGCTCAGCGACATGGCCATGGCTGTTTGTTTTTTTTCACACACCGTCCTGCTCACAGCAAACTGACATGGCTGCAGTCTCCTCCTCCTTCTACTCCTGCTACCGCTGTCTGGCCTACAGCCCTCCCCTCCTATTCCAAAGCTCCACAATACCACAAGCAGATGTAGGAAACACAGACGAGCCTGCCTCATTAACATGGATCGACTCCCCGAAGACGGAGGAGGGGTGTTGGGAAGCGCGGGGCCAATGGGAGGCCGCTGTGCATCAGAATATTTACCAGGGGGAGTGTGCCTCTATCCAATGAGGAGAGATAATGCAGAAAAGGTGTTGTCATATTCATGATGCGTATCACAGGGAGAGAAGAGCAGGCAGCGCGCAGCCAATAGAGCCAGATGGCATCTCATTACAAAAGGCAAACACAAAGAGGCCCCACAACCAGCAGCTGGCCTTTTAGAGGGACGGGTGGGGGTGATCCAGAGGGTCCATGAAACCAATAGAAATCACTTCCATACATCCCTATATAACACATCCCATCCTCCCACTTCCTCTTAAGGCTTCTCCGCCTGTTACACACATCATACATTTGTTTGGATAATAAATAACTACGTATGTACAATATATACTGATACAGTTAATGTGGCACATGCAAACACTTTATACTAATTAAAATTTACATTTTGTCATTTTGTGAGCACAAACTGACATTATATCATCAATCAATCCTCCACATATTCAAACTGTAATGCAATTCAAGTGAGAGAGCACTCAAAAATGAATACTGTACATCTGTGTATCGTTTAATTAATACGTATTTTGACCTTTTCATAACAGGTATTAGGGGAAATGGAAGAGGTAATGATTTTTTTCTTTTTACCTTTAGCCAATTAATGTAAAAGCCTTTAACTTTAACCCTTTCAGCACCTCCTGCTCAGCTCCAGTCATGATGAAATCAAACGATAAACGATGCAGCCATTCGAAGCACTTCAAGACCGCAACCGTCTACAGCAGCTTTTTACGTGTTACGAAATCTCAGTTTCACATGGACTTGGTCTAAGGAGATATTTTGTAGCAGCAAACCGATGCTCAAAAGGCACACGCATGAGTAATACTTAAATAATGACTGAAAATATCTTTTTCAAACCACAAACACATTGACTCACACATGACTACTACTACATTTCTGTGCGTATTCATTCCACTTGGTATAAAATTTAATACTATTTTGAGCCTGAAGCGTAGCAACAAACATGCAAGGTGTGAAATCTGGTCTGAAAAATGTGTCATACAGTAAACAGTGTGTTTATGTCATCAACAGTGTGTTTATGTGTGTGTTAGGAAAAGCAAAATACTGAAAACCTTATTATTTACTTCATTAGGCAATATTGCAGCCTGTTAACACAAAATTATGCAAATTAGTACATCTACCGCTCTGGGGAAGGAGTGCAATGAGTGCTGGAGTAAACGAGGGATGAGAGACTTAAGAGTAATTGAAATTGATGAGAGGACAAGAGGAAGAAAAGGGTGAGAACAGTAAGAAGAGAAAAAGCTCCTCCCATGAAAGGTGGAAGTGTAAACACTGATGATGATGATGATGATCAAAAATACAGATCAATGAGAAATAAATTGGGTCAACGTGGCTTCAAATAAAAACGTAAAATTGAAATAAAATAAAAAAGTCTCTGATAGTAATAAAACAGTTCTAATTCACCTAATTCAATTAAAATTCAGGATTGATATTTACTCTTCTTTGACAATAAGTCAAATTTATCAAACACAAAATTGTATTTGGGGTTCATTTTTACAGTTTGACCTCAAAGTATTCAAAGTTTCATGTTGGTTTTGAGCTGTCACTGGTCATCAGCAGGCTGTTCCTCATTGCAACTCCTAAAAAAAAACAATAAACTGCACTGGACTACAGAGACCATCTTCTCATTACGCATCCATACATGTATTAATACTTGAAATGGCTGCACTTCGTCACTTGTGCCCACTTGTGTCACCTGTCCATCAACTTAATTTGAAACATATAGGACAATTATTTTGTGTAAAAGCATTAGAAAGTCACACTACAGCTGAAATATTCTTACCTTTATAGTTTTCTTAGGCCAGTACACCACAGGAACTCCACTGATCGCTAACTTTGGGTCATCATCGGCATGTTCTTTCAAGACAGCCTAGACAACCACCGAGAAGAAGTAAATGAGAGCTCTGTCATGTTAATTAAATGGTTTGCACGCGTTGTGTGTCGTCTGTTTGTTTCTTACCTTCATGTCTTCCAGCAGAGCCTGTGGGTTCTCTATTCCATCAGGGACACATTTCTTATTTTCAGGCAGCGACTCCAGCTTCTCGACTAGTGTCCTGAGTCCGCTCAGTTCAAACTCGGTCAAATGCGTCCATTTACTCAGAGACTCTGAGGCCGGAGAGTCAGAGGGGGTTTGGGGAAAATCTAGAGAGGTGGAGCCGGGATTACAGCTGTCCTCAGAGTCAACAGATAAAACAGCTTTGAGGTGTTGGCCCCTCCGATTGTCGGGAGAGCAGGGGCCATCCTGAGCAACTCTCTCTGATTTGTCACCCTGCTCATCCCTGACCTGAGTCTCACACGAGTCCTCGTTCATGTCCTGGCTCCTTGAGTCAGAGGAGGGGCTCTCTGTGTTTGCCTTTGTCTCATTGTCTGGAGGGACAAAATGAGAGAAAAATAGCTATATCAAATTACTTATCATGTCTGTCCATTGTATTTTTCTTTGTTTTGGAAGAGTGCCATGAGCTGCAGAAATAATATATCTGCCAAGTGCAAAGAATGACTTGCACGATCAAAGATGAACAACGTATTTGACTTGTGTCTTCCAGCAGAAACGACACCAAAGACGGCTATTTTTTCAATATACAAAGACAATTCCGCCGTCTGCACATTCCCCCTACAAATCTAATGTTAACAGCTTCATCAGACTATCGTAGTCCTGGAACAACACGTGCGTCTAAAATGTTGCTGCAGAGTCTGTTATAATACAGGGATACACAAAGAGATATTACAGAACAGCTGCATTACTTAATCTCACTCACCTGTTATTACAGGCTCTTTGCGGATCTCCTGAGACAGGTAGGACCGTTTGGTCAGGCAGTGCAGGTACCTCTCCAGGACGTACCAGCAGATCTCATAGTAGAAAGGGAAACGGAACTTGGAATGAACCTGAAAGCAAAACTAGCATCAGTGAAACCTTGAAAACTTTCTATGCCACTGTGGTGACATCTGTTATATTCTATGCAGTCGTCTGCTGGGGAGGGAGAAGCACAGAAAGAGACAGGAAAAGACTCAATAAACTGCTCAAGTGGACCAGCTCTGTCCTGGACTGTCCCCCTAGACTCCATAGAGGAAGTGGGGGAGAGGAGGATGTTAGCAAAGCTGACATCCATCATGAACAACTCCTCTCACCTCCTGCATGAGACTGTGGAGGCCTTAAACAGCTCCTTCAGCAACAGACTTCTACTCCCACCATGTAAGAAGGAGCACTACCACAGGTGCTTCAGTCCAACAGCTGTCAGACTCTTTAACACGAGTATGACTTCTATATTTTTTTCTTATTTAGGAGTCATTTCTTATCCACCTTGTGTATACAAGCTGCTGTGACAAGTGAATTTCCCCAGTGTGGGATCATTAAAGTCTATTTTATCTTATTTACACGCACTCTTACTTAAAAAAAACTCCAGTTTTCTTAATCAAAAGATGATTTACACACTTAGATTTCTGTAAGGCACAGTCTGATTTCTTGTCTATGTACGCACACTGTGTTTGTATCGCTGACAGCACCAGCAGAGTAAAGAGATGACAAGCTTAAGAGATTATTACTCATAGCAATATGCTGTGCTCTGTCACTCCAGATTCTGTCCTCTCATGTACACAAACAAACATGCACGCTTCTGCGGGAACAATCTCAAGAGGCAGGCTTAAGTTCCTCGGGATATGGATTATTATTCTTTTCAGATCATGCAGCTTTAAAACAGCCATGAAGACGCTGATGTACGACACAAATAAAACAGTAAACATGATCCATGAAATCCCACAAGAAAGAAGAAGGTCATATTTCATACTTGGGTTTTGTAAGATGGAGTTTGGTGTGTACAACAAAATACACAATACTAATATCTTAAAAAATAATAATTTTCTTCCCTAGATAGACCAAATCCAGAGTCTACGCATAAAGTATTTATATTTCCTTCTTCGGAATGAAGATGGTAACATCTTACAACACACAAATAAGTATTTATTTATAAATATAACTTTTAGATTTATATCTTCTTCCATTTATGTTACATTATATTATATTATTATACATTCATATCCCAAATAATTTGCCACTTTTCCTTTATTTCTAGCCCCTCCATCACATCAATCCCTCGCCTTCCCCTGGTTCTCCAAGATATTAATTCATCCCAGGCAGAGTTTACTGTATTGCAGTGCAGGTCAGAGGTCACACATTGGAGACTCCTACCTTAGTCCTGTTCTCTATCTCATGGATGGTGAGCTGCATAGGAATGTTGAAGCTGTGCAGAATGTTGCCTCCAAACACCAGTGTGTCCTCGGGAGTGTAAACAGCATGGATCCACCCTTAATTTACAAACATATATATAAAGAGATGAGGGAACATAAAGAGAATCCATGCAAACTCACATACATACTGTATAATAGTCAGGTAACGCTTAGCATTACTGCTCACTGGAGTGGCAGCTAATCTTTTCCTGCAGGCTACTTGCCATACATGCCAACACACCAGATGGGATGAAGAAGGTGTATCCTTGCTTAAGCTCCACTCTCTGGCATCCATCAGCTCGATCTCCCAGGAAGATATCACTCTGCTTGCCTGACAGGACCCAGTCCTCATAAAGGGCAAGGTTATGAGGGGTTGGAGGCACAAGCCAAAACACCTGAGGAGAAGCAGAGATTTTTTTATTTAGAGGTTATACTGTCAATACTGACAAGGGTAGGCGAATTATAAACCCTGAAACTGTTTTTAGAATTATTAACAGACATTTTCTCAATTTCTCCTCGTAATGTTTTTGATGAAAGAAATGCTAATAAATTCAGATTTTTGCCAGAAAAGATCAGATAAGTTGTAAGAGTAAAGATGAACTTACTTTCCGTCCCTTGAATACATGATACCAAACAGAGGTTCCCCCGAAATCGATGTGAAAATCTGTGTAGCAGCCCTTCACACTCATGAGACAATACCTGCAGCAGAAAAGGAGAAAATAACTCAAAGGAATCACATAATAGACAAATAGATAGTGAGGATGACATCCATAAAAAGACGTAAAAAGGAAAAACATCCAATTAGCAGGCAGCTGTAGCAGCCCAAAACAACAGCTACCAATGAAAAAACACCACCAGAAATCATTCACAAGAGCACTAGAGCATAGAAAATTGTTCACAATAGGACATCTCTCCTCTGGAAATTAATTGAGGAGTGATTAGCACTCCAAGAAATGATTCAGTAATTTAGCTACATGGGAGCAGCTCTATTTGTCTGAAAATATCTAACCAACGAGGTGTACACAGAGAAAAAACGCACTAGAGAGGAAATCAATAAACAGTATTATGTTGTGCCTCCTACAGAGAGATGATGTTAAACAAATGGAGAGCTAGTTAGCCACTCGACTGTAGCCTACAGTACAAAAAACAACAAGCAAACGTTAGGATGCTGAACGGTGTGTTCTCCTCCTTATACATCAACACATGGATGTGACTTGGCTTATAAGCTACCAAGAATACATTATATTGCATCTTATTCAAACAACCAGAGCAGCTGCCCAGATTTTATTAACTACTGATTGGAATGAATTTTCTATTTTAAAACGTCTTCAGTGCCTTCACTTCTAAGAGCCAAAAACGTTGTCTTCACATTGCTTGTTTGGTCCAACCAACAGTCCAAAACGCAAAGATAATTCTGTTTTCAATGACACGAGACAAAGAAAAACTAAACAAATGAAGGAGAAACTACGGTGGCCATAAAACATGCAAAAAACACAAAAGGTCTATCTAATGCCAGTGTTTAGTTTGTCCGCTCAGGGCTACTGTAGAAACAAGGCAGAAAGGACCTGCAGCGTCTGTAGATATAAAAGGTTCATCCAAAGGTAACAAAAACAATTCTTATTTTCAGGCGATTGTACACTGATGAAAACACAGTTATGCATATTATATTCTGCAAATACAGTTGCCTAAAGCTTTCACACTGGACCTTTAACTGCCACATGATTTTTTGCTAAATGAATACAACAAAACGTGTATAAAAAAAACAAAAAATAAGCAGCAATGACAGGGAAAAATGTACAGGGAACTCTGCAAAGATCAACCTGCTCATGGAGAAATGAACAAGTACAGATGTTTGATGCTTTCCAGAGCTAAGCACATGTGAACTGGTGAATAAGACACTTGCAAACATTATATTTCTTAGAGGCAGACACTAATATAGGACTGGTTCCTGCATCATGTCATAATCAGCTAAGCACTAACCACTAGTGGAGACACTGGTATCAGTATTAGCTTAAATAATAATGGTAATTATTTATTACCGGATATCTGCAAACACTGATATTTATTTATTCCATCACCAGGGCTTAATTAACTTTGAGGATTTCCCATCAAATATATTTAAATTAATAAAGTCAAAAGGGTCAGTAGGCAATTGAGGTTAAAAGGAAAGCCACAATTGGTTTTGACTCTTGTGCTATGTACAAGTGCTGACAGCTGATTGGCTGAGAGGTGTCTGTGCAGTCAGACTACAGCTGTTATAAAACCATCCTCCACCGTTGGAAAACTCTGCTGCCTAGCAACAATCAAGAGCACTTACAGGAGATGGATAACACCAACAGTGTGCAGCGCTCTGCAATGATGGAGCGATACATTCAGATGGGAGGAGAAATTGTATTTACTTGCCAAGGAAGCAGCAATTTTCTCCAAGTATTCTGACGTCAAGCTCAAGAGAGATTTTATGAGAACACAAACACAATCCGGTTATGTCATACCTTTGCACTTTAGGGTACTTCATCTCTGAGATTATATTAGTGGCTTCTGTTTGGCTGTGTTTCAGATTAGGAGGCCACATGTTGTCCACCCAGTCCACTTGATCCACCTGTGACCAAAACTGCACTTTTAGCCACCAATCACAGTGTTATTAGTCATACTTTCACCTTCATGAATCATGACAGAATCATACAGAGAGTGTTGTGTGTTATTATTACCACTGTGGGCCGCTTGATGAGGTTCTCCAGCTTAGTGTGGCTGAACTCTAAGCTGATGACGTTGAAGAGTTTGTCCCGCTCTTCCTCTGGTGTCTCGTAATAACGGACAAACTGAGCCATGCTCATTTCTGTGCCCTTCTGAGTGCTCACGTCCATGACATCCACAGAGCGGCGACTGCCTGCAAGCCACAACAAGGACACGAGTTATAGAATTATATCCATCCTTATTTAAAAACAATCTGACAGGCTAATGTGACATTTACAGAGAATGTGGCTTGTATTCGAGAGCTCATAGCTGATATGTGTAATTCACCATTTCCCCCACTAGATGGAGCAACTACGCCCCAACATGTTGTGACTATATTTCATGCTACACTTGACAAATGTTGTACTTAAATGCATTAGAAAATTGCAGTTGGAAAAATCTGATTTTTTTTACATAATAATAAAACTGCAAGATAATAGATAAAAACATATTTAGTTTTTAAACAAGTACTTGGAAAACCCCAACAGACATGAACATGCATACTACAATCATGTGTCATATATCTAAAAATGTTACATGACAAACAGACAGACAGATAGATGACTACCAGTGACAATAATATCACTGTAACAATAAGATACATTATTTATATAATATGAATATACTGTGGCTGACTTTTTGTCTCCTCCTGCCTCATTATTTTTGATAATACATGACAGTTTTGATGCTCACTTCTTCTTCTGCCGGGTGCAATATTTTACAAACTTTTATAAACTTTATTCCACAGTGAAAGTGTGTGTGTGTTTTTACTGACAGAACTGAGCCTTTTGGCTGGTAGTACACGTTGTTGAACTCTCTAACCCAACACACTGCAGTCTGTCATAGCTGAGGTAATTTGATCATGTTTCTTTGAAGAAGTCACTCCTCACAAACTGCGCTGTGGATGTGGATAAATATGGCTAATGATGAGACTTTAAACACTTCAGATCATTTTAAGGAGGGTTGCTCCGATCAGTGTGATTAACCTAGCCTCTCACAATTTTGTTTTATTACAGAGACTTGTTATCTGGCATCTCCATAGCATCCATCCATTTTCTGTAACCACTTAGCCTCATCAGGGTCACAGTGGGGTTGGCGCCTATCCCAGCTGACTTACACTCTGGACAAATCGCCAGCTCATCACAGAGCACACCGAGACAAACAACCACTCACACTTGCATCCACACCTACGCCAATTTAAAGTCAGCAATTAACCTATTAACCTGCATGTCTTTGGACTGTGGGAGGAAGCCGGAGTACCTGGAGAGAACCCACGGGGAGAACATATAAACTCTGCACAGAAAAGCCCCAAGCCAAGTTTCAAACCTTCTTGCTGTGAGGTGACAATGCTAACCATTGCACCACTGTTCTGCCTTGCTTTTGTTTAACCTCTCTAATTGCTACATTAATAAACATATGCACATATATTTGTGTGTGTGTGTGTGTGTGTGTGTGTGTGTGTAGCATTGTACTTACCAACTAAGCCTTTAATTTCACTAATTGAAAACTCTGGATCAGGCATCCTGTGTCAATTAAGAGAGAGTTAATCTATTACATGTGTTGCCAAATGGTTAAAAACATAAACATACAACAACAAATATAAACTTCTCAGCATCATGGACAATAGCTCACATCCCCTACATGACCTCTTGATCAAGCAACAGAGTGTGTTCAGCCGGAGACTCCTACAACTACACTGTAAAAAGGACCGCTACAGGAAGTCATTACTGCCCACTGCAATAACAATTTATAATGTCTCCCCTCTGTGCAAGGATAGGAGACTCATTCGGTGACATGGACATTAATAGATAACTTGCACTGACTAATTCACTGACTAAAAATACAAAAAGCACATTTTTTGCACAAAGTTACTGTGCAGAGTATGCCTGTTTTTGTGTTGTAATACATGCAGTCGTAACACAAGAATTTCCCTTCAGGGATCAATAAAGTGCTCTATTCATCTATATATATATATATATATATATATAATATATAAAGTGGGTTCAATTAACACCATGAACACTGTCAAAGATTAATCTTAACAGCTATCTGTAAACAGAAACAGCTTCTCACCTGATCCCTAGTCCATCTTTCTCTTTAAAAATGAGTGGGATCTTCAGAGCTTCCCTTTGCACATATTCATAAGAGAAGTCTGCAAAAGCATTCATAGGAGAGAAGACACATTCATTGTGGCTGTTGCAAATCAAAATATATAATAATAAAACAGCAATTAAAGGGGAAAATGGATGTGCTATGTGTTACTTTACCTTTACCCTCCAGTAAGTGGACAAATGTTGCGCTGTAGCTGTCACTGACAAGCTTTTCCTCCACACTGAACCCTCTGATGTTTGCAATTTCTTCAACATCTGACAGATCCTCGTTTTCGTCGTACATCCTCCGGCAGATGGAGCGCTGCCATTGAAAACCAGATGATTTACATGACACAACTGTAACATGCGTGTGCATAGTAAACTCTTTCTGTACACACAAACAGCCCAGTGTGACTCATGTGAGACGATTTATTGAAGGACCCAACTTTACAACTGGAGTCAGTTTATTTAATCGAACAGTGGGTTACTATGATAGCATTTTATTGTGTGAACGTGGCGTCAAGTAGAGTGAGCATTTAACGACACTTGTCCTGGGAACAGGCAGCTGCTGGTACGTTATTCCACAGCGTTAAATGTAAAATGTTTACTGATGTATATGTTGGTTTATCTTTGAACTAAAGCACGCTTGCTAAACTATTACACACATAAGTGAAGTTATAGAAATCTACAGTGCGAAATGTGTCGTTTTTCCAACCATACTCTCTAATTTGAACATCTTTAATGACTTGACAAATGCCCAGTTGCAAGCGTTAGCTTCAGCTAACTAATTAGCTCGCTTGCCAATCTCGCCTCATAAGCTAACGTTGTAAAGACGGCGGTTGGTACACACCAGCCTGCGTCCGGATTCAGCACACGTTTCCACGGCCTGAGCCATCGTCTCTTTATGAATGTTCTCCGGTCATTCAGTCTCGGAAAAGCATCTCGATGCGGCAGTGATAGTTAAAGACACACTTAGCACGCTTTTTCAGGTTCAAAACAAGGGAACCATGTTTTTGTGTATTACGTCATCGCCAGGAACCAAAACATTGTTGGGCAACGTCACGGCAACTGATTTCCAACTGATTATTTTTACACACGACAAAAACACGTTTTAATCCTATTAGAAAACAATCATTGTTGTTGTTTATGATCGAAAATGAAATAAAAAACATTTAAACTGCAGTTATAATATAGTTTAACCTGCTATATTAAATAAAACAAGCATTAAAATAGCTTTTCCGTAACAGAAAAAACAGCTCTTAATCCACTTTAATTCATTCAAATGCTGTTAATTATATTTCTGTACGTTCGAACGTAACGTGCGTCACGTGCACGTCGTGTGACGAGGCGTTTGACCGTTAAACTTCACAAAAACGTTTACTTCTAATCAGCCGTTACACGTTTAACGTGTTGGTCAACCTCGGTGTTAACTCGAGCCTGATTAGTGAGCACGTTAACCGAGCCAACCGACAACCGACAGTTAGCGGATGTTCCCTCCGTCAGAGCGCGCGGACTTCTGGGTAGTGTAAGGTGCAGGCAGCACAACACGCCGCGGTGGAAAAAGACGTAGCTTCCGCAGTTTGTTTCCGCACAAGTGTACACTGGTGGCATGGTGAACGTTTTCTTCGTGTCCTAACAAGATAACTAACGTTACGTTAGCGCCGCTCGTCCACTCCTTTGGTCAAAAGGCGCAACATGAGTCTGAACGAGCACTCACTGCAAGCACTCTCCTGGAGGAAGCTGTACCTGAGCCGGGCTAAACTGAAGGCTTCAAGCCGGACATCAGCACTGCTTTCTGGATTTGCTATGGTAACATTGTGTTCAAATCATCCTCTCACTCTCCTGTGGGTTAATCAGTCATATTACAAAGTGTATAAAGTTGTTTCCTTTTTCCTCCAGGTGGCTATGGTAGAAGTGCAGCTGGACAACAGCTACCCTTACCCACCTGCTCTCCTTATTGCCTTCAGTGCCTGCACCACTGTGCTCGTGGCTGTCCACCTGTTCGCTCTGATGGTCAGCACCTGCATTTTGCCCAATATAGAGGCCGTCAGCAACGTCCACAATCTCAACTCCGTGAAGGAGTCTCCACACGAGCGAATGCACCGACACATTGAACTGGCGTGGGCTTTTTCTACAGTCATTGGTACTTTGCTCTTCCTAGCCGAAGTGGTTCTACTCTGCTGGGTCAAATTTTTGCCCATTAAGCCCAACAAGTCCAGCAATAATACAGTTTCATCTGGTGTGGCAGCTGCTATTACCTCCACCTCTATTATGGTCCCCTTTGGTTTGGTCTTCATAGTGTTTGCTGTGCATTTCTACCGCTCCTTGGTCAGCCACAAGACTGACAGACAGTTTCAGGAGCTTGAGGAGCTATCTAATCTCACTCGGCTACAGAACGAGCTGGACAACAGAGGGGAGTCGTCCATCTTGCAGTCTCCGAGCTCACATTTCCCATAGACAAGTATAGTGGATACACATCTATGGTGGACTACTTGGGATTTCTCCAAGCCAGAAGCTGCAATATTGGCTTCTGATTTTTTTACAGGAATGATGATGTCTCACCTCTTTGTTGTGAAATTTACTTTTGTGAAGAGTTTGTATTTTTTAGAAAAACATGTTTGGATCAACTGTGAACTCACAAATCTGCCATAGTGCATGTAACTTGAAATTGGAAAAAGTCTTAACTGTGATAGTTGCTTGATTTATCATCTGAACAGTAATGGAAATCTGTCTGTTGCCTGCTGCGTCATTTAGTTACCCGTTTGTCAGTGAACACTGTTGATATATATATATATTGGCTTGTCGTGTTTTGTAAACCACAAGTATTTAACCCTCCTTGTTCACTGTGTACATGATTTCTCGTAATGTTCACCATTTGTAATTGTAATGCCTGCCATTTGCGTAGACTGACTGAACAGCTGCCAAACTACAGTATTATAAAAGAATATTTGACTGACATCTGTAGCACAGGCTGTGGTGTTAAAATAAACAGGTTTTTACCAAGTCACAATCAAAGTTTCAAAAATAATCTGGATGTACTATTAGAAAACATGTCTCTAACGTTATCTATGTCGACATATGTTAAAAGAGAAGATTTTGCCAATGTTTTGACTTAATACATGTTCTCGCCAATCATTTCATTGGATAAGCAACTGAGCCAATCCTATCTGATTGTGTATTTTCATTTCTCTTCTTGACACTTTAAGCTTTTAAAAGATATCTGACTCATTACACAGACTGCATAATCACATTTTGCCCGCTGTGAGGTACTATTGTTAAAGCCTGAGCTCTCCACTTGTCTCACATATCCTGAATTAGCCTGTCGCTTTCATCATTCACTCTTCACCGTCATCCTGGAGTGCGTCCCTACCAACTTATGTTTATTCAAATTTAATTTAACTGGAGTTGGGGTTGGAGATGAGTTCCGAAGTGAAAGTTAAGATGATGATAGGTGACGGATCTTGTCACAAGATAGTCCATCATAATTAGAGGTTGGGGGGGTGGGTGATGGGAAGAGATCCTTTTCTTTCAGGATGGTTGTTGGAGCTAGTGTTTTTCTGGATTATTATTATAAACTAAAGTTTTCTTACTGAATACTGAAGTGTGGCTTGTTTATCTGTTACTGTTGAGTGTACAACTACTGTGAGAATGCAGTGTATAGCAAATATAGTAGAGCCAATATTTTATCAGTCCCTGTGAGAGAAAATAAGTGGACGTGTCCTTTAGATATTTCATGTACACTACTGTTGAATTTATCACATGACGAGCTTCGATGACCTTTGATTGTGAGTTTACACATTCAGTACTGTTTTTCTTCATGTATATAGTTTGATGATGTTTTAGAAACGTTGGAACTGAATTGTTTTATTATGTGACAAGAGTTTGCAGCAAGCCTTTTATTATCATGACAGTTACAGTGTTTAATCATCTGTGTTGGTAGTAAACTGGATTAACATGTTGAACTACAACAGCACTCGGAGAGCATAGACCCACGCCAAGTTTTGTTTCAGTAGTTATGTTTGAGGCGGTTGTTATGTTTTGTTGTATGTTTAGTCATAGCAAACAATTCACTTTAATTATGACAGATTTCAACGAAATGTAATGGGTTCTTCTTTGGCTCAGGCTACACCCTTCCACAAAGTTACGTGAAAATCGGGCCAGTAGTGACCCAAAACATAACCTCCTCAGAAGGATTAATTATATCACTATTGTTTTCAACTCTGAAATACTGAAATATCGATTGATGTTTTCAGTTTGCTTCACTGACGAGGACAAATGATTTGAATGTGAATGCTCGGACAAACTGAACATACTGAATGCCATCATGCCTTTTATTTTCTTTTTTATCCTTTCTCCCTGAGTTTGTGATGGAGTGGAAACTTGCTGTTCATCCTCTTCTTACTGTTCTTCAACACTGATCAAGGTAGCCTGACTGAGCTTCCCTTAAAACCAACTGCATATCCACCAGATGTACCTTGAAAAAAAAAGATATGTTTATATTTTAATCCACAATAATGCATTGAAAGCAATTTGTTGTCCATGATTATTTGATTGTGTCACATAAGTGGTGACAGACCAAACTCAGACATGCTGTCTCAAGTACCAACAGTCAAAATGTTGTACCTGTGGAATTGGATACTTTGTCGGTGTTGGTGCTTCATCTCTCCCAAAATCAGACAAGGTCCCACATTTTGCTACTCCGTCCACCCAAAAACCTTCATAAAGCTGGCCTTTATCAGGATAGTAGAACTTTCCATTACCGTTCTTCTTGCCATCTCGCCAGGTGCCTTCATACCAGTTTCCATTTGCTTAGACACAAGTTGAAAAGTCAAATTTTAAAAATTTCCTCCACCAAAGTCTAATCTATTTCAGATTAAAAATGTACGTAAACTTCTCTTACCAAACCGAATGATGCCCTGTCCGTGAGTCTTATCCTTCATCCATTCTCCTTCATAGATATCTCCACTCTCGTAGTACATCCTTCCCCAGCCACTCCGTTGGTCTTCACTCCACTCCCCCTCATAAACAGCTGAGCTATTGTAGAAGTACGTCCCATACCCCTAAAGAGATGCAAAATATATCAGAGTGTACATGCATGTGTATGCAGTGTGCATGTGTAACAATATATAAAATACATACGTGCTTCTTTCCATTTTTCCATCCACCACAGTACTTCCTTGCATACTCCTTATCTGGGAGTAGCACACTGCAGGTACCATATCCATCACGCTTCCCAAATTTCCACTCTCCACTATAAATGGCTCCAGACTTCTTCCAAACCTGGATTCCCTTCCCTTGAAAAAAATAACAAACAACCATTTTAGTTATAGTGTCTCTAGATTAGTAACCAGGTGTTTACATATTTCTCAGTAGTTTAGTGGAAGCTCACACCAAACAGCATCTCACCATGTTTCTTGTCGTCCTGCCACTCTCCGCTGTACTCATTTCCACTGGCCGAGAAAATTGTGCACCTCGGTCCACATTTCTGTGACCTAATATCCTTCAGTACTGACAATGGCTGTTTTATTTTAGATGTTTTCATATACGGCATGGCTGGGGGATAGCCTGATCAAAACCCTATAACATAAAAACACGTTACACACATGAAGCTGTACGGCTTCTCCATATATTAACAAGCCCATTTCAGAAGAAACTCTACACTGGGGGGTGCAAGCAATAAATACAAAATATTCTAGACGTCACGTAACCTTATCTTAGTGTGTAAATATCATTAGAGTATGTCTGCAAAACAAGATAATAGATAAATGCACATAAACCCACATTTAGGATAAAGTTAAAATGATCCACACTGCCATCTGACACTAGCAACCTATACAGTGGCCCAAATATGATGTCGAACACTCATTCAAAACAAAGTACTTGTACCTTAGCGATGTGGTCCAAGCGGATAACTTAATTTAACTTAATTCGCTTGTAAATTCAGGCCATGTAGCCGCCGAATTAGTCAAGAAAACATGTTAGAAAGCGAGCTAGCAGTGTAAACTTTACTAGCTTAGCTGGGAGAGAGCCGAGCATTCGCTGTATCCTAGCAACAGTACTGTGTACTGTAGTTAGTGCTGTGAAAATTAAATTAAAAGTACATTTTAAATTTATATTTTAGGTGTCTGGGAGGTCCAGCTAACGAAAGAGTTGTTTTTTTTATTAATTAATTAATTAATTTATTGTTTAATTACTTGTGACTTCTCTTTCAACTACGTGTTGTTGACCCACATCGGTTGGCCAATGGCCTGAGTGTTTTACGATGTGCGCATGCGCCGTGCAGCCCAGTTAAAAAGCCTTCTGAGTGGCCGGTCGGTGTTCAGGAGAGACTCGGGGTGTAAACCTTGGTGAAGCCGTCCTCTTTTCGCTACATCCTCCACTCCACTGTACTGTACTGTACTGTACTGTACTGTACTGTACTGTACCACACGATGTCCAAACCGAAGTTTCAGACGGAGTGGGAGGAAATTGACGAGGAATATCAACAATTACAGGTAACAGGAAAACAACTAAAACGAGCACCTCATCTTTGTTTGCTGTAGCTTGTCGTGGCGGTTGGCACTGACAGCCGTTACTCTCTAGTGGCTACGTTTAGTTTGGATAGCACCTCTCCTATTCGCCATTCATTCTCAGCCCGGCCGTAAACGCAGCATTGAGCCAACAACTACTACTACTACTACTACTACTACTCTTGGTAGCAATATCAGAAGAGATGGGGTATGTTTTATTGGACGTTTATCATCTCTGACTTCACTGTAACATCCCTGTGTTACAGCTGCTAACGTTAGCAGGATGCTAGTAAGTGTCTTATGCGGCTAATGTGCAGCTACACTAACTTAGCTAACACACACACACACACAGTGCACTAATGTAAGATTGATTTATCTGCTGCTAAAGTTAGGTCGTAAAGGTAAGTCCACGTGTTTGTCTCTGTTGTATTGCCTGCGTGATTTATTTCGTCGTCATTGAATGCATCATCATACATCATCACCATCATCATCATGCCACTGATAGCTAGCTCACGTTGGCTAGCTGGCTAACTTGAAACAACAATATAAGTGGCAAAGAATACAGTTCACTTTGAGGTGTATTGAAGCATCATGTGGGGCTGTGGTGATGTGGCACGATCAGCCCCCGTCTCCTCATGCAGTACCAGACAACTGAGACGTGTCTGTGATGGCATCAAAAATTAAAAAATCTGGAGCTGCTCCGCAGGGAAAAATTATGATGAAGGTGACTGTCATCTGCTTGGGGATTTTTCTTAAATGAAGCTTGCATGTTCTGGTCGACCTCCCACTCATATTTAGTTGATTTCCCCATTTCTGTGGCATGTCCTAACTCTGTGGGTTTGAAGAGACTTCATGTACACACACCTGATTGACCTGTGGTAAACCTAAAAAAAAAATAACACATCCTTTTAATTGGCCTCATGCATCATTCATGTGACATGTGCATGCATATAAAACACAATGACTAGTGTGATTAGCTGTCTGTTTTTCCCCATCTGAAAGGTCAAGATGTCTCACTGCTTTTCATGGCGTTGCTAAACTTCTTTTTTTTTTTTCATACTTGGGATTTGTAACCAGGTAAAATTCAACGTGTACTGTCCAAGATGGACATTTAAACACATTTAAACATATTTAAAGATTAAATCCAGCAGGTCTGAAATAGAAATTAAAACAAATGTACAGTAGCTGACAAAACACCTTTTGTCCAGGCCACTTCTCCCATTTTTATGATGAAATGAAACTTTGATTGTGGAAGTCTTTTAACAAGGATTAACCTTTTCTTCGGTCTTGGATCCACATTACGTGATCCTGTGTAGTCCACATATGCCTGTCAAATCATATTTAAAGGGGATGTGGGGGGGGATGAGTCCCTAACCTCAGACTACAGGATTATCTCTGCTGACTGTGCATCCTTGCCTCCAAACACTCGGTCCAGTCTTATAAACCAGTGCTGATAGGGAGAGAAAAGGTGGGGGCAGTGCTGCTTGAAAGCCGTTGTCTGGTCTACCAGCATAGATTCACATTAAAATGGTGTATATATTTCACCACATGATCCGGTGTCATGGGCTGTTTGTGTTCTGACAGAAGAGGGTCAAACAAAATTTCACAGGGTAAATCATTTCCATCTCTTCCTGAATAGACATTCTGTTCAGTGCTGATTTCACTGTTGTCCCACTCAGACTTGTAATACATTTTTACTCTTTTAAAATAAGTGTTTTTTAGTGGGAAAATGACACATTTGATTCATGTTATTTTCTGTATTTCTAGTTGTAAACACTCATCGGCAGCAACATTTGTGACTGCATCTCTCGTAACCTGCAGAAAGGCACACATGTATCTATTTGTCCTTTATTACTTGGAGGCAGCAGACTTTTCTACCCCTACAAATGTCTCACACTCATCACTCACACTCATCACTCTGTGTGTTTTTTGTTTGATCACTAGGAAAATCACAAAATATACAGACAAAAACTCGAGGAGCTCACCAACCTACAAACAACGTGCAGCAGCGCCATCAGCAAACAGAGAAAATGTCTAAAAGACCTACGCTACAGCTTGACCAAGTGAGTATTCTCTGATCAGGACAGAGCACTACATGTCTGTTTTTACAGTCAGTGTATTGGTTTGTCATAGTCTGGCTCATAAGCAAATTTAACTTAGCAATATCACTTATGGATACATTTTGTAGTGTCCCTTCTACTGAACTAGCAAAATTTAATGGTTAAATTATGATTATAATCTCTACTGCGTCTTAGTCCACAGAGAGCTTAAGATCCACTATTTTTTGAACTTTTCCACTCATGATCATTTTGTCTGTTCACAGGTGTGCACAAACATGTGACGAGAAAGAACTGGAGCTAATAACAGACATCAAAACACAAATCAAAGATAAAGAAAATGTCTTCTTTGATATGGAAGCATATTTGCCAAAGAGAAACGGGTCAGTACTTTTTTTTTTTTTTTCCCCATGTTGACAGTTCACTCAACATTACAGTTGGAGTATTATCAGTTTTTTTTGTGTGTGTGTTTTTCAGGCTGTACCTGAATTTGGTCCTGGGAAATGTGAACGTAACTCTTCTCAGCAACCAGGCAAAGTATGTAAAGTATTCAGCCCTGAGGACAGTGTGAAAACACAGGTTTAGACTCTGGATTTGTTTATCTATGTATCAGCTCCTCATCTTCTCTTGTTCCATTCATTCCCATAGATTTGCCTACAAAGACGAGTATGAGAAGTTCAAGCTTTATATGACGATAATCCTGATGTTTGGAGCAATAACCTGCCTCTTCTTTCTCAACTATCGGTGAGAGAACGTTTCCCTCTTGATCGATATCGTAGGTGATTTATTAAAATCTCAAATACTGGTTCACTGATTTTTTTTATTTCTCTATTTTGTTTAGAGTCACTGATGAAATCTTCAACTTTTTGCTGGTGTGGTACTACTGCACACTGACCATAAGGGAAAGTATCCTCATGAGTAACGGCTCCAGGTGTGCACTTGTTCCTATTTTTCTCTCTATGACAGGATTTGTTCTCGCTGAATTACTGTGTTATACAGTGCTGTGCTCTTCTTCTGCTTTCCAGGATCAAAGGTTGGTGGGTGTCTCACCATTATGTATCCACCTTTCTGTCCGGGGTGATGCTTACCTGGTGAGTTTCTGTCTTTTTTTGATTCCACAGCGTCACATTGTTTCAGCGATCATTTTGAAGCTTTATGCAAACAGGTGCAGCTACAGTTTCTTCATCCAACATTGTGTCTTTTCACAGGCCGGAGGGGCCGATGTATCAGATGTTTAGAAGCCAGTTCCTTGCTTTCTCCATATATCAAAGTAAGAATTTAACGTGTTTACTAGACTTGGAGTAAAATGTATTGCATTGTCATGTATGTACAGTACATTGTGGGTTGTTTGAGTCATAGGCAGAGACATTTTCTTGTTGATTCTGTAAAGATTAGGGCGGAATCTATTAAAAAATTAAATTAGACAATTTCTCAGTTAAATTAATGTGTGTGTTTTTTTTTTTAGCATGAGCTGGTTGCATTGGCACTAATGCTGGCCGTCCATCCTCAAAAAAGCAGCAGCTTTTTTTTTTCCTTTGGCCCGTAGTAAAAACAAACAGAGAACATGCAGTCCCTCTTTTTGTTGTGTGTACCTTGTAGCAAAGCTTACATTTCACAGGTCTTTTGTTGACGTTGGTCACATGTAGCACCACTTTGGAACATTTGAGGCACTCCGGCTGTGTGCTGTCAGTCTAAACACTTATGTTACATCATCAGTTTCAGACACCAGCTGTGGAAGATAAAGGAGAGTTGTTGTGACACAGGTATCATGGCCGAAGACCTCAGCAAAGTCCTCGTATGTCTTGTTTTGTTTCCTACCAACATACCAACATCCAGTTTACAGTTATAAGAATCAAAGAAGAGCTGCGAATTCTCACAATGTGGAATCTGCAACCACAGAAACTTTGTCATTCTTGCTTGAAAAATTAATCGGTTATTAAAATATTCACTGATGGTGGGAACCCCTGTAGCTCACCTGGTAGTGCGTGTGCCCTAAAGTCCCTACTGTAGCAACCTGGGTTCGCTGTCTTCTTCACCTGTGATAAACTGTTTACACCATGGTGTGATAGTAGACCAAGGCCAGAGCAGGTCATGGTCAGGGTCACCTGCGACAAGCTGTGATTACACACAGTGCAAACATGTTTATAGGAAGTGAACGCCTGGAAAGGTGACTTGGCTTTCCTCATACTGATAGCTGACACTAAACGGACTTCACAGCAGCTATTTTTGACATGAAATAGTCGGGTAAACACAGGTGTTACCAATGATACTAATTAAGGTTCAGGTCAAACAGAGTCAGGGGGTCTGGTCGATTTTTGGAAGTATTTATGTAGCCTTAAATGTTCAGGAAAGGAGCTCGAATGCTTCCTTTCTTATCTCCTTCCGCATAGGATACACCGGACGTCCTTAACAAAAGGAAAAGGAGATAATGCCGTCCCAGAATTCTTTGTGGCAACAACATAAAAGCGACCGCTCACAACTAGACATTAAAAAAACAGCAATATTTTTAACAAGTTTGATGCAGACTGCAGGTCTGTTATTTGAATTCTGATCTTAATAATGTCATATTTTCAACGGGTTGTCCACGTTTATACATCCTGTACAGTAAAATGTGCTTTTTGTAGTCCATCTCCTGAATCATCAATAACATCCACAGGGCATAATTACGTAGCCTAGTGTTAGTTCAGTCGGATTCTCTGAGCTCTGTGGTCGTCTTTTCCTAAGTCCTTATGAACTCTCCTTCACATCTTTCCTTCACCCCATGACGTTTTCCATCGAGGTCAAGGAAATGTGTTTAGGAAAGGAAAGGACATAGGAGATCATTTTCTATTTGACCGCACCCAGTGTGCTGCTGTGGAGCAAATGAATGGAACAAAACCTTAATTAGTCTTGGAAACATCTGCGTTTACCATACTCTTTCATGTCAAAATGGCTGCTGTGAAAAAGGTCTATTGGGCGTAAGGATCTTGATCAATTAAGGTCTTACTAATGAAGGACATGAATCATGACTCCACTGTCTTCGCTCAGGTTTTAGCACTGTAGACTGTAAAAAAGTTCACAGCGAGCCTGCTAATAATAGTTGATAAAGAGAGAAGTCATTTCACAGGCTTTGTGGTCGCAGTCGTTGCCTGGTAAATCACATGTAGGCGCATGGTGTGGCAGCCGATGTGATGGCCTCTCTGGTTGAGGTTTTGGGTGATAAGTCAAATGTTAAAACACGCAGACGGTCTTTTTTTTAAATCCTCACCTAACAACAGATTAAGCTTACACTGAGACAATGTGCCTTTTTTTGTTTCGAGGACAGAATGACCTTGTTTCAGCGTGCAAAGCTTCACATCACAACCTGCTATTGACTTCTTTTTTTTTTTTTTATTCCATGTGAGAACTGCTGATAAGCTGATTCTCGTCCTCTAAAATCGTTTTCATTTCCAGTACTGAGACATCATCTGCACCTAATTGATCTGTTCAGTGTTGCCTGTGCCGTAAGCTGTGATTTTTTTTTTGTGATCCATTTGTCCTCCAGGCTTCGTTCAATTCCTCCAGTATTACTACCAGAGTGGCTGCTTATACAGGCTGCGAGCTTTGGGGGAGAGGAATCAGCTGGACCTCACAGTGGGTGCGTTGTAAGCTATTTTTGGTGATAGTCATTTCAATCGTTTGAACTCTTGAGCCATCTGCAAGACCATGTCTGGAAGAAATAGGGTAAAGGTGAGAGATGAAGACAGTTGTTAACATAAGCGTGCTGTCACGCAGATGTCGGGAGTAATTTGAGTGCAGCGTCACGACTGCTCTGTCATGTTGTCCCAAGGTCACTGTTACAGTTTTGTGTCTCTGCAGAGGGATTTCAGTCCTGGATGTGGAGAGGCCTCACTTTTCTTTTGCCATTCCTCTTTTTTGGCCATGTAAGTAGTTGTTTGTTTTCAGGCTGAAGCCTCAATCCAAATATTTGGAGGATTGTGCAAGATCATGCAGGCTCACGGGGGTGTTTTACCCCAGTGTTTGATGTGTATTAAATGCATTGGAAGCAAACACAATTGCACAACTCTTAAGACATTTTTGAGAGGCTGCATCATCTGAGGAGAAAGCTCTAAATCAAAGCAATATTTGTTTGTGCAACCAGAGCGTGCCACGACCTTATGAAAGATAATGCGTCCTCTTCATTCACAGTTTTGGCAGCTGTACAACTCGGTGACCCTGTTTCGCCTGGCAGGACATGAGGACTGCAAGGAGTGGCAGGTAAGGATCGCTTAAATGTCGAGAGACATGTTGAGACAGATTTCAAAAGTTTGACGGCCTTCTTTTGAAAACCACTCGTGCATTTTGCATGTCTGTATCTAAGCAGTGTCCACACAAGTGTGTCTATTGTAGTGTTAGTAAAAGAACTGAATACCCGCCTACTTAACATGTCCTAACTCTGCAACATTTCAAAATACAGATATTGGCGACAGTTAGAATAATACATGACTTGACATGTCTTTCTCTGGTTTTTCCTTTCAGGTATTTATGCTGGCGTTGACCTTTCTCGTCCTCTTCCTGGGAAATTTCCTCACTACGTTAAAAGTCGTCCACCAAAAGATTCAGAAAAACCAGGAAAAGGTGCAAAAGAATGACTGACTGAGACAAAAACTCAACGAGACACCTCGAATTTGTTACAAACGGCCAGTAATTTTAAAGCAACACGCACAATCGCTTGATGGACTGACCACAGTCTGATCAGCCCGGGAGAAGACGAAGCTGAAAACCACTGTTTCTCTCAGGCCTCAGTGGCATCAGCAGCAGCAGCAGCAGCAGCGTCCAGCCAAAGTATCTGGCACAAACCAGGCTTCTGCTTTCTAATGACTCGTCGTCGATGTTGCTGCACGGTCGGTCACAGTGTTCACCTGATAGACAAACAGTTTGTCGCTTTATCCTGTACATAAAAAAAAAAAAAAAAAAAAAATTGAGTGGAAAGAATGTGTTTTTATTTGGGTGTTTGTGTCAGTCAGCGCATGAATCTTATCAGAGAGCCTTTGTTCAAATCATATGCAACTAAAAGAGGGCAGGTAGCATCGATTAACAGAATATAGTTTGCCTTTGAAGACCTAACGTCTGTCATGTACATGCTTCATACTTCTGTGAAGTAGTAACGGTCAAACTGTCTCTTGTCTCAACGTGGCACTGCGCTTCATCATCGTTTCATGTGTAGTTCTCAGCTCCCTGTTGTGATATTTCACTATTTCACAAAAAACAAAACCTGATACTTGACTGGCCAAAATAACCTTCAATTTTCAAGAAATAATCTCCTCCTGGTGTATCTTGTCTGTCTGGAGTCAGCAGCAGCAGCTCTGTTTTGTTTTTTTTTGTTGTTGTTTTCAGAGTTCCTCAAAAGAGTCGGGATTACAAGGGAATGCAGGACTGTTTCTCTCTTCAGGCAGCGGTTACAAAAGCCATAACTGTTGTTTTTATGATCTAACGTCTAAATTTGGTTCGCTGGTTAAGTCACAAGAGCATTAACGCATAAGAACTTGAACTGTCTTTACAAAACGGTTATTCTGAGATAACATAATGCTAACAAACTGTAATAGATATACATTTGTTATGTTTCACTAATGCATATTAAACCTCAGATTCTGTTTGAACACTTGAAGTCCACGCACACATTTATCATTACTGAAAAAACACCTTGTATTATGATCAAATGCTGCTAATAGCGCTGGTACTGTAAGACTTAGATATCGAATGATGTGCTGGATTACTGTTTTTCTAATTCCAATCAACATACTAAATCAAATATTTGTATGAATTAACTTATGGCCAAATGTGGAGCTTGTGCTCTAGTTCACTGTAGTGTTGTCTGGTTCGTGTTTCATGCTTGTTTTGAAGGGTCTTTTTGTGTGTTTTTCAGCTAAAGTTCAGATGGTGAACAGCTGCAGTAGTGTCAGGTCTCTAATGCCTTATTCTCCCTCCAGCCTGTCACAGCAAAAAAAAAAAAAAAAAAAAAGTCCTTTTATTTTGAAAAATCAAGACCGTAGCGTTACATTTCTTTCCCACAATCGTGCTGAAGAGAATCACAGTGTCTATGTGTATCACTTTTATTGAGGGTGGGGGGGCGAGGGGATTAAAAGTTACAGACCAAAATGTTACATTTGATGCGAGAGCTGCCAGAATGCACAAAACAACTTGATTTCCTCATTTTTAATGATGTAGCTGATGTTGAACAATGTTGTCATCGTTCATTTCAAGACTAAACTGGTGCCTGAGTTGTGATCAGTAACGAGAGACAGTTGACAATTTCTCAATCTGTGTACATTGTTGTAAAAAAAATATATTAATAATTAAACCTCTAATAAAAACTGTTGATATGTCCGTATTTATTTCAGTACAGTACCTTCAATTTCATCAATACCACAATAGATTGTGCAACCATTGCACACATTCAGTTTGTCCGACACTAGTGGGCACTGTTGGTAAAGATAAAAGCTGCTACAAGCTGACAGAGCCTAAACAAATTCAAGTTCAGTGTTTTGTTTTACTGGAAATGAGCAAACTGGGTGTTCATCAAGGGTGTTTTCTTCCTTATACTACTTTTAAACAGTACCATGATGTTAGCATTTGTTAACTACTGCCAGTTTTAAACCAAAATCAGACACTTAACAATACAAGTTCCTGCTACACATGTATACATTTCAATAAAACATACTGGTTCGTGCAAAGCTTTCAGTTAGAAAAAAATCTATAAAAATACAAATACATTTGTCGTATAAAAGTAAAAATACACTGACAGAAGGCATTTCATGTTGCATACCACTTTGGAAAATCTCCACACTGCAGCAGCGTCTTGCAAAACTCTCTTTCCTGTTACGTCATTAGTCCTTGTGACGGTTAAAGGCCTGAACTTGTAGGGCCTTTCTGAACCATACAGCTGTTTCCGCATCTGTCTAGGACACCAAGCGTCTTTGAATGTCCAGCCACTCTCAGTGTGAGTGAGTGAAAACTGAATCTGAGTCTTTTTGACTTCACAGAATAACACATTTCTTCTTCCTCTTGTAGTTTCTTTGTTTTTTAATAAAGGCCAAAGTTGTTTTGGTGGCCTCTTTGAAAATGTCGTCCACATTCTCCTGATACTTTGCCGAACACTCGAGGTAGAGCTCTGCTTTCATCTGCTGCCTTGTCTCTTCACCCTACAGCCCAAAACCAACACCAAGAATTAGACTGCAGTATGTAAAGACAGCTGTTGTAGAACAGTTAAATGTGGTTGCAGGTTTTGGTTAGGGTGCTTCCTCTTGCATAGATCACTAAATGTGTGCACACTCCTTCTTCTTCTTGCCTTACCTGTGTATAAGTGATGGGAGCCAGGTTCATGGCCTTGAGCTTCCTCGCACACTCTTTATCCTTCCTGAGGTCAGTCTTACAGCCAATCAGGATGACAGGAACATCCCGACAGAAGTGCCTCACCTCTGGGAACCACTGGGTAAACGAAATGTAAGGAGTTATTTTACGTTTGTTCTTTTTAACATCAGATTCAGGATTACTCTTTTTGGCTATTTACAGGCAGCACTGAGAAGAGAAAGTCCCAGCACAACACCCGCATGCATGCAGGTCAACGTCCACATGCAGGCTCTGTTGTCTGAGTTAATCATAGCCAAAAGAATGCAGGCAACACCAACATACAAGAGTGCAACAATCATTAACTGACTGAATACAAACTCCAGTTAAACTTTGACAGTCGTGTTTGTTTAAGGTGTCGTGTTGTTAATTCACCATATAGATTATTACCTTTATCAGGACATTCTCAAAGCTGGTTGGGTTGGTCACGTCAAAGCAGACTAATACCAGATTGGCCTCTTGGTATGACAGCGGCCGTAATCTGTCATAGTCATCCTGTCCTAAAAGAATGAAGGCAAACAGTACGTTAGCTCATGACTGTTAAAGTGTACACAACTGTTAATAACTCAGATGTGGGACTAAGTATAAACTAGTCTGCATGGGGTGCAACAGCCCTGAACATAAAGATATGATATATGTTGGTACATGTGAAAAACCACATCCTTGCTGCAGCTTCCTTTTCCGCTGATGTAAGTCACTCTGCTGCAGTTCAACAGAAGATAATCTGCCTACACAGTCTGTCAGGAGTTTTCCTGAAAATGACTTTTAAAACTTCAGTTCACATAGAAACTTCCAACTAACCAACAAGTAATGCAGCAGTTTTAAGTCAATCGATACTGGAGACGAATGTCAATTTATGATGAAAATGAGAGAGTTGTTGAGAGCCTTCACATGTTTTTGAAACTTTATCTGAATAACATACAGTAAGTTCATCACAATTAATAATTAGAAATCTGCTAATATTAGATCAGAGACTGAAAATATGACTGATGTAAACTTTTAGTCACAATCATGTTTGATACCCAGCCGTAGCATTGAAGTGGTATATTTTAAATTAATAAAATTAACTAATAATTGGTCAGTCTCTAGAATAAAAACATGGCGAATATATAATTTAAAGTACACATTCAGCACTATAAATCAGGAAGGATGAGGAGATTTTACTTGATTTAGGATTTCTTTTTTGTCTTATTGTGAAGTAAAAAATGTACACTCTCACATTAAATTTGCCTCTAAACTGTATTTAACAGCTCGTTGGTAGTTACTGACATGCAAACAGCTGGTCAGTTCTCTAAAAGATGATGCTGATGATGTTGATGACGTCAACATCAACCTTTACCACTTCCTCAGATGAAGACTGAACCCGCCATGAGAGGATGTCTGAACTTTATACATCTTAAAACTATTTTAAAAAATGATTATTAATATACGACGGTTACGCTGATACACTGAGTGGTATGGGTTTGGACCTCAACATGTTCCAAACCCTGGTGTCTTTCCACAAAATATGATACTAAAAAAATAATTATTAATGTTTAAACATGGAGGAAGTCTTTGATAAAGAGTCTTACCAGCTGTGTCATACAGGTTGAGCTTTATCTCTTTTCCTCCGAGAGAGATAGTGGTGACATATTTTTCAAACACTGATGGTGCATATTTCTGTTTTTGACACACAAGAGAAAGATTTTATGATACAACTCCACTGTATATTTATATATATGCTTTAATATCTGGCCTTAGAGAACCCTGTGAAAACAGGAAATGTAGCTCATCTGTATTTGACTAAATTTGGATTAAGAAAGTTATAGTTATAGAATATACAGTATTAGTCGTGGTACATGTCATGACATGTAAACTTACCTCTGGAAAATCACCTTTGGCATAAACCATCAGGAGTGATGTTTTACCGCAGCCTCCATCTCCCACTATCACAATTTTAAGTTCTTCTCCTTTTTTTGTGGTACCGTTACCAGTCACGCCACCGTTTTGCGTCATTTCACCTCCAAACAGGTGCCAGTCAGGACAGGGCTGAAGATACTCCCTCCAGATTTAAGTTGAATACATCGCAAAGTCTGATGAATCTATATTTGGAAAGGCTCGGATGATTTATAGGCAGTGTCGAGACAGAGGAACAGACGAGCCTCATGTTTTACCAGGTAGCATTCTGATTCTCACCACTTCCTGTTCCTGTCACACTGAAGAGCTGTTTCCAATTGACCCCCCTTCACACTTCTCTCCTGTCCTATTATCAGCCTGCTCACTGAAAGCATCTCTCGCAGATGAGTTGCACATGTGGAACAGTTGAGTCCGGCAGCTCTTACTTCCTTTATTGCATGTGAATTCTGGGTGGGTACTCTGATCTAAAGCACTGCCTCCATCCAGAGCACTGTGCGCATGAGATAGCACAAAAAATGTTCACTACAGTAAGACTCCTAGATACTTATCAGTGGAGGCATGAATGTGTGACCCGGAGATGCTCTGATGATAGTGAATGGGCTGATTGTGCATCTATCCTCGTGTCTCCATTAGAGCTTTTTTACTTTTGTGAACTAGGCCGGCCTCTTTCCTTCTTAAATGAAGCACAGATCATAACATAACAAGTAATTACTCTCAGAATCTGCAAATATACAATTTATTCTGCGTTGCCCACACTTGTCCTCATGAGGCGTTGATGTTTATATTAAATGTCAGTGCTTTCCTGCATGGTTCTTGGCTGAAAATACTCACTACACTTCATGAGAAATTAAATTTTATTCATGATTAATTCATCTATGATTGTTAGTCTTTAAATCATTCAGCAGTCATGCAACCACTCTACATGCTGAATCTAATCACATGCATTTAAAGGAATAATTATCTGTTTATTTCCCTTTTAACGTGAGCATTTTCAATCCCCATTTTTTTAAAAACAAGATGTCAGTCATCCCTCTTTGTTCTGTCTGTTTGGCTGAACACGGCAGTGACATCACAGATTGGGCGTCAGGACAAACTATTCTCTCTCTTCCCAGGGTGCAATGTACGAATGGACGTCTCGCCCGGCAACAAACTATTGAAATTAGCTAAATAAAGTGATTGGTTTTTGGGGAGATAACATTCGGAGGTACAGTATGTTACCTTAGTTTAAGGTGAGAACGTGTACGTGCTGTTTATAAATGGGAGGAACACCTTCTCAGTGTTTAAATTAGAGTATACTGAAGATATGGTAATGATCAAGTGGACATGCACTGTAGAAATTCAGCCCAGTTGTCTTTGAGTTACTACAAGATAGCAAATGACCTAGATGCTTCATGGACGTGACAGTATGTGTGCAATAAAATGACATTTGAACATGTTTCAGGCATGTCGATGATAGTAATTACAGGAATGTGTTAATATTTGAGATCACTCAGATTAATTCAGTGTCTGATCTGGAACATTTTCTCTCTCATGAAGGCAGTCAAACTCAGACTGAGATACAGGCTACAAAGTCATATCTAAAGGTTAATTTTCAGTGTTTAGTGGTGGATAGGAGTGTTTAAAAAATGTGTTCAAGCTGTCCCTTTAAGAGGATGAGCTGACACTGTCCTTTGCCTATTTTAAGAAAACATTTTGCCTGAATACACACACATTTACAACATTAACTAAAAGGGAATTACAGCTCATAACAACTGCAAATTGCTCCTTGAAGCCATGCCACCCTGCAGTATGACTCATGTTGTGTATTTTAGTGTGATATGTGTCTAACATGCAAACACTACTTTAAACATGGGCCTGAAAATCATTTAAAGTCAGAAAAATTGCAATGCATACATCCTGCTTCAGTTTCCACAATGACAAAACATAAAAAATGAGTGTATGATCTATTTATTGAAACATCTCAGAAGCACAGACAGGTGAATACCAAGTAAAAGAGACTAAATCACAAACCATACTGTAATAATACATGAGACATGCAAATATTTAAGAGCTAGAAAGAAGAAGAAGTCAAGTTTTAAATAAAATAAGTAGGCTACAGTACCACCAATCCTTGAATAGCAAGTGTACCAAAGCGACGAGATACCTGATCTGATTCACAATGATTCAGGGAACAATCCGTCAGAATAAAAGGCTGAACAAAAGAAGGAAGACAGACAGAGAGGAAGGACATCTAGCAGTTTGCCTGGCTGCCTCAGAAATAGCCATACACCGTTCTCATGTGCCCCATATGCTATTATAATACAGTATGATGAAAAATGCCTGCACAGTAATAAAAAATAAGAGTGCTTGTTTGACTTACAGGGTGAAACTGGCAGCCTAATATACCCTATAAAGGATATTAAATTGTCCTGTAGGTGTAGCTACAAAATATCCATACGTGTACAGCACATCAATTCATAATGAACAAAAGAACAATTGTCAAAAATAGTTTTTTCGCCGAGCAGAGAGAGAGACAGCTGTCCAGCAGAAGAGAGAGGCCAATCCTCTGTGTGGAATATTCCAGTCTGTCAGCGGCGAGCAAAGCTTGAATGGTGCAACCCACCGGGGAGCTTTTCTCTTTTTTTCTTTTTTTATTATTGCCAAAGGCCTATAAATAACCTCACTGACGGATTACATTAGATAGATTGAACGCAAGAAATGTTTCACCTCTGTTGCACACATAAAAAACCTTCTTCACAGTTGCACAGAGAGGAGGAGGTGGGTGGGGGTTGGTTGGTTGGTCGCAGGGCTGTAAAGAGAGAGGAATGTGTTTACAGGCACATGACCTGCAAATGGAGGATCGTGCGCACTTGGAAAACCGGATCTAGGAGTGATAACAAGAAAAGCAGGCCTCTGACACACCACATTGGCCTTAAACGCACGCAAATATAGTCCCTCCTCTGTCCACTTTTAACTCCCTCCACCGAACAAAACATATAATCGCATTTCATTTATTTGATCTGCTCTAAAGCATTCAAAAATAGTCGTTAATTTTGATCCCGACAGTCTTTGTTTGAAGCCAGAGGACAGCCGCGGAAGCCCCATTGCACCCCGCGGTGTTATTTTCACCCAGATACAGAACAACAGGGCTTAATGCGGAGGATTCCTGGTGACCTTATATGGCAGTGTGGGGGTGCAGCAGCACAGCAACACGTTCGAGCTCTCTCATGGCAACCGTCCAAAGGCTCTCGGATTACTGCCGTTGCCAAGGGCGAGTCAGCCCAGCAACCGACCGTTTGAACACGCAAAACTTAGTAACGTTTCCTTCTTTTACGGGCTATTTTCCTTCATAATTATTGGTACACATATTCGAGTTAAAATCACCTCCCCCGTGTCCGTCGGTGTATAAAGACTTCCTGTTGAATCATCGAGAAACGTCCACGGAAAGAGGGGGGAAAAAAAACTCCCTTGAGCGAGCGAGCGAGCCTCACCCAGTTATGGCGCAGCAACATTTTACAGCACAGTGCTCTCCTTTGTCTGTAGAGAAGCCATTTTGAGACAGGAGAACAGCAGAGAAACCATTGAACAAGTGACAAGTGTAGACTACATATCACCAAAAAGGTATTTTTTTGGACAAAGGGAAGCACTGAAATAAGCTACAAGATTTCTCCCCATAAGATTACTTTGCTCGTTTAAGACCTGGATTACATGTTTTGAATACCAACTGTAAGTTTGCAATATCAATCAAATAAAAAATAGCCAGTTAACAAAAGTCAATATAGTTTTTTGCTGATAACGTTTTAACCACGATTATTGTTCATATTGTCTGTCCTCTATTCTGCAAATACTTACACGTAGAAATATAAATATAAAAAAATAAAGTGAAATAGCTCAAAATCCATTACCTTTCAAAAACAACATTTCCTTGTTTTATGTGATGTAGCTCAGTTAGAAATGTCGAAATGGAAGAGGTTATACTTGACTGCAATCCTGTCTTCAAGCAGAGAGAGGAGATGGTTTGCATATTGCCCACACAGATGATGCTTGAAGATGCATATTCGCTGGCTGAGAGGCAATGCCTTACCACTGATCAAAAAGTTTTCAAAAGAGCTCTTATCTTTCGTGCTAATGGATTCCTTCCTTTTCAGGAGACGATTTCCCACCCCTTATTAATGCCATTATTAGAGGATCCGAAGATGGAGCTGAAAATATTCCTCCTGCCCCTGCGTTTAGGCCTGTTAACTGCATTTCACCAAAGTGCTGAGGTAAATATTTTCACCATCAAGAGTTTTCCCTCCATCTGTTTCCTCTTAAGTATGAAAGTCTAGTTTTTTAACCGTTTTGAAACTGTAAAAAAAAAAAAGAAAGAAAGAAAGAAAAAGACTACCTGACTGGGCTTCTGTAGAAATTTAAATATGCCCTTGAAGCAAGGTCAAGCCGACAGTTTACACTTTGGACGGCGTTTGGTTCTTTTAAATGGACAGCACAAACCTAATGCGTGCTTGAAAGTTGTCTCCACAGTTGTAGGTAGGGTACAACACAAGCCATCAGGGTGTTTAGCGTTGCTGTTGTGAGAGGAGAGTGTTTAAAGTCATTAATCAAAGCAAATGGGTTATCAATCAACAGTCAAAATTACAGGCAGCACATAAACTATTTTGCAAAAAAAAAGGCCATTAGTTTTCCATGGCCTGCTTTTTTTTTGTCACTGGAGGAGCAGTGGTATATAACCTGAACTGTACTTTAGGCTGTGTAGCCTGTTTATGTCAGCATGCCAGTGAACATATAGAATAAAGATGGCTATTACAGAAAATTTCTATGTGATAAAAAATAATGATCAATAGATAAACTGACAGAAAAACACTTTTAATAACAGTAACTGCATGCCTCACATTTTTACATTTACTGAATTACCAAAACTGTTAAATTGTTATAAAAGAGTTTAACTTACTCATTGCTACTCATATCCTACAAGGCCATAAAGTGCAATGCCAACAATCAGCCATCACACTGACACTTTAACTGTGTTGTTTTTTTTCTCTAATTCAACATCTCCAAAACCATACAGCTGTTTATTCACAACATTTTGGTTTCTTTTCACTTAAGAAATATAAATACTATTATATGGGTGTGCCATGACCTAGTTAAGACAAAGATGGATTCCAGGCAGAGGAAAAAAGGCTCAAAATGCCACAGAGTATTACATCCAGTACATTCTCTTCCTTCTTCTCAATCCTTTAAAAGGAGGAATCATAGTTTTATCATAGTCCGTGAGAGATGAGGAAATCAAGTGTAAGATCCCTTTTGGAACAAAGGAAACCCATATAGGCCATTGAGTCCTGTTTTTAGGAAAATGGCTGCCGAGAGCTCTCGGCCCCCTCTCTCTGCTCTCTGTTGAAGGACTCCTGAGCCGTGCTTCTAATAGCAGACAGCTCCTCGTGCTGCTGCGCTCTGATTGGCCCGCCGAGCTGCTGCTGTTAACCAGCCAATTGCCCGATCACTGCAAAAAAAACACACACACACACACACACACAGGCAATGTCAAACAAAAATCCAGTTTGTTCGACAATATACACTTCACCGAAACAAAAACAAAGCGATTAACAGTGAGGAAATCCACATTGTTTTTTTAAAAAGTACGTAAAAGTAAAAAAAAAAAAAGGAGGAAAAAAAGCTCCGGTTGTTTCAGCTGTTGTGAAAAAGCGAGTATCCACACACGGTACTAGTTTGTCTGGTCTGGATTAACTGACAGAGAACGACACGGAACAAACCGCCGCATTCCAACGGTTATAAACGTTAGCTCGAATGCTAAATTCGACCGTTTTTTCTTTACATTAAAACGCTCTCCTGCTCAGCATTAGCAGTCAACGGCAGCGGCAGAGTCTCCATTTTGTTGTTTGTTCCTTTCAAATACAGCCCTAAAACATATTTGACCGCAGTTCTGTACACAAAAACACCTGCGAGCGAGTCATTTTTTATTAGCCTTTTTTCTTCAGTGGCAGTTATAGAAGATATTGCCCCCTGTGTCTATCTTGTGTTTGCCATTTGGGTAAATGCAAGCGGCAGATTCCACACGAAATAATATGGCGATTTAGCGACATAAAGCCATTAGCAGGCACGTAACAACCTCCTACCGTGTGTACGGAGGTTAGTATATTTGTTTACTGTATGTAACGCAATGATTTGATTAAATGAGCGGTGGAAATAGGTATGAGCTCGTAACGAAAGTGCGGCTAGCATCGGAGGTGGGCAAGCCGAGCGGTGTATTGTGGGAGAGACAGGAGCTACAGACCAGAGGCACACAATATGTGTTGGCTCTCGCCGAAAAGGAGGCAGTATTCTTCAAGCTAAATCATGTAATGTAAGCGGCGAAAGGAAAGCGATTTTCATCAATTAAAAGAAAAATCACTCGATAGGACGAACCATGTCCAAGCCAGGCGAGAGAAACAGATTGAACGAGGACCATGGCAGAAAGCAGAGTTCAAGTAAGCTTGTTCTTTTTTTCCTCTTTCTCCAGCCCTCCTAATGCCTGTTTTCCGTAACTGGGATATACGCTAGATCCCGTTTTTTCGCTCCCTCACTTGGGTTCACCCCTCTGCCACCAAAGTCATGCATCTGTAACGTTTGGCTCTCTTGGAAGAAAGTGTTGGGGGGGCTGGTAACGGGACCGTGTTTTAGTTAGCGCTGCCTGCCTCAACGATAGCTCTCCTCTCCTTGTCGTTTCAGGTTTGGCGAACGGCATGGACAGTCATCCCGTCTGCGGCTCGGCGGAGAAGCGGAGTCACCACTGGAGAAGTTACAAGTTGATTATCGACCCGGCGCTGAAGAAGGGATCACACAAACTGTATCGCTACGATGGACAGACTTTCAACATGCCCGTAAGTGGACCGCCTTTGACGGCGGCGAAACGGGGCTACAATAGTAACCGAGTAGCCGACCTCCATGATGGGTTACAATGTGGCCGTGTTGCCGTGGCCGTGCCACGGGCATGCTCCAGCACCTCGAACGGTGTTTTTCGGAGGTGTTGATGTGAATCGTCCTGTTTGCGCAAAACTACTTTGCAACAAGTTCTGCTCACATGTGAAGTTGTGAATGGGATGGATAACAGTATTGTGCACCCCTCCTCCTCCCCTCCTCTCCTCTCCTACAGAACCCGGGGATACCGCCGGTGGACATCGTCCGAGACCCGAGGATCGGTCGTCTGTGGACTAAATACAAAGAGACGGACCTACCGGTGCCCAAATTTAAGGTATATCCTCTTTCATTTGAGAGAAGTGGGGCTGTCAAAAGTTGCAGACACACCCCCCTCACTCATCTTTGGGATGTGGAGTGAAAGTGTGATAGTCGGAGGGCTCTTAACGCCAAATTAACCTGAATCGGATGCATGCAAAGGGCTGATTGGATTTGCATGTTCATAATTACTACTATCCTGACACTGCTGTTCTTATCTGAGCTGTCAGAAATGACCCCCACATGGTGCAACATTAACCGCTCTTTAACATTTAACTCCGTCTTCTTCTTCCCTCCAGATCGATGAGTGTTACATCGGCCCCGTGCCTCCAAAGGAGGTGACATTCGCCAAGCTCAACGACAACATCAGGGAAGGATTTCTTACCGACATGTGCAAAAAATTCGGAGAAATCGAGGAGGTCGAGATCTTGTACAATCCGAAGAACAAAAAGCACTTGGGGATTGCAAAAGTTGTTTTTGAGACCGTGAAAGCCGCCAAAGTGGCCGTGCAGTCGCTCCACGAGACGTCTGTTATGGGAAACATCATCCACGTGGAGCTGGACCCGAAAGGTAAACAAGAGATGCAGCCATTCAACGAAAAAAACAAACGTGTAACCTACATTAATGCTACGATCGGTGAGCTCTGTGCTCTGCTCGCAGTTAGCAAAAACAATACTCAAAACGTGAAAAGCATGCCTTGTTTTGAATTGTTAGGATGACGGCTGTCACGTGTGTAAATTTACGTTTGCGTTGCCTGGTAACGTGGGGTAATTGAATTTCATTGAATGTTGGCCTTGCTCCCACAAGCCCAGAGCTGAGGGTGCTGTGTACTCCCACTGTGCATAATTTCAGCCTTGTAAACAAACACAAACCAATCTGTCAGAGTCCGACTACCCCTTCAGATCGTCCCCGTTGAGTCACATTTGAACGGAAAATACAAATTTGAGTTAGTTTATCCATCAGTAACACTGTTAAGATGCAACTTTAATTCATATCAAGACAGTGTTTTTATTATTTGATTGTTTAATTCTTATTTAATTACAATATATGTGCTGTGTTCTTGAATTATTCCCATGTTTTGCATTTTGTGTGGCACATGTTGAGTCTTTAAATAGGCACGTGTTATTATTACATCTATCCATCCCATAATGTGTCTGATTACTATATGTACATCAATATTTATTATTGCCCAACACAATTGAGTTTCACAGTTAACAATGCATATGTGTTTTGTAAAGCTAGTATACTGTGTGTCAGTCTCTACAAAAATGCTTAGATTCAGGTTCATCTAACTGCTGTTATTTGAAGTCGTGCCACATCAGTTTTAATAAATCCCGCTGGCATTAAGTCTGCTTTATAGGCTTGGCATCAGACCCACACATGTTTACCATTCTGCAGGTGAGAATCGCCTCAGGTACTTCCAGCTCCTGATGAATGGCAGCTACACTCCGAAGACTCTGCCTGTTGGTGGAGAGGAGGCCAGGGAAGTTTCTCCTCGCAGCCTGGCAGAAGCCTTACTGGTAAGGCTTGTTTATTCATGTTCATGGGGGGGGGTTATGTGAAATCAGTCCCTTAGCTGTGACAGTAGGAGTTAGATAATAATATGATTTAACCTCTACAACAGTTAGTAAACTGTAACTAAGCTGACATCCTTATCTGTAATCCATTTTATCAGTGCAGTAGGTGGTCGAGTAGAGCAGAGGAAATGTTATCCAGACCCTTGCCTGTGGACTGAAAATCACAAAGCTCATTGAAACGTGCACTTTGGCCTTGTGGCATGAGATCGCCCAGACATTGTGTCCAGATACTCTGAGACACTGTTGCTCTTTGCAGGTGTAAACAGTGAAGTGAGTCATCTGGGGTGGGGGGGGGGGGGGGGTCATCCAATTATTTAGCATGACTGCAACCTTACAACCTAACGACATTCTCAACAAAATGTCAGGGGTCTTAAGCTTGTTTGAGATGTGATTGTATCAGTGTGACACCTTGAGTCATCCCGGTCCTATTTGTGTCCTTTTCAGGCCTGCGAGCCCATCCGCAGGTTGTCGGAGAGCAGCGTGTCCGCTGTTGGAGGTACACTGCCGCCCAGCAGCTCCACCACTCCTCTGTCCCTTGAGACGGGTTACTCCAGCCTAAGGCAGGACACACCACAGTCCCAGGGAACCCCTCATACCCCGCGGCAGACGGGTACGCCGTTCTCTCAAGACTCCAATTTCTCCAGTCGGCAGTCAACGCCCGCGTACCAGTCGAGCCGGCCCGAGAGCTCTGGAAGTTACAAATCTCGGAGGCACGAGAGTAAGTTCCAGGATGCGTACAACCGCAGACCGGAGAGGCCTCAGTACCGCAGCAACATGTACCGAAGCACGACGTCCGAACAAGCTCCCTTCAAACAGCACCAACTCACCCCACCCGAACCTCCGCCATCCACCCCGTCTTTCACGTACACAGCGCCTCCCCCTGCTACGCCCAACTTCAAGTCCGCCTTCTCGCCCTACCAGGCTCCCCTTCCCCCCGCGTTCCCCCCGTCAGAGCCAGCTTTCCATCACTCGACCCAAAGGGAGGGTGAGTACCTCCGACCGCCGCAGCCGCCTCTGGCAGCTGCCACTGACTTTTTACCCGTCAAGGAGAGGCCAGAAACTCCTCCGATCCCTGAGCCACCACCGGAGCCCGTGGCCCATCCGACAACCCCTCCTCCACAAACGCCAGAGCACTGCCCTTCACCCGGCTCCCCCGCACTGGATCCAGAGCGAAATAGCCTGGATTCCCGCATCGAGATGCTCCTCAAGGAGAAAAGGACAAAACTGCTGCCGTTCCTGGAGGAGCGAGACTCAGACACTGAGGTGCGAATGGAGGGAAGTCCGATTTCCTCTTCGTCCTCTCAGCTATCCCCAATCCCCCCTTACACGAGCGGCTCCCAAGGTGGCCAGCAAAATTCCCGTCCTTCTAGCACAGGCTTGGAGGACATCAGTCCGACCCCACTGCCAGACTCGGAAGATGAAGAGCCAATTCCCGGAACTGCCTCCTTGCTCAAGAGGATCAGCTCTCCTGTTCAGGAGAAGATGAGCAACAGTGACCTCAAAGACGGACATTTTCGAGGCCACACTCCCACTGATAAAATGGACACGGTAAGACACAGATGTTTGCATGTTTAAAATAAAAATATACATATTTCTATATGTTAAACTGGCGCCGTAACGTGCCACATGTAGCCAAAATGAACAGTTATCAGCAGTCTTGATGAGCTGATAGTAGCACGCTGCCGATGTTTACTCACAGCTGTGAACGACGGTTACACGAGGGACACAGGAAGTGAAGTCTAGTTTCAGTGCAAGCTGGTTGTAGTAGACTTTCCCTTTTGCCTCACAACAGGCTGAAGGTACAGCAAAAAAGGTGTTTGCTGTTTGACTTCACTGCTGTTTAATTTGTGCAAAGAACAAATACGACATTAAAATGACTTTGTCGGAGGACTACCACGTTAAAAAAAGGTGCATTTTCTTAGCACAGCAGTCTCTGAACAAACAAATAGAGGATTTAAACTTCTCTGTCAGCTGCAGGTGAAAGTTTTGAGTGGTGAATGAATGTTTTAGACGAATAACTCGCAGCCCCACAAATACCTTCACATTCATATGAAGTTGATCTCCTTGTTTGAAGTCACAGTAACACCATCTGGCCTGTGTTGTTGTATTTCTACACTATGCGCTGCGCTTTGAAAGGAGAAATAAGAGCCGCTCTGCTGTTGGGGAATTGAACACTCTTGTTTCCTCTTTCTAACACTCACCACACACTCACACACACACGCACACACACACACACACACACACACACACACACACACACACAGAGGAAAACACAGTTTGGCTGTTGGCCCCATTCAGCACCTCACTTCCTGGTTTTGCTGAGCCTGACGGTCAGGATTGGCCTCAGCGTCTCGTGTCTCACATTTCAAGTTATCACAAAGCGAGCACTGCAAACAGGTCATTTGGGTAACGATGCCACTCCCATGCTGAGTTTACTCTACTTAGTTTCCTTTCTGCAACGGCCGGGACAGAGATTCTTTTATAATAAACAGCAGGGAAGTCTTGCACAAAGTCTTGCATTCATATTATCTGCTATGGTTTTTAGGAATAAACAGTTTGATGCCTTGAGCAAACAGCGCTGTTTGGAAACACGCTGACCAGCGACATGGGTCAGTTGTGTTTGGCTGTGCTAGTACGAATACTAAACTTTGAACTCAGACCGGCCCATAAATCATCTGCTGACTTATTTTGTATAACTCAGTGGGTATCAAACCTCCAGTACTTTTTGGAATTGACCAAACTGTGTCCAATCTAGTGTTTAGTGTTTAATTATTCTTTGATCAGATATTTAGTGATTTAAAGTTCTTGCAGGGCTGTTTGTTAAAACATTTAACATTTCTTTTGTATTTTTCAAAGATATCTAAAAAAAATTATTATTACTAAAACTTTTTTTGAACTATTACACATTTTTAAAATTATTCCCATATTTAATGCCAAAGCAAAAGCAGATTAACAAAATATTCATACTCTTACAAAATAACCACTTACTATCTTTTTTTCCTGAGCTTTTTGACCTCATCTCAAAGTCTTCAGAAGTACATGGCGTTCGCTCAGTTGTCATGGAGATGAAAGAGGCAGATAATTGTACTTGTGCAACCTGTGAAATTGATGTTGACCTCGCATGGTCCTGACAACGCTGTCCCTCTCCTTGCAGAGTCATCAGTCGTCAGGAGAGGACATGGAAATCTCTGACGATGAGATGCCGGGGACTCCGATCACCGGTGGAGACTGTGGCAAAGGCATTGTCGTCAATTCCGCCGTGTCCCCGATGCAGACCATTTCCATCCCTCCCCCCGGCTTCCCCCCTCTCCCACACCAGGCCGGCTTCGCGATCCCACACCACCACCTGCCTCCTCACTCTGCCGTCCCGGGACATCACGCTCACCTGGCCAGTCATCCCGGAGTGCATCCGCATATGCTGCCACACATGGGTCCCTTCACTCACAGCATGATGCCGCTGATGCAAATGGAGCTGATGAACTGCTTACGGTGGGAGCAGTGGAGCACCGTCCCCATGTCCTTCCAGATGCAGCAGCAGATGCTGAGTCGCATGGCTCAGACCAGAGGGCCCTATCCTTATCCACATTTTATGGACAGTGGTGCGACCGGGCCTTTCGGGGGACCCTACGCGCCTCTGTCTATGGGTGCGACGCCTGCTAGCGGCGCAGGAGCACCGGGACAACAGTGGCAGCCCAGTATACCAAAGTTCAACCCTACTGTTCCTCCTCCTGGATACGAGACTAAAAAGGAGGATCCCCACAAGGCCACCGTTGACGGTGTGCTGCTGGTTATCGTCAAAGAGCTGAAGGCCATCATGAAGAGGGACCTCAACCGCAAAATGGTGGAGGTGGTGGCTTTTAGAGCCTTTGATGAGTGGTGGGATAAGAAGGAGCGCTCAGCAAAGGTAAGTTATTCATCTCAGCTTCCAAGATACAAAAACAGTGTTAGTTACAGGAGCACAAAACAACCTCTGTATGTAGTTTTAGTTAATCTCACAAGAAACCTGCGTTACTAGTGTCATAAAAACTATTTTTGACAGTTGTTTGACTAAAAAAAAGGTTTCTCAACATTTTACTTCAGTCTGTCTGAAGATTGTGTTGCTGTGATGAATAGTGGTGAAAAGATGACTCAATTAATCAAGTAAATTAAACAACAATTTTGATCATTGTTGATGAATTGATTTGATTCTGGTTACAGATGTTTTATATTGTGTTGATTTAACAGCTTTTGAGTTTTGAACAGTTAATTGGACAAAACAACAGAGTTCAGACGTTTCCTTTGGCTCCTCTGGCATTTTATTGACTAAACGATTAATCAACCACATGGACGCATTTACATCTGAAGCGGGATGAATATTGATCAGTCACAAAAAGCTCTGATGGGTGACCCGTCTCTATTGTTCAGTGTAGATACATTGTTCAATTAAATAACTACCTGGTATTAAACACCATATTGTTTTGTTTCCCAGGCGACTTTGACTCCAGTGAAGGGTACAGAGGGGAAGGAAGAAGAAAGACCCAAACCCAAAGAGACGATGGGTTCAAGTCTGCTGGAGAACTGGAACAAGGGCGAGGGGCTGGGCTACGAGGGGATGGGCCTGGGAATCGGTTTGCGGGGAGCCATCCGCCTCCCGTCCTTCAAGGTAAACCTTTAAATGTTTCTTTTAGTAAACACGGACAAGCAGGCAGTCACTTTTATTCTCTACCAGTTGCTCCGCCGGTTGGTGTTTAATGGTCGCATGCTGTGTTCAGGTGAAAAGGAAGGACCCACCTGAGGCTGCATCGGCAGGGGACAACAAACGAGCCCGACCTTCAACTCCAGTGGACGACGAGCTGGAGGATGAAGGTAACCCTCTACTATGAACACAGCAGACTACACACTCATTGGTTTGCCCAGCAGCTCATTTATCTTCGGTTCTTCTCTGTCAGACCGAGATCGAGACCCGGCTGAGCTCCCTTTGGACGATTCCAAAATAGACGCCGACGGTACATCAGCGAAGCGACGGCACTCGCGGCCACATGCACTGGACAGCGAGGGAGAGGAGGAGGAGGCGGACACCTCAGGGAAGGAGGAAGAGTCGTTGTCGGACAGAGAAGAGGAGCCTGATGAAATAGAGGTGACCGATCGGCTGTCAGGCAAAGTAAGCCCTTTTAAACACCTTTAACTGTGTTTGTATCTTTCACATGTTGTGCACTCTGAATACATTTTTATACCTGCGATCATTTCTTAGGAAAGTGGTGACGAGGAGGGTGATGATGAAGACGAGGGAGACTCATCCAGTGAGAGCGCCTCGTCGGATTCTTCTGATGACGGTACTTTAAATATCAGACAGAAACAGCTGGCAGGTTTTTTCGTCTGTTTCCTGCAATTTATCATTCCCTCGCTTCGTTTCTTGCAGAAGCCGAGAGTTCAGCTTCTTCGAAGGCCAGCTCCGACTCCTCTGGAGAAAGTTCAGAGTCCTCTGAGTACGAGCTAAGCTCGGAAGAGGAAGAGGAAGAGGATGAAGAAGATGTGGTGGCAGGACAAGATGTGGAAGACGAAGGCAAAGAGACCAAGACCTCCTCGTCTTCTTCGTCTTCTTCAAGTTCGTCTTCGGATGAAGAGGAGGCGAAGGCAGAGACTAAAGCACTAAGCCCTCCTGCGAGGACAGTCCCAGAGGACAGGGAGGAGATCAGCAGCAAGCCCAAACGCAGACCTCCTAGTCCTAAGGAGGAGGTGGAGGACGTGAAGCCGCCGTCACCCAAAGGCATCCCAGGTGAGTGTCTGCTCCCTTTTTCTACAGGCATCATGTTAAAGTGTTGATGTTGGTTAAATGAAACGAACGTTTCTTTTCTCGTAGTCAAAGAGCCAGACGTCAGCGTGGACGCCAAAATTCTCATCATGAAGTCTGAACCCCAGGACCCTGTAGCGAACCTTCGACCACCCACCCCCACAGGTGCCCTGCCCGACAGCGACCAGGAGACAAAAGCCAAAGGTAAATCAGAGCCTGAGGAAGTACCCTGCACCCCCGGTCGATTAGTCCCATCCCGCTTAGATGCAAACACACCTGTCCCCAAATCTGCCTCTGCATCTTTAATGCACCTCCCTCTCCCTCCTCATCCGGCAGTAGAAGGTCGCTCCCTCCTTCATCCACCCCCTGGTCCCCTGCCTGACCTCCCTCAGCGAGCCAGGCTCCCGACAGACGAGGATATCCCCCGCACGCCGGGCAGGGATCTGTTGGGGCGTACCGGAAGTCTGGGTAAGTCCCAGAGCACGGACACGGTGCCCATCACACCGGGTAGCGATGCTCCACTGACGGGCAGCAGCCTGTTGCTTAGCTCCCCTCACATCCCTGGCAGCCCCTTTTCCTACCCCGCACAGTCCCCTGTTCTTAGTGCTGGAGTCCCCCGTACTCCAGGAAGAGACTTAACCTTCACCCCTGTCTTCCCTGACCCCACAGCACTAACTCTTAATAGGAAAATATCCTCTGAGAGCTTGGACGATAGACCAGTTTTTAAGGAACCCCCCATCAGTGCCCTACCAAACCAAGCCCTTTCAGCTGGAACAGAGCATTCAGCCAGTGTGCCTGAAGATCTGCCCGCTGGTCTCACTGTAGATGTCCCTGTGCCATCAGATACTGCCCCATCGAAGAGAAAACCTGGACGACCCAAAGGCAAAAAGACCCCAGCTGTCTCTGTAGGCGATGAGTCTTTGGAGCTCTCGTCTGAGTCCACACTGCTGCCTCACGACGCACACCTCGCTGATCTATCCATGCAAAGGCTGTCTGCCAAGTCCCCCGACCACCCAAGCCTGGACTTCCGGGAAAGAGAGCTGGAGCCTCAGACGGTCTTGCCAACAGACGACTGCTTCCTGCCCTACGAAGAAGAGGCGCCCGTGGCCGTGAAGCCTACACGGAGGCCGAGGCGAGGCTGGGAGGAGTTGCTGCTGGGCAGCCTGTCCCCGGTCACCTCGCCTCCACGGCCGTACTTCTCCCCGCGCACCGACTTCGAAGAGATGACCATCCTGTACGACATCTGGAACGAAGGTATCGATGAGGAGGACATGCGTCTTCTGCAGATCACCTATGACAAGATGCTCCAGCAGGATAACGGCAACGACTGGCTCAACGACACGCTCTGGGTCAACCATCCTCATATCCTTTACTGCTTAACTTTGAGTTTTACACCAAATGTTCTCAATAATATTCATCTTTACGCTTTATGTCACTCAGTTCAGTTGTTTTACTGTGTGTCTCAAATAGCAGCTCCCTCTGGTGGTCGAAATGAGGAACTTTTTGGCTTGTATTGATAATCTGTTGAGCTTCCAGAAGTATTTTGGTATCTCAGCTGTGGTTCAAGGCTGTTTAAGTTTCTTCCTTGACTCCCCTGCACCTACCAACATTCCTGGCGTGAAGAAGAAGAGAAGGGACGACGGCATGAGGGATCACATGACCGGCTGCGCCCGAAGCGAAGGATACTACAAGATTGACAAGAAGGACAAGATCAAGTATCTTCAGAGCACGAAGCTGCAGTCGGAGGAGCCTCCAGTCGACACACAGGTGGGCTACAGGGAACAGATCATGATGCTCGACTTCTTTGCTAACTCTTGCTGATCACACCTAACTCTCCGTATTCTCTCTGCAGGGTATGAGTATTCCTGCACAGGTCCACGCCTCTACCAGAGCTGGCTCGGAGCGGCGGTCGGAGCAGCGACGTTTACTGTCCTCGTTCGCATGTGACAGTGACCTGCTGAAGTTCAACCAGCTGAAGGTAAACACAAACCAGCCGGACTTTGCCACGGTTGGCAGACAGTCGTCATTTCAAGAAGTCATCTTAAATGTTAGTTTTCCTGACGCTTTGCTCCTTTTTTCTCTTCTCAGTTCCGTAAGAAGAAGATCAGATTCTGCAAGTCGCACATCCACGACTGGGGTCTGTTTGCTATGGAGCCCATTGCTGCTGATGAAATGGTGATCGAGTACGTGGGGCAGAACATCAGACAGGTGAGTGACATCTGACAGTGTTTCTCAAACTTTTTACACAACATACCACCTCAGAAATCAGCTGATCAGCTACAGACAGTTCATGCAGGAGGAGGTTTATTCCTAACAGGAAGGTTATTTATTGTTGACTGTTGTTGAATGCTGAACAAAACTGGTTCAAGAACCAGAAAGCCTATCTGGTGATCTGCACCTGTCTTCCTAATATTTCCTGTTTGGAGCCACGTTTGCAGCATTTTTTTTTTAACCCTCGCTTACTATCTCATGTCACATTTGAACTAATCACGGCCGTATGCACACTCTGTGTGAATGAACATGTTTATGTATCAGGCTGATATTTACACGTGAAACTTATTTTTATTTATTTTATTTTCAGCGACCACCTAGTTTAATTTCATTCATAATGATGTTGATGGTTTGTATCACTCCCTCCAGGAAATAAGCGACACTACAGATGGATTTATTTCCTTTTTTTATTATTATTATTATTATTATTATTCCTTTATTTCCTCTTAACTGGACTTCACCGTCTTCAATCCACCAAACTGTTACAGGACAATATACAAAATGGACATACATTCATTTAACATAGATAATTATGACAAAACAAACGGAAATAAACGTACCTCGCTGGCTGCACACATCCTAGAGGGAGTGCATCGTCTTAAACAAAACAAAATCTTCAAAAAATGTCACTTTGAATCCCTTAAATGCAGCTTACATGCTTTCTTTGGTAACAAAAATTAGTTCCCACCTTGTGCACAAAACAAATCAAAATTCATGAAATAAATTCTATAAATAATATATGTACCTATCCTCCGAGTACGACTACAGGAATATCAAGTAGCACCAGTGGTAATAAAGTTTGAGAACCAGTGCTCTAGTTCAACGAGGGGTCAAGGTTCAAAATGTGAATAGTTTACTCAAGCATTATTTATTCATTTGGACCGCCACAAGCCACTACCGAGGTGGAAACTACTCCACACTACTTATGATCATCATAACCAATGAGTAACACAGGCAACTAACTCTGTACAACTGCTTCCTCATTCCTTATTCAGGAGTACGGGGATACAACCAAACTTTGACTCTTGGTCTGTCATAAAAACACATAAGAAATGGTTACAACCAAGAATGGTGGCTCATTTTGCCCATGAGCAAGTCCGACAGTAGAGACTGAGTGGATTTTTTTATGTCACAGGAAAAGTTATTAGTTTAATTTTAAAGCTGTCAAAACCTCGAACACATGGATGACCAGGGGAAAAACTGAATATGACTTATGTAGGGAACATAAACAAGTTTAATACTATCCAGCCAACCTTTATGATTGATTGAATAATCATAATAAACTTTATTTATCTAGCACCTTTCAAAAAGTCAGCTAAAGACCTTTTTATAAGTGTTTTTTTTTTTTTAATAAGTCTGCAGCCCTGATCTTGTCAGGCAGGTCAATCTTTGTGTTTATATCTGGACCGTGGGACAACCAGGAATGAAGCATCTGAGGACCTCAGGGAGCGAGGGGACATAGGGCACTAAAAGTTCAACTAAATAACTCGGGGTGCTCTCGGGGCTTTAAAAAGTAATCAGTAAAATCTTAAAATCTACTCTGGTAGCCAGCGTAAGTGAGCTTAAAACTTGTGGGATGGAAGGACGTGAACATTTCTCAGCTTCTGGAGAGTGGCATGCCAGGAAAAGTTGAAGAACCACTGCTGTAACAAGTGATCTTCCATTGGCAGGTGATTGCGGACATGCGGGAGAAGCGCTACGAGGAGGAGGGCATCGGTAGCAGCTACATGTTCCGCGTCGACCACGACACAATCATAGACGCTACCAAGTGTGGCAACTTCGCCCGTTTCATCAACCACAGCTGCAATGTAAGGCAACATCTGGCTTCAGGCTTTCTGTGCCACATACACGAAACCGAAACAAGCAAACATGCTAATTGTTTTTTTTTTTCTTTCAGCCCAACTGTTATGCGAAGGTCATCACAGTGGAGTCTCAAAAGAAGATCGTGATCTACTCCAGGCAGCCGATTAACGTCAACGAGGAGATCACGTACGACTACAAGTTCCCCATCGAGGACGAGAAGATCCCCTGTTTGTGTGGGGCGGAGAACTGTAGGGGAACGCTGAATTAACGTCCATTTGAGGTCAGTCCTCTCCAGGGTGTAGAAGTGCTGTCCTCAAACTTCATTCAAGTTTCCCGCCCCCCACCCCCAAGACATGCACGTGTCGAGACCCCGGACGAGGAGGAACCGAAGAGGGAAACCCACGTAGGTCGTCCGGATAGGGTTCAGCTACCTGTACGGCGCTCTTCACATATTTAACTCTAGATTGTTTACGATTTATGGTGCTCTTGAAATGAAAAACGCATAGTTTTTTATGTCTGCTAGTGACCCAGAATTTATGAAACACTTGACTTGCTGGTGCAGCATTTCCTCCGCGCCTCTCGAGGTCGGTCGGACAGTATTTCAGCATGGTTCCTTCCACAGTTTGACACTTTTTTTTTTTTTCTCCCTCCCCTTTGTGTCATTAGTCTCATAAGCTTCACGTACACCACACGTGGTACAAAAAGAAAAACAAACCCAACACAGACTCAACATGTTCAGCTGCTTACTAACGCTGTTGAGATGCACAAGCCCGCCAGGAAAACACCTCTCTGTAGTGGGGAGGGAACACGTGGTCGGCACTCCCTGAGCAAGATGGCAGACGACGCCTGTTTCGGATGGCGGCGGCGGCGGCGGCGTTCGCGGCCCGCCACGGACTGCAAACCCTGCTTTCTCGCTCCTACCTCCTTGGAAATAAATCAAACTGATGAAAAAAAAAAAAAAAAACATTCAACAAAAAATTTAATCCTGCCACAAAATCTGGAATATTTGGACGTCACACCTGCTTTCACCAGCCAACGACGGATCATGCTGCTTCCTTCTTAGTTTATGCAAAAAGTTACAGATGACGTGCAAAATTTGTATTAATGATTTTCCAGTGTTTTCCAGTTTTGTTTAGGTAGATCTCCTCTCGCTTGATCTTCAAAAAAAAAAAAGGACACTATATCTGTTTGTTTGTTTGTTTGTGTGAGTGAATGTGTGATCGAGAGAATTAATCAACATATCTAAGTGTATGTAAATGTGAGCGCACTGCCCCCTGCAGGCCACAGACCAATCATGCAGAGCAAGAAAATGAGTTCCTGATTTCCATCCACCCGGCAGCGTTTGGGGAAAAAAAAAAAACATGTCAAACTAAGTTTTCAGCTTCGGAAGAGATCATTATTTCTCATTTTCTAAGTGCCATATGAATGTGTAACTGTCTTTGTTTAACCCGAGCAGGCAGGTGACGGTTAGAGACGTCTGTGTTCACATGCATGTGCAAAGATGCTGCCTATGTTTTGTTGTTTTGTTTTTTTTTTCACCTCTGTTGGTGTTTTCATGGTGATGTGTCGTCTGTCTCCTCCTCAACTGCAGCAGTTATTACTCTATTACCAGTGTTCAATGTTTCCCGCGAGACAAGAAGTGTTTCTACGACCTCCTCATCCCGCGAGGGTCTTATTATTGAGATAAAAATTATGAATGCACTCGAGGTTTGCTCACGCCCTCTCTTAGCCAATCAGTTGCCCCCCCCCCCTCCTTTTTCAAGACCAAGTCAGTCATTGCTTTTCATTCAGTTGGATCGGTTCTTTCTTTTTTTCACCAGTGATGTTTATATTGTATATGATTACTTGTACAGAAGATCTAAAGCTCTTTTTTCTTTTTTTTTTTAATCTTCACAGGGGTAACACTTTTAAAATGCATCTCTTTCTCTCTCTCTCTTTTTTTTTTTTAACGAAAGACTGAGTATTTAAAAATATTTTCAGGGATCTGTAAAAGAAATCTGAGGGTTTAAAAGGTTGTTTATTTAAAAAAAGGAAAAGAAAAAAAAAAAGGTCCACTGTGTAAAAGGAAAAAGTCTCCACCTCCCTTTTTGAAAGATTGTTTCTTGTAGAAACGTCTTCATTTTTCTGCCCATTTTGCTTTGTAATCCTAGAATATGTAAATACTGTAACTGTGAATAACTATATAAATATATAAATATATATATATTTTTGTTCCCTGGGATTTGCTACACGAACACAGCTCAGAGATCTATGTAACATATGAGGCGAGCGATGAGCTGGTAGCAGGAAATTCAGCTTGTGTCAAGCTTTGTTTTTTTATTTTCTGTTGTAAATTCTATGAAAAGTTGTTTGCGGTGTGGAGATAATAAAAAAAAAACAAAAAGGTGCAGAATCGGCATGAGAAGAAGACGCATCAGCCTGTTTCTCATGTCTATTTATTACACGACAAATGTATGAAAAAGGAAAAAATGGAAATAAAGCAATTTTGCATACATCCATAAATCGTGGTTGTTTTTCCTCGCAGCGCGATACGAGAGGTGACGTTAAATTAAAATGGATTTATTCGGCGATGGATGATCATTTGAAATGCTGAGTTTTCATGAATGGGAACAGTAAGCAGCAGCTGACCGAACAATGACTGACTGTGTCAGGCCAGTTTGATCATGTGATCCACTGTCCTCTGACAAACACAGCCAGTATGCATCGACCGGTACAGTTTATAACAAAATGAGCAGGACATATCCGATTACAAAAATGTGACAGATAAATAGATCATTTATTGATCCCGAGGCAAATTCAAGCATCCAGTAGCAGCATGAGAGTAAACAAACATTAAAAAATTTCCAAACAGGTAGAGGGAATGAGAAACTTATTGGCTATTTTTACCAAATATTCTTCGATATGAATCCAAATGAAACACTTCAGATAAAAGAAAAAATGGTCAAATTAAACGAGGACAGCAAAACGTGAGAGGAAATATGTACAGAAGCATATCAGGAAGGAAGGTAATAAGAAAAATAAAATAAATGAGGCCCACACACTCAGATAAATGCTGGAGGAGCTGTTGGACACAAATCATATTTTTGGACATGCCCTAAAATCGAAAAAAGGTTTTTGAGGCACTTGAAAAAGTGTTTCTGCAAAATGTAATAAAAGACGGGGCGCCCTGGTAGCTCACCTGGTAGAGTGTGCACCCTGTGTACGAAGGCTCAGATAAAATAAACCAATTTTTCAAATATTTCATGGGTAAAAGGTCAAATATTCTATTATTCTATACCAATCCAAGACTGTTGGTCGCTTATTTGAAATCCATACAGTTTGTATAAAGCTGCAAACTTCCTTACTACACCTGAGACATAGAGCTGACTTCTTTGGGTCCATCGTATGTCTCAGGTGATATCTGAAGGCGATGCAGCAACTTGAATTGTTACATATGGATATGTCACATATATCTATCTCTGTGGCTTCATCTATTACCACCCCAAGGTCTTGAGCCCACGTTTGCCTTACCGGACTTGTAAAGGGCCTCATAGCATCATCTTACTACAGACTTGTTGCTGTGTGTTTTGTATAGCAGTTGCTCAGCTGGAGAGTTTGTTTCTGGATGAAGCTTCTCAAATGGCATCATTCTGTCTCCTTCAAATAAGTCACTAAGCCAGTCATCTTGCCCAAAATTGTGCAGTTGATGTTCAAAGATTTAAATTTTCTTCTTCTCCTTTCTTGTTTTTTTTCGATTACTCTTTCAGCCGTCAAGGTGAAGAGGAGGCAAACTCACTCAGAACATCTGCTGAGAATGTTGTGCCGCTCAAATCTTTTCTTACTTTTCTCTAATGTTTTTTTTTTTCTTGTGAAACACGCGATAGTGGCGTTAACAGTTATCCGAGTAAACCAAAGGTTTCAGGGAGGAAATTTGCTCATGAAAATGACAATATTTTTGTTGTAATCCTTTCAAATCATCGGTTGAAGACACATTCAAGTCTCAGGTTTTAACCTGGTAGATGGTAACTTTCTGTAATTGACTGTAAGTCTCGAGCACAAACCTAAAGTCTACGCCTCTGCTGATTTCACACAATCACCTCCTCCTGTTTGGTTTCAGCGAAAATCTGCAGCCTGACGTCACCTCCACCAAACCTGGCATAGTCCAGAGAGAGAGAGAGAGAGAGAGAGAGGCTTACAGTGTGTGTGTGTGTGTGTGTGTGTGTGTGTGTGTGTGTGTGGTCCGCCTGAAGGCCACGACAGGAGGAGGATGGTGTGATCTCAGGCAGAGAGGATGGATGAGGTAAACACACACTTCCACATCCAGTGATGTTTTGTTGGTCATCTTTCCCTAAAGAGGCCCTGTCATGGTGTTGTGTTTTTTAGGCTGTGCGGTGTCACAGATTGTTTCTTTCTGCCTGCTGAGTTGTTAGACGCACATTTACAACTCCCTTTTTGCATAATAGCCTCACCAAACAGAGCGAAAAAAGCAAAAACAACAGTGTGACGCAGTAGAGTAGGTTGTGCATGTTTATTGTTTGAATACAGGAAATATTATAATAGACAGAAAATAAAGAAAAGTGAACTGACATTCAAGAGTCAAGCCATATCTAATACTTCTTTCTTGCAGGTGTTTTTGCAGTCGTTCAGTGTAGCCAAGGTGCAGACTTCTTTACATGCTGGTGGCAAATATGCAAATGGCGCACACGCTCAGAATAGTTTGCATGCTGGATGCAGGAGAGTCGACTCATTAGCAGACAATTACCTCCACTTTAGGTCTTTTATTAATGAGCTGTGTTTCCCTCAGTTGGCCTTTTGCACAGCACAGACTTATAGCAGGAAAACCACAGGTGTTACTAATGATATTACCAACAGCTGTGTTTCATTTAAGTCAGTCAGTGAGCAGCGTGCATGCAAAACAGTACAACTCATGAAACAGGTGAAGCAGAGCTCTCATTAATATTATTAATTGAGCCTGTCATGTCAAAATGCCAGTGAAAAAGGCCTATTATGGGATTATGTGCGGGCTTTGAGATTATAGCTGTAAAGATAACTTTCAATTTCTCTTCTATTGAGTTCACTTTATAAGACGTAACAAGATGAGTTGATGCCCGCCCGATACGAACGTACAAACCCACAAAAACAGATTTTCCCTTTCTTTTTGTACATGCTATTAGCACCTTTCCTCTAGCACCATCATGTCAACATATCAATGTGTCCTATACTTTGTTTTATGACCAAATACCTGCCAAACCCTCATGACAACTAGCTGTTCTTTGTACTTAACGCTAATTAGCAAATGTTAGCATGCTAACATTATCATTTTCAGCATGTTGGCATGCTAATGTTAGCATTTAGTAGCCGCTAACATGGAAGTAGATTTTTTTTTACTCTAACTTGTTTACTATACTTTGTTTTATGACCAAATACCTGCCAAAAACTAAAAACATCCATCTGTGCTTTGTATTTAGTGCTGGTTGGCAAATGTTAACATGCTAACATACTAAAATAAGATGCTAAATCTGCTGCTAACATACTAAAATAAGACGCTTTTATTTTTACTTTTAGCACTCTTAAATTTTAATATTTGTGTAGTTACACAAATGCAAACATGGCTGCCATCATAAAACACATTTCAATGCTACCTAGCACTATCACTGTGAGCATGTTAGCATGCTAATGTTAGCCTTTAGTAGCCGCTAGCACGTCAGTAGACTCTAATTTTTCACTCTAACTAACTTTTAGCACTACGGATGTTTATAGTTGTTTTGTTTTTATCGTGTTTTTATTGTAGTTATCTACGGTATCTGACCCAAAGCTAAATAAAAAGACAACATATGTTAGGATTGTACTATTTCAAGAGTAAGCTATGAGTGCCTCCAGTTATAAATGCAAACATGGCTGCCATCTTAAAACACAATTCAATTCGACCTTTTCTTAATTCACATTAACTGTTAGTAAGGAGATGTATTTTTATGTTTGAATGCACTGATGGAGTTAATCCTGCCGAAAACAATCATGAGACATTTAGTAGCAATTACAGTACTCTTCTTCACAGTTTGTTGAGTGAGTTTTATAAAACTCTACACAGTACCTCAGGTTCAAATATGAGACCTCTCTGACCAGAGAACATCATCTAAAAACATGAATTTGTTTGGTGTTGTAGTGCTTTAATGATTTGGACTTGACGCTAAAGTCTGGAGATGAAGCTTCCCAGCAGGATTATTAGAAGCAGATGCAGCGACACAGCTGACCTGAAGGGACAACCGGCCGTCCCTGTGAGGAGTTTGGCATCTTTGGAAACCGAGACGATGCGACTGAAGGTCGGGTGGACGTGTCTGAAGTTGTTCTGCAGTGGTGTCACCTGCTCTGCATCCTCCTCCGTGGAGAAGATCTGTGAGGTAAACTGAGCCAGCTGAGGAGGAAATATACAAATCATGTTTATTCACACCACTCTGGAAACCATTTGTCAAAGAAATGACTTAAGGGACATACTTGGGACCACGAGATGTAGATGGGGACTTCATACACAGTCCATACGACCACTTGAGAACATGGAGGGGTGGTGAGGCTGCCGTAATAACGGTAATACTGACTCATGTTGTGCTTCGGCAGAAGGCTCATCAGTGGGAATGGCTTGACTTTAGTAGTTTGGCCTTGGGAAGGATGTACAGTCTTAATTAGAACAAAGTTACCAACAGCAGGTGAGAATTAATTTTCAGAGAGTATCCTCTAACCTTTGTAAGCAACCGAGGACAGCTTCTGTGATATGTGTCCAAAGTGGACGTTGTCTGCATACACAACCTGCAAGAAAAGGACAAAATCAGGATGTATTTGTATCAAAGCAACTTACAAAACAGGGAAATGATCAAGGTACAGTGCAACAAGGACATGTTAGGGCAGCAATAAGTACCACTTGTAGATAGATTTAGCATGTCCAGTTGTTGGTAGTGCTAGAAAAGGTGGTACTCTCTAAAGAGCTGGGTCTTCAAGAGTTTTTAAGGGTAGATACGGACGCCCCTGCTCTGGTTGGAACTGGTTCCACCAACAGGGAACAACAGACAAGAATAGTTTGGACTGCCCTGAGTGTACGGGTGGCAGAGCAAGACGTCTGGGAGGTAGTACAAGCACATGGGTGCAGAACCAGAGACTACTTTGTAGGCAAACATTAGGGATTTGGATTCAATGTGGGCTGCTAGATTTAGCCAGTGGAGCTCGATGAGCAGCAGGGTAACGTGCCCTTTTGGGTTCATTGAAGACCAGGCAGGCCGCCATGTCCTGGATCATCTGAAAGGGTTTCTCTGTGCAGGCTGGGAAGCTCGTCAGGAGGGCGGTACAGTAATCGAGTAGTGAGATGACCACAGCCTGTATCAGGAGTTGGGTAGCATGTTGAGTCAGGTAAGGCCTAATTTTTCTTATGTTGTAAAGCTGCAATAAGTCCTACATAGAATTTAGCATGTCCAGTTGTTGGTAGTGCTAAGAGAGGAGGTCCACTCTGAAGAGCTGGGTCTTCAGGAGTTTTTTGAAGGTAGAGAGGGACGCCACTGATCTGGCAGGAACTGGTAGTGCATTCCACCAACAGGGAACAACAGGTGAGAAAAGTTTGGATTGCCCTGAGCGTACAGGTGGCGGAGCCAGGCATGGTTCATTGGAGGAGTGCTACGGTCGGAAGGTAACATATTCCTGAACCGGAGACTACTTTGTAGGCAAGCTCACTGAGCAGCAGGGTAGCATGTGCCCTTTTGGGTTGATTGAAGACCAGGCAGGCCGCCACGTTCTGGATCACCTGAAAGGGTTTCACTGTGCTGGCTGGGAAGATCGTCAGGAGGGCGTTATGGTTGAGTAGCAAGATCACCACAGCCTGTATCGGGAGTTGCATGTTGAGTCAGGTGAGGCCTGATTTTTCTTACGTTTTAAAATGCGCCCGCAATAAGTACTACATAGGATCAAGGGACAGTTGTAGAGGGGGATAGACTTAGCATGTCCAGTTGTTGGTAGTGCTACGAGAGGAGGTACTCTCTAAACAGCTGGGTCTTCAAGAGATTTTTGAAGGTGAAGAGAGACACCCTGATCTGGTAGGAACCAGTAGGACGTTCCACCAACGGGGAACAACAGATGAGAAAAGTTTGTATTGCCCTGAGCCTTAACAGGCATCATTCATTGGAGTACAACGGTTAGGGTCTGAACCGGAGACTACTTTGTAGGCAAGCTTTAGTGATTTGAGCTGCAGCTGCAGGTAGCTAGCGGGGTAACGTGCCCTTTTGGGTTGATTGAAGACCAGGCAGGCCACCACGTTCTGGATCATCTGAAAGGGTTAGACTGTGCAGGCTGGGAGGGCATTACAGTAATCAATGTCGCGAGATGACCACCGCCTGTATCAGGAGTTGCATGTTGAGTTAGGTAAGGCCTGATTTTATTTAAACTGACATCAATGAAGAATCCAAGAACAGCAAGTCCTGTTGGATCTTCCAAGGCTGCTGTCAAATTCGGATGGATGGACTTCATGTTGACGATGTGCATCTAGAAACCAAAGAGCACAAAGACATTAAGGGAAAGCTGCACTGCACCTGTATGCTGCAACAGTTGGTTGGTGACAGTGTAGAGCTGTCTACTGACCATACTGTACCTCCATCGGGTATCTGCGTCTGTCCACCGTGTGCTCCGACCCATTGGTTGCCGGGCCTCCCCAGTGGAAGTGCAGTTGGATGGTGTGGTACACATCTGGAAGACCTCCACCGCTCACGGACATGCCATTGCCAACCTGCAGCACAACTGGAAGCAACCAGAAACATGTGATCACCAGCACACATGCACATTCACAACAGTGAGTGTATTATACTCACCAGAGTGTCCGTCGTTGCGAAGTGTCCAGTGGCCTGTTTGAATCGCATCGAAGCCCTCCAGATGTAAAGCTTCCAGAGATTCGTTTCTGGTCATGTGATGGTCCAGATTGATGGGAGAATGGTGCTCTTCAAGTAAGGGGTGACAAGACGGGAACATGTCTCCCCATGCATAAGGATCTGAGGAACCATGTAAGAACCAAACACACCAGTGACAGAGAGAACAGAAGACCTGATACTACGAGTGGTTCTCAAACTGGGGGGTCAGGATCTTTCTGAGATGATTATTGTGACAGGAAAGAAGAAAAACATTGAATCTGAAAGTTAATTCTTGACTTTAAAAACAGGTCAAGAAGTTGACACCATAGCTTGTAGCTGTTCTGGAGCTTTTGATAGATCACAAGATCTTCCTCTGCAGATGGATTTTCCCAGTTGTTATTGAATTACAGACTTTAAAGGTTTGTTGTCCATGTTGGTTCAAAAGTTGAGACTGAAAGTTCATTTTGAGTTTGAAAGTAGCCAACAAGGTCCATTTAGTCGCTGTTCCGGAGCTTTCAATCATAACATTCCTATCTTAATATTCCCAATTATCCTTGATATCTACAGTACATTAGTGGTTCTCAACCTGGGGGGTCAAAACCTTTTCGAGATGATTATTGTGACAGGAAAGAAGAAACAGGTGAAGGAGCTGACTGAACAATTTCACCATAAGGTCTATTTAGTATCTGTTCTGGAGCTTTTGATCATATCACACGATCTTCCTCAGCAGGTGAATTTCCCCAGTTGTTATCGAATTACAGGCTTTTAAAGGTTTGTCCTCCAGAGTTGAGGCTGAAAGTTCATTTTGGGAGTTTGGAAAGTAGCCAACAAGGTCCATTTAGTAGCTGTTCCAGAGCTTTCGATCATCACATTCCAAATTTCTCAACCCACCCTGACAAGTCGACTGAATAATTTCATAATAAGGTCCATTTTGTAGCTGTTCTGGAGCTTTTCACAGACACACGATCTTCTTCTGCAAATGTATTTCAATAGTTGATATCGAATGACAGACCTTAAAGGTTTGTCGTCCATGTTGGTTTAAAAAGTAGCCAACAAGGTCTATTTAGCAGCTGTTCCAGAGCTTTCGATCATAACATTCCTATCTTAATATTCTTCCTTTTGTTTTTTTCAACTCCTGTTTCAGTAGTCGAGGTGAAGAAGAGGCAAACCCCATGATATGATCAAAAGCTCTTGTGGGGATCTTATTTTCTTACTTTTCTCTAATCTTTGCCTTTTTTTCTTGCGAAACACTCGATAGTTTTAACCTCTTGAGGTATCATCCAAATGATACAATCAGAAAGGTTTCGAGAAGCTCATCCAACCTCAGACGAGAGGATGTAAGAAGACACTGCTTCATTTTTTGAGAAGCCATCAACCGAAAATAACCCCACAATTTAAAAATGACAGACACTGAACTTTAATTGTACAAAATCATCTAAGTCTATTTCAAAGGAATAAAATCTCACATTGGCTGCTAAATTATTCAAGACCCAGTGGACACACTGCTAATTATTTAAATTATAAGTTTATTCTTTAGTTGCTTTAATTGTTTTAAAATTAAAAAGTATTTCACAGGTTACTTACCACAATGTGGCTCATTGTAACAGTAGTCTTCTGTAATATAAAAACAGCAAAATGTTGGCAAACTTATTTCATTATTTTGAATTTAATTAAAAAAAGAAATAAACATATAAATATATCTTTTGTCGTCTGAGACTGGAGCTGGACCCTCACCTGAATTAACGTGAGAAACAACAATCATCAGGAGAACTGAAGTCCAAATCATGGTAGGATCCCTGCAGCTCAGTGAATCCACACAGGTGTCGGTATCTGAGGTAGACTGAGGATAAAGTGCGAACGTCTTTGCTTAAATAGGAAAAAAAAAAACGGAGAGCGCTGCTGAGTTTTAATTTCTCCTGGTCTGATCAGTGAACCGTGTCATTACCAGTGCAGTGGTCTTTTCTGATCAACAGGCTCATTGATGCAGGACAGCTTCACCCCCCTCCGATCCAACCAACCAACCACCCACCCATCCATCCAACCATCCTCCCCCCTCCTCCCTCTCGCTCTCTCTGGCTTTCTCCAGCTTCAGCCAGCATAGATGCACAGTGACCAGTAACAAGACCCATTCATCTCATGGGAAAGTCAGAGGATGTGCAGCACGCTGAATTACAAGGGACCTATAAGTGTCTCAGCATCATCAAAATGTCATCATTAGAAAATAATCCCTCATATTTCTCTGAGAAATAATATTTTATAAAGGTATAACTCTTCATTTCACATATAAAAGCACACGCATGGTTATGATCAGAAAAATGAAATATATTCTCTGGAAGTCCTTGGAGCAAAATGGGGTTAAATTTTTATGCTTTATGCCAGCTGAAACTTTCAAAAAACCAACCAAGCAGCACATAAATTTGGGATTATGTTGCCAGTTAATATCCTCCACTTGACATATTAAAACTCTGATATCTCCTTTATCCTCAGACACGAGTGTAATGAGCTTGTAAGTGATGTTACACGTCCCTACTGCCTCATAAATTCAATCATCGTCTTGACTGAGCAGCTCAGCGTTAAAAGTGTTACGTCTCTCCCATCCAGGAATAGATCATGTGATTCTGTCACTACTTGGCCCGTGTGAACAAAGCCCCTTTTCTTCAGCGACAATGCTTTCCAAGCAGGGTATCACTATCTCTGCTCTGCCCTGCCCCGCTGCCTTATGAGTCACCGTGAGGTGCGCTATATCCGCTTTCCTTTTTAAATTATTTGAATCTTTTGATTGCCGTGGGTTGGATTCATCCAATCGCCTCCGTCTCGCCGTCGTGGGGATTTCCCCACATCGCACCTTAATCCTTCTTTGACATTTTGTCACTGCTGGCGTAGGAATTTCCTCGACGAAGGCAAAAAGGACATCGTTTGAGCAGCTAAATGTCGTGACTGATGAGGTTCAACGTGGTGCTGTGTTCATACCCACTGACGCATGAGTCGTCCTTCATGGTGCAATTTATTTGGCATTTGATTAGATGTACATCTACCTCAGAAAAACACAAGCCCCCCCCCTGCAAATGAAGCATTTTTTTTTTTTAATTTAAAGGCTATGAAATAAACAATGAAATGAAGCATTTGTTGTATTATACATAAAACATTTCAAAACCAGTAAAATTAGTCGTCACACCACCATAGCACAGAAACTACAGTGTAAATGCAGCTGTTCTGGGGTCATTGGCAGGTTTTTTTTGTTGTTGATGCATACAGATATTAAACTGTACGCAGAAGTCTTACTGTACAGAGTAGACTGTCGAGCTAAAAATGTTTCCATCAACAGAAAATAAATCTCTCAGCATGCCAAAAGATAAAAAACAAAACAAAAAAAAAAAAACATGCACCACAGGTCCAAAAAGCAGGTCGAAAAATAAAAACCAAACAAACTCAATGAAAAAGAAACAAACAGAACTCTTACACACACACACACACACACACACACACACACGTTACTTTTTCCACATTTATGAGATTTTGTTCGTTGGATAATCCGCTGTGGATTGTCGATGCCAAAAAAATAAAACAAAATAAAACAAATAAAACAAATAATAATAAAAAAAAAGGTTCCCCGACAAAGACCACGCCAATGTGGATTTAAATTTAGACAGGTTTATTTCATACTGTGGATGAAGGTGAGCCGAGATGATAGGAAGGACGAGGGTAGAGCAAGAAGGTCAAGGGATGAAGGGGTGAAGGGACGAGAGTCGAAGGAGGAAGAAACGAGGGTCGAGGGATGAAGGGAAGAGAGTAGAGGGATGGAGGGATGAAGGTAGAGGGATTAAGGAGTTCGGAGATTGACCAGTGTCGGCTGCTGGCAGGGAGACAGAAGGGAACCGGACTGAGTTAAGACTTTGAGCGGGTGAAGCGTGTCTTCATCGCTCTGTGCATTAGAGCCCCCATGTTTCCTGTGTTTGAATGAAAAGAGAGTAAAGATAGAGAGGTGGAGAGAAGAAGAAGAAGTAGAAGAAGGTTTTGGGGGGGAGGGATGTGAAAGTCAAAGAGGTGGTGAACAGATGAGGTGTGCTAACGTATTTGAGATGTGGAAATGTGATGAGTTGAAGGCGTGGTCCTTGATCGTGAACCTGATTCTAAAACTTCAGCACAGACAAACAAACAAAGCTTTACACATACAGTACATTCAAACACGACGTGCTCATTCAGACACACGTTAACAGCTGGTTTTCTTGAGGCAGATCAAAAAGCGGTTTGAATGCTGCTGGTTGCGGGTCGACTGATCTTAAACGTCTTCTTCTTCAGGCGTTCGTAAGAATCAAACGATTGTCATCATAACAGGGGTCTAAACAAGTTTACACTTTTCTTTTATTACAATTTTTTATTTTTTTTTGCTTTTAACTGCGATCCCACTGCGAAAAACAGAACAGTAACAGACCCATCAACACTGAAAAAAAACAAACAGAAAATCATCAGTAGCTGAAAACGACCTCTATAACTGAGATAACAGATGTATCGCGTGAAGAATCACACATACAAAAACCACATCAGGAATGGAGGGGCAGCATCCAAATGTGACAAATTTCTTTCCGAAATAAACAAAAACTGATTTAAATCGAGAGATTAACGTGCAAAACATTTAAGCTTTGAGTCACTGATCATGGTTCAGTTAGCAAAATACACAACTATCCCGCGAAGAGCCGATGATAAAGTAACAACAAAAAGAAGGGGGGGGGGACCGTCTGCGTGATTAAACGACTTCATGATTGGAACAGTCTTTTTTTTTTTTTTTAAATAAATTGATTTCCTCAAATTCGTTGACGGGACATCGTCGCCTTAATCTTCACACATGCACTTGAAAAGCTTCATCGCTTTCGCTCACTGATCAGTGTGGGGGGGGAGTTCAGACTGTCCCACGATAAAAAACAATCAAAGATTACCGCCTGCCAGTCATAAATTAGCATCAAAAAGAACACAAACCCAGATATTTATCATCAGTACCACGACATTCCTCCATACACAATGCCTTGTGTCTGCATTACCTAATAAAAACCCTAGAGCAGGAAAACTAACCGTACCTTCTTAATTACAAAACTTTTGCTGCAAATATGCGCTTATAAACCTGGAAGACAGCTTCATGTATCAGACTAATAAGAAACTGAGAGGACAGAAATCGAGATCTGGGGGCATGCCGCGACACACGGAGGCTGATGAGAACGTTATTGTAGCCTGGAGGCCGACAGATCAGATCGCGTCGGTTTTGAACGACAGTATGGCGCAAAAAATGAAAACTGCACAAGCGACAATAACTGGCTTTGTTGTCCGTCTGTCACTCTTCGCCTTGTGCTCGGCTGTGACGCACACAGGTATAACAAATTTGACCGTCACGGACCTGAGGGGGGGGGTATTTACATCAGGGCTTCTCAAGCCAATCAGGCCACAACTCTGAGATGCTCGAATCAGACGGTAGTGCAGCCTCAATGTAGTGTTTTATTTCTTACTCTGTATGTACAGAAACAGTCCTCTCTGCTCCCGCTCGGGTGCCAGTGTCTTAAAAATAACAAAACAAACACTCCAGCTGCAGAAGAGTCTTCAGAAACTCCTCAAAGAAACAGGCTGCGTCTGATACGTCTGTACAAACTTCTACTACGTCTGCTGCGTCCTCCCTCCTCGGTGTACAACGCACTCGCTACCTTCCTTAAACAAGCAGGTAATGTCCGGATGCAGCTCCCTGCCGTCCCTCCACGGTCCTATACGACGGTGCTGAGGGAGGAGGCGCAGTCTGCGGGCATGGCGGGGGCGTGGCCATCTGTCGGGGTGTCGGGCCCCACCAGGAGGGTGCTGCTATCTATGGAGTCCTCCCTCTCCTGAGTGGACGGCGCCGAGGTTGGCACGGGAACAGAGGGGTTGGCAATATCGGCCTGCAGCCCGTCTCCCATGGCGTTCATCTGGCTTGGCACCATGGAAACCCCGCGGTGTCCTGAAGGTGACAACAAAGAGCGGAAATGAAGGCGAGAGCTTAGCGCTTAACGATGAGATGTGTGAGTAACAGGATGAGCGCCCTACCGAGGTCCACGTAGAGGAGACTGTCTGGGTTGATGGAGGCTTCGTACGGAGGAGGGGGGTCGTCAGGGTGCTGGATGTCGGGGTATTTGTAGGCTGCGTACGGAGGAGGAGGCTCTTGGAAATGGAAAGCGCCTCCCTCGCCATCATCAGACAGATGCAGAGGAGTGAGGCCGGTGCCAAAGGCGTCTGGCCCGTAGTCGAAGCCCGGGACTCGTCTTCCGAGGTTAAAGTGATGCACTAAGGAAAACAAAACAGACGAACACAGAGGATGACGAGTGTGCTGCACAAACAAATTATTATCTTTTAGAGAGTGTCCAACAGCCTTGATGGTGTTGCCATGCTTTTTTATCTTTATGACACATCGGGTGACCTGTTCAAAAAAAGCCATGTCTCTCTTGTTTACACTCGAGAACAGCTGTTGGCGCTAGGCAGTGCCAGCATACTCTCTGACCTGAGATCCCTGCTGAAGTGAGGTGACGGAGACGAGGATGCAGAGCTGGATCTAAGATGGTACAAACCATGAGTACAGTCTGTTATCATGGGAATGTAAGATCTCTCCACAATAAGATGGAGGAGCTAACGGCGCTAACCAGGCTACAGAGGGAGCATGGAGAGCGTAGCATCACAGAGACGTGGCTGAATGAACACGCTGATAACTTGTGAGAGCGGGGATCAATACAGTCCATTTTGTCTTATCTTTAATACTCACAGTTTCCTCCGATCAGAGTTTCGATGCGTTCACGTCTCCGCTGCCGGAGTCTGTGCACCATGAAGAGCAGCAGGGAGAGGATGAGGAAGGACGAGATGCAGCTGACGATCAGTCTCATCCCGCTGGCCATCGAGTCAAACAGACTGTTTCCATCTGAGGAGAAAAAGAGGGAGAACGACAGAATAAGGACATCACAACCTGCTGCGAGCTCGTCGGCAGGCTTTTAAACTCATTTTAACAAAATGATAAAAATGTTGAACACGGGTTGCAGTAAATCACACTGTAGATCTGTGAGGAGGAGCTCCACCTTGTGGGACTGAAAGCACTGACTGACACATGAACATGACTCCTAATAATGAATGCTTCAGGCGTCCGTGAAGCAGTGAGATGTGGCAGGTACCTGGGTCCAAGCAGGTGAACTTGCAGCACTCTTTGGGATCCTTTCGGAAGTGCTGGCAACCCTGCGGACGCTCGCACAGCGCGGCGACGCACATCTCAGGCTCGCCGTCGTGACACGTGCAGCTCAGACACGGGTCGTCCCCTTTAGGGGTGAAGTAGTAGCCCTCGTTTACGACATTGTCTTTTATGTCCACGCACGTTTGCCCTGTTGGGGAAAAATAAAACATCAAGACATAATCCAAAAATAATAGCGTGTCTGATGGAGAAGACTGAATGAGCACGTACTCCTCTTGCAGAGAAAGGGGAACTTCTTGTAGCAGTTCTCGGCGTGCCAGCTGTGCAGGCCTCGCTCGTTCATGCTTTTGATCTGAAAGCGCTGCAGCAGGGCGCAGAGGATGTTGTCCTGGGTGGGAGACGCCTCCCCAAAATTGGTCAGACCCTCAGGTGGCAGAAACACCTGCATCGAGCCTGTTGAAGGGGAAAAAAAAAGATTTTAAAGCATTACAGAGATACTTAAAGAGACTTAAAGAGCAGATAAAAACCAAAATACCTTTATATGCCACCTCCCAGTGGCCCTCCAGGGAGTGGTTCTGATTGGTGAACACATACTGGTAGCCCACCCAAAACCTTAAAAACAAAACAGAAAAAATAAAGTTTAAATCCACCGAGCTAAATGTTTTATTTCAGGATTTACACATAGGCCAATTGTGTGCCACTTTTGGCCACTAGATGGCCTGCAAACAATAACAGAGCACTGTCACTCCTCCACCACTACTGAAACATGAAGATACATTTGACTGTGTATCGTAAAATAGTATAAAATGAGTTAGAACAGTACACTGAGTTGCATGTTCAGATATGTGCAGAGGATGGACAGAGCTGAACTCGGGGGTAGAGAGTTAATCAGACCCTTTTAACTGATCATCGACTAGAAAACTAAAATTCAGTAACAATATCTGACTGTAACTCACTTGCACTGGTCTCTGCGCTCGCAGAATTTGTCGTCAAAATCCACCTCGATCTTCAGGATGAACTGCAGCTCCTCGTTGGTCACGAAAGTCGCCAGCGAGCCGTTGACTTTCTGACAAGTGTCCACGGCCTGCCAGTAGTTCTCGTTCCTCGGGTACACTTTGTAACAGCTGGCCGTCTTCTCGTAGTGATGCCACCCGCTGGGGCATTTCTCTGCGGGCGGCAGAAGAAGTGGTTCACAGTTATAACTCAGATTTAACAATTAAAATAATCAACTAGATTAAAGGGAGGTGCTTACTGTTGAAGCGCACAGGCTGAGCCACACCAATGACGTCTTCTACCTGGTCATATCCGTTACCGAAACGAAACCTCTCCTCCTTTATAGCTGCAAAGCAAAAATGGCTTCAGGTCAACACTTTTCCTTCCTGTATTTATCATAAAAAGAACTTTTTATTTTCAGTGCACAGATTGGTTTATGTTTTGCAACACGTTAAAAGCCTGTGATGTAATTTTTCATTTGTCTGATAGCCTCTGTGTGTGCAACAGTCTTTCAAGTTAAACATAATAATTTAGCTTCATGATCACATGTTTATAAATGTCCACAGACTAATGCAGGCATTTCTCTTATTACATCTCCCTCTTCCTCTGAGTTCATAACTTCTGACAGTGATTTAGAAACATGAAGTTTGTGTCTTAACCATCTAAACCACTCGAAAAAGAAAATCAAAGGTTTTGGGAAGATAAAAGCAGAACCAGAGCCTTACTTTGTTAACGTCAGAGCAATGCAGATTGAATCCTCTGGTTAGTATCATTAGGAGTTTACAGTAATGTAATCTAAAACCCTTACAGCACCAATTAAATTTGATTTGTTTGTCATTCATGTGTCATGAAGGGTTAAATCTGGGACAGCTGGAAGTTTCACATCTCAACAAAGAGGCTTCTTCAGTTCTGATTGACTGGTGGGGAGAACCGAGTCCCGGCTATAGTTTCCACGTGGTTCGTTAGTGCTCCTTGTTGCTGTGACGACTGTCGCCAGACGTCGTTTAGGTCGCCTGAGCCTCGGTGTGACGACCGTCGTTGAGCGCCGGTTTGTGGATGATGGTTGTTGGAGTCATTGTCCACCAGAGTTCAGGTGACCTGAACGACTCTGACGACTGAAGTCCAGTTGCCCCAGATTTCATAAAGAAAGACGACCACAGACATCAGGATGAACCTCTTGCGAATATTTTACCCAAATATTGTAGCTAATCCTCTAACTTTTGCAAGAAAATGTGTGAAGGAAGGAGTCATACTAGAAACCAGGATACTAACAGCTCTATTTATGTAATATTCTGATGTAACATCTATGATAGACACCTATAAACTTCACTAGTTGGTTGTTTTATGGCATTGAATACAGGAAAAAAGAGCTGCACGGAAAAAGGAGAAACCAAGACTGATGTAACGTTTCTTCAGTAAAAGAAAAAAAGGAACAGAAGCCCACACTGTTGGACGTTTATAACTAAAATAAACTCCTTGATTCAGTGAATTTAAACTGCGGGCAGAAGAGGCAAACAGCAGGAAACACAGGTTATAAAAACAACAATAGTGTATTGTAGTGAGAGTTTCCTCTGCTTTGAGTTACTGAAGCACAAACTGAACTGAAAACATAAAATTGAAACTGTCTTTAAACTGTTTATATTCCACTTCCCTTTCTCCATCTTGAAACTATACCAGTAATGTGACTGGTCTTGTTGTTGACTTTTGTACAGTCTGCTATGTGTTTGTGGCCTATTTTAATAATACCATATCCTCTTTAACCTGCGTTGAAGTCATGAGGTTGAACACCTCACCTCATAACCCCCCATACCCCTGGTATTTGTCGAGCTGAAATTGGTGTGAAGGATTGCTCCACCTTGCCACATTATTCAACAAAGAGCTAATCCCAAACAAGAACATTGATTTCCATGCGCGCGCTGACAATAAAACCCACACTGAGGCATGTGTGAGCATTGTTTGGGGTTTTTTTCTTGCATTTTTGGATGAAACCACAGCTACTCAGTACAGAGCTGACAAGGAAAAACACGATGCTTGGCTTGAAAGCTTTTTCAGTTGATAATAATCAACAGCTTCTGAAAATATATGATCTACTGTACATGGATTTGGGATAAATATCTTTCCTGCCTTTATTTTCTCATCTGGAAATGTGGTTTCCTCAATCAGTATACAGTGTTGTTGGCCGGCCTGCAGCATTAACTAAAAAGTATGTACTGCTACTGCTGTATGGGGGTCACATGCTGTACTCAATCCTTTCAATAATTCCTATTATGCGGTCAGAGATCTGGGGATAAAGTCTCTCTGGATTTAAGAGGGGAAAACAATAGGATTTTGGTCAAAGGCTTAGCACTGCAGCATCTATGCAGTGTTGAAGAGATCAACAAAGAGTAAACAAAAACAGAGACACATGTGCAGCCACTCAGACTTTAACTCTGCCATCTGACGGCGTCAGTCCAGAGCAGCTAGCCCTGTTTTGCAGCGGATTAGGGGGACTTTTTTTTTTCATACCTGCAGGCTTAAAACCACGTCTGAGCTGTTTGGTAAAAGCAAATCAGTTCTATTGAACTGTGTTTGGGGGATTTATTGTGCTACAAACACACACTACAGATGTGACCGGGTCAGCGAACATCTGAATATTGCTTGATTGGATCCCAGTGCGTCCTCAAAGCGTCTGGGTCCATCAACACCTGCATGCAGAGCTGTCCAGCTGTGATCCGATCGTCTGAGTACGAAGAACCCGGGTTTCGCTATCCTTTCCAGGAATCAATCGCGTTATGGGTGTTGGGTAACAGAGTGGGTGTAAAAGGGCTTAAGGGAGCTATACTCACGGGGACAGTCCATCTCGTCACTCTTGTCCTCGCATGCTGTCCAGCCGTCACACTGCCAGGACATTGGGATACACTGCATCTTCCCACTGCGGCAGGCAAACTGCCCGGGGCTGCAGCGTTGCTCTGAAACACAACAAGAGAGTTTGTGTGGTCAAACCTGCACGTGACTAAGCCAAACAAACAAGAGGAAACCTTTTTAAGTCCAGCAGAGGACGGAGAGGCCACGTGAGCTCTTGTGCTCTTAAACGGCGGTGGGGTGAAGGTTTGGGGGTATTATTAAATGTTTTTCTAAATGATGGCGAGTGGGTGCAAACTGAGAAAATCACAGCCAAATAAGACCAGCACTAAACTTAATCAGCTGTCAAAGGAGGACTTTTATACTTTAAACAACAGTTCAGTTCGGTTGAGAGGTCGACATTATCTATAGGCTTTTTGTCTGTTAATATCCTTCAGCAACGCAGTCTGTGGTAAGTGGGTCTCCACGCCACATGTGATTAACATAAAAGATGCCTCTGCATCAGAGCTGCCTGTGTGCTGCCTTCCTCATGTGATGAAAGTCAGACTCAAACAGGTCCCAAACAGTGTTACTGAATCACGGGAGAGAAAGTTCAACTGGTTCATGCTCTTGTTTTTAAGAGGTTAAAATAGAAAATCTTTTTTTTTCTCCTTAAATGTTCCTTCTGTTGGTTTACATCTAGAACAGTTCGGTGAATTGTCTTTGTAAATGTTATGCATCGTTACAGGAATCAAGTCTTTCTTTAAAGTTAAGAAGGATGAATGACCTGTTTTAGATATAAGATCATATAATTCACAAATCTTTCCTTTAATTGTAGTCGAGGAATTAATTCTATCTTCTACTTCAGATAATCCAAAACACAGATTATTTTCAACTGGTCAACTGACTGAATTTGTAAAAATTCCATAAATGATTTTATTTACAGATTGTTATTAAACAAGTCTTTGAATTGTTTTATACCGATTCTGCCGATTTGCATATATTAACTCATGTTAAGTGTTTGTCTGACAGATTGAGGGAATAGCTTGAAGTTGTAATAACAACTTTGTGAATACAATCCTTCCAGGCTAGCAGTGTGTTCGAAATAGTAAAATATTTATGGATAATTTTAATTTTATTTAGTCGTTTCATAAATATAAGAGAGACCAAAGGTAGAGGACCAAAGAGGTTGGCTTCCATCAGGACACCAAGTTTTGTAGTTGAGTTGACCAAAAGTAATACTGGAGATTGTGAAGACGTAGACCTCCCGTGGACTCACGCTGTCTGTAAACTAACCCTGTTCAAAAATTTGAATACAGCTGCAGATAAATATCATGGTAACACTTGAAAAAGAAAAATACATTTTAAAACAGGCACTTAAAAAATATATTATCTGTTGTAAAGTACAGATAAAATACAGATAATAACACAAAGACAATCACAGGTGTTTTCAGGGTTTGTGTTTTTTGACGAGAGGTATTTCATATTTAAAATAAAATAAAAATATTTAAATATATTATATTTAGATCATTAAAGGTTTACACTGAGGGAGCTGCTGATATATTCCAACAGAAAATCCAGATAGCGTCTACACTAAAAGATGTACTGCTTGCTTACCTGACAATAATCTTGCCAGAGCTAGCCGTGGACCTGAAACAAATAGAAACAACAGAGTGACTATCCTGTTGTCGTTTTAAGAATTTTTAAATTTCACTTGTGCCACAATATCCATCCTGATTGTGTTCTTAATTATGTCGTCTGTTATTTACAATCCTCTGGCATTTGTCAGTGCTCAGTGATTTCCCCAGTTGCTTGCCCTGTAGTGGGTACATCACACCATCTGTTGTTGGATACAGGTGGTTATGTTTACCTACAATGGAGCTGGACCACCCACTCACCTGACAAATATGGCAACACTATTTTTACTTACCGAGCTATTCAAGTGACTTCTATTGTTTCATGTGTGTACCAACAACCCCAGCTGACATTAACCCACACACAACCAGACTTTAGGCTTTGATGATCCCAAAACCGACCAACACCGGTGATTAAAACTGGTCTTGATTTGTGCTGCTGCACAAACTAATGATTAAATTAAAAAAAGATAAATGCGAGCTGACCCACAAAATGACTAATTTACTTTACTTCAAACCAGATCTAATTAAAAGTTTACAGCCACGGTGCAGATTTCAGCCTCATTAATGCATTTATTTTCATAAAAACTAACATTCGACTGCAGCTTCTCCTTTAATTTAAATATAATCCGACAGGACAACTGTTCAGACCTTCAAAAAAAAAAAAAAAAAACACATGATAAATCATATTCTCAAAAACAAGAGTCTCACATTACACCAAAGGTCACAAACCTCGCTTTATCGGGTCGTATTTTGCACAACATCCTGCTTACTGTATGGCTCAGACGTAGCCAAGGTTAATAAAATATGATTAAATGAAGTGTTTGTTACCCTGTTTCTACTGGTTATGATGTGAGCTTCCTGTTTTTCATGCACATGGTTGTTGTTGTTGAAGGCTTTTCAACACAGTGGAGCTCCAGCTATTATTAACCATAAATGATAAGAACACTCAAATAAAAAGGTCAGGGTTGAAATAAAATCAACCCACCCTTTAAGGTTGACCTCGGATCAGGCCTCCAATCTGCCAAAAGGCGTTTTAAGAGTCCTCCAACACAGCCGACGTCACACGTCTTAGTTAATGCTAAGTGGATTGAGACGCATTACAGACTCGTCTCAGTCTCCCGGGACTGAATGCATTATCATTGATCGCATCTGAATGTGTCACATTGATGGACAACATTAGAGACTGCCTAATACATTAGAGAGGATGTGTGATGTTAATAATTAAAGCGTTTATCTATACGGAATAACTGTTTGGATGCTTGAGAAATCAATCTTGTTTGTGCTCTCGTGAGATCAGAAAATATGATGTGTCTCTCTGTAGTTTGCCAATTTCCTTACAGACAATAACGCTTTGTTTGATGAGCGTTCAACGCCTTCACCAGAGGGAGATGTGAGCGTTTTACTCGCCTGTACACGGCTGCCACGCAATGCAACAACAAATCCAAAATCCAGCTGGTGTGTGTTTATTTGAAATACCCGACTCCTTTTAAGCTATATCTGCATGTGCTCTGGACGAGAGAATACACGCCTGGTTTGTGCTTTCTGATGCCTGTGGTTTGAATAAAGACTTGCTGCCGGCACTGATCAGTATTCATGCTTTTCTGATAACTCCTGCTGGAAATATCTCAAGAGTTGAATATATTCAGACACCACTAGTCTACTACTTCAGGTTATCAGATATTACACGGTGAAGGCTTCTCTGGGTTTTTAAAAAAGAGAAAAATAGAGGTCTTCACCTCTATCTAGAACATCCTCTAGACGAGGTGCACATCCTTTATCATTATCTGAACTTCCTGCTGATTGGGGATGGAGGATCTGAATCAGATGTGGTCACCAGCTGCCTTAAAGCCCCTGTGTTTGAAGACGTTTCATCAGAGATATTTTACTGCACATATTTTGATAAAGGGGTTTAATTTTAAGGGTGTTTTTATTTTTTTTTAAAAAAGACATCTGTCGGCTCATAATTAATCACAACATGCCCGATACCAAGCGCTAACCTCCGTGGCTGTGAAGTGAAACCTATGCCGAAGTGCCAAAAATTGCAGTTCCTCAAACGTCCACTTGAAGCTGGCTACAGAACGATCTCCATAAGCCCCCATGTTAAAAGCAGAAATAAACATGTTTACAGCCTGGTACAAAAAAACAGCACAGGCAGACATAAGTGGCTTTCCTGTTACTGGGTTATTTGAAGGCCTCTCTCTCTCTCTCTCTCTCTCTCTCTCTATATAGCAAAAATATAAACCATGTTAGCTTAACATAAAGAATAGGATGCAGAGCATGTGGAGTAACATTTTATGAAGTTATTCTAGACAAACAAAACTCTTTGGCTGCATGCTACAAACAGGGAATAGCCTCCTCATAATGGTTAGCACCAAAAAAAGTATTTCGTGATAAACATAAAACTTTAAACGGAGCTTAAAGTTATGATAATTAACAGCACGGCTGCTTTGATTGACAGGTAGGTGCCGCTACAGGTGGCTTGTTTGAGCACCCAGGCGTCCAGTCCGCCGATGATCCACGTCTTTGCTCAGGTGGAAGAAGCAGGACTGTCAAGATGGCGGCAGCCAGAGCCACATATTTTGAAACCTATTGGTGACGTCACGCATACATCGTCCATTCTTTGTACTGTCAGTGGTTGAGAAGAACGAGGAGTTTTTTCTTTTGTGAAAGGCCACAAGGCAAGCAGGACAAAATCATCTCCTACTGAGCCCATTTCTCTCACAATCTTTTAGATTTTTTTGATGTGAAGTCGACAAATGAGTGAACACTGGCTACCCTGAGAAAAGTGAGCCTCTGCACCTCTTACATAACCAACAGGAAAATACAATAAAGACTATGAGATTGCCCCAACTCAGTCCCACCGAGGTATAACAGCACAGTGAGCTGGCCTTGTGCATAGACTGCATCATTTCAAGCCACTGATGATTCACATCAACACTGAGGCTCACTGTTAAAAGCACTGAGTGGGTACAGGCATTCATTTTCTTTTTCCCTTTATACAGCCTTGCATTTAAAAGTAATATTTTCTCTTCATTGTGTGGATGAAAGCACTCGGGGTCACATTCCTTCAAAGAAAACAAGCTGTTTGGTTTGCAAGTCATTAGATGGATATGTTAAGAAACAGTTTGGAGAGAGGAAATGAATAGGCTACGTGTCACTTTAGCTATTTTATTTGTTTTTCTGTGTTGCACTAAAAGGCTCGATGTTCTGTTTAGCACCAATACGACAACGTCAATACTTAAAAATGATAAACAGAGCCTCTCTAAAATACAGAGCTGCACCACCGAGGTTTATCGTATTAGGAGGAGTAAATACTGCTCATTTATTACCAAAGGAAATGATAGCAATTTATTTAAATATCTAATGTGTTCCAAGGATAGAAGTCCCTTGAGGTAAATTGTGAAATGAAACATACTACTGAGCTAGAGCATGAAATAACCATAATCTACCTGCAGGCAGTTGGTGGAATATCAGATACAAGATTCTTGGATTTCAAACTTACTGTCAGTCCGACTGAAATCTCTCTGCCCTGTGTAAGTGTCCTCCCCTGATATTTCCTCAACAATACGGGAGAGCAACATGAGCAAGATGCCGCAAAACATTTCAGATGTGAAGAGAAGATGAAAAAAATAAAATCATCTTCTGGAGCCAGAAATATGTGGAAGGTCGGGGCTGTCTCACAGACTCCTGTAGCAAGAATATAATGATGTGCTCTCGTAACTTCTAATTGCTGAGAGGTAAAATACTTGGCAAAATAACTGACAGTTTTAAGAATGGACAGCGTATGCATAATGATGAGGTTTCTCAACAAGGCTCTGGCTGCTGCCATGTTGGTAGTCCAGCTTATTCCGCCTCCCGGCTAATCTAAAAATCGGACGTGGATCATCAGCGTACCTGAAACCTGGATGCTCAAAAAAGCTATAGAGACTAAAACTGTTTTTTGTACCAGGCTGTAAACATGTTTATTTCTGCTGTGAAGTTGGACATTTTAACATGGGGGCTTATGGAGACTGACTCGTTCTGTAGCCAGCCTCAATTGGCCGTTTGAAGAACTGAAGTTTTTGCCACTGGCACTGACTTCACTTCACAGACACGGAGGTTGCCGCTTGTGTATTGCTTCTATACTACTCAAAGCTTCAAATCATCTTTAACAGTCTAAAAAAAAAAGTCTTGAATTGGCACCGTATTTAACGTTGTCTCCTGTTGGATCACTGCGAGTTAACTGTCAACTGCAACTGCAGTCTTGTCAGCAGAGTAACAAAAGTGTAACAAAAACATCTGATTCACTGATGATGGATGATGTTTGTCAAAAGTTAGTGCAGGAGAACAAATAGTGATAAGGCAGCTGACAGGGTAACACGGACTAATTCCCACAGACAAAAAGCAAAACTCAGTGAACTGGTTGCTCAAGTTATTGGTCAACCAGAATCTGATTACTTTGCCTGATTACTTCTTCACGATTAGGTGAAGAAGACTGGATCTGTGGTCTGTAATTGACCTATATCTGCTGTGCAATCTCACAAAATGTTCACACTTTTCACAGTTTAATGTCTACAAAACACATGACATGCGTGTCTCGATCGTGTGAGCGGAAACTAAAGCGACCACAGGACTTGCACATGCGCTAACCACCGAGCCACTGAATTGCATGACATGTACATGATCATATCTAGTTCTGTTTCTACATCTGTCACGTACTTTTGCAATGTTTCACAGAGTAATGCAAAACATACGTGACATGAGCAACCTGCAGAGATGCATCGTATTCTGAATTTGTAGTCGGGTGTGAGCATGCTAAGCCCGGCTCACTGGCAAATATCCAGATCCGTCCGCACAAAAGTGAAGTCCATTACAAAGAGTAATCTACAAATGTGACAATCATGCACACTGCCAAGTAACTCGAGTGCAGATGAATAAAACGTAACCTGCATGAGACACTTATCTTGCTTGTTACAACCTGCTGTGGAAGTTTAGTGTGGAAATCTGGTAAGCCTGAAATTTATCAAGGTTAAGTGAATATATGGATGGGTGTGTCAAAGAAACGATCCAGAGGTGTGATGATTGTATGACACATGAACACAATGTTCATGCTTACAGCTGCTAAACATTTTTAATTGAATTATGTTCCAGCAAACTGGATTATTCTTAAGCTGAATGCCTGAGTCATGTGGGCATCAAGCTTTTGGGAAGCCTGCACTTGATGTGCAACAGCATGCTCTACAAAAAAAAAAAAAAAAAAAAAAAACACACACCCTGCCTGCGACACGGCCTGTGAAAAACACGATAAAACAGGTAATCTCGCTGTGGGAGCCCTGGCACGAAGGCCACAGTATCCCCCAAAACAACTAGCAGAAGTGTCTGACACAAGGCTACAATATGGACGACAGATATCCTTTAGTTTCCAGTTTACTCACTTAAGTTATATAAACAAATGAGTTCACTCTTCAACATTAGAGTCAATAATCCACCTATGAAAAGAAAAATAATGACAGCTGACTGAAACCACAAAGAGCCTCCTAACATTAACTTAGTATTTACACAAGAACCAACCCTCTACAGAGGAAAACAGGCAGTGTTGTGCGTAATGTTTTTTCTGGGCAAGAGGTTACTTCTTTTGGATTAAGCCAAACAATAATGTGTTTAACCCTGACTTGGACTGATAACAGTTTCTCCAATCCATACGACTGTCGGGATCACAAGATGCATTTGTCTACGTTGCTGCTTAAAAAGGTATGAATTTGCATTCAAGGCACGAGTGCAGGCTTTCAACAGAGACGATTAAAGATATACAGCGTGCATGTTTGATAAACAGAGGTTTTAATAGATCGTGGATTGTATAAGTTGCACTTGCAACAAATGATTTTCAATCAAGGATGCAATAAAAACATCATTTTAATCTGCATACAAGTCATGTAGCTATGGCCCTTAGCATCTTTAGGACAGTGTCATTACAATTAAATGAGTGTTATTGCTCACTCCGATGTTGAGAGCCAGCTTAAGGGATGCAGGAGCATGACTCTCTGACATGCATTTAAAAATTACAGCTTCACAAATCATGGTTCAATTGTTTACACACGACTTTAAATACCCACATCCTATAACAGGAGCACAGATAAATCTTTATGACATAACTGACCCATTTTTCTGCGTCAATAAGTGTCAAAACTAGCTAATTACGGACGGTGTTTATTTGTAAAAAACAAACAAACAGCGTTTAATTTTATTTAAATATATATAATATAGCTATGTTGGCTAAATCTTTAAGTATTAGTCGTTTAATTTTGCCTAAATTGGTTTTGTTTGCCTACTTTAAAAATAAAAATAAAATGACCGATAGCAAGGCGGTCCTCCACGCTGACCAGCAGCAGCCCAGCGACGGTTAAAAAAAACACCAGAGCCCGTGGTTTATCTAGAAGGCCTTTCCGCCTTGACCTGCCGCTTTCTTGCTTCCAGCTGTAATCTCTGTTTCTCCTACTTCCCGAGCCGAGCCGAGCCAAGCCGAGCCCACGGGGAATGTGTGCAAAGCAAATAAAACAACTTAGATTTATTTACCTGTCCGTGGTGGGTCCGTTAACGTGAGGACGAAGAGAAGAGAGAAGAGGACGAAACTGCTGCTGTCAGCCTTTGGCAACATTTATCCTCCATTCATAGTAACTCCTCTATTCAGAAATGTTAACAAATATACCGAGGATCTGCACCACCACCGCCGCCACCGCTACAGCTACCGTCGCCGCCCTCTCCGGATTTTATAACGTTACACGCTTAACACAGTTTAAACCCATTTTTTTATACACTCAAAGTGGCCGTTAACGAAGAAAAATAACGTCTGTGTAGCATAGTAGCACCGCGCAGCGACACAGTTTGTGGTTAATCTGGCCCGAGCAGCTAACGTTAGCCGTTGACGTCCTCCTCCTCCTCCCGCTGCTGCTGCTGCTGCTGCTGCTCGGTGTGGAGCGGCGCTGATCCAAGATGGCTGCGGCCTCCCATCACAACAATCCCAAACATGGAACACACAGGCGGTCAGCTGGAGGAGCCGTCGGGGCGGAGTTTAAACAGATTACACCCACTGTGACACACGATAACCAACGTGTATGTGTGTGTATGTGTGTGTGCGCATAGATTTTTATGTTGATGGATCCAACACTAAATATTATCACTGGTTTGTTGCTGTTTGAGCCGGATGGTACCACCGCACCGACACACGGGCGGCGCTGGTGGGGACTGGCGCAGTTCATCACGCAGCATCTCAGGCGCACAGGACGGTTGTAGTTTTCCGCGAGTTAACGCATATCACAAGACTTTGATGAAGAGTGATTCAGCTGATTTAAAAAAAAAGTTAATTAGATGTAACAACAAAGCTTACCTCAAGGTCACAAATTTACATCATCCAGCAGTCCACTTAAGCAGAGATTTATTATTAAATTATTCCACCAAGGAGGTCATAAAATTAAATTAGCATTTTTCATTTTGGATCCTTGAGAACCCTGTTCATATATATTAAAAATGCATAAATATGCACTGCTAAACTGAATATGTTATTATATAATTTGCTCTATTTTATGGCCTATCTGGCCTATTTGACCTTAAAACTCCAACCAAAAGTACTGCAGAAAAATAGCCTTTATCAGTGTTACCCAGTTTGTAAGATTTGGGGGGGGAAATGGTCTTTAATATGTATTCTGTATGTTTTCATTAATGTACAATCACCTGAAAATAAGAATTGTTGTGTTTTTGTTTCCTCTTCCATGGAGTCCGCCATGGTAAACCCAAGCAGCAACCTCTGTGGCTGTGAAGTGAAGCCAGTGCTTAAGTGCCAAAAACTGCAGTTCCTCAAACGTCCACTTGAGGCTGGCTACATAAAGAGTCAATTTCCATAAGCCTCCATGTTAAAATGTCCAACTTCACAGCAGAAATAAACATGTTTATAGCCTGGTACAAAAAACAGTTCTGGGCTCTATAGCTAATTTCCTCGTTCATGACAACTGTACTGAGTCTGAATTTTTATATAACTCACCCGTTCAAATTATATAAAGGCTTTAAGTTATGCATAATAATACGACTTCATCTTTCTGCAGTCACACAGCTAGATGCCATTAAACCCACACACTGGACCTTTAATCATTATGTATATATAATATATGTATATATATTCCATGTTACTGCTGTAGGTGATGTGAGAGCCATGTATCCCTAACAACAAAGTATTTTCATGAGCTCAGAAAAACCTTTGTGACAATGCATTTTTCAGCTAATCCAAGAGTGTTTTTTTTTTTTTGAATTGTTTATTTAGGTTAAGAAGTCAGAGAAGTTTCTCAACCCATAAAAGAAGACTTAATCCCTCAGTTTATCATAAAAATTAAGAATTTGGAGATAACATGGTTTTTACTGGGCAGAAAAGGTATGAAAAATTGTAATCTGAAAAGTAACTAGTGCTATATCTGCCTCTGAGATGTAGTGGAGTACAAGTATAAAGTTGACCAAATGGAAATACTAAAGTATCTCAAATTTGGCCTCAAGTCCAACACTTCCATCCATCCATTTTCTGTAAACGCTTATCCTCATCAGGGTCATTGGGGGCTGGAGCTGATCCCATGCTGGCATTGGGCAAGAGGCAGGGTACACCCTGGACAAGTCGCCAGTTCATCACAGAGCTGACACGTGGAGACAAACAACCATTCACACCTACGGACAATTTAGAGTCACCATTTAACCTGTTACGTGCATGTCTTTGGACTGTGGATAGAAAGCTGTACCCGGGGAGAACCCACGCAGACACGGGGAGAACATGCGAACTCCAAACAGAAAGGCCCCAGCCGAGGTTCATACCAGGAACCTTCTTGATTAAATGTAATTAGTTTCATTCTACCACTAAAGTAAAGTCACATCCTCTTTTTTTTTTAAACTACTTTTGTGACGTGATCCAAATCTATTATTTTCTTTCAATAAATAAACATTAAAACATTCAACTGTACTAAATTCTAACATGATAAACAAACAAACAGATAATGTCCACAACCGACGGAGTCCAAATGATGTTTGTCCCACTCCTGATAACATGCCCGGTTATGAAAACACTGACCTTTGAACTGTGAACTGTGACTCTGAAAAGATGGAAGTCATAAATCAAGCTGCAGTGTCCGTCTTGACTTGCACACACACACACACACACACACACACACACACACACACACACACACACACAACAGGACATAACTCTGGCCTGAGGAGATCTTATAACTACTAATGCTCCAAAAAACAGACAGAGGCATGCAAGAGTGTTTCTGGCTATTTCAGGAGGATGACTAGGCCTGTAGATTTGAAGCTTGCTCGAAAAAAGAGAACTACTACAAGGACGTCATCCGTTCATACATGGTTTTATATTCTCTTGCAGACAATCTGTATCCAAAAATGTCCAATTTAATTACAGGTTTTAAGAAAAACGTTGTACAGATTATGAACTTTAAGAAACATTCATCCTTTACACTGACAATCAGTGAGCTGTCTAACTGAAGCCTTGTGCGTTTTCCCCATATTTAACACCAAAACCTTTTGTAATGTAACAAAACATTTCACTTTGAGTCATTTCTATGATTTCTATGATGCAGGGAAAAACACTGAAATGTCACAGCAGCATGGAAAGCTGGGCAGATTAAGCATTGGCTACTGGGTGGATGGCTGTACAAAAATGCATGAAACTTGCATTTGAGATAAAAACAAAATATCAAAAATTAGATAAACACGTAATTAAATAGAGTTTGGACACTAAGGTGTATTTCACAGGGATCTGCCCAAAAACGTAACAAATAAATCCATAAAAACTCTCGAGTCTTCTGTACATGTCTTTATCCAGCCGGAAAAATGTGCTCTTAAATTTGAGGAAACTGCCTGGAGATTTCATAATCGAGTTCTTTCCACTATAATAAGTCTGTTTTGTACAAATCCAGCAGAGAACAGCTTCTCTTGCTCAGAAAAAGTCTGACGCTTTCCGTCTCTTGGGAAGTTGCAGCAGATTGTCTGTAAGTGATGTAACGTCCTGAGAGCTCGGTGTCTTGGCTTTGTTTGGTGTCGGCGTTCCTGAGGGAGTGGAAGGGCCCCCGAAGGGAGACTTGCAGCCAATGACTCTGTGCGAGGGCGACGGGGTGTAACTTGCTCGTAGTGCTTTGTCTGTGTATTTGTTAGACGTCCGATTTACGAGCCTCTGGAGTGCGGGGGTGAGGGCTGGGCTCAGGCCTTTAGGTGTGAGACTGCAACACAAAAAGATTTATGTGATCAGGAGACGAAAAGACAGGAGTTGTTCTAGTTATGCAGCACGCTGCAGATATAATTGAGAGTACAGAAGGTCAAATGTCTTTACCTTGCAAGGTTCTCTGTGACCTTTCGCAATGCCTCTTGTTTCTTTGCTCGGTTTTTAGCTGCAGCTTCATTGGCCATCTTTAATCCCAGCCTCTCTCGTCTTCCTGGCTCTGGAATCTTTTACAAACAATATTAAATGTTAATATTAAATGTTCAATTCATAAAAAAAAAAACTCTACGACTGAGCGCTTTCAGATCGGTACCTTAAATGATGGACCATGATTCCTCTCAACATATGGAGTGTCTGATCCGTCCAGACGAAACGGGGTGCTCTCGATCTCACCCCAGGTCATCAGAGGAGACTCAGCTACACCTGAGGGGACAGAAACAGCTTCCAGAAATCTACTCCAAATGTTATTTGGAAACATTTAGTTTCATCTGTCTTAGGACTGTTAATACGACTCTAAGATGCACTTACCAGGTGCAGGGGAAGGCATTGTTTCAAAACCATATCCATTCACTGTTGGCGATTCATGTGGGATGAGCTCTTTCCCATCTGGGCCGACTTTACCCTGTTTGAACTGGACACGAAACATGACATATCAGATACAACATTCATGAATGAATGCACTTATTCAATTCAAGAATGTCGAGACAATTAATGAATAAGAATGAGGCACTCATTTCTGGTTTACCATATAAACCACCTAAAATGTACCTGTGCGTTGAGGGCTGCGGCCTGCTGAATCTGGCTTTTATTGAGAGCTTTGCTGAACGGGTCTCCGTTAAAGCGTGTGTTCTTGTGAATGACCTCCCGTGGCTTCTTAAATAAAGCATCATCGTCTTTAACGCCTGATTAAAAAACATTAACACAGTGAAAACACATGAAATAAAACTTTTTCTCTCACAGATTACATGCCTTCAATATGAGATTTATGTCTGTCCAAGTCTGGTCTTCTTACCCTCTGGATAATACATCAAGGCATTCTTCGCTTTGTACTCCCATGTCTCGAGTCCAGCTTTGACACATTCAAGCGCTGCTTTCTCTACTGATGGTAAGGCAAGGTTCTGCTCATGGCGCTGGAAAATATCAAAAGCAACGATTATTTTACATCAAAGGTGTACCAATATTTTAATAATTGTCTGACTGACAGCAAACCAAATCATGCCACCCTCAAAGATGTGGGCATATCTTTAATTTATGATTCATTCATTTGCTTTCACTTGAACTAAAGCTTTTAACTCTGTATGTACGTACCTCCTTGTATTCAGCCTCGGCCTCATATAACCAGGAATGCCTCAGCTTCTCTTTGTCTTTTGCCAAATCCATTATGTGCTCAAATGATGCATTATCCTCACTGGTATTTTTAGCAAGGAAACGATCCAGACAGGGCAGCTCTTTCTCCCCCTTGTCATCATCCTTGCTCTCTATGAATACAACATCGATAGAAATGGAGTTAAACCAACTGTTAACCGCTTCAAAGAGAGTATTACTGCCAGACATGATTTAGGAAAGTTGCAACAAAAGGGTTTTAAAGTGGAACACAAGTCTGAGAGTTCATATAATCAGACAAATAAAGGTCAGAACATTATGTTATTATCTGTTCTGCATCTTAATTGAGATACTTACCCCCATCTAAACCTTTATTGCCATGAATGGAGGAGGGAGACCCTGAGCGGCCCACTGGTGTCTCAAAGCTAGCTGGTGTCACATCTTACATACAAGGAGACAAAAAATAGGTGTCAGTTAGACTAAATATCTGGTGATTACAATGTGTATCTCTCATGGTATATCGTCACATCATTGACATGTAAAAGCAAAACAAACACAGTAGGGTATAACAACATGAAGTAAAATTCACTCCTCATGTTACTCACAGGGTGCAGAGGACCGTGGTGTAGATTTAGTCAAAGATGATCCATATCGGATGGATATCTCTCTCATCCTCTCCAGGTCACCACTTTCCTCAGCGTCGAGGTAGTCCTTCTGCGCTTGTAATTTAGTCACATCTGGGAAGAAATCCCTCTGGATGATCTTCTCTAGACTCTAGACAAAAAACAATCAACATACGTCTCAATATAGTCCCATTTTCACTCGTTCTGCTGTATTTACTAGGCTCAAAACAACAGGATGGCAGGGCTGCGACTAAGGCTGATCAATCACAATAACATCATGCAGATTTATTAATTAATTAGATAATAATTTTAGCTCTACATGAGGGTATCATGTGCTACAGCAGGACAAATGATATTTTTGAACCACATACCTTAATATCATTAATGTGACAACACTCCTAATCACATTAAATCACAATCCTGTAAGTAACAAACTAAATTAACCATATCTAGTATGTTTTCAGACAATGTTATTACACAAATACACTGGTTATGTATCCCACAGTTATCCCTAAAATAAACAGGATACCTCTGATATCAAACGTCACTTCTTCACAATGCCTTAGGGCACTAAAACTTTAGTTTAACTAAGTTACTTAATCCCTAATTAAACACGTTTGTTGCTGGTAAACAGCTCCTTTGCTGGCATTAACCGAGCTAACGCAGCACTCCTGTTGTGTTGTGTAAGGACTACCGCCCCTGTGTCGTATCATAACCTGTCATTTACGTACCTCTATGTACTGCTCTTCATCGAGGACCTTCCTCTCCAGCTTCTCCTCGTCCTTCTCCTCGGGCTGCTGCAGGAGAGCCATTGTTGTGACCGCTAAAGGGACCAGAGTCCCGGACAGCGATTTCCTCACGCTGGCGCTGCCCTCCATTTGTGGAGCTTCTTTAGGCTAACGGCTAACGGCTAACGGCGCTCCTTCTACGATGAACGGACCGAAACGGAAGCTGGACTTTGTACCGGAGAAACACAGTCTAAGTATTTTAATCACACAGTACACAACCAGACATATAAGACTGTGTGAACCTTCCTAATACACAGTTTGTTATCTAACTACTTACTGTAAGCTAACTTCAGGACAGCGTACAAACAACGTAGTACGTATGGTATGAATTGTTACGTCACCGGAAGTTTACTGCCTCTCAGGAAATTTCCAGAATAAAATATAATATATGTATAATTTCCAATAATAATAATAATAAATTATATATTTAAAATTAAATAGTACAGTCAACGCAGGTGTTTCCAATGATACTAATGAAGGTTCTGTTCCATTTATTGCTGCAGAGACTTTCCAGTGAGCCAACATGCAGCACAGCAGCACCCTGACTCTGTTTGACCTGAATGGAACTGGACTTAATGAGTATTAGTACCACCAGTACAACAACAACAATAATATGTATAGGTATTTCTTTACTTATTCTTTATACTGTGGTGTAATCAGAATATATATATATTTTTCTTTCTTTCTCTCTTCAGAATGTAACACTGACATTAGCCCTTGTAAAAGAACCTGTGATTATATTTTAAAAGATTTTGACAAAAGCTATTCTGAATTTATAACCATGGTGTATTCAAACCTATAACAACAACAACAACAACAACAATAAAATAATAATAATAATATGTGTTTAGATTTTTCTCTAATACCTGTTATAATAAATACTACATATTTTTAACCCAGAAATGTTCTTTCCCTGCTAATTATCTCATGATCCCCAAGACTGACAATCACTAATTTAAATTGACTAACTGATATTATTGATATAATTGAAATGGAAATATGTTAGATAGAAGTTGGAAGTTACTAATTACACACAAAACATAACTGAGGAGCGTTTGAGCTAAAAAGAGAGGCTGTTTAAATACAAATATTTAAATTCTTCAAACATGTTCACTGCATTTCAGCTTTTTAATTGGTTTGATACTTGAGCTTGGATGTCCTATGGCTTGCATAAAAAAATAACCTTCCCCACCTCTCCACAAAAAACCTTTATTTGTTCTCAAGGACACTTTTTCTTCACAACCAGTGCAAACTATAACAATCCATTTACAGATTCAAGATTTAACTTGCAGGAGTCCTTCTACCATTCACTCAACCAATCAGATTCATAAATAGGCTACAAAACTGTCCACAGTCACATGATTTGACTGATACAAACGCTCTTTTCTGGAAAAACAGGTTTTGTGTGTGTTTCATATTTTATAACAATGGCAGGAAACATTCTTTGTATTTATGTAACTCAAGCACACACGCACGCATACACAGTTTCTTCTTTTTTCAATAATATAAAAAACAAACTTTAGTTTTCTGTGTTTCCCACACCAAATGACAGTCTTTTCTGACGCCTCCACTTTGCTCTTCGGTTTTTAAACCAAACCTATCAACAGAAAAGACATGTTATTTATTATTTACTGTTTCATGACACACTCTAGGTTGCTTATATTATTTGACAGTTTGTGTAGAACAGTATTGGACACCATTATCAACAGAGACAAATAATTAAAAGGGTTTAAGGTGAAATATAGTGCTATCATATCAAATGAAGCATTTAAACTTGCACACATCACAATATAACAACTGAGTTGGAGTAGTTTGAAACTTATCAACAGGCTGAATGTGACACTATAGTCTTACCTCTACTCTTTCCTCCCTTAAGTGAGTGCGCTGTGCTAGTTTCTCCCTCGTGTTCACATCTGGATACTGGTTTTGCAGGAACAGCTCCTCCAGTGCGTCCAGCTGCTCCTCAGTGAAAATAGTGCGGTGACGCCTGGTTCGCCTCTGCACCTGACCGAGTGCCTGCTCCTCTCTGTGGGCGTCTCCTAGCCTGCATGTGTCTGTGAGCATCGCTGGGGGCCATCCATACTGACAGGCTGCAGAGAGTACAGTCAAAACCAGTTTAAAACAGAGGTAAACAGAGGTGACTCTTCTCATGAGGAGAATGGGTCTGATCTTACCTTCATGAATGAAATCAGTCTGATATATGTCTGCACAGTGTGAGCAGTAACAGCAGCACAGGCAGGCGTGATGAACAGTCTCTGTCTGGCCTCCAGCAGGACTCAGTGCTCTCTCTTTTAGTCCAGCACCACTTGTTCCACATGACCGTCTGTCTCCATTACTGTTTGGATATTTGCTCAGTATGTTCTCAATGGTGAAAGGAAACTTTTGTCTCTCCATCCCAATCAGTCCATCCATCTCCAAAGAAATTCCAGTGAAACACAAAAGCAGAGATGACAGGATATTGACACACTTTTTCGACAGTTCAAGCTCAGCTGCTCCTCTGCGTCTCCTCTCTCTACAACAGTGTGTCAGGCCCTTATAGTGAAATTGGGAGGCAAAAAAAATAGATAAACTATAATCCCCCCTATGGACCAGACACATAAAACGGTTGAAACTTAATTCCTAGCTAATCTGGGCAGTTTTGTGAAGAGGTTAGGGAGGACGGCAGATTCAGTTAATCTTGCTTCATTCCTTTCTCCAAAAGAAATCAGATTTCACTGCATAAAATGAGAAGTGGAGAGCTCCTAAGATCCTTATTGTTGAGGTTTTAGAGAAAAGGGGATTGCTTGGTATTAGAAACCTGGATTTAAAGATGAACGTTTTTTTTGGTGTGGCCAGAGTCTTGTGTATGCTGAATTTGAGGGATTAGCTGTTAAATGTATTTCATAATGTCACTTTCTATTTAGCTTTTATCAACAAATGATCTCGTGCAAATTAGTAGATATGTTCAGCAAATGACACAAACTGAGGCAGCACTGACAGCAACAATGCATACTAATCACACACGGTAATTAGGAAGTTGCGGATAAATGAATGACTCATCTAGCCAGTGACGTGTGGGGTGACACTACTAGATTTGCACCCAGAAACACAAATTCAGAAAAAAGGGCTCCCTCCGTGTGGTTTGTATTCGTAATCGTGCATCATGTGTCTTATCTGTGTGGTGCAGTCTCACTTCTCTGACAATGTGCACAGCTGAGGTAAAGCTATTACAGGTTAAATTCATCCCTCCCAACAAATCCTGTGATTTCATACAAGGCAATACACCTTTTTTTTTTTTTTACTCCCAGAGAATTAATGGATTTCCACAATCTGTCTTAAGCTCCTCTTATAAGGGCTTTTGAAAACAGATAACAATAAACACCATCCCATCCTTTTCACTTGGGTTTAATAGCACCCAGATTGTTGATGTATAGTTTGCGGAGCATGTGAGATTGCTATCTGCAGTTATTGTGGCTCTCAATAGAAGGAATTGTACCACATCCACATCGGTTCAAACAGTTCAAAATTCATTACCGGGGATTAGAATGATAAAGGTTCATTTTGTCGCCGTAAGAGCAATATTTGGTGCAAGAGGTAAAAGTAAAGAAAAGCCATCGCCGCCCCATGGCTGATACAGTTTTTTTGAGATTTTTAAGGAGTTGCTCTCTTCAGTTTAAAGTGATTTACACAGGACAAATACACAACCTGAAGCGACATATAAATAGAAAATGGATAATACTCATTTATTTTACTCTCTCACTCCCCGGATACAAAAGTCAACCAAACACCAGCTGAGATACAGAGACAATAAAGCATGTCAACACCAGGCCGAGGCTGAAAAAGAAATTATAATTGCTTCTCTGCCTTATTGTAACGTGTTGCTACAGTTTGCACACCGTGATTTCTAGGAAATATTACACACTTGAAGTGCAGAGATTCATTTCAGTATTAATCTGCACTTTGGGTGTTGGGATTAAACGATAACTCAAACAACAGGTCAGTGGCAGAAAGAGAAATTTTAACATGAACAGTAAAGGACACAAATCAGGACATGAGAGGCAGGATTACAAATACACCCACACACTGACTGTTGATAAATGAGCAGTAAACCCCACATGGCATCAGACTATTCACGTGTGAAAAAGCTCAGTGTCTCTGTTCGCTGCTGGACCGGGGCCCAAAAACCTCCTGGGAATCTGAGATTGCAGCTGTGTGACCAGGAAATGCAGAGGATCAACCTTCCTCTCTGTGTTTGCTCCAGACAAACTAGTATGTGAGCTTGTGCGGTAACTGTGCTCAGAAAACATTTGTCAGATGGTGTTACCCCGGGGACTTGAGGAGGAATGGAGAAAACCACTGTGTGGTTGCAGAAACTACATATTTAATAGCTGTATGAACACAAATATTATGTTTCTCTCTACTTTTTCTCCCCTGAAATCTGAAAATGAGCTCTGTGATCTGGTATTCAATTTGTCTGGCTGCAACATCACCCTGCAGGCTTTCTGAATTAAGGTGGAGTTGAACCCATAGTGACCATATGTTTTAGTTTAAGTCTGTTTATGCTACAAAAAATGTACTCAACATACAGATATATTTTGCAGGAGTGGTACTGTATTTACACCACAAGGGAGACATAGAAATATTTATTCAATCTAAAACTTGCATATGGTTGAATTCTCACACAACCATGACAAACTATACATCACTTGAAAGCACAAAGCTTCATGATTCTGTCAGTGTAAACCATTTTAAGATCCCAATATCAGTGCAACAACAGATTCTTATTTTGTAGGAAAGTTATGTGTACAACAAAGAAGTGTCAAATTAAAACACTTGTGGAATGTGTCGTTTTAAAGGGTTTAAAGTATATAAACAGAGGGCTTTTAGGGTAGAATCAGACTACCTTCAACCTCAAAAGAAGACTAACATCTCTACGGGGAAAACAAACAAGAAGAAGTCCAATTTTCTGAAGAATGGAGACTTATGGAGATTGACTTGTTCTGTAGCCAGCCTCAAGTGGCCACTCGAGGAGTTACAATTTTACAACTTTGGAGGTTGCCACTTGGGGACACCAAGGTATTTGGCCCAGGATTGTTGACCAGGCCATTGTCGTTCATCGTCCACACTGGACCTCAGGTGACCTGAACAACAGTCTTCACAACAACAAGGAACACTAAACGAACCAAGTGAAAACAATAGCCTGGTCAAGGATCCCACCAGGGCCAAATACCTCGGTCTCCCCACCAGTCAGTCAGAACTGAAGAAGCCTCTTGGACGCAACCCAGTCGACATTTTTTGAGACTTAGCCGAGAACACTATTATATTTATTACCTCATTATTACCTCTTTGCACTATGCACCATTGCACCAAAAAGGAAAAAATCCTTGTCTATACACACAGATATTTATGTATATATATATTTACCTATTTACCTATTTTAAATGTACATAGCTTTGTCTTTGTTCTTGTTTATGTCTACGTTTTTTCTATGTGTTCGTACAAATTCCTCGTGTGTGTTCACATACCTGGCAAATAAAAGTGATTCTGATTCTGAACTGAAAGCAGTTCAAGGCCCATGTTTGCCTGAGGGTGCTCTTCTCTAATTTGTCTGCTGTCATATGAGCACACTTGGAGGTTTGTGCTGAAATATCCAGGTTTCTTGCCTTCCCTTCTATCTATCTATCTATCTATCTATCTATCTATCTATCTATCTATCTATCTATCTATCTATCTATCTATCTATCTATCTATCTGTCTATCTGTCTGTCTGTCTGTCTGTCTGTCTGTCTGTCTGTCTATCTATCTATCTATCTATCTATCAGTGTATGTAGGCCAACATTGAGTGGTGCGCCCCCTTGTGACCAAACATTAGTATTACCGTTGCACGGCAGAGCGACACAGCGCGGCAGGCAGCCCGCCACTCGCGATAACTCGCGTTGGGGCGGAAAAGGCGGGAGAAGACTGCCGCTTCCGCGTCCGCGCAGCACATACAACAACAGTACGGCAAAATGGACGAGAAGTTAATATTAGCTGTATTTAATTATCCAGAGCTTTACAATGTCACTATGCCGAATTACCGCTGCACAGAAAGTCGGGCAAATGCCTGGAGGAGCATCAGTATCGTACTGGGTCTCCCATGTGAGTGTTTTTTTTTGTTTATCACAACTTTACTGTCAGTTATTATTCGCTTAGCTTCGTTGGACGTGGGCGACTAAACAGACGTTAGAAAACATTACATATTTCCATTAGATAGAGGTGCTTCACGTGTGTGTGTGCGCGTGTAGGTATTTTATAGCTTTTTTTTTTTTTTTTAATTTTTAAATCCGCGCCAGTACATCCACATCCCGGTGTGTGTGTGTGCTTGCAGCCGGCCGCGCGTACCGTGCTAGCGGTAGCAGCCGCAGCTCTCACACCGTAGGCCGCGCTGCACCGAACGGCCACTGCGCCGTCAGCCAGCCGCGTGTCCAACACGGCACGGCGGAGGAGGGGAACATGCTCAGCGGCACGGACTCGCTTGTAGTCACCGCTTAACCGCTCCGTATATAAAGTGAAAGCGCCACCCCCACCCTCCCATCCCCCCAAAAAAGAAGGTGTGTTGTTGGGATAAAATATGTCGGAGGGCCGGACACAGCCTGAAATGTAATCAGGTGCACGGAGTCATGGTGGATGATGGTGCGGCATGTAACACGGGGTGAACTAACAATGACCTCCAGACATGTTGGGACCAAAATAAAGACGATTACCCTTCAGCCTTTATCTGTGTAACTTCATAAACACTTAAGCATAATAATACTTTAATTTTGACATGAATGAAGTAGTGTTTTATTTACTTTAACACCCCATTACTGTTCATATATTACACAGCTCCTGTCCACTTTATTTGGTACACCTACACAATTCAATGCAATCCTTACTCCAGCACAGAGATCCTCTATGAATGAACTGATCACTGAGCATTAATGTATCTGAGCCAGGGTCCCTGAGAGTTTTGTACCTGAAGAAATACTCATATTTTAACCCATTTGAAGACCACCAAGTTTCAGGTTTTTTTTGTCATGTGTAAGTTAACACAAGGTCAACAACACAATGAAATATTTTGGACAAGAGGAGCCGGTCAGCTCAGCATAAGAGCACTAAACAGTGTAGCAGCAACACATAAGAATAAAATACAATACTTAAATAAATAAAATTTTAGGTATAGAAATATAAAATATACCAAAATAGGATATGAAAAGTGTTCTAATACATATATACAGGTATTGAAGTGAGCTGTATAAATAAACATACTATACTATATATGCACAGATATTGGATATTGCACAGTGTAGAGGTATTTTAGATTAGATTCAACTTTATTGTCATTGCACAAAGTATGTGCATATGGACAGGATATATAAATATAGTGCAGGTATAAAAATGAATATGATATAGGATATATATATACAGTATAAGCCAAATGGACAGGTTGAATATACTAACACACACACACACACACATATATATATATATACAGCTTGGCAGTAGCAGCAATTGCAGGTTAAAAAAGTAATTAGGTGTAATTATGTACAGTATGAACAGTTATTGTATAGTGTGTGTGAAAAATAAACAGCGAGGTGTGAAAATACATTATAGGCGTGAATGTACAGTATAGATTGAGTAATATCACACTCAAGGTTGTGATGTTTCACTGATTATCACTGCATTACATTTACGTTTAGTCATTTAACTGATACTTTTATCCAAAGCGACTTACAAAAAAGGGAAACAATCAAGGTACAGTGCGACAAGGACATGTTAGTGCAGGAATAAGTGCTACTCATAGATAGATTTAGCACATAGAGTTGGTAGCAGAGCCAGGCGTCGGTTGGGGGGTAACATATGCATGTATAAGGGTATTAGCGATTTGTATTTAATGCGGGCTGCTACAGGTAGTCAGCAGAGCTCGATGAGCAGCGGGGTAATGTGTGATTCAGTTGTAGGCAGGAGTGCTGATATTTAGTAAAACAGCATGATATTGCTTTAATACAACAGTTCTACAAGTGCCATTTATTAGTTTACAGTAATAAGTGACAACAGATGATGATTTGTTTGTCTGTTTAATCATTTATTTGGCTCCACAACTGGACAGCGACTGCACTGTTGCCAAGCGACCCATCAACATTTTCCTGAACAGTAGCTTGCTAGCTTTGATGTTATTATTTCTGAGACTTAGACAAGTCTGAAAGCAGTTTTAAAGCCACTGACAGTATAAAGAATGGACAGCGTATGCATGACGTCACCCACAGGTTTCTGAAGAGCTGTTATTTAAAAATTCACCCCAGTACAGTTGTCATGAACGGGGAAATTATCTAGAGACCAAAACTGTTTTTTGTACCAGGCTGTAAAGATGTTTATTTCTGCTGTGAAGTTGGACATTTTAATAATTTAAATATTTCAATTGTAAACAGAGTTTAAAAATGATGATTTTCTTTTCAAATTTAGATTTACAGGATGTCCGACTTGCTTCTTCTTTGTGATTCCTGTGAATTTGTGTTAGTTCTTTCTCCTTACACTGTGATATTTTATTTTTCCAGCTGAAGAGTGTAAAAGAAAATGGAAGAACATGAGAGACAGGTACTTGAAGGAAGTCCGGATGGAGATCAAAAGCAAGAAGCAAGGGGAGATCGTGCAGAGTCGATGGAAATACAGACAAATTATGAATTTTATTGCACCCTTCACCGGATCAAGAAGTGGAGTGGCAGACATCTGCGGCAACAATGACGATGACAACGATAATCCTGACAATGAATCTGGCAGTGCGGAGGGAGAGAACGCATCATCTGAGGCGGTCAAGACACCACAGTCCATCGTGAAGGTCCCTGTGAGTCCACCAGACCTCAAAACGCCCCAGATAACGTTCGTGACGCAGCTCCCTTCTCAAGACACACAAATGGCCCAGCTGGCTGTTCTCACTAAGGTGCCTTCAAGCCCACAGATCACCAACACCACCACCACCAGCAGCAGCAGCAGTAAAACTGCACGGAAACGACGCCTGGCGCAAGAGTCTCTTTCGCTACCGTCTTCTCAAAGCGCACCATCTCCAACAAAATGGCTGGTCAAAGACAATGGCACCTCGTTTCCTAACAGGCCGCGGGACGAGGATGAACTGTTCCTGCTGAGCTTCGTCCCCGCTCTGAAGCGACTCGCTCCACAGAAAAGGTGCGAGACGAAAATGAAGATCCAGCAGATTATGTATGAAGCGGAGTTCAACGTTGTACAGCAAGAATCTCAAGAGAAACAGCCGGAGTCCGAAACACAGGACTAAACTAAACTGACTTTTTTTATACTTTATTCTGTTTTCTAAAAACCTCTTCCATGATGACCAAAATATCTATTTTTACAGCTCAAAGTGGTGAAGTACCTCCCTTTTATCATGTGAAATCATTAACAATGAAGAAATTTACTTTGCAACACATCTCAGTATTGAGCAAATCATTGATTTTGTTTCCACACACCGCTCTGGTTTGTCTGGTGTGTTTTGATTTGTGTATTTATTATTAGCTGAGTGAGAGAACGATGCCCCCTGATAGATTTGCGCCTTAATAAGACAACAGACAGACTCTGATTAACATCTTTTATTTACATAGTTTAACTTTTCATAGAGCGAATTTACATTTAGAAAAGTGGTTTCATGTTTCAAAGCAACCCATCTTCATTTTAACTGTGTAATAATCTACAGTATTTTACATTTAATTACAGTGACAGAAAAAATTAAAGAACACTGTTTGATAAATTAACCTTTCAACTGCTCAGATGCATCAACACATTTCTTTTTCATCTCATCTAAAATAAAGAGACAATGTCCGACATTGTTTTGAGTCCACAAAACTTGTATGATTTTTGGTTATCGGAGTCATTGTTAATGTTATTAGTTCCACCTGTGCTTGTCCTAATATGATCACTCAATAAGACTAGGGCAAGTCATCTTTAATAAAAGCTACCCCAAAGTTTATCAGATAGGGTAACATGAACTATAGGCTGAAAGGAAATGGCCATATAAAAATATATGGGATTGGATGTGTGACTGAAGTTAAGGAGAGCTCTGGTGGTCTTATTTTGTTAAGCAGAGTATATATATATATATATATATGAATATTTTTTTACCGTAATAGCAAAACAAAAAATACCTCCTGTCCACTCACTGTCATCTAAAAGTTCATGTAGATATTTAAGGGAAGAGGTCGCACACTCAGCATGGAGGAAATATATGAATGAATTTTGGAGTTCTGCTTTGCAAACACACTAAACAACTGTGTTAGGGTACATTCAGACAAGATCAGGCACTGCGGTGAATCACTGCAGAGGTGTGAGGGGCTGCTGTGTCTATTTGTGCTGAACGTAACCCCTGTGAAACAATCAGGAAATAACTTCTTATTTCTCTGATTAACCGGCTTTATCAATGACGGTAAACTGCGAGTCAGACTCATGAAATAAACAAATCCAGAACACAACAGGTAGAGAATCAGAGTTTACTCCATGAATCCACCTGGTTAGCCTCAATTTAAGTGACATTTCAGGCTGACTGTGGAGGTTTGACCAATCTGAAAGTCTGATTGGTGGCTGCAGCGTGACGCCGGGCTGCATTTTTCCAAAAAGTTGGATCCAGTTCAACTTCTCCCACCACATGCCACAATGTGTTTTTGGCGGACACCCCTGCAGCCTACACTCCAATGAATGGAAAAATTTGCATTTTCACCGCAGCGACGAATCCTGTCCGAATGTATCAGAACGGAGATGTAGATATTCGAGGGAAAAGGTCGTATATGCAGCATGAAGTCTGAAGCTGTTAGATGTTTGAAACATCTGGATGATATCTGGTGTTCTCCTTTGCAAGCACACGAAGCAACAGAGTTAAAACATTAGACAACTATAGGTTCACCTTGAAAGTGAAAGCTGTGTGTTAATCTGCGGATTAACATGGAAAAAAAACCTGCTTCTTTCAAATCTTTGTCAACCAGAGAAAAAAACAAAAACAAAAAAACGTGTGACGGCAGAATCACGTTGGTGCGAACCATGATGATCTGTTGGCTTACGTGCATTTATGCAATCAGCAGCCAAAACATGATCACCAGAGCGACAAACAGGAAGAGTCGGGACAGAAACTGTTCATCCGTGTGCTGCGGTGTCCCGGGGGCTGCTGTTTGAGAGATTGACAATAAAACAGACTTTATTTGATGTGTTGTTGATAAAAGACACAAGATTGATCACAGTGAAGTGTGTAAAACAAATACCTGGAGGAGGTCTTCCATCATTGATGTTAAAAGCTGTAGCAAAAATACCAAATGGAAAGGCACCGATTCCAAATGACATCTGGAAACCCCCATCTCCGAATCCAAAGCCTTGAAAGCCCTGTGAAGATGTGTCTGTGTTATCTTAATGTCCAGACATCACAATATCTGAGGTACAACTGAACACACAGTTAAGCGAGACGTGACGCAACAGCCGGTGAAATCTGTGATCATTCTCGAGAGACGTGTCTACACCTCAGCGCTTAGCATCTAATGGATCCCAGTGGGAAATGTCCTTTTGTTAATGGATAAAGAACAGGTTTGCTCTGCAGCACCTACGTCATCCTGTGTAATGATTTCATCATGAACTTGTTACCCAACAGCTGACACTGCACTAAAAAAAACTACATGACATGATCGACACATTTAAGAATCAAGAAAGCATTGATGTACCATGAAAGTATAGTTGTACTTACACCACGGTTTTCTGGCTCAGGCCTTTGCCCTTGTGGTCGAGGGGGTGTTCTTTCTCTACAAAACAAAAGCACATTTTATAAAAGCCACCATCACACTGCATTGTTTACACATCCATCACATGTTGGAAAGTTATTACTCTCAACCAGTCGTATTAAATGTTGGATTACAAAATGTAAATAATTCCTGGGCAGTTTTGTTGTTGCGTAATCAATGACGTTTAATGCCAGACCTGTAACATTTAAGTATCCACCCACCTGGGGTCTTGTTGACCTGTGCTTCCCCGTCCGTATAAGGGGATAACCTTGTCTCGGCTTATGCCGGCTTTGCAAACTGGACACACTTGTCTGTTGGGTCTGGTCTCCAACCACTGCATGAAGACAAACAGCGGTTACATACCACCAATAACAAACAATGCATGTCATTTAAAGGTAGTGAAAAGGGGAGAAAACAAACGTACCTGATGCAAACAGGGCCAGCTGATCAAGGAGATGCAAAGGAGGATGAGAGATGAAGTGTTGGACAGGGAAGAGGTTTGATTAGTTTGAATTAAAACAATTTATTACGTATTTTCTGGTGAAAGTTGAAGCGAGCTCAGTCACTAAAGAGAAGGGGAAGTGGCTTCCTGCTTTGGGATTTATCTTCTCTATGAAAATGAATAACTAAATTGGCTGATATCAGATGAGACGCTGATGACATGATATGACCTGACTGGACAGAAGTTGGCTGAAGTTATAAGGGAAGAGGTTTGTTTGCTTACACATGTACTATGTTACATCAGCAGCCAATTTCTTCTATTTACGATAAACTATAGACTATATTAGGCCCCAAATTATCATTAAAAGTTAGAAAAAACTGTGTTAGATGGTATTTACAAGTATTGTTTTTATTCTAGAGAGGCACTTTAATAAAATAACTTCAGATATCAGAAACTGATGATGTTTGTTGTTTACAAATGCCAACAGACCAGTGTATTCACATCTTGTTCAATAATATAAAAATAAGATTAGCCAGACTGATCTGCATCTGGGCTGTGGCCTTAATACCTGAACTGAGGTGGGTTATAATACAAAACTGTATAAATATAAAGATAATAAAGAGTCACGGGCAGTTGTTCTTACCAGAAAAGGTGTCCACACAGGCTGATCACTGCATCCTTGGCGGTGTCCAGACATATATTACACTCAAAAGTGCTGTCCTGGTTGCCACTGTCGGCACTAGTCGAGCTACTGGATCCGGGACTTTGTGTGTTTTCGGTGGCCGCAGCAGAGCCGGAGGCTGGAGGGGGGGCGGCGGTGGCCATTTAAAGATAGATCCACTCAACAACAAGGTACAGGTGGGGTGACTCTGCGGGCACCCAGCTCCTCAAAACAAGTACATAAGGACGTCCAGTGGATTTGGGGGTTGAAGCTAACAAAGAGGAGAAGATATGAATATATATAAGATGTAAATAACTTTTAAAAAATGAGTTAAACCGGATAAAATCGACGCGGGCTAGCCTAGCTAGCTTCCATCTAGATATACGTTACGGGAGTTGCTAACGTTAGCAAGCGAAGAAAACTAAGGGGGAAATGACAGTTTTACTGTCTGGACGATTAACCGAATACAAAGCAGCGAACGACAGATGCTAAAGCGTTTCGGTCAGACTGTGATTTACTAATTTAAGAGCGAAAAACTTGTAGAGAAGTTGAGTAAATGTCCTTACAGCTGGTTTCATCACATCCACGCTAACCGGTAGTAGATCCTAAGGGGGAGAGAGGGGGCGGGGCTAGTGGATTACTCTGACTCTGCTGCCCTCAGTCCGGTCTGTCAGGTGCCCGGGACAACCAATCAAATGTCAGTATTCTCTTTATCTCAGTGTCACTTTCCAGACAGACTAGTAGGCAGGAAGAATGAAAGCAACTGTAAAACAATGTCAGTTCTACGAGATATCAAATAATTTCACATTTCAAACACATTTATGAGATGGCCAACACACTGTGCCAGTGTGAATGTACGATCTTGAACACTGCATTGTGTAAAAGATTGTTTAGGTGGATAGAAAGATGTATTTTGAACCAAGCAGCAAACTCCGTAGCTGTAAAGTGAAGCCTATGCTTGAGTACCAAAAACTGCAGTTCCTGAAGCGTCCACTTGAGGCTGGCTACAGAACAAGTCAGCCTCCATTAGTCCCCATGTTAAAATGTCCAACTTCACAGCAGAAATAAACGTGTTTACAGCCTGGTACAAAAAATAGTTTTGGTCTCTATAGCTAATTTCAACGTTCATGACTCAACTGTCTCAACTATCCCGTTCAAATTATAATATGGCTTAAAGTTATGCATAATTAATGTGGCCACTTTGATTGACAGGTAGGTGCCATTACAGATGGGCTTGTTTGAGCACCCAGGCGTCATTCGGCCCTAACTGTGGCCGTGAAACATGTAAAACATAAAGTCCCTATCTAGAGCCAGTGTTTAATTTGTCCGTTCTGAACTACTAACATAGTGGACTCCCTGAAAAGAGGCCCATGGCGTCTATAAATATTATATTATTATACATTAATGAAAACATAGTTATTATATTTTGTTTGTACCATATTCTGGAAATAGAGCCTCCTACATCTCAAACATTGGACCTTTAAGTGGCTAAAACCACCAATGTCTTCACCAGCTAACTAACTTAGTGTTAGTGTGTTACTGTTTGGCGCTGGGCAGGTAGCTACAGGTGAAAGTGAAAACCAAAACAATGAGCTAAAAGACACGAAGATGCTCTGTTGAACTGTAGAGTCAGGTGATAATTTGTTACTTTAAGCTACTCCTTTTACATTGCTTGTTATAATTTATTTTCCATTTTTAATATAGAAACATTAATTCATTATCAATTAATAAAATAAAATAAACAATAAGAGCAGTTTTAATAACTTTTATTAACTTAAGAAATAAAACAAAAACAACAATAATATACAAAACTTCTTGCAGGTAGGGATACATTAAATCAAAGGGTAGTTACAACAATGTAAAAAAATATCATTAATTCATTTACTTTCTTTTAACAATGTCAAATATGCATCAATTTCTATATAAAAGTTCAAGAATATTTAATAGCGGGCACATAGTCACATGACTGTTTCACTTCAATTAGGCTAGTAGCTAATATATTTTATTTTTATTCAAAAGACTTAATTCATCCAGCACACAAACACAAGCAATTCATTCACACATAAAAATACAAAATATATAGTATATATAGTTTTTTAAAAAGTTGACATGACCACATCCAATTGACCAAATATGATTATTCTGTCATGCTAATTGGATATTGTGTTAAAAATTAATGAGGTTGCGTCGTTCTGATAAATAGATTATTCATACATACATACAAAAATGCCATGACATATGATTGTGATGTCTGACATGTGCTGTTCTGTGAAATACTAAAACTTGATTTTAGATAACTTCCATTGACTTAGACCTTGAGTGATTTAGACCTGTACGGAAATCCTCCGCCATTGCCTCCTCAAACCTCGATGTGAAAGACCGCTTTAGGGTTTGTTTGAAATCATTACCAATGAACACATAGAGAACAGGAGATATGAAGCTGTTTGCTGCAGCCAGGGTGGCGCCCACTTTCAGGCCAGTTTTAAGTACTTCCAGGCTTTGGTTTTTCAAGTCTAACTCTAAAAGAACAAAGCAATGATAGGGGACCCAACAGAAGAAAAATGACAAGATGAGCGCTGCCATTACTTTGTAAGGCTTCGTTGACCTAATGGTCAAACTTCTCAGCTTCACACCAAGCACAGAGCAGCAGAAGACAATCATTAGGAAAGGAATGAGGAACCCGCAGATGAATCGAGTCAGCGCCACCGCCTTGTGTCTGGTATGGCTCATGTAATCGGTGTAGCACTGAGTGACCGAATCATGGACTGTGGTTTCTCTGAAGATCAGCGAGGGCAACGTAAGGAGTGCAGAAAGGACCCACATGAGGACAACGACTGCAGATGCTTTCCCCACTGTCCGGTGATTATGAGCCCACACAGGAAATGAAACCATTATACAGCGATCTGTGCTGATGAGAACCAACAGAAACACACTGCTGTACATGTTGAGAAACAGTGCGGACGAGATGAGCTTGCACAAGACCTGTCCGAAAGGCCAGTGTGAGGTAATCATGTAGAAAGCTTCCAATGGCAGACAGGCACAGAACAAAAAGTCTGAAATGGCCAGACTGATGTACCATATGGTGATGACTGTTCTCTTCATCTTCCATCCGCAGATCCAGATCACTAATGAATTTCCTCCAAGGCCAATAACAGATATAATGATATTGACTGCCACCAGAACACGAGTCAGAGGAGTCTGAGAGGTACTGAAATGCAGTACTCCCTCTGTGGTGAAGTTGTTCTCTGTTTCATTGCCTGGAGTGTAATCGGTGTATTCAACGTAATCAAAATCCATGTTGGCTATTTTTCTGAAATACAGAGCACAGAGTGTCTTTCTTTATAAACATATACACATAAATGTTTATCACAGTTAACACATTTAACCAAGAAAATTTCTTATAGTTTGTTTCATAAAATGTACTCACCTTATGTCTCGATGAAGAGAAAGACTACAATGCCCCTTCCCTCTGAGTCTCTTACAGCTGTGCTGAACTTCTCACTTCTGTTTTCCTGGGCAGTTAGTGACGAAAGTGCTCACACCATCAGAAGAGACATGTCATGGAAAAAGTCACAGTCACTGTCTGTCCACCTCTCACTTAATGAAAACATATTTTGTGTTTGTAGGTGGTCATAGAGATTAAATTAACTGTAAAATACTGTTTTTCTGTTTTAATTCAGGTCTTACAGCGTCCAATAAGAAATGTTGTAATCTCACCAAGTGGATCCCCTTTACAAAACCACATAAAGACACAACCACCAGGTCACACTTCTTAACCGAGGGTAGTTTACCAGAATTGCAGTGTTTGCAGAAACTCAGGTCAAGGGCAATTTCCTCTCACAGTGTTTGTTATAACTCAAAGTTAATCATCAATCAATTAGTTTATTTTAGACTGAAGTAATAAAGATAAAATGTCAAAGATAAAAAAAAGAAACTATTACTTATGTTTACTAATGTTTAGTAATGTATGTTGCTTCTTAAGCTCTGTAGTATAGTAAGTTATATACTGTATGCTTCAGTAGGAATAATTCCTCAATATCATTATGGACATGTGGGATTAAGTGCTATGATTACAATTATAATTTCAGTCCAAGATAGTGAAGTTGTACACTCTCTCACCGTGTTGGTGGGAATTTAAATTTATTCAAACTCAAATTATAGGACTGGACCAACCAAGAAAATAGGGTTATAATATCACATATAATCAAAACTTCTCTTCATTTTAGTGAGTACTATAACGTGACAGCTCGTGACTAACGTCTCAATTATGCTCATGTTGTAAAAATGTAATAAAGGATATTAAGCAATATCATAATAAATGGGAGGAAGAGGAAGTTTCTGGCGTGCACATTTTAGATTTAGTTCAGCATGTGATTATTTAAGCTGTGAACACTAATATATTCTGACCTGTCAAGGAATATTAGTGCACCTTTGTCTGATAGAAACTGTAAGTGTGACATGTTTGCAGTGAGATTTTATCACCATCATGTCATAAACCTTGAAACACTTATCAGTCATCCAGCTCAGTCAATGGTGAAGTTCCTTCTAATGCTTGCTGAAGTGTATATAATACACACTATATAATATATAAATACATTCCTACATTAGTCATATTCTGCTCGTTTATTAAGCAATTCAACTTTTTACTTCACGTTTTATACTGACAGTGTTGTTGAAAGTGCAGTTCCCCAAAAGTCATATGATGCAGTTATGCAACAGAAGAACAGCTGAGTAAATTGTTTTCAGTCAGACAACAATCACAAGGCAAATAAACAACATTTGAACTACTTTGAATTGTTTGGTAGTGCACACTGCACAGTGATGAAACATAACTTTCTGTTCACATTTGCTCAAGTATTGTACTTAATACAATTTTTAGGTAATTATTACCGATTAATATCTCTACTTACATCAATCGATAGTTAAAAATAATCATTAATTGCAGGCCTTTTTGAAATAAAATGTTTTTAAATTGGATTAATGAATATTCACCATGTATGTATTGCCTCCATAGTCACAATCTCATGTGTCTTTAAAACAAGGCACACACCTTCCCCAGTAATGGATTACACAGGAGATGGTAACAATAATAGCTTAATAATAATAACTTTATTTATATAGCACCTTTAAAACAGAGTAACAAAGTGCTTTGACAGACAAGCACAAACTAAAGGCAAAAATAGCAACAGAGAACCAAACAAAACAAGATTTAAGAACATGGTGATGGCAACAGCCGTTCAAAGACGAGGCAATATAAAACAATAGAAAAATGAAAAATAAATAATACATTAAAAAAGATAAAATAATAAAATAAATACGACCACAATAAAATAATATAAAATAATAAATAATAAAAAGTAGAAAACGCACACAATAATCTACATACAACCCATACACATTAATGCACCACTTCTTTTTCTTTTCTTTTTTTTATAATAAAGACAACATAACCTAAAAGCTAGTCTATAAAAATGAGTTTTAAGAAGTGATTTTAAATATTTCACTATTATAGTACTTTTCCAATCATCCATTCACACACACATTCAGAGGCAGAGGCTGGTGCCAACTGCTGGAGGAGCCGGGGATCGAACCGTCAAAACTTGGCCGCTCTGTTCTTAAAAATAAAAAAAGAAACATAGATACAGTAGATACAGATACAGTATGTATAATTAGGACTGATGTTGGTTTAAATAATAATAATAATAATAATAATAATAATAATAATTTATAAGATTTTTATAGCTAACCCTAACCCTAACGTTAGGATTTTAAAGGGTCATCAGACGGTTAATATCTGTGTCACCGTTATGAGACTCTATGTGTCTGTGTTATGAAAGGATGTAAACCGGGCATGCGCAGATGTAATCAGATTAGCCCCTCCCCCCGGCGGGTGACGCGTTGCACACTGCCTCGAGCTCCTCTCCCGTTTGAAACTGCGCCATTCTCGTCTGTCTGTCAACATGGCGGGTACTGTGGCTAAAAAGTGTCTCAGTCCTCTGACTTTCATCACCAGGAGGCTGTCTGCTCCGGAGTTCATCACCCAGTGCTGCTACCACCAGAAGGTAAAACACTTGGCTTGTTATAGCTCCACTAAAGGAGGCTGTGTCACTGTTTGTTAGCTGCTGTTTGGTTAATGTTTACAAATATTACTTCAGCACTGAGGAGCTTCATAAAACTGTCATGCGTAGCTCAGGTAATCAGATGGAGCTGGTTAATATACACAGTTCACCTTATGTTTGCCTGCTTTCATAAGGGTTACATGTCTTATATCTAGGGAGGTGTGACAGAAAGAGATAACATTCTCCTATTTAATGTTAAATTAACGTTACATTTGTTTTAAGATAGCTTGTTAGTTAGTTGCAGACTAGAATAACATCACTAATCTGTCCCCCAGCTTGGACACTGTTAGAGCTTTAATACTCGAATCACATCCGATTAATACGCTTTAATTAAAGGTTAGTGAAGGAGCACAGTATGCTGTAAACCTGTAAATGTCATGTTAAAACTGTGTCTTCTTCATGAGGATGTAGCATCTGTACAAACAGACATATCCACATGTTCAGTGATGTGATGCAACATGGAGATACAAGGTTACAGCCAAAATAATCAAAGATGCATTCAAATTAAGGTAGTTTATGATGGTAGTTTGCACTTTCTGGATGTTTGAATTGCTTAAAAATGAAAATATATGTTATTGTTTTGTTTTTTTCGTGGCTGTGACGCACTTTAAAGACACACCAAAAATCTTTAGGATCATAAAAAGATTCAACATTTATTATTGTACACTTAAAAATGTTGAAAACAAACAAACAAACAGGAATAATGTCAAATCACACGTTACTTTGTGTGTTAAATACAATCCTTTGTTAGGTTACGCATTGGCAATGTGATATAAGCTCAGGCAGTTCGTGTTGTTTTGGTCAGAATGACTCAGCAAATTAGAGAGGCGGAGGAGGAGGGGGACAGGATGCTGGAGTTAGTATAGTTGACAATGAAATCCGGTCTTAATCTGGTTATTTCATTGTCCCTTACGTAACGGTGAAGACCTGTAGTTGTATAACAGCGATGCTCAAGACGTCTAGACATCTCTCTTCTTCAGTTGTAGGAAAATAGAAAAAGCCTCCCTGGATGCTACTGTTGTTTTATTTCATCACATTTATTTCAGCTTTGTGGAAAAACCCACTTTGACTCATTGTGTTTGCCCTAACAATGTTTCCTTTCTTTTCTTGTCTGATATATATGTTATTGTTTTATTTTTTTTATTTTTTTGGGCTGTGACGCACTTTAACTGGTTGTCAATCTGCTTTTCTTTTGACTATGAACACCAAAAAGTTTTAAGGATTCAATATTTTTTATTGTACACTTAAAAATGTTGAAATCAAACAAACAGGAATATACTATAATGTCAAATCACACGTTACTTTGTGTGTGAAATACAATCCTTTGTTAGGTTACGCATTGGCAATGTGATATAAGCTCAGGCAGTTCATGTTGTTTTGGTCAGAATGATTCAGCAAACTAGAGAGGAGGAGGAGGAGGGGGACAGGATGCTGGAGTTAGTATAGTTGACAATGAAATCCGGTCTTGATCTGGTTATTTCATTGTCCCTTACGTAACGGTGAAGACCTGTAGTTGTATAACAGTGATGCTCAAGACGTCTAGACATCTTTCTTCTTCAGTTGTAGGAAAATAGAAAAGGCCTCTCTGGATGCTACTGTTGTTTTATTTCATCACATTTTTTTCAGCTTTGTGGAAAAACCCACTTTGACTCATTGTGTTTGCCCTAACAATGTTTCCTTTCTTTTCTTGTCTGAAGGTGGTTGATCATTATGAGAACCCAAGAAATGTGGGCATACTGGACAAACAATCCAAGAACGTTGGGACCGGCTTGGTGGGCGCTCCAGCCTGTGGAGATGTCATGAAGCTCCAGGTGTGTTTGTCACTAAACACAGATGAATTACAGCATCTTGTCTAGTCATTAAACCTGAATACCTACCTATAACAGAGTACTAAATATTCTTGTTTTACCAAGTTGATGGCGCTAATTTAAGGGTGTTAAGTTGACACCGCTGGTTGTAAATCAAATAGTTGTTTTTCTAAATTATTCTAAAAACTTTAATTTTGTGACAGATTGAGGTCGATGACCAGGGGAAAATCGTGGATGCCAGGTTCAAAACCTTTGGCTGTGGCTCTGCTATTGCCTCCAGCTCTTTGGCCACCGAGTGGGTGAAGGGCAAATCTGTGAGTGACATTAAAGACTTCTTTCTCTGCCTCTTATTTACTCTGCTCGTGTCTTATCATTGACTGGAAAGGTTTTTGTGCTTACTCAAGCTGTGTGCTTTTCTTCCCAGGTGGACGAAGCTTTGATGATAAAGAACACTGACATTGCCAAAGAGCTCTCTCTTCCACCAGTTAAACTTCACTGCTCCAGTAAGTGAATCATGTTCTTCTTTTCAGAACAGCTCCACACACATATGTATAATTAACCTTTAATTTAACCCTTGAATTGTTTCTCCTCAGTGCTTGCCGAGGACGCCATCAAGGCTGCCCTGGCTGACTATCGCCTCAAGCAACAGGACGACCAGCAGGAGGCAGTCAGGGCCAGCAATTAAATAGCTCAACTCTCACTCTGAGTTGGGTGCCACTGTTTGCTTCCGGCTGCCAACAAGAGATGTAGAAATAGTCCTGCGTCACCACCTCACTTTCCTGCAGTATTGAGGCACACCTAATGTTGTTGATGACAAGTACACCATCATCAACCCTCTGTAGGCTGTAGGCACCAGGCTCTCTCTATCAGTCTGACCCTGTATACTGTACCTTCTTAGCCTGTCACGTATACGCACAATGTAAGCACTCATTTGGGTTGTTGGTACAAAGCTGAGCCTTATTTTTGAGATTGTGTTTTAAGATTTTGTGGTTGAGGAGTGTTCTGAACGGTGTGATGGAGATATTGATTAAAGCTTACAAGCAAAGTATCCTATCTGCAACCCTTAAGCACTGACCTTTTGATATGCAAGTTGTTATGCAAAGTGACTTGAAACAAAACAAGGGTCCACTGGTGTAATTTATAATTATTTCGTAATGCTTCCTTGATAGTCTGCAATAAAGTATTATGAATCATATTTTGTTTTTGAGTGCAGTTTATTACTCTGAGTGGCCTGAATATTGATCCAGACATTTTGACCTGTATAAAAGGAGAAGCATATAGTCGTGGAACTGGTTCACTTAAATCAAATGCCTTATTTATTGATTATTGATTATTGATTACACTCATGCACTCCCTGCTATAATGTCAAAATGTCTGCTATGAAAATGATCTGTATTTGGTCTGTTGATAATCTGAATTTTACTGTTTGTGAAGCCAAACGATTCTACGGTAGTCGTTTTCTATACTTGACAGATCTTTAATTCAATCACTAATCTATGCCAATATTCTGTGTTTTTGCACAGAAGTACGACAAGGCACGATATTTATTGAAGTGGCCCCTATGCAGGAATGTTTAAGGAATTAGACAAATCACCCCATTTTGTGCTCACTTTTAATGAGATGTTTTTGTAGTAAAGCATGAATGATATATCCAGGCAGAGTAAAGCAACGAACTTCTGCCACTGACCGGACGTCGTATGTGTGACGTCACCCACAGGTTTCTGAAAAGCTGTTTTAAAGCTCAAAATCTGTGGTTCTGGCTGCCGCCATGTTGGCTGTCCTGCCTCTTACACCTCCTGGCTAATCTAAAAATCGGCAAAGACGTGGATCATCGACCTGAAGCCTGAGTGCTCAAACAAGCCATCTCTAACAGCACCCACCTGTCAATCAAAGCAGCCACACTTTTAATTATTCATAACTTTAAGCCTTAATATAATTTGAACAGGTGAAAAAATTCACCCTCAGTACAGTTATCAAGAACTGTGAAATTAGCTATAGAGACCAAAACTGTCTTTTGTACCAGGCTGTAAACATGTTTATTTCTGCTGTGAAGTTGGACATTTTAACATGGGAACTTATGGAGACTGACTCATTCTGCAGCCAGCCTCAAGTGGATGTTTGAGGAACTGCAGTTTTTGGCACGTTTGCTTTGGCTTCAGTTTTACAACCACGGAGGTTGTTGCTTGGCTGCTGCACATATCGTCCCTGCTGTGAATATAAACAAAATATTGCAAAACACAACTTTTATGCATTTCCCTTGGAGACGTTTTTTAAAACTGGACAAATGAAAATTTAAAATGTTTCAGCTTATTCAGGTCACAGTGTCCAGAGTTAGTTAGAAGGCAGTTTTCTCTCCTGCGATGAGCTGAAGCGTAGCAGAGTCATTGTGAATATGCAGAGAGGAGGGCCGGAGATTCCTGCCAGTCAGAGGCTCCCGTGAATCATCTTCCTCTGGAGGAGTCGGCTCAGGGCTGCCTGCTGCAACTGCTTCACTGTCAGAGATCTCACTCAGCTCCTTTTCCTCTGGGAGACTTGGTAGCTGCTGGTCCAGGATGCTGTTGCCATCTGGTTTAGAGCTGTCCTTGGGACTTTGGTCTGCTGCTTTCTGACTGGAGTCACTTCCCTCTGCAGCATCAACAGATTTATTTGGTGTGCGCAAGCTCTTGGCAGCCCTCATAATGTCTGCCTGGAGCTGCTTGTGAGAGTCCACTGGCTCACTTTGCTGCTCAGGTGCAGGTTTTTCTGGCACTTCATTAAAGGGTTTAGCACCTCCGGTTTTGTCCCTGTCGTCCACATACATCTTCGAGGGGAAGGAGGAAGGGTAGTAGGCATTGACTTTGCGTCTGCGGCTCATGAAAATTGCTCCACAGATAATAAGGAAGACTAGAAGGATAAAAGAGCCCGCGACAAGGATAAGGAGCATGTTCTCCTCCAGAAAGTTCACAACTTGACCCAGAAAGTCAGTTTCCACATGTGTGGGGCCCACTGGTTTGGTTTCATATTCAAAGGAACTGTTGCTGATGGGCATAAAGGAAGTAAAGTTACTAAACTCTTCCTCATCTGTACTTCCCTCTGGAAAGTTGTAGAAAGGTAGAGGTGTGGCCAAGCTGTGGCTGATGAAAAACACACCACACAGACCAATCAGATGAAGGGCCATCGGGAGCATCGTTTCCCCTCAGGATCTGTAAATAACGAGAAACTTCAGTAAGTGAAATGTCATATGGTACATATGTGAAGACAGTTTGTGCCTCTCATGTAGTGCCATTATGTTTGGATCACAGAGCTAAGCATCTGTTTTTATGGAGATCTTTGTAATAACACTGTTCTGGATGTATTTCCAGAAACCTCAAAGGCTGAGAAAGTAGTCAGGAATGTGCATGAAACAAGATTATAAATAGGATTTTATTATCAGTAACATTTGTCTAAATTATTGTGTTATCTTATTTTTTTATATTTAATTTAGTTGGACTGGGAAACAGAGTAAAAATATTGTTTTACTGTGCGGCATGCATGCATGGAAAGAGCAGAAGGTGTTGAAGGACCGTCTGGTTTTGGCAAAACAGAAGCTTAGCTCTGTAACTTGGCGAAAGCGGCCATGTAAACTGCATCGCACTGTACATATTTCTGCAGCATATCAACTGAGTTTCAGCATATTAAATCTAGTAAAAGTACATGAGCAATGAGCCGTTCATAGAAATGCTACTTTTGTACAACATATAAAACAAGGATAGTGTGTCAAGTTCAAAGGAAAATGACTTCAATCATTCGTTTTTGTTAAATACACTGGCTTCGTTCCAGCTTGGTCTGAACTTTTTACTCATTGAGATGAGTCTACTGAACACACATGCTGTACAGCTGCATGCAGTTAAAATGTTAATTAAAGACACATTTTCCCACTTACTCTTTGTGGAATTTCTAATATTTCTAAAAATAAGAAAAGAAGGACAATAAAACCAAAACTATCTGTATGCGTGGATACCACAAGGAGGTACTGTCTATGGGAAAATATGTTCTGTTTCCAAATTGGGTGAAGCGACCCTTTAAATGCTGCTTTATTTGGATCACAGTCAGCTTTCTGCTCAGTTTGTGTGTCAACTGGCAGCAGCTCCCACACTTTTATCCTTATTCTGCTCCATCTGTGTGCAAGCTGGGCCACATGTAAGTCTGTCTCATCTGGAAAAAAGGGGGTGGGTGGGAGTTTCTTTTTTTTTTCAATTAATCACACACTTAGTCCAGACCAAATATACATGGCCACACATGCCTGTGCAATCAGACACATGAACATATGCACATAAGCTGGTCATATGCACGCACACACACACACACACACACACACACACACACACACACACACACACACACATAATGAATCTTCACTCAGATCTAGAGTCTGGATTTGTTTGCTATCTAAAACTGACACAAAACATTGACTTTAACTTTTTGCCTGAAGGCATCATGATGCTGTCACAAACTGACATGTGAGCTCACATGATGCCAGGTAACCTCACTGCTTCTTGCTAATAATTCCTTTTCAGCTCAAACTATCTGAAATGACAAAACATTTTACTCACCATCCACTGTGCTGCAGAAGAAGTGTCTCTGGCTTGAATGGCCTCTGGTGGAGGATGAGTTCCAGTCTGGAAAAAGTGTACTGAGAGAAAGAGCGGAAGAAGAGCACAGCAAAGAGTGGCAAATGCTCGGCAAGCCACGCCACTTCTGCCGTTTCAGATTTCAGGCTGGAGGTTTGTCTGAATAGTGCAAAAAAAATAAAAAACTGTCGTTAACCATGAGGACAAATCCCTCCTTCTGCTTCTCCACTGTTCTCCTCCCCCTTCAGTTTCCCCGAGAGTGTCTGAGCTCTCTCCGGCCTCCACACAGATTGTTCTTGTTAGGTAGGAGTTTATAATGTGGTGTGGGGGCAGGGACCTCTCCTCCACTCTCCTGTGTGGCTAACTGGATATGCAAGGCCAAGACAACCCAGCAGGATGAATTAAAAAACACTTTCTAACTATAAAACCAGCTTAAAAATCAACATCAGCAACACACAGTAGGTCGTATTTTTAAAATATCTCTCCTGATTGACAACCTGGTCCTTCCTGTAACCTCAGCCGCTGACACTGATGACTAACAGCAGGCCTAACGGAGTCAGAGAGCAGCTTGTAAGAGTGACCAGCTAATGCAGGAAGAGGTTAATGTTTCCTGTGTGTGGACAAAAAAAAACACACCGTAACAGGCAGGACAAGGGGGATTTTTCTCCAGAGGCAAGCAATTAAACTCACACGGTGTGTGTGACCACTTTAGGGAGAGAGTGTGACTGTGTATGAGAAAGACTACAAGTGATTGTGTGTGTGTCAGTGTGTGTGTGTCAGTGTGTGTGTGACTGTGTGTGTGTGTGTGTGTGTGTGTGTGTGAATGCATTTTTGGCAAGTCTACCATGTTTGTGATCAGTCAAGACAAGTCTAGCTTTATATGGTCATCAGGAGCATGAGATGAGGTCCTGCATCCTCCAGGTTTACATTCGTCTCAGCTCTGTTGATAGTCACTGGTGTCTGTTTCAGTTGGACATTGCTGAACGTGAAAAAAAGAGAGAGAGACAAAAAAAACATAGCTTCATGGCCCTAATAAGCATTCAGGGCTCTGTTTTCTTTTCGCAGGAAGGGAAGTGAATATGAAATCCAGTCCAGGCTAGAAGAAAAGCCTTTTATAAAGCCTTTCATAAATAAGGGAACTGTCCACAGATTGCTCAGTTTTATTATGACTATTAACCGTTTAGAGACATATAAGGACATGGAACAAACACTCCCCTTTCACTTCAGCTCTTGTTTTGAAACAACACAGAGTTTATCTGAATTACTCAGGACATGTTTTTATTAGAAATCTCAGAGTGAACAGCCGTCTGTTTGAGGGAACAAGCAAGAAAAGCATTGGTAACACTTTATTTTATCCTTGTAAGGTGTTGCCACTGATTATAATCAAATTATAAAATGCTAAGCTAAATATTTAAGTGGAAAACTTTGTCCTAAAACTAGTACCAAATCATATTTCTTTCTAGAAAAGTTGGAGGAAACTATAAGGCAACAACAGACCTGTAAAATAAAGCGTTACCAACCTGTTAAATAAGACATTAGTTTAATAAGTTATCCCAATACAGAAACCCACATAAAGACTCCCATAAAGTCTACATCAATCAAATTACAGCGTTCAGACAATTAAGCCTCGTTGCAACCAGAATAGCACTTGTAAGCCGAGCAGTGTCTGCGAAGAACAGTAATCCCTTGACAAAACAAGAAGCCTTCCTGTCTCCCGTCGCTAAGTGAAACACCATCAGTGTTCAGCTCAGGATGTTTTTAAAAAAAGGAATCTTTGATCACTCATGCTGGCTTTAAGTCTCCAGTGGAGGGCATGTGTGAAATTATGCAAAAATCTCTTTGCTCTTGCCTAAAATACACGTTTGATGACCCGACCTCAACAAATGCCAGATACGGTTAATGGCACACGAACATGAAACACTGTTTTTTGGGTTCATTTGTGCTTGTGGTTTCTGTCTCTTCCTCCACAGAAATAGGGCGTGCAGCGAAGCCAAACCACCGACATCAATGGGGAAGTACAAGTTTATTCATACAGCAACTGTTTCCACATCACTGACAACAGACAGCTTAGTCCAATCTGAAGTCTGATGAAGCATGTGCGTGACAATTATCATAATTTGACCTAAACATAACGGTCATTGTCTGGAAGGAAACTGCTGAGAGTGAGGTTATCCCCTACATCCTCATCGCTGTCTCCACCATGATGCATCACCAGGACCCCGTTACTCACTGGATTGCGTTGTCTTGTGTAGATGTAATCTCTTTCAGGCAGCAGGGACGAGATGCACATCATCTCTGTGGCCGGCTGAGGTTTTGTGACTTTGTACTTCCTTGCTGACAGCTTGGCGCAGAGGACAATGGTAGAAACCATGAAGATGGTGGCCAATGCAGCTAGGGAGGCGATGGCGATGAGGCATTGCTTCACTACACCCCGAGTGGAGCAGGTTTTGGCCTCAGCGTTGTTTGAGGCTTCACGAGACACTGTTGTAGTTGCCGGAGTTGATTTGGATGTTGGGATTGGCAGCCCCTTGGGTACACCAGGGATGAGGATTGCTCCAGGACTTGTGGAGTTGGAGGCGGCGGTGGTGTTGGTGGAATTGGTTTGGGAAGTGGTAGTGGTAGGCTCAGTGGTGGAGCTCAACCCTGCTGTGTCAGTAAACTCTGACGTGAAGATGTGGGTTCTTGTCACAGAGACGGGCTGAGACGTCGATGAAAGCTCAGTGCTGTTGGTGGTCTCAGAGGTGGGGTTCGCTGCCATTGTGGCTGTAGTAGAAGCTGAAGGACTGCTGAGGGTTTGGTTGAAGACAGGAGTCTGCGTTGCAGTATCAAGAGAGGCGATGGAAGATGAGGTGGACGGAGCTTCAGGCGTGGTGGTGGACAAAGACACAGCCTCTGTTACTGAAGATGCCACAGACGTTGTTGCCAAAATTGTTGAAGAAGTCATTGCAGACGTTGCAGGAATTGTTGCAGGAGCTGTTGCTGGAGCTGTTGCTGGAGTTGTTGCAGGAGTTGTTGGAAGAGCTGTTGCAGGAGCTGTTGCAGGAGCTGTTGCTGGAGTTGTTGGAAGAGCTGTTGCAGGAGCTGTTGCTGGAGTTGTTGGAAGAGCTGTTGCTATAGCTGTTGCAGGAGCTTTTGCTGGAGTTGTTGCAGGAGCTGTTGCAGGAGCTATTGCTGGAACTGTTGCAGCAGAAGAAATCACGTCAGTCGCAGTGCTGGGTGATTGTTGGTGTGACTGATCCTCTGTAGGTTTTGCAGTTACTAAGATGTTACTGGAAGGTTGTGTCTCACCCGCAGCTTTGGTCACTGCTGTTGAAGCATGAAGCAATTGTGGAGCCGAGCTGCTCGCAGTTGTTGCTGCTGCAGAGTCCATGGCAACCAAACCGGTCGTGATGTCATTTGAGCTGGGACTACTATAAGTGAAGATCGCATCTTCCTTTTTCATTGTGGGTGTTGCAATCATCTCTGGTGTTGCAGAAACACTAACTTCTGCAAGTTTGTGAGTGGGATGCAACGTTGCAGAGTGCGTCCCTGTTTCATTTTGACCTACATGTGCACTGATAACCTCCTCCTCCTTGGTTGTTTTGTTGTTGGGTTCAGCAGTTGAGTACATGCTACTGGTTCCTGAGGTGGAAGCGCACATGGACTCCGTAGAAAACAAAACCGATATTCCCCAAAGCAGAGCCAGACACGTCTTCACGCTAAGTAGCATCATGGTTGTTTGAAAGACCTGAAATGACAAAAGTTAAGACATTTACATACTGCGGTTGTAAAAAGGCACAAGCATGGGGAAAAAAATGACGTGTGTCATTTGTCAGCTGGCATCTCATGATGAAACAGTCATGCGTCTTTCACCACACCCATTAATACATTACACAAAACAGAACTACTGCATTTAAATCTGAAACTTTATTAAAGGCAGTCTAGTCTAAGGTTTAAACTGCAGCATTCAGATACAGAGTCAGGTAGGAAGTCAGTAAATCAACCTCCTCTGTGAAGAAAAGCCCTCATCGTAAATAACATTTTTAGAGAGCAGGAAGTCAACTTTATCCAACACCATTACAGCAGATCCCCAAACTAGCAACATTTAACAAGAACAAAGATTTTAAATGTGTCCTCAGAGACACGTGTCAGTGTCTTACCTTGTTTGTGAGGATGTGTGGATAAAAATCTGAGAAACGTTCAGCTCATTTCAGCCTCTCTGGGAGAACATCCTTGTAGCACTGACATGTGGACTGTAGCTCTGCTTTAGAGGAGAAACAGGAAATGTTCACAACCAGCACTATTATAACATCTTTGAATACAGAGAGACACTTCCCTTAGAAACCGCAGCTTTACTTTGCATCAACAAGGAAGTCAAATTCATCAGAAGTTTATTTGTATTGCCACGCATCGACTTAGTTACTATATTTTAAGATCTAGTCATTAGTAGAAGGTGATGTCTTACCTCACTGATGCTCAGGTGCTGCTGCACAGAGCATGTTTGCTCTGCGTGTCCTGTTGTTGCTGACTATCAATTTCTATAAAACAGCAGGAAGTTGTAGTACTCAGTTCTGCAAACAGATTTTTCTCGTGTGTCCACTTCTGATCACACTTCTGTCTAAGATTTAAAGCTTGGTGTCAGCAGTAGCTCAGGAACTCCAAGGCACTGGTAGTACCACAGTGAGAGAAGATCAGATACACGAGGACAACGTGATGTCAAATGTAATACATGCAGGAATAAACTAAGCAGAAAATCCATGTAATTTAATCAGAAAGTCCAGAGAATTAATGGATTTGAAGTGCGGCGGTTTGATGCCCGATTCGGTGCCCTGGCTTTAAAGATACAAAGCTCGGACTGACACATTTGTACCCTGAAATGTTCTTTTAGTGTGGAAGTCATGCTGTCACTTCCTGTCACTGAGTCATACGGAGATATGAAAAAGTGTGACAAAGATAGACGTCTTTTTGTTTTTAGTGTTTAGAATATCACCATGCTGTGAAAAAACAAACACGTGGTATTCGATGTACCTCCGACTGACATTTACACTGAAAAATAGATATTTATTGTCAAAAATGTTCTGAAATGACTTTAGGAAAGTCTTTCTACTCTTTTTTTAATCTATATTTGTTGATCAGATGATGCAATTTAATAAAAGTATTTCACGTCCTGAACACTTTTTCTCTTCAGGTGTCCTGAAGTACATTTTTATCTTTTAAATTTATACACATTCTTTAAAGGAAAATATCTTTTTTCCTTTTTAACTCAGAGCCAAATGTGACTATTTCCAGGCTGGGAAAAATTAAGAAATACAAAATGTAATAGATTCAAAGATGTTCCTCATCAAAAACTGAGTGAGTATTTTTAAACTCCTGTCTGTGGTCCTGATTTATATTTACATTTGATTTTTAATAGTACTTCAGAGCTACTAGCTGGCTGTCCATCATGTGGCTGTTCCTTACTTTTTATCTTTTAGATAACTCAGTTTAAACGACTCAAATAACTTCTTTTTTTTCTTTGCAAAACCTCATGAGGAACACACATTTTTCTCCTGATCGATGCTGCATTTGAAAAAGAAATCATAAAAACAGAACAAAATGGGGCCTTGGGAACTAATGTGAACAACAGTTTGATTAAAGTATGTTTGATTGTCATGATTCTGCTAAGGAAACTGTGATAACTGGAAACACAAGTATTTAGCCACACATGCACTGTCTACACTGTAGTACATGCTAATGAGCGCGTAGCATCAAGCAGTGAAGAGGGAAGTGAAGTGGCTTAGTGCAATTACTCAAGTACAAATCTGAGACACATTTGAGTACTTCTATTTAATGCTACTTTATACTGAAATATTGCATTTCATACCCCCCTCCATTTTTTTTTGACATTATTTACTTTTCAAATTAAGATTTTACATAAAAGTTTCTTAAGTACAACAATTATCATCATCATTATTATTAAAGATTAAACCAGTTGTTTTGGCCTGAGAGCCTTCACAATCATTTTAGGTGGTTTAATTTAAGTAAGTTATATAAGTTTGTGTATATACTTGACACTTTTTGAAATGTATACAGTGTATAATACACTTAAACATACTTTTCCTATTCTATTTATTGTATTTTATATTCTATTTTTTATCTATATCACTCCAGTTTTTCACTTAAAATTTTATTGCATTTGTTTCTTCTTAATATCTAGTGCTCTTATGCTGACCTGATTTTCTCATTGTGCTGTTGACCCTGTGTTAACCTACATGTGACTAATAAACCTGAAACTGAACTGAGGTCCAAAGAGGTAAAATTATCTTATACTTCATAAAAAAGCAAAGAAAACTTGAGGAGGCAAATCCCTTCAGGTAAAAGATTTATATATTTAAACAGAATGCTGACAGATAAACCGTCATACTAAAATTAAAAGCTGCCAACCACGTCAACATTTTTAATGACCTTGTGGCTGCTGTTTTAGCACCACCGTCAGGCAAGAAAAGAAGTTAACAGCTAATTGTGAAGGTTTGTGGGCTCTGGTTGAGGTTGGGACTGAGGTTGAGTTAAAACTCAAACCAGTAGTCGATTAAATGATTACAGTCAATTGCCAGAAAATCAATAAGCAACTATTTTGATAATCAAGTCATCATTTAAAGTAATTATAAAAGTGAATATTCTCTAAAGTCACTGATTCCAGCTTCTCCAATTTGAACATTTGCTGGTTTGCTTTGTCTTTCTGACAATATATTGACTATAACGTGCATTTTTTTGACACAATTAATCAAGAAAATAGATTAATCTGTAATTAAAATAATGGTTGCAGCCTTGGATTGAGTGCTTTCATGTCTGAAGTAGAAGTAGTAACCATCTTCTTCTTTAGCCATCCATCCTCAGGATTTGCTTTGGTACAATATTTGAGTTAATGTACTTAGTTACATTGTTTGGCAGTCATCAAATCTCTTTCTTAGCAACACAAGCTGACTGATAGGTCTCCAGCAGATACTGTAGGTGGTTTTACCACCACAAAAAGTTAAAATCTGTAAATATCTCGACCTGCAGCGATAAAATCTGATAGAGGTCAAAGAAATATAAAGAAGATTTTCTCATGTGTAAAACCTTTATTATGTGCACAGAACTGTTTGTCAGGGGGGTTCAGTGAAACACAAGCTGGGTGAGTGGTCCCTTCCCAACACCAAATATGCAGTGACGAGAGGCACCACTACATTTGCACAACATTTACACCAGAGAGATGCAACCCTCCCCTCCCCTCCCCTCCCCTCCCTCCCTCCGTCCCCAATAAAACCCAATGTTTAAATTTCAAGCCCAGAAGAACAGGAACAAAAGGAAGAACTCGGGGATTCTTCCACATTCATGAATCTGATGGTTATCGATGAGCAAACTGGTTTGGAGGAAGAAAAGTTCAACAGCTATCGTTTAAAAAAAAAGAAAAAAAAAAGAAATCCAGCTTGACTAAACCGATCTAGCAGGTTGTGACTGGAATGTACAACAGGAGAGAAAATAGAAACAGTGCATGAAACCGCACACGATTCATATTTGGCAACACAAAAATATAACAATGGAAATACTGATGCTACATACAGTTGTTTTTTTTTTTGAGTAGTAGGTACAAACTTCACATGAGAATGTTTTACCACAAATTTTAAAACAAACAAAAAAAAAGTTAAGACTTTTCCTTCAACAAAAAAAATGTCTTTTCTTCAAATGTGTACATGAGCTGCGAGAGTTTTTCCTTTTCTCTGTGTGTCAGGGCGAGGTGATGAGGAAAAAAATAAAGTTCATCTTGGAATGTAGGCCTGGTTTCATCGCAGGGACGACGCCAAGCTCAATGAAGCCGAATCTTTTTTTTTTCTTTTTTTTTTTTGAGTATCTCCATCCGGTTCCCTCCAAAACAACGAAGGGGGCCCCCGTCGTCTTTACATGGCCACCTTGGCGACCTGCTCTTCCAGTCTGGCGATTCGGCGGTCTTGGAGGATGACACGGTCCCTGAGTGACTTGAACTCTCGGAGTACCTCTTCCAGTTTATCTTCCATTTTCTGGGTAAAAAACAGAAAGAGCGTTAGCTCGGCCAAGGCTCATGAGAGGCTGCTTACACAAGACTTTGTCGGAGAGATAACGACTGAATCTTATCTGCTTCATAACCAAATTTCCTGGCAAAATGAGCAGGGACTTTACAAGCAGTGAAGCCCTCCAGCAGTTCACATTTTCCCTTTGCTGTTCCACTAAATTGTGACCCAAATACCAAAGTATGTGCTGATCCATAACTTTTGTGAATTGTTCCAACCATAATAATTACCGTGAATGTGGGAGTCCAAATGTCAGCAAAAAATGGTGTGTGAGTTTGAAAAGCTCAGCACTTTTTCATAGAGGAAAAAGAGTAATAATCTGTTTTAAGGACCAAGCTATAATAAGAAAGCAAATATGACATGTATATGACATGAAATATGACGTGTTCATACATTCACACTCACGACCGAAGGCTGTGGAGAAGCGTGTTTCTGGACAGTCGAGATGGTTTCTGCCTTCGTGGCTGGCTTGGTTTCCAGGACGTTCGACTTCACCACTTTCAGATCTCGGTTCTTTGTGGAGACGTAGCCGTCTTTGAGCGAGATCAGGATGGGGCCTCCGTTCTTCCCGGCGAACCACTCCTCCGCCTCCAGGGCGGGATCGGGGCCGGCCGTGTCGGGATACAGGTCGTCCTGGAACAGATCCGACTGGGAGAGGACAGACGGACGGAGAGGGCACAGGAAATGTCGTGAAGACGAGGAGCACAGTGAAAATGGTTGACTGTAAAGCATCACTAAAGAACAGCATATTTATGATTTGATATAAACACAGACTTACCTTACGTGGCACTGTCATGATGATTGGTTCACATTTTCTCTCATGTAATTTGTAAAACCTACAGGGAGGATTCAAATAATAAGATTAATATCACACATAAAAACAAAGAGAGAGTACTTGAGTACTTTTTTAACTCACTTAGATGAGCTGTGTCCTACAATCAGCACGTTTCTCATCTATTACAGTAAAATAAACTTGTTTTTAAATCCATGGCGATGTCTAGAGCCAAAACAATTAGTTGATTAATCAATTAGACCATTGAAAGATTATTAATCAGCAACAGTTTATATAATAGATCCATTAATTTTTCCTTTTTTTAAGCAAAAATTCCAAAAATTTGTAGATTTCAGCTTCTAAAATGTGAAAATTTGCTGTTTTTTAAAATATTCATATCATATCAAACTAAGTATCTTCAGGTTTTGAACTGTTGGACAGAAAGAAACTGTATAAAATTATAAATATAATAAAATATATAATTGCATGGACTTTTAGATCACATTTTCTAGACCTAAGGAAAAAAAAATCTGTAATCGATAAAAAAAAGAATCATTAGTTGCATCCTTAAAGTCGTCTTGCAGCAACTTTTGACCACGTATAAAGACATGAAATCTTGGTCTGAATTATTTTATTTATCATGTAACAATCAAAAACAATCATAGTTATATTGTATTTTTGTATTTTAGCTTCATAATCCACAGGAAAACAAAAAGAACATACATATATAATTGTTGCAGTACCTTGCGATTTCACATTTGTTGACATCCAGTCCTCTTTTGGGCATGTATCCCATGCCTCTCTGGGGCTCCTTGGTGGAAAAGGTGTTGAGGTAGTGAACAAACGGCGCCTCGTCGGTGATCTCAAAGTACCGAATGCTGCTGTCACCCTGAGGAACACACGGTCACAGCTCAAAGTCAGTTTGTGAATCGAATGATTAGAAACAAAACCTTTACAACTCTTCGCAGGGCTGCTCACCTTTCCACACAGATACACTACGCTGGTGTCGGGGTCATAGAAGGGCAGCAGAACTCCATTACTGGAGTCCATCTCTTGAACACATATCGGCTCGTCCATGTTTTCCTGGAGGCACAAAATTCAGGATTTGAAGCGACGCTTAGGTGTGGAAGATGTTTGAGTTGTATCATTCACTGCCTGTGATTTGAGTCCAATAATCTGAATCATGACCCTCTGTAGTGTTACAGCCTCCGTGTGCAGAGACAGAATGAAAATTTGGCTTTTTGGGAGGGGGAAATAGGAAAAACAATAATCTTCTTTTCATATTCAGGCAGCACAGGAGGAACTAATAAAAGCCTTTGGACTTAAATGATCCTCATACAGATGGCAGTGTATGTATATGTGATGCATCAGTGTGTTCAGATCCACTCCGGTGACGTACAGTTTTCCACAGGGCTAGCTGGCGCTCGCTCATGCGGCTGAATCCAGTGGTGAAAATGTTTCCGTCTGCTAAAAAGATGGCTCTCATTGGTCGAGCTCCCTCGTGAGCTTTGTCCTTCTCCTGACAACAGAAACAACACTCATCAGACTGGGCAGCCATGTTTGTAGTTTTCGGCGTGTGATTCTGGGAAAGATTACTCCACACACGAAGCATCTCAGCACCAAATCCCCCCTGCATTGTTTCCACTTACCGCAACGACCTTCTTTTTACGGGGGTCGATGACGCGGACCTTCTTGTCTTTGCAGGCGGTGCAGAGTAGGCTGCCGTTGCGGCTCCAGCTGACGCTAAAGATAACATCGGGGTGCATGTCCTCCAGGTTGATCATGGCCTCTCCCGTGCCCACGTTCCAAATGACGATCTGGTTGTCACACCCTAAAATGGACACACGCAGCACAGCCTGACTACACGCACCTCTGTGTCCAAGTTTATTTTAAGCAACGCTGCCCGGAGGCGATCCGTGAGATAACTGGTCAGATTTGGAGTTCAGCTGTGCACAGTGAACAAATGGCAAAGATAATCGTCTCAACAGATATTTCAGTTTGAGGGCACGGGGGTGTACCACGGGCCTTTCTCAAAGGTTACCTGCACTGAGGAGAACGTTGCGAGCGGTGGGATGCCAGGACACGATGCCGACCCTCTTAGAATGACCCTCTAACACGACCACGGGCTCTGAAAGGGGGGTCTCCAACCCGTTCTCAGGGATCTGCCAAACCTGAATCAGATCAACCAGACACAGAAAATTAGGAACTATGGACAGTCCACTAAAATACTTTTTACAGCACAGAAGTACAGTAAAAACACTGACAGTATTACTTTGTCTTACTAGAAGTTTTCTTGTCTTGATTCTTAATTATCTTTGCCAAACACGGGCAAACTGTACTCTCACTATAAGACTGGGCACTTCAGTGAAAACCAGTATAAACAACAGCCTCGAGAAGTACGAGAAACATGTTGATAATATTTAACATTATAAGCTTCAAAAAGGTACCAGATTACAGTTTATTATGTTATATCATGACTATTATTTCCCCCTTCCTCATATTCACCAGCACCTTTCAAAATTGTCAACAATTTTGTGAATGTTTGATAAAGATGTTAAGTAATGCTAAAGGTTCAATGTGTAGGATTTAGCAGCATGTAGCTGTGTAGTTGCAGATTGCAACCCCCTCACATCACCCTCTTCTTTATAGTTCTACAGTGACACACTACAAACACAAAAGGTTTAGTTTGTCCATTCAGGGCTACTGTAGAAACGTGGCGGCTCGAAATGGCAGACTCTGTTTTAGACGACCTTCAGCTTCATTGTAAGGTAACAAAAACATAAAGATTCTTATTTTCAGGTGATTATACACTGATGAAAACAGCTATACATACAGTATATTATATTTCATTTCTGCTATATTCTGCTGTAAAAAAAGCCGCCTAAATATTCCACTGTGGCCTTTTAAATAAACAGGATTATCCCTTCCATCGGATAATGTTAAAGAAATATCAGACAAATTCAGTTTACTCATACAAACTCTTCAGCAATCAATAGCCGTGTCAATAAGGGTGATGTGCAATTGTTTAAATCTTTATAATCGCTACTCTGTTAAAACCAAGCGGCAAACTAGGCTCGGAGGCGGAGGCGGAGGCTTCAAAACGTCTTTTCAGAAACCTGCGGCTGACGTCACGCATACACCGTCCATTCTTTACACTGCCACTGGTTCAAACAGGAAAAAAAACCTCAAAGCTCACGTGATCCTTTAGAGATTAACTGTGTCCTTACCATGACCGTGCAGTCCTCCGAGCCGCTAGCGATGACGAGGTCATTATGAGGACACCAGTCGATGTCCAGCACCGGGCCCGTGTGACCACATACTGTAGGGTAGACCTTGTCTATACGTCCAGTCTAAGAGGGAAAAAACAACTTTTGTTACAAAGAGTGTGAGCTGCAGAGGAGCAGTAACTGATATCTGTCAGAGAGATATGAAAATGAGTGAGGGCCTAATTTAACTATCCTGTACTCTGTAGCTGAAGTTATATTCAGACTCACATCCTCATGCTGGGCTAAAGAATAAGGAAATGACACTGAGAGCTGAATAATAATTATACGCTTTACAAAAAGATGACACTCAGAAGTCAACTGAAAGTTATTTTGTCTCGGCCTGTTATTACCCCACAGAATTATTTCAGTACAAAGACACGGTAAACGTCACTGTTATGACCTTAATATGACCTGTAATCTTTGATTTCTACCTGGACAGCCTCTCTGCAGGAAACAATACAGTTAAAATAAATCAATTCACCCGTTGGCCTGTAACAATAGCACCCTCTCTGTGAGTATCATGTGTTCAATGAGCTAACTGTAACCAGATACACATTGGATGCCTTTAGTGTCGGGCAGATTTAAACATTGATTATCTATGGTTTTTACTATAGATATGAGCTCCAGGGGACGGCAGGATGGGGGTCACATGGTGTGTCCTGAAGGTCTGCTATCAGAGAACAAGCCTACAGGATTGATTTGCTCTGAATGCTACTGTATAACATCAAACGGTGACACTACAACACTTGTATCTCTGGATATTTTACACCCTCCGTGTCCAGGTTTGATCCTCAGTTGCCAGTGTCACGCAGTTATTTACTCCTACCTGATAGTTAAAGTAGTGTGTGGTGATCACAGCAGAACAAAGCCCTTGAGGACCGGAACTGATGAGCTCTGCTTTAATAGGTCTTACACCTCGCAGCTCGCCCTTGAAAACATCTCTCTGAAGGTGTGGCACTCACCTTTTGTAGGGGAAGGACGAGAAAGGCTCCTCCCCCGCTGGCGTCTATGATGATGGCAACAAATTTGGGGTTGACGGCACAGAAGGAGCTGTCCCATGTGACCCTGGACACGCGGATGTCATCGTAGCACTGGTCGTTCCTCACGGCCTGGCCGAACACATGACGGAACTTGCTCTGTCGCACCACTCGCCGCAACATATCTGCAGAGAGGAACAAGTGCAGTGGAGTGTGATGTTCAAACGAGGACATTTTCCCACAGAAACTGATGTCGGAAAATCTAAAAATGAGCATCCTTCTGTCAGTCGAGCATCCCGAGGAAACCTTGGGGTTAGTTTGGTTTGCTGCCAGTGCAGTCAGTCTGATCTGAGATTATGCTGATTAACTGTGTCTGAGTTTGTTTCTCGTTCATACCTACTGGCAAACATTTGAGGTAAACTATAGATTATTTCTCCAGCTGTGTTCTCCACCTCTTTATCTCAGTGACATTTTCCAGACAGACTAGTAGGAAGGAAGAATTAAAGCAACTGTAAAAAAAAATGTAACAATAAAGTTTCAACTCAACTGTAAAACAATGTCGAGATATCAAATTATTTCACATTCACATCACACAAATTTATGAGATGGCCAACAGACTGTGTCAGTGTGAATGTACGATCTTAAGATCTGAACACTGCATTGTGTAAAAGATTGTTTAGGTGGATAAAAAGATGTATTTGAACCAAGCAGCAAACTGCAGTTCCTCAAACGTCCACTTGAGGTTGGCTACAGAACGAGTCAGTCTCCATAAGCCCCCATGTTAAAATGTCCAACTTCACAGCAGAAATAAACATGTTTACAGCCTGGTAAAAAAAACAGTTTTGGTCTCTATAGCTAATTTCCCCGTTAATGACAACTGTACTGAGGCTAAACCTTTATATAACTCACACGTTCAAATTATATTAAGGCTTAAAGTTACGTATGATTAACAGCGTGGCCGCTTTGACTGACAGGTAGGTACTGTTACAGGTGGCTTGTTTGAGCACCCAGTCCGCCTCAGGTCCACCGATGATCCACGTCTTTGCGGATTTTTAGATTAGCGAGGAGGCGGAAGAAGCGGGACTACCAACATGAACCACAGATTTTGAGCTTCAAAGTGGCTCTTCAGAAACCTACGTATGACGCCGCACATAATGCTGTCTATTCTTTATACTGTCAGTGATTTTCCTGATTTATCAGCAGAGGGAGGTCGTGCTTTTTTGGGTAGACATTGTAGATAACTGTAAGAAAAGAAAGTTTGAAAAATCCTATGTGTGGATGTTTTACAGTGTATGGCTGTCATATAAACTGGAGAGCACTTGTGCTCCATTAACTGTAACTAGACAAGAGCAAGTTTTAGTGGCTTGATGAGTAAAATGATCTCCACTTCTGCAACATACAGCCCAGCAGTTTCTATTATCAGTCACCTTTTCTTGGTATTCAAAAAGCAAGCCACTTCCTTTCTCACCTTTCTATAGAAAATTTAATTAAAAATAGCGTCATCTTTTGTCCAAACTAACAGAAAATAGGACACAGTTTAAGTAGTAAGAAGACAGAATTGGGATTGGACTACATTTTTCTAGACTAGTGGACGACGCTCCATATTTTAGGGTTTACTGATAATGGATGCGTTTATGCAAAGTGTCCACAGTGATGCTTTATTTTTACCACATCGTCTCCTGCGAGCACACCACAGACGGCCTGCTGCTGCTGCTGCTGCTGCTGCTGCTGCTGATCTCAGTTGTTTATCTGTGTTTAATGATCACATTGTGGCTCAGCGCACCCTCAAACATGTTCACCTTTGACTCTCATTTCTGCTTCCAGCCTCAGGAGAAGTCATTTGTAGACAAACTTTTGAGATGTAAAACAAACACAATGGGAATTCTCCTAAAACTCGACTTGTCTTAGCTTCGTCTTCGTCTATTGTGAAACCTCTGTTTTCTGATACCTGAGGGAGATTTCCCATCCTTTCAGTGACAGGCTTTGCTGTGTAATTATGTGGAAAATATAGTGTCTTAGGGTGGTAATTAAGCTGCCAGTCTGAGGCGACATACTGAGCCGTAACACAGGCTGCAAGGATTTGCTCTCCAGTTATCCACAGGTCTGTCATCGCACTACACCACCTGCTTCTTCACATTGAGTCACGGATCATGAAAATGGAAAACACGAATCGTTGCCTTTCGGGTCTTATAAAGAAAAATTGATTTTTCCAAAATGTTCCTGAGTTTTTGCAAACGACTGAACAAAACACACATCAGGCTGTCATTTTAAAACATCTTTAGTGATGAGAGCCATGTGCATCAGACTGTTTTTTTTTTAATAACTGCTATTTTATGTGGATTTTTAATGTTTATTATGATGTTTAGGGCACAATAGGAGTGAAGCCTTCAAGCACTTACGCAACAATTATACACCCACACAGGTGTTTTTAATTATTTGGTTTAGATCAGGTCTTGTCTCAGGACTGTGTAGGTGTGCACTGATCGTGATTGATTGACACTGCATCTTTATAATTCTCACAGTTAATAGGACTCACAGGTGTTGGTTTATCCTGCATGGTGTCAAATAGGTATTCAGACAACTTTAAGTCCATCCGTCCATTTTCTGTAACCGCATATCCTTATCAGGAGGGCTGGAGCTTATCCCAGCTGACCTGGACACGTCGCCAGTTCATCCCAGGGGCACATAGAAACAAACAACCACTCACATTCTTCCAATTTAGAGTCACCAATTAACCTATTAAGTACATGTCTTTGGACCGTGGGAGGAAGCCGGAGTACCCGGAGAGAACCCACACAGACACGGGGAGAACATGCAAACTCCACAGACTCCAGCCCCGAGCCAAGGTTCAAACCACTGCACCACCTTGCCGCCAACTTTATGTTGTTTTTATCCCAAAATTATGAAAATGAAAAAATATTTTGAGTTGGTACGCAGTGTAAAAAGTTTGAGAAACAGTGATCTAGATCCTCTTACAAACTGCAAAAAGTTAACTGATATTTAGATCATCATGTCTGCACAATCTGAAAATGTCTCAATTCATTCTTGACCCCAAGGCAAGATCCACTTATGACAGTAGCTTTTTTTTCCCGGTCTTCACCAAGGTCAAAGACCAACTTTCATTATTCATTTATAAGCTGACACAGATGAGAAATCCTAGAAGTCATATGGAAGAAGTCAACAGCTAACTGAGCTTGCATGTTAATGGACCCAACTCCTCACAAGTGACAACTGAGAAGACTGTGGTGCGGCTAAAAACACCAGAAAAGGCTAGTAAGTAGACTTTGAGTTTGAATTATCCATCCATCTGTCTGCCTATCTATCCACTGCACCACCTATCAACTTTATGATGTTTTCATCCCAAAATTATAAAAATGAAAAAGTCTGGCACATAAAATAATGTATAATGACTCTAATCATATGACTTCAATAAACATAACAGCAAAAAACTGCCCATATGTCCAATATGAGGACATATCTTTGCATACCATGTTAGATTATGACAATATCCTCTTCCCACAACATATATACATAGTGTACCGTACATGCAACCTTAAAAAAACACTACATTTGTAACTATTATTAAGAGAAATTATGATGAGGGATTACCAGACATGACCCTTTTTTCATGAATCAAATACACGCCCTGGATATAGCTGATCCAGAGCACAATGCTCCACAGAGCCGTAAAACAGTGCTCATGTTGCTGCAGGGCTGCACAATTCCTGGACAGCACAGGGCTCCAGTTTACGGCTGACCAGAACAGCGTGTTCCCTCAGTCAGTATCAGAGCTCCATTCAAGAGGCAGCTCTACCTTATATATGCATCTGACAAAATGAGCTGCTTGCAGCCCCTGCAGGCTTTTTAGTTGATGCCATTTATTTTCAAACATGCTCCTCTCTCCTTAACACGCATTACTGAGCTTTATGATGGTGGCCAGTCAGTGTTGGGCTTTGTTTCATCTGTTGCAAGTCAATAATGTGCCAAAGAGTGTAAGCTTTAAGAGAAATTGATGGCTAATTTTTAATAAAGATGTAGTCTGTAGCCCTGCAGGAGTCTGGCCTCCCTTTCTGTTATGTCTGTCTGGACAACGCGACTAAATGTAAATGTGTGCCACCAGATATGCAATCACCATCACCTCATCTCGGCTTAAAATGACCAGCATGTTACATATTCTAATTATAATGCTGATTAAATACACCAAATGCTCTGCACTGAATGAAGCTGCAAACAGCTGCACCATGCTAACGTTAAACAATGGTTGGTGGCTAACGTTAGCTCATGTCACCACCACAAAGCTCGGTGTGTGTCCCCTCCTCTTCCTCCTCCTCCTCCTCCTCCTCCTCCTCTTCTTAATTAAAACAAGTTGCTCAAAAACTAAAATATTAACGCGATAATGAGAAACAGCTGTGGTTTTGAACTATCTCCTCTTGTTATTTTAAAACAAAGTCGTTAAATTGTGGTGAGGGTTTAGCAGTTAGCAACGGTTGCTAACGTTGCCGTTACTGAGACAACGGGGTGGATGGAGTATGCAGATTTATATTTTGGTGGGTACGCCCCAGATGTGAGTGTTACTTAAACGCCACAAAGCATGTGGTTTGATGTAGCCATTAGTTAGACTCGTAAAAAAATAAATACAATATGATTATTAAAAATAAATTTATAACGGTACATGTGGCGACGGTAATAGTAGACCGTGTTCCGCCGCACTGCCTCGGCAGCAGCTCGGCAGCTGTGCCGGGGCTGGTCCCGTCTCAACAGCCGCTGACACACCGCAAACATGAAGGAGGTTTCCCCCACATTTTCTTTAAAATATCACACAACCAACCACATGACGCGTGTGTTATGTCCACACAACGCTGTCAACTCTGTGTTAAATGTGTCATTTGTCTTATATATATATGTATATATGTGTGTATGACTGCTCCGTTAGCATGCCACCTAGCCTAGCTGCTAACTGCTAGCTGCGGTGGACCGCCGCCAGCTGACGCAAGTGCAGATATTTCCACCCAAGGTTTTTAAGGCTGCTCCCCGTACTCAAAGCCATCCAGCGAGCTCAAATGGATGCTGCACACCACAGCCCAAGACAGATCGACAAATCACATGCACAAATGCACAATGCATAAAAGACTTTAAAAAAAGAAGAAGGCTTTCTTACCTCCTAAATCTATGCAAGATTTTCGTAAGCACGGGGGTAATCAATCACAACACATGAATCTGGTAGTTTAGGCGCGCCCTTATCCTGCAGGACGTTGCTCTAGTATCCCCTTGTCTCCACACACACACAAAAAAACAACAACCTTCGCCGCTATGCTCTTATTCCCCCTCCTGATTGCAAATGTGTGGAAGTGTTTTAAATCTGGTGATATATCAGGATGCCAGTTAGAGCATCTCCTATCCGCTTCTCACCTGCGGAAGACTAGCAACCGTCTACTCTCATCGTTATTAAATTCAATAGGATACGTTGACGACCGGCTACGGCACATGCGCAAATGGAAAAGTCAGATTTCATTACCCAAAGGCTGTGAATGGGGATGGGGATGGGGATGAGGAGGGGAGGGGGGCTGCAGGAAAACTGGGTATCTCTCTACATCCTTCCCGTGTCTTTTGAAGTGCAGCCTGCTGAATCTATTATTTTTGTTCAGCTTTGCAAAAATAAAATGTTTTTTTTATTATTTTCATTGCCAGGAGCATCTTTTGTATCATGGTCCCTCCCCTCCCCCTCTGTCCCATCCCACCCTATCCCACCCCACCCTATCCTACCCGAGCCTGTCCTGTTCAAACACAATGAAGAGCCCCCCCTCCATATTCTGTGATCCACCCACACATCACAAATATTCAGGGGAATCAGCTATTAACAATCCCCTAAACTGGAGTTTATTCTGCAGTTTCACTCACTGTAAGATGACTCCTAACCATTTATAAATGGTTTAACCTTTTTAACACTGGTTATAGATGCTAATGAATACTATCTAATCATCTAGATTGCTGGTTCTCTGTCACTGGTGGTGCTCCCTTGAGTGGTACTTGGAGGAATCTCTCAAATCTATTTTTTTTTTAATTAAGTAAATTAATTTAGAAACATTTAGCGTATGGTTACTGTGTTATAAGTTAACTCTAATGTATGTTCAGTGTATGTTACCGCTACTGGATGCTTCAATTTCTTTCGGGATCAATAAAGTATCTATCTGATCTATCTATCTATCTATCTATCTATCTATCTATCTATCTATCTATCTATCTATCTATCTAATACCAACAATATTATAAGAATCTGAATGAAAATACTATAAGATCCTGTAATATTTTGTTTAAATATCATCCTGCTCCATAATGCCGTCACGCTCATGTAAGTTAGTGCATCGCGCATACATCCATGATTAGTTACAAGATAAAATATGACAAGGAGATAGTAAGTGGAGGTAAAATGAATGATTTAAAAATACAATCGTCAACTCCAAATGGAAACTAAACTTAAACTCTTTTCCACTCAAGTAGCTGATGTCATGATGTCTGTACAATCTGAAAATGGCTCAATTCATTCTTGACCTTTCTTAAGGCAAGATCCTCTATCTTCATCAAAAACTTGAATTATTCATTTATAAGCTGATACAGATGACAAATCCTAAAAGTCACATGGAAGAAGTCAACAGCTAACTGAGCTTGCATGTTAATGAACCCAACGCCACAAGTGACAACTGAGAAGACTGTGGTGCAGCTAAAAACACCAGAAAAGGCTAGTAAGTAGACTTTGAGTTTGAATTATCCACCCATCCATCCATCCATCCATCCATCCATCAGACGCCCGAACCACCGCTTAAGTTTTTAATTATTTTTTGTTAATCTACTGTGAAGGTATGTGATACTTTCTGGATAGTTTTCATATTTTGTCCAGTGCGATATTGATAATATTGAGTTGGTTTCCACTTAGATTATATAAAATTTCAAACTTTCTTGGGTAATTATTGAGTAATCCAAAATCTGAACCATTTTCCATAGATGCTGTTTATGATTGTCTAATAATGCTGTTTATTCAAATTTACCCATTTTAAAAGGAAGATAAAGTGAGGTTTGTTTGTAAATCATGAATTAATTAATCAATGGGAGATGTAGAAGAAGAAAAAAATGATTTATTTTCTTCTTACTTTACCTGCTTATCTCTAAAAGGTCAAGGGGTTTGGATCTTATCCCAGTTTGCATCGGCAGAGGGCGAGGAAACACCATGGACCATTTCCAATACTGACACTGGGATTATTAAGGTAGACAAACACATTAATGCTCTCATTTACACCTCGGGGTAAATGTGTGTGTGGGAGGAATCTGAGGTTAACACGGGGAGAACAGCCAAACTGCACACACACACACACACATCAGACGCAGATAAACGCCACTAAATCACAGTTCAGTTCAGTTCACGTGAAAAGTTGTTTGGGAAAACGTTGCCTTGTTTAATATTGAATTACTCTCCCAATCATACAGGAAAAAACAAGCCTTGTAATTGAATTAGCTTTTAAACGTCTAAATGTTGTACATTACATAACAACACTTAGATCCTGTTGTTACATTACTGGCTGAGCATGAATGCATCAGCTGCTTTTAATAAAATACAGGATTTAACAGAAATATCTACCATTGTGTTAACAAACACACGCTTATTTATATATCCAGCAGACAATTAGCCACATTAGCATTCATTTGGTGATGTGTTTGTGGCCACCTGATGGATGTAAATCCAATATTTACGCTTCTTTTAGCTCTGATTTGTTCTCTGCTAACTCTGAGGGAAATGTCTCTCTTTAGCTGATTAAATTCTTCACTATGCTTCAGGATCTCGTCGCTAACTTTGTCTGTCTCTTTGGTGCTGGGCAGGTAACAATTGGTTTAACACAGCTTTTGCTGCAACCTGAGAAGCGAAATAAAACAGTAATGTTGCTTGTCATAAAACCAAAACGATGAGCTAAAAGAGGCTAAAATACTCCTTAGAGCTGAAGAGATCTGCAAGGTTGGGTGAGAATTATCTGTGGGTTTGTCATGACCAAGCGGCAACCACCGTGGCTGTGAAGCCAATGCTGAAGGGCCAAAACCTGCAGTTCCTCAAGTGGCCACTTGAGGCTGGCTACAGAAAGAGTCAATCTCCATAAGTCCCCATGTTAAAATGACCAACTTCACAGCAGAAATAAAAATGTTTACAGCCTGGTACAAAAAAACTGTTTTGGTCTCTATAGTTAATTTCCCCGTTCATGACAACTGTACTGAGGGTGAATTTTATTCAGTCAACTGATCCATCATTAATATAAAAAAATAGAAACATTGTTTACAAATGCTTTAAATCTGATTTTTTCATGCCAGTGAAACCCAAAGTAAAGCAAGTATCCTCCAAGTAAAGTTGTACCATGACTGTGTGTGGTATGCAGTTTGAAAAGTACCCTCTTATCTTAATATAGCAGCTTTCTTTTTGTTTATGCATGCTTTGATAAACCTTAAAAAAACCCAAACATGAACAAACGTCTTACCTTTCTTTGGAGGTGGTTGAACTTCTTGTGGTCTCTCTTTGGATTTTTTTGGGACATCAAATGCATTCTTAATTTGAGATACTTTCACACTTGGACTCTGCTCTGCCACCCGAACTGGAGCTTTGACCACGTCAGGTTTGACTCGGGTTTGATGTCTCTGCATTTGATTAGTTTCTTTGATAATTTCCGCCACGGGCTTGTATGAACCCACCTCACTGCCACTTCCTGCATCTCTGTCACCACTGTAATGAATTATGTCTTTACGGTTACCACGGTTGTCATTGCTGACCTGTGCGTTTACTCTTTCAGATGGTTGCTCAGAGTAGATTTCTCTTTTCCCTGAACAAGCAGGTTTTGGTCTTTGGATTTCGTTGTCTGGTGAGTCCTCAGGTGTGCATAGAGTCTCTGTGGATGTGAAAGATTTCTGGGGCTTTTTCACAACCGGAGGAGGAGGAGGAGGAGGTGGTGAGCTTTTAAATCTGGATCGTCTCTCCAGGAATACTCTCCTCTGTAACATATCCATGTTTTGCAGGTCTTCCTCTGGAGACAGATGTGCCATACGTACACAGTAGTCAAAGTCAATCATATCACCGTAGCGATCATCCATGTGTCCAAGCGAGAGATGTTCCCAAGGGCTGAGGTCAACCGACAGTGGGCGTTTGTTGGTTGGCATTGTGTAAGTGCCTCTTTCATCCAACAGCACACACATGTCCTGATTAGTTGGAGGGTTGAACGGAAGATCTTTGTTAAAGTGGAAAGTGTGTCTCCTCTTTACCCTCTCCTCAGAGCGCAGATGATCTTTGCCTCTTCTTTGCACATCAGTAGACATTAATTGTGCAGTTTTCATCTTTATAAATGGGTTTTTAGGTTTTTTGGGCACAGGCGGAGGTGGACCTTTAACTTTGGGCTTTTCTTTTGGCGCAGACTCGTCTTTCAAATCGCATGAGGCGGGCGTGGCGTCTGGTGCCATTTGTGAGTTTACCGTGTTTGTTCTGCGTTGCGTTGCCATTGATGCTTCTCTCATGGGCAACTCATGAGTTACAGGTGGAGGGGTGATGACCGCAGAGAAACAAACAAGCTCGCTCTCCCTCTTTAAGCTCGCGATTTGTATCTTTCCATCAATGCCTTCGTTCTTTAGCAGAGGAGGAAAAGGGATCAAATCGCATTGTTCCAATGAAAACGAGGCGTCTTGCAGTGGCGGTATTTCAGAGCTTGCAGTCTTTGGGTTTTGAGGGTTGGTTGCTTTGGAGAACACTTGGCGGCCCTCTTTCTTGCTAAGAGTGCCTGCTTTAGCCCTCTTAGAGACAGCACCAGCAAACCTGCTCTGAAGGGACTGGCCGGCTTGTCTTCTTTCTGAATTATGGGTTTCCTTATCTTGATTTCCTGATTCTCTAAAAGAAGGATCTACCTTTTCCTCAGCCGCCGCGTCCTGTGAAATCAACCGCTCTGCTTCATCAACGATTCCTTCAGTGCCCTTTCTTAATCCTTTCACAGAGCCGCTGTTGTTGCGTGTCGACAGGTGATCCTTATTAACATTAGTAGAAACTTTCCCCTTGCTGTGTTCATTCACGTTTTGCTCCCTCGCTGCTTGTCCTCTTGCAGTTGTCTCTGTGTGAACAGCTCCAACATGACTGACTCCTTTTAGCCTACACCTGCTGCCTGTCACTTCAGCCAAATGTTGATCTATTTCCCTCTCAAAACAGGCTGTGGGTAAACTCTTTGCATGTGCCTCCACACCGTCAGTCGTGACTGAAAGTGTGTCAGATTTTCTTCTGCTCGTCTTCTCCATAGCCTTGTCTTGAGGGGCATTCCTGCAAGGTTGTGAAAGGGTATCATCGCTGTAGCGTGCAGAGGTGTCTTCCTCAACTCTTCTTTTAGTAGATGATTGAAGGTTATCTGTTTTGCCAAATGTTATGTTGGTTTCCCCATCAGATGACATCCAAGTCCCATCCTCCTCAAGCACCACAAAGTCTTCCTCATTAATGGGATCACACGAAGCTTTGGTTTGACCATCAGGACCTAAATTGCTCCGACCAAGCTCTGATTTCTCCTCCTCCATAGCTGTAGTCCCAGTACAGGCCACAGCCCTCCTTTGAGAACTAAGTTTTTTGTTTGAAGTTTGTCTCGTCTCCCTAAAGCTCAGGACAGTCTTTGACTCCTCTGCAGCTTGAGCGACACTCCGGCTCTCCCTGTCTCCACCCACCCACTCTCCCCTGGTGTTCAGAGGGTGCTCCCGCTGACCTACAGGCCTGATTGGCTGCCCAGTTTGGGGGTCTGTACGTGCAGAAGTGACTGTGAGCTCCCCCACATGCCCAGCGGCCTGTCGGCTGACACTGATCCCTCTAATCTGACCAATACTCTGAGGGGTCGCAAAACTGCCATCGTCCTGATCTCTGCTCTCATCTTGTTCTGCCGTCTCCGACTGTTCTGTCTCTCCAGTTTGCTCGGACCACTCTGAATTATCGAGTGACTCTTCATCCTTTTCCGACAGCTTCTCCAGCTTCTGGCCCATGGCTGTTGTTCTGTCTTAGCATTAGGAGAAAAATGACAAATGTCAAGACACAGCAGCAGGTTAAGATTCACCAGAAGCACAATGAGGATGTCTTGCCTTACCATCCTAATGAAATGAAATCATTCAACAGGCACTCACGTCTATTTTTAACCATCTTAAATCTTTCTCTATTTTTGTATATTCTTCTATACCGCTCACACTTGCCCCCACCCAAGGTCTCTCTATCTATCTCTGCCTATTCTGTCTGAAAGGAATGTGGTGGTGGCTATAATTAAAGCTGGTCCGACTGCTGCCAATGAGTCAGGAGGCCAAAAAGGAAACAAGACAAGTGAGATAAGAGGTCAGCCGCCAGGTGCCAAGGTCAAATAATACACTCAGGGAAAATGATATGATCTAATTAATGGTGCCAAACACATGAAGTACAAACCTCTGAAACCAAAATAATAAGTTTTGAATGACATTAAATTTTTTAATTCTGTAAACATGTCCCATCAGGGCCAGCACAATGTGAGACATCATGCACTGTCAATTAGTGCTTCGGAGACGGGCGTGTTTCAGCCTCCCTCCAGACTATCTGAATGTTTATGGTTGTTTTGGTTACAGGGTCTATAGAAAGGTCACCTCAAATACGTGATTCAAGTCACACGTGCTTTGACGTCTGAACTGAATTGTTTGTCTGGGACAGTTTAACCGCCAACATGACGGATGGTGGAGGAGAGATTATTACGAAGGGAAAACGGCTCAACAGACTTTAAAGTGACCCGTGGAATCTGAGTATTTTTAGCTCACAAACAAAGTATTGTTACACCAGGTAGGTTTTGCATACATTCAAATTAATCTAGACGAATCAGATGAAATGCTAAACTAATGTTCTTTGATCAGCCCCGAAAGGTGAGTGAGGAAAGAGAGGTGACTGAACCTCTTCACCCTCCATCTGCAATCATGCGCTCTGCTGCTTGAACTATTTCAAGCCCGAGAGGTGTTGAGTGACACTTCATTTCTTTCAGGCCTGTCTATTTAACCAACATGCCTGTCCACAGAATGTAAATTAAACTATTCACCTTGAAGCTTGGCTCCAGTTTAACTATAAATTATGGAAAGATTGTGGAGAGGCTCTATTAATTTAAATCCATTTAAATATAAAATATATATCTACAGCCAGCTGTAACATCTGAGCAGCTGAACGGAGTGCATGATAACTAGTTAGCAGCTAAACGTGAATGATAAATAGTTGTAATAGCTAAAAGTAAAGTAATGGATAAGCTGAAATAGTAGCTAAAAGTATGGGTAAATGTCCAAAACAAAGTGCTAATAGTTATGGATAAACACTTGAAATAGTTAAATCTATATTTTAACTATTTATCCATTACTTTTAACAGTAATTGACAGTTAAAGTAGCCAAAACTAACAGAAACAGTTGAAATTGTTGAAAATAATGGATAAATGGCTGAAGAGACACTTGAGTACACTGGTCAGGCCTGTCAGGGTTGGCCTACATCTGATATAAAAAGGTTGAGATGAACTGCTCTACGCCAAACATTCACATAAGTGAAAGTTTTAAGTTGTTCCAGAGCTGAGATCTGCTGAAAGCCCTTTTGAATATTTTACATTGAACTTGACCACCCCATCACTTAATTTATGCTCATGTGCAGCTGTCTTCTGCTTATCACCTGGTTCCTGTGGTTGTATTAAAGCTTTCATACTTAATCAGCTGACATTGTTAAACTGTAGGTCTGGTTGTCTGGTATGATGTTGCTCACAACAATCCGCTGGCTTGACCGATGCGTGCGTTTGCAGCTTTAGTGTATCTGAAGTGTTATTTTGGGATGGATGTGTTATGATGGCAACAGTGTGAGGCATCTGTGACATTGGCATGTGAAACTCCCTCCCTCCCTCATATCTCTCTTTCCATTTCCCATCCTTGTGTCTCTCATGCTTCCAATACTAAGCACACAGTTTATCAGAGACTTGTGACTTTGAGTACACAAACTATTAACCCGGTTTTGTTTTTCCCCATCAGAATACTGTACCTTTCCTTTAGAGCGTTAAGTCTTGGACATGTAACAAGCTCACATTTAAATAGCCAGTACGACGGATGACATTCAGACACATAATCTAGTTTGACAGTAAAATATTCGTAGCATTTTGCAAGGCAGGGTCATAAAAAGATAAATGCGCTGCTAGTTTAAGGTGGCACGATGAATTTATACAATGTACCAGCTCACAATAAGCCATGTCTTGGCTTGAGTAACAGTTCAACATACATTTCTTTAACAAATTCTCCTCCTGGAATGTTACTTTAGCTTCAACTTAACTTTCAACTCAACTTCCAAAACTGCAGACCGTTATCTAATAAACTTTATCATAACACTGACATATCATCACAAAATGTATGTAGGTACTTACCGAGGCTGATGTTCTGATGTTCTACCTGCCCGTCGTCCTGCTGGACTTTGGTCTTTCTGGGAGATCTTCTCCTTCAGGCGTCACCTGCCCTCATGATGTCACACTGACTTCATTTGACTAATTCAATAAGAGTGCTCTGTCCATTTAACTGAAAGAGCAAGAGATTGCCAGAGGCAGACAGGCGACTCATATCATAAAAGATGGCCAGTATACTGCAGTAAAGGTGTGTTAAAAAGTAGTTTACAGTTTTCAGACACTACAGAGAATCTAAATCTAAATACTACAATGAAAACAGTGATGATAACAAGTGGCAACCTCCGTGGCTGTGATGTGAAGCCAATGCAGAAGTGCCAAAAACTGCAGTTCCTTGAACTTCCACTTGAGGCTGGCTGCAAAACATGTTAATCTCCATAAGCCCCCATGTTAAAATGCCCAACTTCACAGCAGAAATAAACATGTTTACAGCCTGGTACGAAAAACAGTTTTGGTCTATATAGCTAATTTCACCATTCATGACATCTGTACTGAGGCTAAACTTTTTTTTAACTCACCTGTTCAAATGATATTAAAGATCCAGTGTATATAGTATTTCTTCGCAGAAATGGAATACAATATTCATTCGTATGTTTCATTAGTGTATAATAACCTGAGTATAAGAACTGTTTTGTTTTCATCATTGTTTAGATCTACAGTGAGAGCGGGTCCTCTTCCACGGAGTCCGCCATGTTGAACCGCCATTCACACTGGACCTTTAAGGCTTAAAGTTATGAATAATTAACAGCATGGCCGCTTTGATTTGCATATGGGTGCCGTTACAGATGCCTTGTTTGAGCACCCAACCTCAGGTCCAGTGATGATCCGCACCTTTGCAGATTTTTTTAGATTAGCCGATTTTGAGCTCCAAAACAGCTTTTTTTTTTAGGAACCACACAAATGCCGTCCATTCTTCATACTGTCAGTGGATGATAACTGCTGAGCTGTCCACGTTTGATGCAAGCACAACAAACGAGTTAAGTGAATAAACAGATTATGCAGAGGAAAGTTTATTTCCATGATAAACATTAGACTGGACATCATTTAACAAAATGTAAAAAAAAGTGCATTACACATGAACATTGGCAATGTACAGTACAGTACACAAAAGTTAACAAAAACAATTAACGTAACAAAATCTTACTCCCAGGTAGATTTTTCATGTTTTTTTTCTCCACTCGTCTCAACCTCACATGCGTTGGGGCAGACTTGTGCTCTATAAATACACTCTATAAATGCCTGGATCCCCCTTTTTAACTTACAATATGTCTTAATATCCGTCCTCGCAAATTCCTCAATGTCTGGCTCTTAAGTAGGATTGTCAGTTTGATGCCTGCTGCCTGGGAATAATGCAATAAAAAAATTCAATCATTGCCATTTTTTTAAATAGAGCCTGAAGACATTTGCCTAAATTAGAGATGGCCCAAAGTCTTTTTTTTTTTGTTTTTTTTTTTTTTTTTTTGCGCTGTGGTACAAACACGAGAACTTAATTATGAGTACTTCTCAATACACAGTAGCATTATCAGTGCTTTTCTTAATATTGGCCACATCTGCAAGCTAATGTACTCGATAGCAAATTGTAGAGAAAAATATATACAGACTGGTAAATTTCAAAGACTTAATCTAATGTTTTTAATGTAAATGATAGTTCTCATTCCAGCAAGTAAGGTTCTTCAGCCAGCTATTGAACCAATACAGTGTACCACAAGTTTCAACAATATCAAACAAATACAATATTATTATAGGCTATTAATAAATGGAAGTCCATCAAGTATGTGTATGTGTCGGGGGTGGAGGAGGCTGCTGTGCATGAGCTGTGTGTGTGTGTATGTGTGCGTGTGTGTGTGTGTGTGTTTGCATACATTATATTATGTGCCAAGTTATACATCGCAAGGAGCGTGGTTATTATTGGGAGTGAGGGTAAATAATGTACAAAAAGCCAGACCTTCAACACACTGACAGAAACTTTGCAACGCCTGTGATGCTTTATGATCGAGCTAAGGCCGAGGTTAAGGCACTTAAATACAAAAACAAATTCAAAACATGAAGCAAACAACCGAACGCGGTGCTGCGGTCTGGCAAAGCAAATAGAAAGTATTAGTTAGTGCTTGTAACGTCACGCACGGATCAGGCCCACCTGTCAAGATTGTTAACATACTGAGAATAACCGGCTTACATTAGATTCATATTAATAATATATAAAAGGGAAATACGTGTATTTGCTTTCTTGCTGAGCGTTAGATAACAGCATAGATACCACTCCTCATGTCAGTAAATATGAAGCTACTGCCAGCAGCTAGTTAGCTTAGCTTAGCATAAAGACTAGCTAACTAGCCTGTCTGAAGAATATCCGCCTAATGGCACCTCGGAGAAACCCCACCGGGTACGTCTCCGGCATGTTGGAGCCCTGACGCTGTTTTGAATTCAAACCCCACCAGGAGCGTTTCAGTACCAGAGCCTTTGGCCCGTCAGACTTGCCCAGATTTGGCCATTTTTTCCTGGTTTATGTGCTTCTAAATATGTAAATATGCCACATAGTTTAATAATTCTCCTTTTGTCTGTTTTAACGATCAAAGTTTGCACAGTGTTTTATTTATTTATTTATTTTAAATCGACCAGATTCTTTATTTCAGTTCTGTGTCTGACTTCCGGCCAGCTGAAGCTGCTCGTGGCGTCCGTCAAAAACGAAACAGCCGCGTATTCGCAGCAAAGTCGAGCGGAGAGCTGCTTCTGGGATGCCTCTGAGACGGACCGCGACGTGTCCGGTGGGGTTTGAAACATTAACTAGTCCATGACTAACTGCCGGTGGAATTTAGAACAACATAGATACCACTCCTTATGCCTGTCAGTAAATATGAAGCTACTGCAAGCATCTGGTTAGCTTAGTTTGTTTAAGTGTAAAAACTTTTTTTTTTGCCATATGCAAATGAACAACAACAAACATAAACGTGTTAAGAGTTATATAAAGAGCTTCAGAGGTGCTGGTAGGTGGATTTTGTTACCTTTGCTAGACCAGCTGTTTGTGCTAAAATAAGCTAACCAGTTCTCACTCTCAGCAACAAAGCAAATGTGTATTTCCCAAAAATGATAAATCTTAAATCTGTCCTTCACTGCCTTTAGCAAGCTTGTAACATTTTTTAATTCTCACAGCTGAAGAATTTATTATTAAGTTTATGGCAATTTGAACGTTTTAAAAAAAAAATTCAGATACTATCAACATCTTTGTGTAAGTGCCTTTATGGTATATCTTGCTCAAATGGCCACGTGAGGGGAAGAACAGGTTAAAGGCAAAACCAAATTATTCAAATCTAACTAGTGGAGCAAACCTGCAGCTCTCTGGGATCCAGTTAAGGGAGGAGGAGGAACAGAGGATGCATTGTTGTTGTTTGTCGCAGTTTCTACTAATCTAACTAGAGGAAAGCAAAATCTACACAAAAAATATACAATAACCGCGTGGTTAAAGAGGATTAAATCATTTGCATTCATTCTTTGCACAGTTTTCATTTCCTACGTAGCAACTCGGATCCTTCAACACAGTCATAACACTTGCATGTGCTTTTCCTGTTGCATACAAACAGGCATCATTCAGTACCATTCTAGCACACCCAGCGTGCCAAAAACAGTAAGAACACAACATCAACCAAACAGTAACAACACCCTGTGGCACAGCAACTTTGGATAGGTGACACACTAAATGAGAACAAAACACGCCTTGAGCGGTTTGAACATGTAAAAAATGAAAAGTCCAAATAACAAATAAGGAAAAGACTGTTTATAAGGGCAGAAGAGATGAGATTATACACTACCTATTCTATATTTAAAACAAAGGAAATCTAGTACTGTAAATTAAGAATTTAATTTGTAATTTTCACACTGTAAACAGAAATATTTAATTTGGTAAAAGTCAAAATAATAACTGTAGTTTTATTTTATTTCACAAAAACTGTAAATGATCAAATTTTACAGCAACATCTGCTGTTGACTGTAACTGTCTGTCCATTAAATCAAATAAACTACACTCACAAGGATGTAACTACTTCTTTAAAGCATACTGTAGGTTTTTTTTTAATGGTCTGAAAATAATTTGATTAAACCTAGCTGTATATCTGAAATATCCATCCATCTATTTTCTGCAACCACTTATCCTCATCAGGGTCGTCGGGAGCTGGAGTCTATCCCTTGTCCAGGGTGTATCCCGGTTCGTCACAGATGAATTATTAGAGTCATTAGAGTCACCAATTTATCTATTAAGTGTATGTCTTTGGACTGTGGGAGGAAGCCGGAGTTCACAGGGAGAACATGCAGGTTCGAACCAGGAACCTTTTTGCTGCGAGGCGACAGTGCTAACCACTGCACCATATCCAAAATATGTCTGTGCGAATGGACACTAGAGTTGTCCTCAAGTGCTAAATCTATACATAATAAGTGTGCCTTTGCAAATGTTTGTGTGTTTAGGGAAAGGTAGCCTATGTTTTTTTTCCAACGTGTGGTCAAAAAAGTTAACTGGGTGAAGCACGTCTACCATGAGAACCTTTTAGATAAATTACTACCCAGATGCAGGCTGGGTAAAAAAGCAAGAAAGGTGATTGACTGGACCTGGCAACATGATATGGCTTTGTTTACGTCAGGAATTAAAAATAAAATTACATGTAAGCTTCTGAATGAATGTAATGTCTTCCAACAACAGTGTTTTTTTCTTTTGGAATAAGATGAAGGGTTCAATTCAAACAATTTATCATCCATCCGATGAATGATCGCGCCTTCTGTTGGCAAAATTTCAAAAACTCAAAAGTGGAAATTAAACGCGACTTTAATGTCGAGGATATGTTGTGTAATACTGCAAAGTCATGCGTGGGCTAAAGCGAGTGCTTTAAGTACATGATTACATTAATGGAGGTGGTCGGGGGGTGAAACCAGCCACTGAGCAGAGACAACAAAACAGTCTTTGACCAAAACAGTCCCGAGATGCTTGTGGTCCGAGGTACGATGCTTTACAAAAGAGGCCTGAAAAGGCTCACATATGTTCGCATCTTCTTTTTTTTTTAAAATGACACATGAAATGCCCTCTTGTGATGCAAAAGCAGCTGCGGCAGGGAAAATATAAGTGAAGGTAAGTGAGGATTCAGTCACCAGCGGTAACATGAGGAGACAACGAATGCAATCAAACAGGCTCAACTGCAGACATTCATGGAGCTCCTTCATGAATACTGTTGAGTTGGGTGTAAAAACATACAGTACACTGACAAAAGCTTGTTACTTCAGGTATTTTTCCTTCCATCAATATCAAAGTGCTAGCTATCGCTTTCTCAGAAGAAACCACCACTGTCTCCTGTCTTGCCAAACCTGTCTGTTGAGTAATGGCAGCGTAACGCTCATCTCCACTGGGCTGTGGGGAAGAGTGATGATCCTGTATGTGGTGTGGGGCCAGCAGGCTCAGAAGAGACCAGATCAGTCAAGTCTGAGGGGACAAGTGGAGGACACGGGAAAGTCTTCAGTCCTTACCTTGGCCAGAAGCATTCAAGCCTTTAGCAAATGGTCAAAACAACCAGCCTCATCTGGATCATAATGCCAGTAGACGATGACAGAACGCTCTCTGTAAACACAGAGAGGGCTGTTGCAGCTTATTACAGTGCAGCTATGAGGCCAGGACATGACAGTACAGGTCAAAGCGGAGCTTCGTTTCTGGTACGACACCACAGCGGCAGTCATCTAAAGGCCCACATCCATCATAGTGTATCTAGTGGAGGCAGTGGTAAGCCTCCTCCTCCATCTCATCCATGCTATGGCCACTGTATTAAGGCAGGGGCCCCACTGGAAGCTGGCCCTCCATGCCCAAGTTCGGCAGCTTCTCGAGCCTCTCTGCCCTCTGTCGCATCAGTTCCAGACCAAAATCTATCCCCATTCCCGGCATTTGCAGCTGGAGCTCAACTGCACCACCAGCGGTAGTCGCAACGACGGCCCCCGCGCCCTCCCTCGATATTTGTTCTCCCACGTCGCCCCCCTGTGGTTCGTCCATGTCCTCCGTCTCCACCGAGCTGCGGTCAGGAGGCGTCTCTTCACAGCTCATGGGCGAGACCAGTTTCTGGTGGTTGGTTAGTGGGACAGGTGGGACGCTGGGGGTGCAGGTGGCGCAGCGGTAGAGATGACTACAGGGCTGGATCAGGTTAGCTGGGACGACTGCTGGAGCTTGCAGGGAATGCAGAATTGGGGTGGAGGCAAAATTGGTCCCGGGTGGATCTATGCATATGGTGGGGACAGTGCAGTGGCGGGAGGGGTTAAGGCGGTGAGAACGGCCTCCTGCTGGACGGTCACAGCGCCGCCCTTGTGGTAGACGCAGGCAGTCTTTACAGGACTGATAGGAGGGCTTCACTTTTAAAGGGTTTCCTGTGCTAGCACTGTCCTAAATGGAGGAACATTTGGAACAGAACACAGTATATGGTCAGTGGCATTCAGATTATTTAAAATGCAAAGTTATTAACATTACATACGCTTCTGACATGAAAGCAGCCACAGTTGAAAGATATATTTTCCCAACTCACGTCAAAAGCTGCAGGACAGCTGCGCTTGGCAGCCAGGCGGTTGCTGTTGTTGGTGTTCAGGTTGGCTAGGCCTAACCGGCTTTCTTCCGTCCTCTCGCCCTCCTCGCCCGCCTTCCTACCATCTGAATTTCCAGGTGTCTGAGCCAACGCCGCCATCTCAGCTTCCTCTTTCTTAGCCTCCTCCTCATCCTCTTCCTCCAAAGTGCTGAACTCAAGCCTCAGTCGCATGTCCTCCAGGGGGTCAAGGCGGCCACACGTCTGAGCTGCCGTGCCCTCGCCAGGCAGGGCTAAATGGGCCATGGGGAAACCCTCATCCTCCAGCAGGGCATCCCTCTCCACATCTTCGATCTCAATGAAAACTCGTTCCATGCCTAGCAGAGGTGGACCCCGCACTGGGGTGGAGGGCTCGCTGTCTAGTGCAGAGTCTGACAAACGTCTGAAATAGTAATTATAGTTAAGTGAATCAAGGGGCTCCATCTCCAGGCCCATACCCCTGCAGGGAGACGCACCACAACCTCCCCAGGCCTCTTCCTCTCTGAGCACCGGTGTCTCCTCCCCGCCAGTACTGTGGCCAGAGGCTTGTAAATCATCTGATCCCTCTTCATCTGTTTCAGGCCTCCATAGCTTGTTGTGACGCTGTTTACTGTGAAGACAAAGTATACTTCTGTTCACACAGAAAGCTTCGCAAAGCACCATTACAAGTTTTAAAGCCAGCAGTATGTGTGTGTTAGAAAAAGACGCGTTTACCTTGCGTCCAGGATTCCTTCATATTCTGCCAGCTGTCTCATGAAAGCAGCGTTTGGCTGAGCTATACTCCGTTTCTGCTTGACGAAGTTGTAGGCTTTCTCCAGAGACCAGCCATACTCCTTCATAGCATAGGCAATAACCGAAGAGGCAGACCGGCTCACCCCCATCTTACAGTGCACCAGGCACTTTGAATTGTTCTTCCTGTTGGACAAGAGACAAACAAAAATGGATCTTGTTGGCTCCACATGTCTCAACTTTAGCTTTTCCATTTTTATTTTTTACTTCAGCTTAACACGCTTCACAGTTGCAGTTGCATAGCAACCAATCTGATTGCACCATTTCACTTCTCTCTCTCGCTCTCTATGTTACTGGCACAACTCGCGGCTGTGTGTTGCATTTGGGCAAGAGGAAAATGTGTCCTGTGTGATCACAGCCCCAGTACTCTGGGAAAATGTTTGATGTAAGCCAATCAAACTAAAAAATAGACTAAAAACTCAGTCTATTAATACCGAAGTACTGTGGGAGTACAGACTCTTGATTCTTGGATGACTCCCCTCCCTTTACGTTGGTTTATTTTGACATGTAGGGTCTTACTTGGCTTTGGCGATAAAGTTGTACGTGTCGTTCCAGTGGGCCAGCAGGTCGGTGGCCTCCTCGTCGTACACACGGACGTTGTGATAAGAGAACATCCCCGGGAAGAAGTTGTCAATCTCTCGGGTAACATTCAGGATGTAACCGACTCTGCAACCAAAACAATAACACGTCTTTTATTCCAGCGCTTATTAGTTTACCTGTTACTAAACACATGTGGAAATAAATCGGTTTCACATGGAGAATCAGACTAAATATCTCCCAACACAGCCACGCTGATTAAATTACTGACTCAAAGCCATACAGAGACATGTGCCTGTGTTTTTAACAGGTTAACTTGATATAATTGTATTGTTAGCCTGCCAAAGGCTGAGATGTAAAAAATGAAATCCTCGTCTGATGTAATGGACAGAACATTTACATGTGAACCAACACTCGCTCTTTGGCAAAACACACTGCATATCTCACTTTTCACACAGTGCATTTTGTTTTTTGAACTAAGACCTGTACGTAAACATGCTTGGATAAATATCTCATGTGTTAAATATTGTATAACTAATGTCTTTACTTAAAAATAGACTTGTATAGCTTGTGTTTAATCCTGTATAAGAATAAAACATTCAGAATAAAAGCAGAAAAACATATGTTAGTGGTCTGTGAAAGTTCTCAGTCGCCCAGGTCATCTTTCTTCAAGAAGGGTTAAATCTGGGACTTGGTTAAAGATCCGTGAAGACGTTTCACCTCTCATCCAAGAGGCTTCTTCAGTTCTGGTTCACTGGTAGGGAGATCCGAGTATTTAGCCTAGGCAAGATCGTAGACCTGGCTATAGTTGGCTTGGTTGTAGAGAAACCATTCTCAACAGAGGAGGAGGTCTCAGACACCACTTATCCACACTTGGCCTCATGTGACTCCAGTGACCATCATCCACACACCTGAATTCAGGTGACCCGAACGACTGTCATTCATACTAGACCTCAGGTGACTTTAATGACTCTGACGACAGTCGTCACAGCAACAATGAGCACTAATGAACCAGGTGGAAACTATGGCCGGTTCAACGATCCCGCTTAGGCTAAATACTCAGATCTCCCCACCAGTCAACCAGAACTGAAGAAGCCTCTTGGACGAGAGGTGAAATGTTTCACAGATCTACAACTCAAAGTCCAGTTGCCCCAGATTGAACCCTTCTCGAAGAAAAATCATATGTTAGTGTTGAGCTATCAGCTCACCCGCAGTCACGTAGTTCTTCCAGATTGGAAGCGTTCCACTCAGAGCCCTACAGAGGCAAAAAGACAGAAACTTACTCAGAATTACTGTATTTTACTGAGGTAAGTGTCAGCTACAGTGGTGCTAGTATTTGGGTATTAGTGTGGAGGACAAGAGACAAAACTATTGTGGAAGCAAGATATAAAAACAATGTAAAGATAGCATAAAGAAACAAGGGATTAAAACACTTACCAAGTACACATGGTCAAAGATAAGCGTGGCCTTGTCCATCTGACCCAGGATCAGAAGCATCTCGTTGTCTATGAACTCTTTGTACTCGGTGAGGTTACAGCTCATATGCTGCTCCAGCTCGTTACGGATCTGAGGACGAGGACAGAACATTAGACAATTTACTTTCCTAAAAACAACAGAGAAGCTCGGAGACACTCACAGTTTCACGCTATATTTCCCACAATAAGTCAAAGATCAAAACTTTTGTTTTGAACTTTTTCAGGATTACTTTAAGCAAAATGCCACAGTGACTTTGAATCATTTCCATGACACACTTGTGTGCCAAACTAGTTTTACAAACGCAATATTTAAGATAATACATCATGCATTTAGCCAGGATTCATAAAAACTAAGGTCTGTCATGCAGTTTAGAAAAAACAAACAAGCTTACAGGATTCAAAGTGTACATAAACAGGTGTGCATAAATAATAACATGAAAATCAGATGTGTCCTTCATTGATGAGTTGATTTGGCACATACCTCCTTCGAGGTGATGTTCTCTAGGTCTTGAAACGTCATGATGTTGCGTAGCTTGGCTTTAATGAGACACTCTGTTCTCTCTCGTTCTGTTGGCCTGCACAAAATGAGTCAATACATCAGCGCTGCTGTCTGAATGAAAATTAGCATAACACTGTAACATGTTCCCACAGCTGAAAACAAAAGACAGTAACAAAAGAACAGCTGGTGTCCAAAGCATTGAAATCTATTCGATGACTGAGGACGTACACACAGCGGGCGTGCTGGAACTCAGTCTGTTTGGCCATGTGAGACCGACACTGTTTGAAATCCTCTCCCAGCATAAAGGATCAGGTGTTGGTATTGTGAATGCCTGGTTTTCCCATTTGTTATATATAACACTCAACATCCTTACTGAAACTGTTATGTTACAGGAAGAAGCCTGTAGGGTCTCACCGGTCGACGAACATGGTAGGTGAGTCAGGCCGGGTGGTCTCGAGGTCGGTCATAGCGTTCCACTCATTGACGCAGCTTTGCTCTGAGGTGATGCAGCTCTCATAGAAGGCCATCCACGTGAGAGCAATGCCCCCCGGGAAGTAGTTGAAGCGGCGTGACACCTCGCATGCCTTGTGGAGGACCTGAAGGGCAGACCTGCAGAGGAACAGAGCAAAAGCTTTACCATCCAAGAGATGTATAGTGAAAGGAGCGGGGTCACTAAGGGGACATTCAGGCACAATCAGGCATTGCGGCGAATCGCTGCAGGGTGTATCTATTTGGGCTGAATGTGAAACACTCAGGAAATAACTTTTTATTTCGCTGATTAACTGGCTTTCTTGATGCCGCGCTCACTCACTCTCATTCACTGTCAACATCTCTCGCCAGACTCAGATTTAGAAGCTGGGTACATGAAATAAACAAAGCCAGAACACAAGAGTATCATAGTTTAGTCCATGAATCCACCTGGACAGCCTCAGTTTCAGCTGACTGTGGAGGTTTGACCAGTCAGATTGTTTGATTCGAGGCCACAGCGTGACGTCGGGCTGCGTTTTTCCAAAAGATGGATCCGGCTCAACTTATCAGCTGCAGGTTGCTGCATTTTTTAGCGGACACCCCTGTGGCCCACACCGCCGCAGCCAAATTAATGGAAAAACCTGCGCTGGATCCTGTCTGAACGCGGCTTAAGAACGCTGCTCTCAGGAAAGAAAACACAAGGCAGACTAGTTTATTGGTCATTCTGATAAGTGACCAGCAGGTGGCATGTGGCTTGTAGCATGACTGTGTTTGAACTAACAGTAGTGAAGAGATGACAAATGTTCTATAGTTGTTTGTTATTTTACTAAACCACACAATAATTTGGATGTGTGAGGTTACACACTTCTAAACAGGGACAAGCTTAGGAGTCTTTTTTTCTGTGCACTGTAGCCTAATTCAGTTAAATTGCCGGATATCTACGGGATAAAGAACACTGAGGAATTGTTTGCATCATTAAATCCCTCCAATGATGGATGGTGGATAGCTCGTCTCACACATTTGCATACTTATTTACATATTCCCAAACATAGGCATCATATGAATTTGTACCCCTTTTATTTACACGTGCACAGGGAGATGACAGAAACAGTAGTTGCAAACAAAAATCAAACATTTCTCATTGTGCTCTGTCTGTTTTTTCCATTCTGCCATAGCATCTCTTAACAAAACACCCCGATAACTGCCATGTGCTGAGCTATATGTGGTTGTGTTGCGGTGTTTAAATTTATCATGTATTTATGTATTTATGTGAGGCTTTGTACAAACTGTGGCAACACATCTCCTTGTAAGGATAACAATGTATCTTTTTACAAACAATTGGTGGCATTTTGTATGCATGTTAAGAAAGTGTTTATACTAGAATAACAGGTATAAATCCTCCATTTTAGACAAAGTCTAACAGTTATTTATTGCCTTTTTGTGGAGCTGCTGCTTGATACCATGAATATTAATTGTGGCATAAACCGGGGAATCTAAAAACTCAAATGAACTTGCCTTGAGGTTTAGTACACATGCTCTAAAAATGGGCTGTTTTGCTCTACCTAATCTGAGAGTTTAAGACAACATTATCCAGCGTGGACGATGCATTTTTCTCCCTGTATACACACTAAATAATCCCAGGTAAACACGATGCATTGACTCACCACATGGCCTGCACAGATACAGGCTTGAAGACATGTGACCGCCCTGCTGTGTTCACACTGAAGCCTCTGGTGAAGAAGAGGAGGAGAAGGAAGGAAGGAAGGATCAGTTTGAGTCTGGGTGGAGATGATGGGGAGTGATCGTGGGGATGTAAACACAGACTGGACACGGCTCGTTCATGGGACTATTCAGGACACCGACCAGTGGAACATTCCTCCAGCATACAAAGACAGAGACAATGTTAACAGGTCAGCAAGAACGGCTCTCTCACACACAGAGAAAAATGCATGTACTTCACTTTACTGCCACTGGTGGGCAGTAAAACCTAAAAAGACAGAGAACAACCAAAACATACAGCCTAAACATGTGTGTGTGTGTTTTATTAATTATTCCATCTTTTATTAAAGGACAAACTGAAACTTACCCATCTCCGTCTAAATGTATGTTGGTATCACTCCACAGTGGTAGCACCATCCCAATGGAGCATTCTTTACTGTAGATCACAAAGATTTAAGAGTAACAATTTAACAAATAATCTGATTGAACTGCACTAAATATAAAGAAGCAGAGAGATTCATTACCTGTCCTTGTCTGTGAAGTCCATTCCCACGACAATATTTTCCTCTGTATCTTGATGGCCGTTGGTGTAGATGACGACCATGTAGCGCACCCGGTCTGACCATCCGCTCTCGAGCCGTACAGCCTGCAGAACAAAAGCGAGAGTATGTAACAAACATGCATTAGGGAGGAAGATATCCAGCATTTATTGGTGTTGTCATGCAATTATTGTATGAAAACGTATAGGACTGCATGACATGAGATCAAACAGACCCTCGGGAAGCACAACACCTTTTTAAAATGGTTTAAACTTGAAAGTGAGTAAGCTAACCACGCACGTATCTTCTGGGTGTGCCCTAAGTTGTGCTCCTTCTGTTAAAGATATATTGGGGTATGAAGTACCAAATGAATGAAAAACTAAGTACCCTGGAAATGTAACTGAACGTGTAACTGGAAATGATAGATATATAATCAAGACAGTACTAATTGCAACTAAGAAGGAAATAACAAGGAACTGGTACAAGACTGAATCTCCAGCCATAGAACAACAGCTAGGAACTGTAAGAGAGATACATTGTATGTAAAAAATGACCTACCAACTTTGACTGAAGGAGAATGTCTCTGATACGAAGTGGGAAAAATGGGTGTTGTATGACATAACGAAAAACATATACGAACTGAACATTGTATAAACCAAAGAAACCTGATTTATATTCAACTGTACAGACTGTGGATACCTGCAGCCATGACTGTTCTGATCTGTCTTTGTTGTCTCTTTTTTCATTGTTTCATTCAATAAACATTACAGTTAACTGAGTAAAAGGACACTTGTGCTCTCAAGTCTCTATATTAAATGAAATCATGGACTTTACAGTGTTGGAGCACCCACACAGACAATATAACACCCACTGTCTAAGTCCTTTGGAGAATGAAGTGGGTGTATAAGTGTTACTATACTAACCAGCTTAATGCGATCTTCAGACCGGAGGATCTTGAACATGACCTGCAGATGTTGAGGTAAATCACCTGTAAGTGAAACACACATTGAGACAGAGTGAGCATGCTGTGATTCAAAGAGGAGCGTACAATAGTCTCACCCACACTGTTTTGAGGTCATCATCACAGGATGGAGTGTGTAAACTGGACAAGCAACATGAGGATTGCAGTAACTAAAAACACTTTTAATAAGCTGAAAATTACTACCAAGATCAGACTTAACAATACAGAGAATATAACGCACACTTTAATCACTGGCAGGCTTCACTACAGAGACACTTTCTGGAATTTTGAACAAAAAAACTAAAGGTCAACTACAAACTGATCATTCAGCTTCTTCTATTGTTCATTCATTGTTGGTTTTCTTCTCCAGTGGGAGGAAATATGTTTGCACATTTCTCTCAATGAAAACAAATCTGAACGCAGCCACCTTCTAGCTGTGCTAAGCTTGAAGTGTTAGCGAGTAACACCTGAGCCACATCCAAAATGACTTGCGATTGCCTTCATTTGTCCTCAAATGACTTCAAACATGGACGTCAGATAGGAAACTTGTCAACAGTGAAAACACTTTAACGTCACACAAAACATCTTTGTGCGAGATTAGGGCACATTTGAACGTCACTTCAATGTGCACCTGCAGCAGCAGCAGCGTGATCGCTGTGTATAACACTAAATCTGTTGGAGCCAAAAAAAAAAATACTGCTACAATAAAATGTCCAGCACTGAAAATGTAATATTATCTGAGTAAAATCAAGAATATATACCAAAAGTACTAAAGGTAAAGGTACCCAATACAGAAAAAATGTCCCTGTGACTGCTATACTAACATATATTATATCATTAGATTATTATTACCTCAACCAATGGTGCTGTTTGTTTGTCAGTTTGTCTGTTCTGCAGGATTACACAAAAACTACTGGTCTGTTCTTCATGAAACTTGATGCTAGGTTGTAGCATGAGCCAAGGAGGAACCCGTTACATTTAGGAGCAGATCCAAATCACAGGACAGATGCACTAATCATTTTTCACTTTGTGAGAGAGGTCAGTTGTAATACAGACATATATATAGTGGTTGTACTTGCAGATTCGCAGATCATAGAAGACTGGACTGTTTGTGTTGACGGAGGTCTGCGCTCTCCGAGTGTCTTTTTAGTTACTCATGTATGTAAAAGCATGATTTTACTGTTGTGGTAAAGATCACCCTCCTGTCTCTTTCTGATCTTCTGTTTTATATGATGCATTATTTTAGTAAATACTGTGTTCTACTACTAAGCTTTAAACTTAGATGATCATCCACTCACCAAGTGCCCAGTATTCAAATCAATAAAGAACAGTCTGTATATTTCTTTAAAAATATCTTTAAGCAAACTGCCTGAGACTTGATCTTGTTTTGAAATTATTTGTGATGCATCCCTCTTGTTCACCTGCAGGTTGATTCAGGTCAGACCGAGCTAGGTAACGGTTCCTAACACGGTTTAGAATAAACACAGACAAACCCACAGAGAGAAAAGCCACCTCAGCAAATACAATTTTCCCTTTTGTCTGGAGCTGCTCTGTGCAGAGAATATGGGCAAAAAGAACAAGAAACAAAGCTTTCTTCTGTGCGTGTTCCTACCTGCATGTTTGTGGTGGGTCGGGGTCTTTGGTCCTTGTGCGCTGCCGCCCTGCTGGAGGAAGAGGGCGGCTCCTTTGACCATGAAGAAGCTCTCACTGAGGCTGGAAAAAGCAGAGGTGGAAAATAAACTGAGGTAGAACAAATGACATCAAATAATTTTTTTGTGGTTCTCTGCACCGTTTTATACCTTCACATCAGGTTTTACCAGTTTAACCACTCTTCTTATGCTTCCTTCTAACCCTTGCCTTACGGCACTGAAACCTGCCACATCGCCATATCTTACTTTTGCTTTATTGCTTTACTGAAACGGGAAGAAGAAGGGAAGGACTTCAACACATAAAACACAAGCTTAAACAAGGCTGGACTGTTTAATTCAAGTCAAACTACTTCACGGACTCATCTATTTCAAAATAAAACTACACAAATCCATAGGTGACATATGCTTGTCTTCAGAAACAACATAGTTTTTTCAAATATTCTGACTAATAATCCCCAGCTCATTTGAAACTATGAACCTCTTTCTTCTCTCATTAACGCCCAAAATCATTCTCACATGCTGGAAAAAACCTACCGTCACAACCCTTTAAATGTAGTGAACTGAACTTTTATAAGTGGATACTTGTGCAACACATCCGTGGGCTTTATAAAAACATTTTAAAAGAAATCTGCCGATATTTTTCCTAATTATTGATTCATCGTTTGGTCTATATTGTCAGAAACAAGTGAAAAATGCCTGTGCCAGTTTCCCAGAGCCCAAAGTGTCGTCTTCAAATTGCTTGTTTTGTTCGACTGTCAGTCCTAAACCAAAAGATATTCAATTTACTATCACACGAGACAAAGAAAGGCACCAAATCCTCAGAAGCAGGAAGCTAAAATCAATAAATGTTTGCCATTTTTGTAACTCAAACAATGTTTCTTTTCCTCTCGATCGACGTCTGTCAAGTGCAGAATCTCCATGATGTTGCGAGCATATCATCTTGGCCTAATTAAAGTTGAAATCATGCTTTGTGTGTTCAAGAACTGATGAACAAACTAGAAACAGGGACACGAAATGGCTGCAGTCAGGATACTGTACGTACAGTGAGCAGCCAGCTGTAGGCAGCATACTTATTAAGTCCTCATTGGTTCATTGAGCAGGACAGGAGGCTCATCAGAGACTGAAAGTCAGCAGAGTCCTGATGCAGTGACTTTTACAGCCCTGTGTTTTTACAGCATGATTAACAGACTCCACTTGATTGGGTTGGCTGACCTGCGGTGAATCGAGCGTTACACAGCGACTATCCACATGTGCTCGGGCTTTAAAAAAAACTTCTCTCTCTCCTGTCTCCGGCCCGTTTTGGACGCAGAGCTTCTGGGTCAGGACTTTGTTAACGAAAAAGGCCGCAGCGAGCAGGAGGAGAGCTTTAGCGTCTTTTCTCACACAGAACAGAGTGCGGCTTTGTTTGAATGCACTTTCATTCCCCACTCAAGCAACACACACACACACACACACACACACACACACACAAAGCCTGGTATGACTGAGTGGGACCATCACAAGGCCTTTTGTTACAGCTCCCCTGCTACGTGGTATCATTATTCCTTTTTCAAATATCAGTCGAAAATATAAGTAGAACACTTGATGTGAAATAATAACTCTCATTAAACAAATTCACGTTACACATGAGAGGTTTGTTGATTCCGACGTAACAACTTTGAAGTCTTGACAAAGCTCTTTTTCTTATGAAGAAAAAATGATTAAAATAAAAAATATCCTGACGTTTAAAGAGCGACTGACGTCATTCGAACCTCTCTGATTTAAAATGTGTCTGACTGTCCGAAAAATATCAAGTCTGTCAACCTTTCGAACTTACATGCGACAGATCTCCCTCCGAGTCAGAGCAGCTTCCTCCACAAAGTGAGGCAGCACGGTGAACATGGCTTTATGTGAAGCTTTCACAACCAGATGCATCCTGCGAGTAGTTACTGGACTATCCTTAGAAGAAAAAACTCCTTTTTATTAACATCCTTCCATCCATCTTCTACACCTGCATATTCCTGTCCACGGTCAGGAGACTGCAGCCTCTCCTCGCAGCATATTTCACTTCTCTCGTCGTGGTCCCGGTCTGGCAAGTCCTTCCTCTTTTCCTCCCGCAGCTTTCTTTCCATCTCGGCCCTGAAGTCTCCCCCCTCCTCCTCCTCCTCCTCCCCTGTGCTGCCCTGTCCTCTCAGTTTCTGCTCCCTATCTCCTCTTCACAGCGGCAATCAGCTCTCCCTATGCAACACTCTGCCACAATACCATCATTCATGCGAGCGCTGGGAGGCGGTGGAAATGTTACTTGGCGTCAATCTCAAAGTCTGACATGCAGAATCCTAAATTAAAAGACTCCACGCTGATGAATTACTGAGCCGCAGAAACATGTTACTCATTCAGACACTCCAGACAAGGCATGACATGACAGTTTCAACTGTGACTGACCCACACACACACATGCACACACGCACAATGAGCACAAAGACTGAGTCTGTGCCAAAGCTTTGCTGACACAAATCATGACTTTCTATGACGTCGGGTCGATTCAAGAAAAGCTTTGTGACCGAGCAGGAACAACAGTTTATGTACTCTCTGTTACATAACTGAGTAGCAGAAACATTAAAAAGGTTTTTTCTCCTTGACAACAGTGAGAAACTACAAGCCATTAGAGTAAACAAACCACCGAAATGATACTGCATTCGCTCACATCGCCAAATCTTCACGACTGAGGACAAGACAAGCAGCTGCCAGACTAGTTTTTAATAAATTAAAGTGGCATGCTTCTTTAAACAGTCTAATTCACTGCATACTGTCCCTGCCAAACTCTTGTGTTCTTTAAAGTCTCGCACTAATTACCAAACCATTACATCCATTTAAGAATCACTTGCACAACAAGCATTTAGCATATAGTGAGCAGACGCCTTTGAAGTGAAAATCTAATCTTGAAATGGTGTCATCCTTTTCAAGTCGTCTGTGCTGTTTACTTCCAGCTTTCCCGTGGAATTCAATCTTATTTTGTGCAACGCTTCTTAAAGGGCAGACTGGTATGCACGTATGCTAAAAAAGTCCAGTTTATCTGAACGTTAGAGGTTTCAGCTGAACTGTTCACTCAGAGAATATGTGTGTTGGTATGATGATACTTGGACTTGTTTCTCTGTAGTAATACTGCCACCTCAGATACAATCAGAGATGACAGCTTGAGACATCACTGTCTGCTGGTATTTCCCCTTGTTGCTACTACATCCAGGGTCAGACGGCCCACTGACCACAAAAACAAGACAAAAACACATTCCACAGTCAGACACACGAAACATCTGTATCTCATCTCCGCCTGTAGAGATCTTCAAATACACGACTTCTTTAAAAAAATACAACACACACACACACACAAAGATCTTACCTCTGATTATTTTTCCGGTCATCGTCACTTCCAAAATCCTGAAAGACAGAAACAAGGCAGAGAATATAAAGACTGCACCGGTATTACAGTTGTGTAACGGCAGCAGTGGGCCTTCAGTGTCAAATGAATGTCGAGGATGAAGACATTTTTTTCTTCCTGTTCCTTTAAAATCACACATCTACATGAATGTATTTGTATCTGCGGCGTGCATGTTACACTGTTGTTGGCATGTCATCTGGAGGCCGACGTTCATTATGAGCATGATACCGGGGCAAAAAGTGTGTCTGTGTGAGAGCTGGAGAACACTTTGACACATTTATGTTTGGTTCAAATCTTTAAGATGTGAGATACAAAAGTGGCAATGGATGTTAAGGACCAACTGGACGTAAGCGTGCCAGCGACAACTGCTGGTCCTCCTTTGTCAGCGTTGTGATTGTCCTATAAGAGCCGATAATCGGATCATTAGGACACCTCAAGTTCAGCGAAATTACATCCAAACGTTACATCCACTTTTCCTTCCTGCTGGCTGTAACTGGCTGGATTAAAACCCCATCAGAGGACACATGTAATGTCACTGCTTATTTTATTTCAGAGCACGTAATCCACTCTCTTAAAACTAGAAACTGGAGCAACTAACCCTGATGTTATGATTTCCCTGGGATGTCAAATCTGGCACCGCTCCGTATTTGAATGTTTGTTTTGCAAACTGTATTTAATGTATTTGAATTACAGCCTCCACAAAGTCAGTGTCAAGTGGTTTTTTTCTGCAGATTTCTACAAGTTCATGCACACTTGACTCAACTATCCTGGGGCACACACTAAAAAAAAAAAAAAAAAAAAATTGATGTCATTCCCCTTTAAAGTCTCCTCCCCGCCACTGAGGCTGCATTACTGCAAAATAAAAGCCCAATAACAAGGTGGAGAGAACAACCTAAGTGCAACGCAGCAAATGTTTGTGCAGCAGCAAAATGAGCACTTTGTTCTGACAGCTAAACCTTAGCAGCCTCCCCCCCCTCTCCTCCCCTCTCTCCCCCCCCTGCAGGATTTTGTTTACAAATCCGCTGCCACAGCAGCCGCAAACAACTCTGTGCTGGTAACAAAGCAGCAATATATCAAGTTTATACCACACACACACACACACACACACACACACACATACACATACACACACACAGCTATGACTGAAGTGAGGTAAGCCCTTCATGCAGGATATTAAACAGCCTGTTTTGATACTGCATGCAGGCGCAATCACGGCGTTTCCTCACACCCGCGTACACAAAGACCGAGCCCCGGCTTTTCCACCTACCTCCCCCGCACTGCTGTTGGTCGTGCTGGCCGAAGATGCTGCACTAGGGGTGGGAGAGCGCTGCAGAGTCACCAGGGCCATGGTCGGTGGGCTGCAGCCTTGGTGGAAGGCAGCAGAGGAGGAGGAGGAGGAGGAGGAGGAGGAGGAGGAGAAGAGAAGGGAGGGGAGGAGGTGGAAGAGGAGGATGTGGGAAGATGCGCCGCTGAGATTGTCTCTGTCACCGGGGAGAAAATGCCTAGTCAGACTCTCATCCAACAGCACCTGACTCCAGAGCCCCGGCGGTGGCGGTGCTCCCTTTCGGTCCTGCTCCGTGCGTCCTCTGCGGTTACCGGAGTCCTCATGAGCGGGGAGTCATGAGAGATTTCCTCCGTTTGTAGCGAGCCAGCAGCGGCGGCAGAAGCAGCAGCAAACCCCGAGATTTCATCACTGGTGCGCAGACAGACAAACAAAACACGGTGCAGGTTGCGAGCGGGGCAGCAATGACATGCAGCTTTGCCGGATGGCTCTGATTGGCTGGCCTAGTTCGCGTGCGCGCTGTCATTGGGCCAATGTTGTCAAGGTGACTGGCCAGACTAGGAACTCCCAAATACAAATGTTGATGAAATCATGTTATGAAACATCGATGGAGACCTAATGTTTAATTAGAGCAACAATAACGATCATTTTCATCGATTAACCTGCTCATTATCTAATCGATTAAAGGTCCAGTGTGTAACATTTAGGAAGATTTAATATTAATAAGTACGTTTTCATTAGTGCATAATCACCTGAAATTAAGTGAGTGATGAGGCCCCTGCAAGCCAATTTGGTGCCCTAAGCATAATTACTTTGTGGTGATTTGATGCCATGTTTTTTTATTGCTTTGGGGATCATGTCAGGTGTGTGTCTGACTGGTGTAGCCTAATCGAACAAACCACTGGGTGATGGGAGGGAGCTAGGGCACCAAATCATGATGTATTTTATTATTCTGAGAAAATGTTGCCTATAGTAGACTAATGATGCACATTACAGAAAGGCTTCATCATAACTATGATTGTTAACCATGTTCCCTGGGGCCGAAGTGCACGTAAGGTTAACCCCCTTCACTTTCTTCAGCGGTGGAATAACACACACGAGCTCCGGCGTTTGCTTTTGAGACACCATGGCCTTTATTTGATCACACACTGTAGCCTACACTGTACATTTATTCCTAACCTAACTCCTACCGCTAACCTGCAGCTCCTCCATCTGCACGCATTCACTCACTTGCTTGTCTCCACCGCTCTCTCTCTCTCTCGCTAGTTCACTCACACCTTACGCACAACTGTATTTCCAAAGGGAATTATGCTACTCTTATAACATGATGATAATTGGACCGTTTTGGTTCCCCCCTCCAGCACTTGGTGCCCTACGCACAGCACTTAACGTGCGTTATGGTAGCGATAGCACTGACAGAGAGAGCGGGTCCTCTTGCACATAGTACGCCATGTTGAACCACCATTTTTCTACAGTAGCCCAGAACAGACAAACCAAACACTGATCTAGATATGACCTTTTGCTTTTTATGTGAATTTCGCAGCCATGCTTGGAAGGAGATGGTTAGGCAAGGAAGAGTGTTCATTTGGTTGCAATCTGCAACTTCACTGCTAGGCGGCACTAAATCCCACACACTGGACCTTTAATTGTTTTTTTTTTCCCACCTAACACCTGAAAACAGTTAAAAAGCCTCTAAAGTACACGGTGATGTCATGAAATGTCCTAAAACAATCAAAATAACTAATTTCCAATTAATAAAAGAGTCTAATTCATCAGATCAAACAGCTTTAATTAGCAAAATACATGTGACTTCTTATATAAATAAATACAATCAAGTGTCAATATATTTTATCCAAAATATATAAAATAAAAGTCTCTAGAGATTGAGGTGTAAAATGTGCAAAGCCTGCACAGTGCATCAACCATTTTCCTCTCATGGCCTAAATGGATGAGAGAGTAAACAAACCGGTGCGAGAGTGGAAGTGTGCTTCCACTCTCATTAGACACTGGAAGTAGGCCTACCCTCAATTATCACTGCCAGCCGATAATGAGATTGTCCCTTGTTCTTCTTCACCCATCATCGCTCAGGGGATTTAAGCCACTGTTTAAACAGGAAACTGTAGCGTCTGCAGCGGCCTGGGAGTCGACAAAACATCCGTTCTTTTCCATCCCGCCGTCTACTCTGAATGGTGCGTTGTACCGTTTAACTGGCTGGTTGTGGCGGTCGTTTGCTCTCCTTCGGCCTCCTGGTCAAGATTGGACTCCTGCAAAAACCTGCCCAATGTTTCAATAGGCAGGAGCAAGCATGCAACGCCGGCCAGCAGACAACAACCACAGTACAACGACAGGGCCAAACGCACTGATGTCCTGAGCATCACCTAGAATCAAAACACTCAAACTGAGGAGCGAGAAGGAGAAACAGCCTAATCTGAAGGAGGAGACTGATGCTGGGATGTGTTTGGAAAGTACAGCTGGTCGCTCCTGCTTACCTGTGCCACAAAGGGGGTTATCAGGGCGCCCACCCTAGCCATCGCACTGCAGGTCCCCACTCCTAAAGCTCTGTTTTCTGTAGGGTACACCTAACGAGAGAGAGAGAGAGAGAGAGAGAGAGAGAGAGAGAGGAGAGAACATTTTATCCAATTCAAATGATCTAAAGACAAATATGTTTAATGTTTAAGTGGTAAAATGATATATAGTGGCTGTGAAGTTCCTCGAACGTCCACTTGAGGCTGGCTACAGAATGAGTCAGCCTCCGTAAGCCCCCATGTTAAAATGTCCAACTTCACAGCAGAAATAAACATGTTTACAGCCTGGTACAAAAACAGTTTTGGTCTCTATAGGTAATTTCCCCGTTCATGACAACTGTACTGAGGCTAAACTTTTATATAACTCACACGTTCAAATTATATTAATTCATGTATAATTAACAGCATGGCCGCTTTGATTAACAGGTAGGTGCGGTTACAGGTGGCTTGTTTGAGCACCCAGGTATCATTCAGCCCACCTCAGGATCCGCCGATGACGTCACAGATACGCTGTTCATTCTTTACACTGCCAGTGATGTAGACTTACCTCTGGCGTGTAAACAAAAGCAACCTGGTATCCTCCAGAGATGAAGGCTCTGGCGATGAAGATCAAGATTGTGAGAGGTATCCTGCATGAACAGGAAGACAAACACAGAATTTAAAATCAGCCCTGACAGCTCTTTTAATATATTGTTTAAAATGATAAAATAACACACAGAGACAAACGTACCTGCCAAGACAAGCATATAAGGGCAGAATGAACAAAGAAAACATGATGAAGCACAACGCCATGCTCTTCTTCCTGCCAATATGATCAATTGCCAGAAGGATAACTAAAAGACCTGAAAAGTGAGACACAGTGAGAATAAATTAGAATTATACAGCCTAAGACACTTCACTGGACAACACAATTCTCCTTTGGTTAAGTCCTGCAGGTCTGGGTGATGACAAAAGAGTTTATCAACCAGCTTAAGGACTTTAACCCAGTTTAAGAAAGTAAGTAAATATACATTTAAAATGTAAAGCTTTGTCACAGCACTAGAGGTGTGTTTGTTAAATTAGATACTCTCTATAGATAAAATAGAAGCTCTTGCATATGAGCTTGACACTGTTCTTGGCAACAGCATCATGGGGGTCTTCACCTTACAGCTTCAGTTACACACCACAGCCCTGAGAAAATGCTTTACCTGGGAATTCAGCCAAGGTTGTCCATAAAAGGTCTTTGTAGTCAGCTGATGTCAAATATTTGCATTCCAGACCACATCTCGGTTCGATCACGACCGCCTCTTGCGTCTCTATAAGGACAGGAGGAAAGTTTTTTTTTCAAATTTTAGATGACAAATGTTAAAAATATGTTAAAAGTTACTCCACGTGGAGGAGCTGTTACTTACCCACACATGTATGTCCAGCTTGGAAAAACTCAGTTGTCAGCAGGATTATCCCGTAATAGGAGAAGGCATTTGCAAACCTTTGAATAAAATAAGAATACAATATTCCAAAAGCTAAGTAGTTGAAAATAAAGCATTTAATACAACCTACTAGTGGACCAGCTTTGTACCCATACCTTCAACTGATCATCATGTAGCACACACAAGGCAATGTTAACATTATTTTGCCTCAAATTTCAGGTTGACTGAGCACAGATTTACTCAAGAATGTATATCATTTAAGCACAAGATCAACAGAAGTAACAAAAATCTTATGTTTGGACACAGAGGTCTTATCTTTTCAGCTCAGTCTTAGTCAAATGAACACAAAGCAAATGACACAGTGAACCTGGAGGTTCCCAAGCAGTTGGTGGCTTTGGCCGGTTGGTAGTCCAGTCTTGATTAACCCTCATGCATCAGTTTAATTCACCACCCTCTTAAGTCATTAAGGACAAAAATGTCCACTGCTATAAAAACCTTTTAGAAATTAATATTTTTTTCTGCATAAATCCTCTTGAACAACTTCAGCCCTGCTTAAAACCACCAAACATTCAGTCATTATGAGGATTTTAACCCTTTATATGCCAGTTTGATCACTTGTCGCTGTTGTTATTTATGAAAAACCCCCCACAAACAATTAGTTATTTTCCCTTTTTTTCATAAATAACATCATGTAATCGATTGATCTATTAAAAAAAAATTAAAATTTGAATTCCAAAATTTGTCAAGAGAGAGACTTTGTTACAAAAAGCCAAAGTGATGGCCAGATAAAGAGGAAAAATTTAAATGTCAAAAATGTCCATAGTGACGCATGAAGATTAAATAATTACCTTTGATCATAATACCTGGTTAAAGAAAGTTGATAGAAAGTACAAGTACATGAAAAAATACTCAAACTGACCATATAAACCACAGAAGAAGAGTAGTCCTCCGATACTGAGGGGTGAAGAGATCTTTGAACTGTCCACGGCCATTCTGTGAAATTAAAACAGAAAACAGAAGGTGCATTTATTAATATTTTACAATTTACAATTAACCCTTTGATGCACCTACGCACATTTTTGTGCGAAGGGACATTAACGTAACTATTTTGAAGGTGCATCAGAGGGTTAAGCCTCGCATTGAACACCTATAGATCTGTACACTCACCTGTCTATTGTCGGCTATCGTCCCTTGAGGCATGGCTGTGCCATTGTCTTTGGCGATTTGTGCTAAAGTCGCCAAAGCTTTCTCTCTTTTTCCGGACAGCACATCAAAGCGAGGACTTTCAGGCAACCACTGCGTAACACAGACACACAGCAGTCGAAGGTTTGACCCCAGCTGGTTTTCAGTTTAAGGATCTCTATTGATCACCAACATACTCACATAGCACAAGCAAATAAAGATTGCCATTGGTAACGTGGACAGGCCGACCAGCCACCTCCAGCCGAGCGTGGGCATTATCAACAATGCCAGCAGGACCTCGAACACAGCACCAAGTGCCCAGAACATCTGATGCACACATACACGTGGGAGTCAATGAGCAGTCTATTAATCAGATCAAATATTCAACACTGGAGTTCAGTAAAAGTCATGCATTAATAACAAAAGCACCACAGTACCCCAATCAGCATGATGCAAATGCCTCTCGCCTTCACTGGGAGGAATTCTGAGTACAGTGTCACTCTAAAAAGAGACATGAATGTTTGTTATAAATCATTTCATGGCTGAAATGTGTTGTTCAATGCAGGCTTCATCTCAGGAAGCAGTTAACTTACGACTGAGGGGCTCCTGCGATGCCAAAGCCTACTAGGGCCCGCAGGAACAAGAGCCAGCCATACACCGGAGTGAAGGACGTTAACAGACCAAAATACATAGTCCAGACCATACAAAGTATTAGACTCTGTTTGAAACACACAGAAAACACGAGTTAAACATCAAATAATGTACAAAAATCACTAAATCATACATGAAAACACCTCGGACGTGTGACTCACTACTTTTCTGCCATACATGTCGGCTATATTCCCCCATACAGGTGAACCTATCCCCATCCCGGCAAACACAACCTAAAGGACCAAAAAAAAAAGAGATATTTTTATACACTAAAATAAACAAGCTGTAGAATAAAACCTTTCTGAGAAGACCTAACGGGACATTACCGATGTTATGATGGCTACCATGAAGCTGGGCAGCTTCCACTCACAGTGCAGCTGGGGGCCCAAGATACTGAGCAGCATCATCTCCATGGAGTCTCCTACCTGCTCTCAGAGAGGCAGAGTGCTACATGAGAGACTTCAGACAATATCTGGAGATCAGAGCAAGAATGTTTCTGCATGTTTTAACATTCTTACCCATGACAGTCCGGTGAGGAGGCAGATTTTCCATTGGAACTTTCCAAAGCCGATGGCCTCAAGTGCATCATCTACTGTAAAGGTCACTTCAGGTTCACTGTCACCTGTAAAAAAAATGTTGACTGATCTGGAGTTCATGGTTATTTAATGGTAAGCACTAAAAGCACTAATTCAGTACAATCTTGAGGTATTTGTATTCATGTTTTATGCTACTTTATACTTTTATTCCACCGGATTTCAGAAGAAATGTGTAGTTTTTATAGCAGTACATTTTTTCCACAGTTATAGTTACTGGTTACTTTTCAAATTAAAGTTATACAAAGAAGACATTAAGGCAGTTTATTACACATGGTGCATTGTCTTAGATTACGATTACTATGTCCGGATTACTTTGGTAGTAGCTATTTTACCACAAGCTCCCAGTGCCTAGGCACCTATTGTATTTGACTCATGTCCATAAACTTAATTCAGTCGTCTGGTGAAAACCCATGTCATCACAATGCAACAAGGAAGGTAAACTTAACAACAATTTATTTATTTAACTTACAGCGTTATTAAAGGTTATCCAAGATTATTCATACATCTCCACCCAGTCCATTACCAACTTTATACTGTCCTTTGCGCGGTTTTCACAATAACATGGTCAAAAAACACGTGTTGATCCATAACTCAGCTGACTTCTTAGCATATTGTATTCACCATGCTTATTCACCCTTTTCTTTGCCCATGCACACTCAAAACTGCCTGTCACAAACTGCAATAAACTGTATTTCAGTGATATCATCCACTTTTTAACATATTGACTTAATAATAGCAGAACATAACATAACATTTTTTTTACCAAATAAAGATACATGACTTAAGTGGCTCTTTCACTGTCTTAAAAATATCTTGCACTTGCAAATATTCTGCATACTGTGAACTTTCCCACACTACCTGGTTAAAAACATATTGTACATATTTATATCTTCTAGCTCTTGATTTGTATGCACCAAAACACCAAGACAAACTCCCTGTATGTGAAAACCTACCTGGCAATAAACCTGTTTCTGCATTTCATTAAACTACCAAAAGTATTGACCTATTAAAATATATTAAAATGATCAACTTGACCAACTACAGTCTTAAAATACTGCTCACATAATAATGATCCAGTGATATAAAACAGGAACAGTTCTGCTACATAATGAGCACTTTTACATAAAAACACTTTTAAGTATTGAGCACGCTTAATACTTCAAGTACATTTTGTTGCCAGTACTTTTACATTGTGTTGTTGCTACTTTTGCTTTAATAAATGCTTCTTGGCAGCTGATGATGGATCAGCTGATCTACACTGTTTGTTTTCACTTTATGCAAATTGCTTCCTACCTTGTCCTCAGGAAAACAAACAGAGAGTATACAAGAGTACTACTTTTCTAAAAGTATACTTATGTGTTGCCTTTAACAGTGTGTATGTTACACACATCCAAATGTAGCAGACAGACGAATCAAAATGTGTTTGTACTACATTAATAGCGCTATACAAACCTTCAGTGTTATTAAATCCAGAACTGGATGCAGACTCTCTTCTTCCTGAGTCCACTCTTGAGGTGATAGTGCAGATCTCATTGTCTGTGCTCTGGTCCTCATCGTTCTGAACCACAAAATTTGCCTCATCCCTGAATGTCAGCACACCAAATCAGACATTACTAAGCATGAACATACATGAACAACACAGTGGTATGTAAACACAGCAGGGAAATGCTGGCAGTGTGCTCCATATGAGGAAATACAAAAATAAAATAAAATAAGAAACTCTTAGAGAAAAAAACTTGTTGTTTTACCTGAGTTCAGGATTTCTCCACCGCTTATAAGCAATCATTGTTGGTCTGTTCCAGTTGTCTGTTGTGTCTGCTGTTACTGTTACAGAGCTGCGGGACACTCGACACACGATACACCGGTGTTTAGGTCAAACCTGCTGGTACACTTCTGGTTACACACCCAGTGACACCCAATCAGAGAACAATACCTTGAAAACCACTCCCAGCGGAGGAATAAACAAAACTGTTTCTTCTGTTGCAGACGGATTTATTTATGTTAGTTATACTGTTCAAATACAGAACAATGTGCAAAGTAAGCATGCATTTATGTAAGAAGAAAGGGGAGGAGTCACACCTGAACACAAACCAAGGTGCGATTTCAGGAGTGAACGGACTGACGCCGCTCCAATATTTATTTAAACATTCTGACTAGATTAATTCAAATCAAAACCATGATTTAATCTCAAGTCAGTAGTGTGATTAAACCACAACAAACCGCCAAACCCTCTTTTTTAAATATTAATAATTAAATAACAAAGAACCCGCAGTGATAAATCAACTTATATTAATCTCTCCACATCCCCTTAAGCAAGCCTCTTGGCTTATGTTCTTACACAGTGACAGAAGATAAGCTTAATTAATTGATCACCAAAACCTAAAGCAAACACACAGAGAGTGTGAGTCCGTATTCCCGTGGCCATGGAAAGATTATTAAGACTGAAGAAGGTGTAAAGTGAGTCAAGATTTGCTATGCTTCACCAAAGGGAGGGTGAAATGAGGTGGAGATTACATGTACTGTGTTTTAGTTTAGTAGCTGATGAGCTGTAATATCCTGTAGCTGACAGCAGGTTGTGCTCTCATCCTTCTGTTAGTGTTGGAAATAGTCGGTCAGATAGCCAGGGGGAGCACATTTAGACTTTCCAAAGCATATTTTATCTGCTTTCAGAAGCTTCGTTTCCTGTTTTATTTTGTATTTCTCCCCTCTCCCGTGTCTGTAGCTTTACTTCATGCCTTTGCTGTTTTTCCCACCATTTTTAATTATTTGTTCCACCCTGATTAGTTTCACCTGTGTCTCGTCACCTTTGCTGTCCCCCTGTGTATTACTTGGTTTCACTTGTCAGGTCACTTGTTTTTGTTTCTCCTCCTCTCAGTGTTCTCTGCTCTGGATTTTTGGTTGTTTGAACATCTGTTTTTTTTTGGGGTTTTTTTTATTAATTGGATTGTTGGACTTTATTTTGTCCTGAACCCCTCAGTCACCTTTTTGTTATTTTATGTTTTCCTACCTGTTCAGAGAGTAAATAACCCTTAAATGGTTTCTCTGTCCTGGGGGATACAGACATTTGGCAGGCTGTAGGGGGGAGGGGCATCAAGTATCTGCACTTAATATCATGAGAAAGTTTTAAGGGGGGATGGGTCAAGTACCCAAGTCATGTGACTTCATGGCAGCATTCAAAACTAAATTGATACATTTATGTCAAACTCCAAAATGGCAGCCTACGTGGACAGAGACACTGGCCATGAGGGAAGAGTTGTTATTTTTCTTGTTAATTATGTTTTGGGGGGATTTGTTTTTGAAAATATTGTTCTTTAAGCATAATTTTATGTATTCTTGTTGAAAAATAATGAATTATATTTACACATCTTTGATAAACAGGCATTGGATGTCTGTATCCTGGGGGATACGTTGTCCAGATAGGGGTATCAAAACAGGCATAATCACTGTCAGATATACTTATGTTTTGAAGCCTAGATAATCAATAATATAAAGGTGTTAAATATTGATTACACTTCATTTTACTCTTGAATGTGTATTACTGATTAATTCGCCAGTGTACATATGTTTTCAGGGAATTTCTACCAGTACTTTCTATGGTACAAGAAAGAGAGAGGTGGCATCTGTTGTGTTGCCACCTGATGGTTCATCTGATTCAGATGAGGGAACCAGTGAAGAAGATGAGGTAGATGAATTATATACAGAGGGCCAGAATCAGGACAGCAGCAGCAGTGACCAGCTCAGTGATAGCTCAAGTGATGAGGCAGAAGAGGGAGCAAACCACAGTAAAAGAGGGAAGATGTTCAGGAATGATATAGTGAATTGTTATGTAAGAGATCCAGTGATTTTGGTGCAGATATTGTATGTACAGCATCTGTCTGGAACAAAACATGATCTGTTGTATGGTCATGTGTGTTAGTCTCTCTCACTCGCACACAGACGCACAGGAGTTTGTGTAAAATTATAAATAGTTTAGTGGTTCTTGTGGTTTGAATAACTTGTGTTCACTTTTTCCCCCACTTTTTTGAAACTTTGTATACAAGACATGAAAGAAAGTAGCTAATGAATTGCTTATAATATGTTTTAAAAGTTTACAAATGAAATATTTGAATAATTGGAAAATGGTAAATTTATACCCTAAATGGGCAATGTGTCCTGGGAGATTCAAACTGTAAAATGGAAAATAAAGCTCATATTTTGAAAAAACTCATTAAATTTTGTTATTTTGGCCTAGATACATTAGAAAATAGCAATTAATTATTTTTCCAAAATTTTTACATGTGCTTGCCCATTTAAGGGCGGTCAAATTTAATGATATCAGCCTGAAAATCACAGGGCTAATCTGTTGCGGGGAAAGAAGTCAGCAGTGTGAATTTGAAAGATGTGTGAGCCTCCTTTCCTGTGGAACAGAGGGGGAACGGGATCTGGCAATCACATTCCAAGCTGCCAGGATGCGTTCCCCCTGTCTTAAATGGTCAAATTTAAGGATATCAGCCTGAAAATCACAGGGCTTATCTGTTGCGGGGAAAGAAGTCGACATTTCGAATTTGAAAGATGTGTGAGCCTGCTTTCCTGTGGAACAGAGGGGGGACGGTGTCTGGCAGTCACATTCCAAGCTGCCAGGATGCGTTCCCCCCGTCTTAAATGGTCAAATCTAATGATATCAGCCTGAAAATCACAGGGCTTATCTGTTGCAGAAAAAGAAGTCAGCAGTGCGAATTTGAAAGATTTGTGAGCCTCCTTTCCTGTGGAACAGAGGGGGAACGGTATCTGGCAGTCACATTCCAAGCTGCCAGGATGCGTTCCCCCCGTCTTAAATGGTCAAATTTAATGATATCAGCCTGAAAATCACAGGGCTTATCTGTTGTGGGGAAAGAAGTCAGCAGTGCGAATTTGAAAGATGTGTGAGCCTCCTTTCCCGCGGAACAGAGGGGGAACGGGATCTGACAGTCACATTCCAAGCCGTCAGGATGCGTTACCCTTGTCTTAAACGGTCAAATCTAATGATATCAGCCTGAAAATCACAGGGCTTATCTGTTGCGGGGAAAGAAGTCAGCAGTGTGAATTTGAAAGATGTGTGAGCCTCCTTTCCTGTGGAACAGAGGGGGGACGGTGTCTGGCAGTCACATTCCAAGCTGCCAGGATGCGTTCCCCCCGTCTTAAATGGTCAAATCTAATGATATCAGCCTGAAAATCACAGGGCTTATCTGTTGCAGAAAAAGAAGTCAGCAGTGCGAATTTGAAAGATGTGTGAGCCTCCTTTCCTGTGGAACAGAGGGGGAACGGTATCTGGCAGTCACATTCCAAGCTGCCAGGATGCGTTCCCCCCGTCTTAAATGGTCAAATCTAATGATATCAGCCTGAAAATCACAGGGCTTATCTGTTGTGGGGAAAGAAGTCCGCAGTGTGAATTTGAAAGATGTGTGAGCCTCCTTTTCCGCGGAACAGAGGGGGAACGGGATCTGACAGTCACATTCCAAGCTGCCAGGATGCGTTCCCCCCGTCTTAAATGGTCAAATTTAATGATATCAGCCTGAAAATCACAGGGCTTATCTGTTGTGGGGAAAGAAGTCAGCAGTGCGAATTTGAAAGATGTGTGAGCCTCCTTTCCCGCGGAACAGAGGGGGAACGGGATCTGACAGTCACATTCCAAGCCGTCAGGATGCGTTACCCTTGTCTTAAACGGTCAAATCTAATGATATCAGCCTGAAAATCACAGGGCTTATCTGTTGCAGGGAAAGAAGTCAGCAGTGCGAATTTGAAAGATGTGTGAGCCTCCTTTCCCGCGGAACAGAGGGGGAACGGGATATGACAGTCACATTCCAAGCTGTCAGGATGCGTTCCCCCTGTCTTAAACGGTCAAATTTAATGATATCAGCCTGAAAATCACAGGGCTTATCTGTTGCGGGGAAAGAAGTCAGCAGTGTGAATTTGAAAGATGTGTGAGCCTCCTTTCCTGTGGAACAGAGGGGGAACGGGATCTGGCAGTCACATTCCAAGCTGCCAGGATGCGTTCCCCCTGTCTTAAATGGTCAAATTTAAGGATATCAGCCTGAAAATCACAGGGCTTATCTGTTGTGGGGAAAGAAGTCAGCAGTGCGAATTTCAAAGATGTGTGAGCCTCCTTTTCCCGCGGAATAGAGGGGGAACGGGATCTGGCAGTCACATTCCAAACCATCAGGATGCGTTCCCCCTGTCTGGTTTCTCTATCCTGGGGGATACAGACATTTGGCAGGCTGTAGGGGGGAGGGGCATCAAGTATCTGCACTTAATATCATGAGAAAGTTTTAAGGGGGGATGGGTCAAGTACCCAAGTCATGTGACTTCATGGCAGCATTCAGAACTATATTGATACATTCATGTCAAACTCCAAAATGGCAGCCTACGTGGACAGAGACACTGGCCATGAGGGAAGAGTTGTTATTTTTCTTGTTAATTATGTTTTGGGGGGATTTGTTTAATTCACCAGTGTACATATGTTTTCAGGGAATTTCTACCAGTACTTTCTATGGTACAAGAAAGAGAGAGGTGGCATCTGTTGTGTTGCCACCTGATGGTTCATCTGATTCAGATGAGGGAACCAGTGAAGAAGATGAGGTAGATGAATTATATACAGAGGGCCAGAATCAGGACAGCAGCAGCAGTGACCAGCTCAGTGATAGCTCAAGTGATGAGGCAGAAGAGGGAGCAAACCACAGTAAAAGAGGGAAGATGTTCAGGAATGATATAGTGAATTGTTATGTAAGAGATCCAGTGATTTTGGTGCAGATATTGTATGTACAGCATCTGTCTGGAACAAAACATGATCTGTTGTATGGTCATGTGTTAGTCTCTCTGACTTGCACACAGACACACAGGAGTTTGTGTAAAATTATAAATAGTTTGGTGGTTCTTGTGGTTTGAATAACTTGTGTTCACTTTTTCCCCCACTTTTTTGAAACTTTGTATACAAGACATGAAAGAGAGTAGCTAATGAATTGCTTATAATATGTTTTAAAAGTTTACAAATTAAATATTTGAATAATTGGAAAATGGTAAACTTATACCCCAAACGGGCAATGTATCCTGGGAGATACAAACTGTAAAATGGAAAATAAAGGTCATGTTTTGAAAAAAATCATGAAGTTGTGTTAGTTTAGCCTAGATACATTAGAAAATAGCAATTAATTATTTTCACAAAATTTTTACATGTGCTTGCCTATTTAAGGGTTAAATATTTCCTTTTGTTCCCTAAACCTTTTCGTCTGTATTGGGGCCCTCTATTTTGAACTAAACGTGACACCTACAGTATCTCAAACAAGTTTCTAGTTACTGAAATCTCAAATGAAATGAAATGCTGTGCTTAGGAAAACTGTCAATAGTAAATTGAGATTTCTAGTGAATGGACTGCATTCCCAAAATACAACTTTGGACAAAGTGATGAGGTCCTTCTTCCTATCTCAGTAAAAGTACAAATGCAACATGTTTCAAAAGTATCAAAAATAAAAGCACTAATCTGAGAGAAACGACTGATTGAGATGGAGCTAGTTTTAAGTACTCTATAAAGGTAGGTAGTTCTGTTAAGTGACTCCCAAAATGTGGGTCAGCTCCCTCCCAAAGGTCACAAGAGAAATTTGTTGTGAGATGATTAATGGGCTACAAAAAGACAAGATCACAAATTTGTATTCATACTCCTGACTGCTCTCTAATCTTTGCTCTTTTTATTAATAGTTTAATATTACATAATCTTACCATTTTGGACCTCTAGCAGCAAATTAGATTAAAGTATCTCTAAAATCTAGAGGGGAAATCTCTCGTAGACATGACAAGGGTCTTGTAGATTGTGCTTTTTGTCATCAAGTTATATATTATACCTTGGGGCGGCATGGTGGTGCAGTGGTTAGCACTGTCGCCTCACAGCTGTTTGCATGTTCTAACCATGTCTGTGTGGACATGCACTTAATAGATTAATTGGTGACTGCCTGGTGAATTGCCTGTAGGTGTGAATGATTGTTTGTCTCTGTTAACTGGCTACTTGTCCAGGGTTTACCCCACCTCTCGCCCTAAGTCAGCTGGGACAGGCTCCAGCTCCGATGAGACACTGATGAGGACAAGCGGTTACAGAAAATGGATGGATATTATACCATATATATTTTTCTATGTTTCTGAAAATTACCTAGTAACTATTACTGTCAGATAAATGTACTGAAGTAGAAGTATTAAGTCTGATGCAGAATGCAAGTACCTCAAAACTGCACTAGTACAAGTACAAGAGTAAATGTCGAGTTACTTTCCACCACTGTCAGTGTAGTATGTTGGGCATAACCAGCAGTGTGATGCTCTGATGACCCAGTTGTCTCCAGCACATACCACAAAAATACATCCATGCATCCATTTTCTGTAACCGCTTATCCTCATCAGGGTTGCAGGGGCTGGAGTCTATCCCATCTGACTTAGGGCAAGAGGCAGGGTACACCGTGGACAAGTCACCAGTTCTACCACAAAAATAATAAAACTCAAACAGTTAAATTGAAATTGAGTATTTACAGCCACAAGAGGACATCTTTTCAAATTCGAGCTTTCTCTGTGACTGTTTGGAGGCTCTCAGTCTTCTGCACCCCTGCAAGTGAATAAGGCCAACCCGAAAATAAAAGCTGTAGAAAAGTAGGACACTGTGAGGACATGCTGAGGCTGCTGCATTATGGGACGGTCATAAATACAGGTAGAATATACAACACATCCCTCCGTCCTCACATCCCTCTCTGGTCACATCAGCTGCTTGGTCAGACTCACACAGGACAACATCAAACCTCAGCAGACGCACGAAGAACTACAACATGGACTCAAAGGTAAGATTTGATATCAACATGCTTAAAATCATGAATGTCAAAATATTATAGTCCTATAAGATTTTTTTTATTTCGACACATGAATGACCTATCCTGCTAACAGATATCCTGACTAAAACAGCTGGTTGTGTGATGCTGTACTTTACTTATTGTACAATTTGTTCACTGAATGCTCCACATCTGAAACTAATAGCCTCGCAGCTCGTTTTGGCCTTTAGAGTCCCGCCCCGGCGACAGCAATCTGTTTGCTCACATGAATAAAGGATTAGTTTGAGAGTTTAGTTGTTTGAGACTAATTGGACCTGTGAATATTTATTTGGATAAGTGGTGGATCAAGGACACATTGTGATCTAACTTGTCCTTCACACTTGAGAAACAAGATGGCAGCAAGACATATTATTTACCTCGTTATCAGATAGATTGAGATTTTGAGATGTGTGTTCTTGCATGTGTGAGTCCTGACTGTGCAGTGTGTGGTCTGTGGTCTTTTTTAATTATTCAGTTACATTATCACTGTAAACCGACGGTGCAGGTTATGCATGAAATGAATGCAAAAGTGAAGGAGATACATGATACATGAGTTTTTTGTGTGTATAACCTCAACAGTGTTGTTGTCTACCGAATACTGAAAGTACTACAAAATACCAGTTATTGCTCAGATTTTTAGTCTTTTTGACCCTCGATATTCAAGTTAAAATATAGTTTTATTATATGTATACTGCATTTTAATTGCAATTTATAGTTTGATTTGTTCAATGAATAAAGTGTGTTCATGCTCACAATGGAAAGGCTTTTCTGTATCGGTATCATAGTTCAGATATCAATACTGGCACCAATAAACTACTTGGAACAAACTAATATGTATGACTAGTTATCTGAGCTGTTTGTTTTGATGTAGTTTTGAGTAAGGATACTATAAAACACATGATAACCTTCCAAAATTTAAAGAAAAACTTGTTGAACAGGATCAAGGTTGTGCAGATATGTGTTGTGGTGATCATATTCAGCATGAGCCTTAATCAATACACTGAGTTTTCAATGTGTGGATTGTAAATCAATAAGATGTGGCCACGATAACTCATCTGGTCATCTGGTGTGTGTACGTTTTGTTGGATGTTTCATAAGAGAGCAGTGGTCCTCTTTAAAGATTGAGTAGCTCCTAGAAATCTCCCATTATTTGCATAATGAATTACATTATGTTAATGAGGATTTTTCCAACATGCTCTCTCTAATGTCAGTGCGTGTTTTGGCCGATCTTCAGGCAGTAACGTAAGATGCCTTTGTTGATGCTTACAGGAAACCCAATGTTAAAATTTAAACAGATGAATGAGAGGGCAACGCTGCCCGCAGGCCCGTTACAACCGAACCACAAGACAAAGATGAGAGTAAAGCACCACGGTGTGATGTTTTTTTGTGATAAAGCAATTTTAAAAAAACAAAAAAATAGCATAATGTATTCATCTCTTCTCTCTCTCTACATTTCCAGTTGGCTCTCTGTTGCACTTTTTAAAATAAAGGCAGTAAATGCAAAACAAGATTTGATTAGTGTGTTATTTTGACAGCTATTGTCACAGAATCTGCAATATTTATTCCCAAACTGGTTCAGGTCATTGTGGCTCTAATGAGCAGTTAGTAATTAGTTTGAAATGCATCTGCCTAATCAAAGATCAGTAATCGAATACCTGTGCTGTAATTTTGTGCGGAGGAGGGTGAGGATGGGTCTCTGGAGGATAAAGTTACTACATCCTTGTATTACATACCTACATACGCACACACATATACACACACTCTTCCTTAAACACATAGTGTAGCTGTTCAACACTCAGGCGAAGCGCTGAATGAACATTTGCTGCCTGGGCTCCATGAATGTTTAACCAGCCCAGTGCTTCCAGAGCCAGGTAGCTCATTACGGCCTCATTACCTACAATGCAGGAACACCAGCCCAGCAGGAAGCAGCAGGGCCACACTCCTCCTTCTCCTCTTCAGCCTCCTATTCAGTTTCCCTGTCCCAGGCTGTGGTACCGGGCCTGCTCTGAGACAGTGTTTGAATCAGGGGCTGATGCACACCTGAGCAGCAGTGAAAGTAGATTCTTGGTGACCTAAAGAGGCTCCACTATGGGAGACCTCATCGGCTACTAAAACAGGCCGCGTCTGTCTGAGTTGTATACCCGAGGACTCACATTCAAAGTAGTTTGGATTTATCACGTTCATCGCACAAGACTGATTCAACCATGACGCACATGGTTTTGGAAGTAAAGCAGGTAATTGCATGAACGTGGCTTGTGTGTGATACTGTATTTAAAACAACTCTTTGTGGATTTTTTGTTGCATCTTTCAAAATACTCTGATGCACAAGCCTTTATTTGATCCAGACACAGGTGTGCCCTGCTGTCTGTGAATGATACTTAATGACTACCACTGGGGGCGCCGCAGTCAGATATGTTTACATCTTACACATGAAGTAACGACTTTAAAACTGCACTAATCAATATTTTAATATTTTCGATGAAAAACTATGTATAGTCTGTTAAAGGGGCCGCTTGTCGTGACGAAACCACAGGCTCCTCCAGTCTGCATGTCGAAGTGTCCTTGACCAAGATACTGAACCCCAAATGGCTCCCGAAGGCTGCACCATGGATGTGTGAATGTGTGTGAATGGCTAGCTCCCAAAAACTGATGAGCAGTTGGCACCTTGCATTGCAGCCAGTGTATGAATGTGCGTGTGTACGGGTGAATGAGATATGCAGTATAAAAGAGCCTTGAGTGGTCAGAAGACTAGAAAGGTGCTATATAAGTACAGTCCATACATTTACTCTGCAGTTCCCCTCAGATATGCGTTTAGCGTTTTAGCATCTTTCTGTTCATTGTTTTGATTTTACAGCCTACAACTTTAATATTTTGCTTGGCTCTCACCGCACCAATTAGCATAATTTTTTTTTGCTGTTTTCAGCCAAGAAGCTCTTCGGAACTCACTATACAGCACTTGTCCAGCATCAAACATGAGACAGACAAATTTAGCGAGTAGCTTGTGAACATAGTGCAGTATTTAGCAGCTAAAGAGCCCAATGTTTGCTCCAGGAGCTAAAAGGAGAGTGAATATTTGACCTACACTTGCCATGTGGCCACAAAAACACCTCTAAATGAATGCTAATGTTGCTGCAGGTTTAAAACAACGGCTTCCTAAGACGATACTATGTGAATGTTTCTTGTTTCACTGACGCGTAGTAGACAAAAAATAATTTAATGTTGCTTTAAATATGCCTAACTATATTTTACTTGACGATTTTTGATCGTTCAGCGATATATAGCCAGACAAGTTAATCGGTTTATAGCATGTTACTGTATGCTCGAGTGAAACAATAGCAACAGAGGAGGTACTGTACTTGACTGGTGTGATGGAGGCCAGTGATGGTCAGGTTTCTCTAGACACCTGGAGCCCCCTAAATGTGTGTTGCCCTGGGTGATGTGTGGTGTCAGTCAGTGGCCCACGAGGAGTGCTATCTCTTTCAGGAGCCTAACTGCCACTTTGTGGCTGCGTAACAGGATCCTGCACCATACTGGATAGACAGGGACAATGGAGCGCCCTCTCAGGTGATGGTCTCCGGGTCAGATAGACTTTCCTGTTCCGCTGTAGCCTGACATCCAAATTTTATGTTTTATGGTAGTTGTTTGTGTTGGATTTTTTTCTGTTTGTTACCTCATTAAATGTCCTCAGCAGTCTCCAGTTTGTTGCCAAGAAAAGTCACCTCTTGTTGCTCTTAGATTTAGCAAAATTGTCCATCCTCCTACATCACAGTGAACCATCAGTCATGTGTTCAGTAAAAGTAACATTTCCTTTGAATGGCAGAAAATCTCTGCGCTGGGTGCCGGGACATCATCGTGCTCATTCACTGCTTTATCTCTTTCTGTTTACTTTTGCATTCAATGCAAGAAATGTAGAGCCTTGACAACAAAACCCAGATTATCAAAGAACAGTTAGCATGCCAGATGGCTAACATGAAAAGAAAGAAAGTTTGGAAGAGGCCACCTCTGTGATGAAATTTGAAACTCAGCATTTGGTTTCTAGTTTTGTTATTACTGCTATTATCTTAGTATTTAAAGTATGTTAGGTATTTAGAAGTGTGTTTTGAAAAGCTCATATTATATTACTGTGGCTAGGTCTTGGACTTCTCTCTTTTGTTGTGTACATTTCTGATGAAAGGTCTCTTCTGGCAAACAGGCAAATCGATTGAATATGAACTTACAGTGTTATTTAATTTTCTGTTTGCTTTAATTAGCTTGTTTGTCTTTCAAGCTGTAAAACACAAAAAGAAGGTGCCTTAAAAACATATAACAACTATATAAACAGAGAAAAAAAAATCATTAATCAAGCCTAATTGTCATATTTTGTTATTTAGTTTTTTTTTACTTGATTAGTTGTTGTTTTAGATTTGAAATTGTGAATTGATTAAAATGTTTCATACAGGAAATTATGCAAAAGAATAAACTCGGTCACACAAATGTGTTGTTGAACATCTAAAGCTAACACACACACACACACACACACACACACACAAATACATATTTAGAAAGAGATTTGCTTCCTTTGTTGCACTCACTACATTATTGATGGCTTCCTATTGAAGGAAGTAGAGGCTGTAATCTATCAGTGTTTCCTGTCATACCGCTGTCCTTTCCCTTCAATAAAACCAGATGTTCAGTTCAGAAAAGGTACAGACCCACCCACCCACACACACACACACACACAACATCAAGGACCTTCAGGGTAGGTAAGTTTTCTGCACTTTCTCCTGCGAAACGTTGTTGAACATTATTAATGATCACATGTGGTTTTCAGGACATGATTTATTGTGACACTTTGCTGTAAATGCCTGCTGGGTCAGTAGAGCAGCAGCTTGTTTTACTGAAGATTGATCTGTGAGTGTCAGTTACTCTGACTTGGTGACAGGTCGACTTGGCAGTGATGAGAGCCAAACTACTGAAGCATAATACTGGATGGCTCTTTCACAGCACCGTAATTAAAGTGCATCGCGTTTGCTGATTATTTTACCTGGCACTTCTTCAGCTGTGTATTTTTAAGTGGTATCCTGTGTTTATGCATATTATAATGAACAGAATTACTTTTGACTTCTTAATTAAAATCTGGATTCAGTTATTGTTTAATCTAATATTATTTTAAGTCTCTGACAAATAACAAGATGCACTTTTTAATTTGAAGTTAGTCCTGAATGCAAACAAGACTAAGTATGGTCTTCTAGTGTAAAGAATAGTTTCTATACTACTACAGAAGCCCTAAGAGGTCATATTTTATACATTTTATTTCCTCTGTTTTCTCATGATAATGATGTAATTTCATTTGTTTTCCCGAGATCTTGAGTTATTTATGTCACTATGCTGAATGATTTAATATACTAGACTATCCTTTTGTTTTCTTGAAATCTAGAACCAATTATGTCGTTATCTCTGGAACACAATGTCTTGTTGTCTTAACATTTTGAGAAAATTATCCCGTTATCTCGGGATAACAAATGTTATTTCAACATAATGACATAAATAACTCGAGATCTCAAGAAAACAAATTAAATAAACTTGAGGAAATAAAATGTATGAATGTATGAATGTATATGAGCTTCTGTATATTACCACTCTGAATGGACAAACCATTGAGAGGATCTTGGAGTATAAATATCTCGGTATCTGGTTGGATCAAAAACACAGCAAGGAAACGACAAAAAACACTCAAAGGCCCATGTGCAAACAATAAATTTGGGAAATCTGCTCTTAGTTTTTGCACTGCACACATATGGACATTTTAATTAAATTTTAATCATGCTTGCAAACTGCTTTGTTCTGCTTGTTTGTTTTCTTGTTAATTATTTTCATGTGTATTCATTCTGTTTTGCACTGTTGGAATCATTGAAAATGACGGCATGCCCTCAGTGATTCCTCAAGTATTTCATGTTCCACCTGCCATGAACAAGACTGATGGTTCTTTAGGGAAGATTAGATCGTGATGGCTGAATTTAGATTTGTCATGAGCATAGAGGATGTAGCCAAGGCCACTAATGGCTTTGACTGGAAGTCACAGAGATGGAGACAATCCGTCAGGAAATGAGTCACGCACTGGGAAATACATATATCCTATGTTGTCAATGATTGTGAGCATGTGTGTGTATGTGTTCTTGAGCGATGACAACCTAAAAAAAAAACAGATAACTTTTGAGGAAAACAGGACACAAAGGAAAAGGATGGGACGTATAGGCCTGGTCTTGACAGAAGGAATGAGAACGAGGCCAAAAATAACACAATATCTGGAGATTTTGTTAAAGAGAGCGATAAATTGTGTTGTCAAGGTCTCATGGTACAGTTTTGTCATGTTACTTAGCTCTGTTGTGATCCCTTGTTTCCTTGTCACTGATGTGATCCTGCTTGGGCACAGAGCCTGGAGGAGCGGTGTAATCAGATCCTGAGGAACATGGAGGCATCCCTGACAGCACGGGATCGCGTGGGCATCCAGGATTTTGTTCTCCTGGACGCCTACACAAGTGAGAATGCCTTCCTGGACAACCTGAGGAAACGCTTCCATGAGAATCTCATTTACGTGAGTCTTCCTGTGTGGTTGGATAACCCAGCTCTTTCTCTTACTCTAATTAAACTTCACGCCCTCGACCTTCAACCCATCAAGGTCCTAATGCCGTGTTGCCTTGTGCTGAATCCGGCACCTTGTATTGCTGAAACAGCAGCTCTGTTCTTTTCATTTGCGGAGTGAGCAATCTAAAGGTCACCTCTGTCCGTAAGGTCATGACAAGCGATTAACCAAACTTATTGCTTTTGATAAGAGGAACAAAATTACTTATCAGCAGAGTGATACATGGACACCACACTGCTCGGAGCCTTCTTTTAATGTCATGTCATGTTTGAGAAAAACAATCTCCTGTATTAATAAATGTGCAAGAGTTGCGGAACATGACTTCCTTTCCTTGTCTTTCTCTGCAGACCTACATTGGGACTCTCTTGGTGTCAGTCAACCCATATAAAGAGTTAGATATCTACAGCAAGAAGCAAATGGATACTTACATGGGGGTAAACTTCTTTGAGCTGCCACCTCATATGTAAGATATTTTTAAATATGTATTTATTTAAACTGTGTATTGACATACTGTGCGTAAGATAAACCTTTACTTCAGGGAGAGTAATATCACTTTGGTGCAGACTGAAATATCGCAACAACTATTTTATGATTCCTCATGAAATGGTCATTCATAGTCGTCAGAGGATGTATCCTACTGACTTTTCTTCTAGTTTTAAATGAAATGTCTCATAAAACTATTGGACAGAAATCTGAAATCATGAAATCTGGAGTAGTTATTCATGTCCCCTTCACTGACAGTATAAAGAATGGACAGTATATGAGTGATGTGACCTGTAGGTTTCTGAAGAGCTCAGTGTGTGTTGGCGTGTTGGCTGTTCTGTCTCTGCCGCCTCACAACAGAGCTAATCTAAAAATCAGCAAAGATGAGAATCATTGGTGGACCTGAGACGGGCCAAATAACGCCTGAGTGCTCAAACAAGCCATCTGTAACGACACCCACCTGTCGATCAAAGCGGCCAAGCTGTTAATCATGCATAACTTTAAGCCTTAATATAATTTGAACAGGTGAGTTCTATAAAAATAGTACAGTTGTCGTGAACAGGGAAATTAGCTATAGAGACCAAAACAGTTTTTTGTACCAGCCTGTAAACATGTTTATTTCTGCTGTGAAGTTGGACACTTTAACATGGGGGCTTATGGAGAATGACTCGTTGTGTAGCCAGCCTCAAGTGGACGGTTGATGAACTGCAGTTTTTGGCACTTTTGTATTGGCTTCACCTCACAGCCACAGAGGTTACTGCTTGGTCTCCCTTTAGCATTTTTTGAGCATTGTTATTGTAAATATATTAGCATGCTGACATTAGCATTGAGCTCAGAGTGAATAGCATGGCTGCAGACTCCTACTGTTGTTATAGATGTAATGAACATTCAATTAAATGAATTAGATGAATTACCATCACTCTCTCCCCTAATTTCGGTTTATCTTTACACTGCCAGCTAGCATAAAAAGTAGACACTAGTTTTAGCAAAAAAGTGTGAATTTTTAAAAGGGGACTGACTTTTAGCTCTTTATGTTCTTTCAGTTATGCGCTGGCAGACAATGTCTTCCGTACCATGCAGTCTGAGTTCAACAACCACTTCATCCTGATCTCAGGGGAGAGCGGGGCCGGCAAGACCGAGGCCTCCAAGAAAATCCTGCAGTTCTACGCTGTCAGCTGTCCAAGTACCAAACTTCTGAACAATGTCCGGGACAGGCTGCTTCTCTCCAATCCGGTGCTTGAGGTCAGTGACATTGATATGAGTGCCAAAGCTTCTGTTGTGTGTATTAGACCATTTTTAGAGAAAAATATCTTTTCTTCCAGGCTTTCGGAAATGCCAAAACCCTGAAGAATGACAACTCAAGCCGCTTCGGGAAATACATGGACATCCAGTTTGACCATCAGGTGGACCGACACTCCTTAATTAGATTACATATAACACAGCAATGACCTCAAGGTTCACACTAAGCACTGACTAGGGGATTATCTTTCTCCCTTAGGGTGGTGCAGTTGGTGGTCACATCCTGAGCTACCTGCTGGAGAAGTCCCGTGTTGTCCACCAGAACCACGGAGAGAGAAACTTCCACATCTTCTACCAGCTTGTGGAGGGTGGAGAGGAAGATCTGCTCCGCTGGCTCGGCCTGGAGAGAAACTGCCAGCACTACAGGTACCTGGTGCAGGTCAGTGGAACAAAAAACAAACACTTAATTTATCTATGCAACTAAAATCTCTTGACTTAGACGTTATACTCTTTGTCTCGCTCAGGGTAATTGTGCCAAAGTTAGCTCTATCAATGATAAAAGTGACTGGAAGACGGTGCAGAAAGCCCTCTCTGTCATAGAGTTCAGTGAGAGCGACATTGAGGTGAGGTAGTACAGTAAATCTTTATTTAAAACTATGTCTGATACGTTTTCTTGTTGATTCATGAAGTATTTCTTTCTCTGTATAATGCAGCACCTGTTTGGGATAATTGCTAGTGTGCTCCATCTGGGAAACATCAAGTTTGAAGCCGATGTTCGAGGATACGCCTCTCTCAACAACAACCAGGAGATGCACTGGGTGTCAAAGGTGAGTAACGAACAAACTGCAGATAGTTTTCATCTATCTCCATGCCTGATTGAAGTGTTACATGTCTTTTTCTTTTACTTTGTCTTTTCTGTGCAGTTGCTGGGGATTCCTGCTCAGGTGCTACAACAGGGCTTAACCCACCGGAAGATTGAAGCCAAAACAGAGGAGGTGACTTCTTTGGATTAATTCAAAGTATAAAACATGTTTAACTTGTTTGTAATGTATTTTTTAATCATCAACATTATTCTGATGTTAAAGGTGTTCACGCCCTTCTCTGTGGACCATGCAGTATATGCCAGGGATGCCCTTGCCAAAGCCATCTATGGCCGCACTTTCAACTGGCTGGTCAACAAGATCAATGAATCTTTAGCTAACAAGGTGGGAACAAAATTGTTACTCTCTTTCTAAGTGTGCCTAGCCTGACCTGTCTTATTAAGATCACAGAAATGGGAAGAAAATTGGGGTGAAGAATCTGGTTTTCTTTTTTTGGTTTAACATCAATATATGAGCTTGAATTTCTCCAGAGAGGTCTACACAAGATGATCTATGTCTATGCATGTATGTCTACGTATATCAGAAATTATATCTGTGTCAATTATCTGTAGGACTCCTCCAGGAAAACAGTAATTGGTCTGTTGGACATCTACGGTTTCGAGGTTTTCAATGTGAACAGGTAAGATCAAGCACAGACGGTTAACGTGTGAAATGAAGAGTCTGAGACTGACAGCGTTTATGATTTATTTTAGCTTTGAGCAGTTTTGCATCAACTACTGCAACGAGAAGCTGCAGCAGCTTTTCATCCAGCTGACAATCAAATCAGAGCAGGAGGAGTACGAGATGGAAGGGATTGAAGTAATGACGCTACGATTCCTTATATTTTCTTGACATTTGTGGCTCAGTGCTATAAATATATGAAAATAAACTCACATACAATGATTGTTCTTTTATGCACAGTGGGAATCAGTGCCATATTTCAACAACAAGATAATCTGTGATCTTGTGGAGGAGAAACACAGAGGAATCATCTCTTTATTGGTAAGAATATGATTGAGTTATGGGCCTACAGAAAGACAAAATATAATGTATGTGCCCGCAAAACTTAAACATAATTATTGATACGTGCCCCCTAATATAGGACGAGGAATGCTTACGTCCTGGAGAGGCCACAGATCTCACTTTACTGGAAAAGATGGAGGAAAAGATTGGTGGTCACCCCCATTTTGTTACGTGAGTTGTCTACAGATGGTTAAGGGAATCAGACCAGCACATCATATAACCATAAACATAATAACTTATGCGGAATTTCCCCTTCCTGCAGACATAAACTTGCAGACCAAAAGACAAGGAAAACACTGGAAAGAGGAGACTTCCGTCTCTTGCACTACGCCGGGGAGGTTACGTACTGTGTTGTTGGTAAGAAATGAAATACATCTGTATGTTAAATAATGTCTTTCTCTATTACACTGATAATAAACGAGCCCGTGTAAGAGCTCAAATTAAAATAGTGTAACAGTAGCACAAGTAGAGTCATAAAGTCAGTTAATTGACTGTCAGCAGTATCTATATAAAGGTTTGCTAACATTAACTAATGTTGCAGGTCTGGCCTGACACTTTGTGTGAATTTAGTTGAAGGCGACGAGGACAACCGCTGTCACCTCTGGATAAATTACACATTTAATGTACTAAATTGAAATTGTGTGTTTCATTGCTTACGAATTCAACTTTTTATTTGTAAAGAGAAGAAGCTGAATGTGTTATTGCCAACAAATATACAAAAATCTGTATTTGTTCTTTAAACTTTCAGGATTCTTGGACAAGAACAATGATCTCTTGTATAGAAATGGGAAAGAGGTAATTCTATTTAATTTCTGTTGTATGAAACCAGGTGATAAATGTCTCAGGTTGCTTGGTGATTCTTTGAAAATGAACTGTATTTGATTCATTGTATTACAGAAATAAGATGTTCTGAATCTGCTATATGATTTCTAATATCCTCCACTGCTGCCAAATACCATAAAAATAAAGGAGCATAACTTTTACCTTACTATTTAAGGTATTTAAAGTATGTCTCACATGTTGGGTGCTAATAGAGTTTCTCTATTATCCTTAAGGTCATGCGACAGTCCAAGAATGCCATTATCAAACACTGTTTTCCTTCTTCTGAACCAGACAGCAAGAGGAGACCTGAAACTGTAAGAGACGATGATGCTCATTGAGTCACTGTTCTCATGATTTACATAAACCAAACCATCATCACTCATACCTTACATTTTCTCCTCAGGTGGTGACTCAGTTTAAGAGCAGCCTGGTGGGCTTGACTGAGATCTTAATGTCCAAAGAGCCCTGGTATGTCCGCTGCATTAAACCCAATGAAGCCAAGCAGCCAGGTGAGGCCTTGTGTCCCGAAAATCCTCCACTTCTCAACCTTAGAGCCCTTCCCAAGCTAATACTTTTGACTGTGTACTCAGCCTGCAGTCAGCTATGTAAGTTAGACCATGCAGTTTTGACCCTGAACTCTCTACATGACCTTTGGTGTCCCCTTCAGGGCGCTTTGACGACGTGTTGGTGAGACATCAGGTGAAGTACCTGGGGCTGATGGAGCACCTAAGGGTCAGACGTGCTGGGTTTGCTTACCGACGCAAATACGACATCTTTCTCCAGAGGTAGTTAAGCACTTTACTACTCTTGATCTCATCCAAAAGGCACATAGAGATGCTACTGTTCTTGCTTGAAAATATTTGGCAGGTTCTCATTTATGCATTTGTCTCATTAGTTGGTATTAACTAGAAAGCTGTGTGGTCTTCTTGCACAGGTACAAGCCTCTGTGTCCAGACACCTGGCCCAACTGGAAAGGTTCGGCAGCAGAAGGTGTACAGCGCCTGATCAAACACCTGGGCTACCGACCTGATGAGTACAAGATGGGAAGGTAGGCATATAATTAATAGATAGGTGTCATAGACTGTCTATGATGAGATACATATAAGTTGTTTGTCTCTTTCCCTAAAGGACAAAAATCTTCATCCGGCACCCAAGGACTCTGTTTGCAACAGAAGACGCCTTTCAGGTCTGCAAACATAAGCTAGGTGAGATGTTTTTCTGTAAATGTAGTTGTAATACTACATTAAGCTTCATAACACTTCACTGAGGGTGAAACTTTGACTGTCATTGTTGCAGCAACGAGGATTCAGGCCAAGTACAAAGGCTACAGAGTGAAAGGAGACTTCCAGAAACAGAAAGACGCTGGTGAGGGTGCACGAATTAAAAGCTTTACCTTGACTAAATGTAGGTGAATGGCCTGCATGACACCTTGTTACCTTGTATCATCTAAATAGCCACTAAGATTGAGAACTGCTGGAGGGGTCTGATGGCCAGAAAGGAGCGTGAAAAGAGGGCATGGGCAGTCAAGGTCATCAAGAAGTAAGTACAATGAAATCTATTTGTTGGTTAAATGAGATGAGAATGAAATACTGTTGTAAGGTTACCTGTCTGTTGATTTGTTCTAGGTTCATTAAAGGTTTCATAACTAGAAACCAGCCAGCCTGCGTCGACAACAGTGAGTACCTGGCATATGTGAGGCAGAACTACCTCACGCGGGTGAAGGAAAACCTTCCCAAAACAGTCCTGGAGAAAGACGCTTGGCTCACCCCTCCACCTATAATGAAGGAGGTGGGCGATACATCTTTTAACTGTTAACTATGTGCATGAGGCTAACAGCCAACTCTATAAAACTCAATATTCAAAACTATATTTCTTGTAGGCTTCCCAGCTCTTGAAGAAGATCTACATTCGCCACATGGTCGGGAAGTACGTTCGAGGAATCACCCCACAGAGAAAAGCACAGGTAGGAACTGCAATACATGCATTCACAGCATATTCAATCCACATTTAAAATGACTTAATTTTGGAAGCAGTTTGTGCACACCGCTTGAGTCCCAGATAAATTTACTACAGGAGATGAAGTATCTTGTCTTAACCTACTTCCTGCTTTCAAACTGTTCCCTTGTTTGCAGCTTCTGTTAAAAGTACAGACGAGCTCCATGTTCAAAGGAAAGAAAGAAAACTACCCCTTCAGTGTGTGCAGGCCATTCATGGACACCAGGATAAGTAAGACTGTAGAGTTATTTCCTTTCATTGATGGTCATATATAGCATTATAACTTTGGTGAATTTGTATTGACAGTATTGTCTTATTGTCTTCAGTTTGTGTGGATTCTCTCTCTTTCTGTTATTTTATTCAGGTCCAGAAGACATAAGCATCAAAGTGCTTCAGATGATTCGGCATGAGCACATCAAGGTAAGCTAACACTGGAATTTCCTCAGCAACGTTGTCCTTTTTTTTTTTACCCGCTGTGACCTTGTTTGTGTCCCTCCCACAGTACAGCGTGCCAGTGGTGAAGTACGACAGGAACGGGTTCAGGCCTCGTCTCCGGCAGCTCATCTTCACCCAGGAAGCTGCCTACCTGGTCGAGGAGGCCAAGATCAAGCAGCGGATAGATTACAGCTCTCTGAAAGGTAACCAGTGAGACAATTAGACAAAATAAGGATCATTATCTGTGGGGAGAGCTATACACACGCTTGAAATTTCCTGACTCTTTTATTTTTTATATATAGGTGTGTCAGTCAGCAACCTGAGTGACAACTTCCTGATCCTCCATGTCACATATGACGATATCAAGCAAAAGGTTGGCTTACTTAACAACAATAAAACAATCTGTCATATACGTGTATGTCTTTGACTGGATGTGAGGCAGGGATTCAGTCATCACTTGTAGACCACATGAGGAACCTGTTGGTCAATGAATTTGTAATGACACTACGCTGCAGGGATGATTAAAATCAGTTTGGACCATTTGCCTTACTAGTGGCCAGTGCTTTCATAGCCAGGAGTTGCTACCCGGGCACAGGAGCTCTGTTCAGCCCTCACTTCAAAGTATCAAAGATTAGCTTGGTTAAAACTCCCTGATATCAGGACTTCTAGTCTTAAATGAATGCTCTGAGCTGGGGCAAAGATATTTAGTCTACCTCCTAACTGTCTTCACCCCAAAGTCTTCCCCACTACCTTTCCAATCCAATGGCACCCACACTGGCCTGATTGTAAGGATACTTAACAACAGCTACCTTCTAGTGTGTAACAGTTTTTATAGTTGCTAGATGACATTTAAGCTGCAAGTATTCTTTTGCTGCGAGGGAAATGTTAATTTCAGAGTCTAGACCAACAAGAGCTTTCATCTATGACTCTATCTTGTTTATGTTCAACTCCCAGAAAAGATGGGTGAAGTATTTCTTCATAGATCTTCAGTAGGTCCCCTCGCAGCAGACCCCAGATCAGATCAGTAACATTACATAGTAAATCAGTTCATTCAAGGCTCAGGGTTTTTACAATCACCATGTCTAACAACTGAAGGACTGACCCCGTTTGTTCTTTTAGGGTGATCTGGTTCTGCAGTGTGACTACCTGTTTGAGGCTCTGACTAAACTCAGTGTTATTGCCAACAAGCAGAACTACATCAAAGTGGTCCAGGGCAGGTACATAATTTATGTAATAATATTAATTTATAAGCAAGAAATCTGAATGTTTAAAACGATGGAATGCGGCTGATTCAGTGTGTAATTGTTATTGTGATTGCAGTGTGCGATTTGACATTCAGCCCGGCAGAGAGGGGTTTGTGGACTTCAAGAGTGGTCAGGAGTCCATGGTGTACAGGGCAAAGAATGGCCATTTGATGGTGGTGAGTGTGGAGTTCATGTTAAGACCATGTAAAATGTCTATTTGTAGAAACAACTGATAAAGATCTTCACTTTTTTTCCACAGGAATCTACAAGAACCAAGTCCAGATGATGTTACCAGTGATTTGGGGTGATGTTGCTGTAACAGCCATGTTTGTTCTGTAATCCTGCTCCATGGTTGTTGCCAATCGTGCTCTATGTCAGCTGATTTTTATTTTTTTTGCATCTTTACAATGTTATCCAATTATGTCTATGCAATTATTACACAAGTACTGCCAATAAATTAGTTGTAAAACAGCAGACATCAAGCTCATAGCAGAGCCCAGCCAGAGTATCAGTGGGTCATCTCAGTCATGGAAAACAACCATCCATAATATGAATAGAAGCACTTGTAATTTTTTTTTTTGTATTAAATGTATCTGAAATCCTGTCTAGATGATAACAGTAGAGAAAAATATTACGTGTGTGCAGCCATGAATGTTTATAATACCTCACCCATGTTGTACTGTTACATTAAAACATGTTAAACTACTTCATGTGTGAAGTTTCTGTATTTTTGTTGACTATGAAGATGATTCCCGAGTTAGCAGCTCCCCCTTCTGGCTTTCAGCTGGCTCTACAGGTCTGTAAGGGTTAGGGTTTGTTTTTGGCACTTGACTAAAAACATAAACAGTAAAAAAATGAAATTAGCACACTTTTTGTGTATTGAATGACAGAATTAGTGCAGAATCTCAATCTACAATTAACTTCAGTGTCACATCCTGATGCCAAATTGATGGCCAAGAAGCCAATAAAGACATGATGCATAAAAGAGTAACTTGTTTTCTTAGTTATTAAGTTAATTTAGTCTTAAAATCAGAAAAATACAAAATAGTCTCTCTCAGTATTGTCTCAGCTGATTTAGCAGCATTTGATTGCTAAATCTGCTCCACATACACCAATACAGAGTAAATTCAAAGTCTTTTGAGGATGTGGAGAATTCTCACATCCTCAAAATGCTGTTTTTGGCCCATTATGAGGCAAAAACAGGTAAAACTTTCATCAGTCTGAGCTGTATGTGGTCAGCATTTTACAATGTTGGCATGCTAACGTTAGCATATCAACCGAGTTATGCAATCACAGCTCAAATGCAATGTTGTTTTTCTTAATTCTGTCACTGTTTCAGCATGAAATGTGTTCTTTAGAATGAGTAGGAAAATGCTGATGTTGAAGGGCGTGGGTCTCCTCCCTTCTCAACTGTCAGCCTTCAGTTCAACAGTTTAACATGTTCAGAGTTAGCATTTTATATGCTAGTGTACACGTATACCAAGTTAGTTTGCTATTTTGCTGACAAACTCAATCTTAAAAGCCGGGTTATTTAGATCTGAGGGAAGAGATATGTTAATAAATCAATAATACTGTAATTCATATCATTATACTGATATATTTAGGTAAGACTGATTATTTAACAGATGATCAAAGGTGAGTAAGAATAGATGAGGTTGAAATGAGCTCTGGTTGATGATTAAACAGATGTTTGTAAATGTTGGTGATCAAAGGGCCAAGGTTTAGAAAACTGCTGAATATAGATATACCTGAGGTGAGACTGTAGAAACAGCCAAGAGAGTAGAAGACACCTTGGCTAACAGTTTCTCTGTCATGATGGAGAGATTCACAGCAGTAATATTTGTCCTCCTGGTTTCATGTATCTGCACGACATTAGGTAAGTACCTACAAACCGCTAAATTGTTCAACATTTAGCATTTTACCTCTGACATTTTGAAAAATATGGAGTTAGAGGACATGATATCTGTGTGTTCACTACAGTGACAGGTAAAGAAAGCAGTTAACTAAAAGGTTCATTATGAAATTGTAGGATATTTAGTATTTAGACACTTAAAAGTACATTTTAAAAAAGCAGCAGCAGCAGCATGTGTGTGTTTATGGGGGTCAGAAGTCAACAGCTGAGCTACAAGAACTGCTGGATTTCATTTCCAGTGTTGCAGAAAGCAGTTTTTATATTAAAGCAATCATTAAACAGAAAGTCTAAGTGTCAAAGGAGGAGATAACATATAGAGAAGTACAAAAAGTAAAATAGTTTAAGCTAATTTTAAAATGTAACCATTGATAAGTATTTTAAAAAACAGAACAATGAAATCTTATTTATAAGTTCAAATATTTTATGCATCATTAAACACTAATTTAATTCAGTGGTACATAAAGTCTTTTTAAATGTATCACTTTCAAAATAAAACTGCTTGCACGCTTGCACATTCTCTTTACAGGACAAACATGTGAAGGAAACTGTGGGAAAAATTTAGGCTCATGTTCATGCCACTCAACATGCACATCTCTGAAGAACTGCTGTACAGACTACAAGGAGTACTGCGTGGAAATATTGCCATATTCTGGATCCATTATGGGCGGGACGGATTTTATGGTCCTCGATGCAAGTTTCAATAAGAGTTCCAAGATTGTCTGCAGGTAAGAAGGTCCTACAGTAAGTCTGAAAACTGGAACAAGTAACATTATACAGTTGAAGTAGAGCACAGAAACTTGCTGATTTTTCTTTTATAATGGCAGGTTCAACAGTAATATCAACACTGTTGGGTATGTGGATGAAAACAGTAGAGGCCATTGTATCTCGCCACTATTGTATCAAACAGGATGGGTTCCTTTCGACATCTCCTCAGATAATGGCACTACATTCAACAGAGTTGGAGCCTGGCTCTCAGGTAATTGTTATATTCTTTGGAGACAACACAGAGTTTTACATTTTGTGGTGAAATGACGTTAATACTGTATATGTTTTTGTTTTTTTTTACTCACCTGTGTTGCTACAGTACACACTGGCAAGTTAGATTCAAAGTTTAAAGCGATACTGGTCAACGCAACCAAATGGCAGTATTATGGCACACCTAATGTTGGAGGCATTCTTGAGATGACATGGAATACCTCTTTGGTCAGAGCAGAGAGGGTCAACATAGAGCTCTGGGGATACAGGGAGACAGGTGAGTACACCTGTTTACACACTTATAGGTCACATGACTATGAATTGGGAAAAAACCCTGATTTCTTACAAATGTTTCTCTTTAGGTAAAGCCTATACAGACAGCTGGGAGGGTGAGTGGGTCTATCTATACTCACTTGCAAAGGATCAGCCCAACAATGGTTCCTTCAGCTTCTTGCCCAAACCAGCAGAGAATGGCTTCTCAAGTTGGGAGCTCGGCGCTGTTCGTGTCAGCCCCAGCACTTACCCTGATGGTGTGTGGTAAGTACAAACACTGTACTGTGTTATTCTTCCATTCAACAGATCTAAATGTGTATATATTCGTAGAAAAACACGTGAAAATGAATATTAAAAAGGTATCCATGTGTTTGTCATGTGTTTCATTTAGGAATGTGCAGACTGCGTGGACTGAGGATCACGCCCTGGCCTGGCATCTGGAGGAGAAGTTCAGACAGAACTCAACAGTTTGGGCCCTAGACAAATGTTTAGCATGGGACCAGCTGGAAAATCAGCTGCCCAACTTCCTCAGTGAGATCATAGACTGCCCCTGCACTCTGGCGCAAGCAAGAGCAGACACAGGGAGGTTTCATGTAAGTCTGAAGACGAGCATATTTAGACCTGACAGCATTCACTCTCTCACCACAGCCTTACAGTAAAGAACCCAAATAACCCAACAACGACTGAAAGATAAGTACTCTGTATAAGTAAAACATGAACTGGACAGATATGTCATCAGAGTATTTTGTTTTATGTTCTAGATAAAGTAAAGATGGTTGTTGGCAGTCGCTGTAACCTTTTACTGATGCTTATCAGTTCAAAGTAAAGGAGTGGCCTTCTCTTATTGTAACACAAGCTGAACACTTGCAACATCAATTATAACCTTTTATATTACAAATTACAGTTGTAAGGTGAGGCACCAGCTGTTCATTAACTCATTACTAAGTCTGTGTGTAAGTTCTGAGTTGCTTCAAACCAGAAGCTGTAACATAACTTTCAGAAATCAAAGTTTTAAGGGGCTTTAATTATTGTTGTTAATCTAGGCTGTGTTTTAAGAGCTGAACTGCATTTATAAATGAACACGCTGTGTCTCTCTCCTCAGACTGACTATGGCTGTGATATAGAGAAAGGAAGCGTGTGCACCTACCACCCTGGGTGTGTTCACTGTGTGAGGGCGATACAAGCCAGGTGAGTCATTGACATGGCCGTACCTAACCCACGCTACCTCACTAATAGACACCCTCTCCTGATAGCAGCTGACCCTGGGCCGGATCTGGATCTTCAGTTAGAGTCACTACTGTTTTACTGTCCCTTTCCAGATAACAGCCCACGTGCAGCTTTCCAATCAGGAGTGGGATCATATACATAAACTCTTTGTACTCATTACCCTATATTTATATTTACGTTTTTTCCAGAGTGATTTAAAACAGTCATCTGGATACAAGCCATTAATTGGTTAAACTCTGCACTAGTCATCTACATGAATGCTCAGCTTGAATAAAGGCACTGAAATAGTAAAATTAACTCTGTAACTCTGTAACTTGTTGAGACAAAAAGCACGTGATCACTACTGTACATTCATACCAAACATCCTGAAAGTAAATGGAAAAAACAGCAATGAATTTAATCTAAAAAACTCTTTTTGGTTGGAGTTCACAGCTTTAAATAACAATATTTTGTGCCTTTTTCGACAGTCCTAAGTATGCAGCAGGACAACAGTGTTGTTATGACAGCACCGGTGCTCAGGTCCTGACAGCAGACTCGATTGGAGGTAGCACCCCAGACCGGGCACACGACTGGGGCTCACCTCCATTCAAGAAACCTCCTCGTATTCCTGGACAGTCCCACTGGGTCTATGACGTCCTCAGCTTCTACTACTGCTGCCTGTGGTCTGACAACTGCCACTACTACTTTAAACACCGGCCCTCCAGTGACTGCAGGCGTTACCAGACAGTCAGCTCTGGTGAGTTGACTATGACATCATGGTTTTTCATAAGGTTGTTATTTAGGGTCAAGTCTTCATTTTTTGTGTCTAATTCCAGCTGTGGTGTTTGGAGATCCTCACTTCATAACATTTGATGGTGTCAGCTACTCCTTTAATGGCAAAGGGGAATACACTTTGGTGACCTCAGCAAAGAAAAATCTGACAATCCAAGGCAGAACAGAGCCCGTGAACGGTGAGCTACTGAAGCCACAGAGCTTTTAAAAGTGACTGTCTTTCAGTAAATACTATCACTAAAGATTGCTAACAAACATTTCTATGTATAAAATACTCTCATTGATCTATATTAGGAGTGATAAACGCAACAAAACTGACGTCTCTGGCCATGAAAGAAGCATCCTCTGATATTATTGAAGTGCGACTGGTCAGCGGTCACAACGGCCTTGAAGTGCTGCAGAATCAAAAAACCCTCTCCTTTAGTGAGCAGAGCTGGATGGACCTGCATGGTGAGATCCTGATTCACCTCACTGCTTATGATGAAGATGTTTTATATTCATAAAACGTATTCCCTTTGTTCATTTTATTTGACAGTAAGGATAAATTTGCACCCAGACCCAGTCGTCACATTTGTGATTTGTTTCTGGTCAAACAAACAGTGTAAAGATAAAGAGAACAAAAATGATTAGAGAACATGAGATTAATTTGCATTGAAAGCATTGATATAGGTGAGTGAGGCTACCAAAACCTTCAACAAGCCATTTTTGTCCCTGAAAACATAGAGTCAAATCTTAGGTGTTACTTGATAACTTTAAGGGACTGTACAGAAATCATTTGAGTAGAGGAGGTTGAATCATTTTATAACAACACTACTACACTACTAGAATATATATATAAAACATTGTAATTGATGAACTGAATGAACCAGAAACAGGTGAGCCCTGACATCCAGATAAATGTACCATAAATTGACTCAAATAATATATAAGTCCTCCTCTGCTCTCAGAGAGAAAAGGCTAGTGAGTGGACCTTCTTAAGATCTGTTGTCGTTGAATCTAAGTTTGGTTTTACTTATTAAAATATTTACTGCTTTGTCAGAACTGTGTTGGCAGGTTGAGAAGATTTGATTGACAACATATGCAAACAACATCACATGTTGATGGTATTGATTAGAGATACTGGTGAGAAAATAGCACAGATAAAAATGCAGTGTTTTGAATGTAACTAAGTACTCAAGTACTCTAACAAACATCTTAGGCGGCTTTATACTTCTACTTCACCATGTCTAAGAGGCGATTTAGTTCAAGAAGTGAATCTAAAGGCAGACATGAGGTTGGCAAACTCAAAATAACCAAAGGCAGCGGAGAAGGTCAGGCAAAAACAAACAAAAGATAGGTCCATCAAACAAAAATCACAAAAACACAAAACACAGACATGAAAACACAAATGAGCTAAAAAAGTGAAACAAAGAAACACAGGGACTAAATACTCAAGTGAAGACAAGACAACAAAACACAGATTAGGTGAAACTAATCAGGGTGGAACAGATAATCAAAACGAGCAGGAAACTGAACAAAAGCAGGAAGTGAAGTTACAGATATAGAGACAAGAGAATTACAAAATAAAACAGGAAACACTAAACAAGAAGAAACTCATGTCGAGTTCAACCATTTTCTGTAATGTTACTTTGTAAAAACTTAAATGCATAAACGACTTTACTCCTAACTTTCAGAAGACACAGTAAGAAGCTTATAAAATGTGTGTTTTCAGGGTCTTCAGGAGTCAGGTCTTGATATCATCTAAACTACAAGAACTGTTTTTATTCTAACAAAACCTCTTTTCTAGGTGTGTTCGTGTTTTCTCCAACCCCAACAAATGTGACCGTTATGTTCCCCACTGGAGCCGGGGTGGAAGTGCGACTGAGAGAGGAAACCATGACAACCACTGTGCTCTTGCCAGAAGAGTTTAAAGGCCTCACTCTCGGACTGCTGGGAAAGATGAACGGCGACGCCCAAGACGACCTCGCACTCAGCAACGGTCAACTTGTGCAGAACCAAAGCAATCCAGAGGAGCTGTTCAACTTTGGGGCAAGCTGTAAGAAATGATCCACAGATTATGTGAACTGTCATAAATTTATTCTCTACTCACAATAGAAATGATCTTCGGTATTAGTCAGGAAGAATTAAACGCTGGTCACCAAAGTTCAAGGTCCTTTCACCACACCATTTGTGTGTCATACTGCCTCTGTCAGGAGGCTCATTTTGTGAAATATCAGGCTCATTTTGTGAAATATCAGTAGATAATCTTGCTTTCTTGAGTACATTCGTGGTGGGAAATGTGTCTAACCTTGTCTTTTTGTCTTACAGGGGCTGTTGACAACAAGTCTGCCTTGTTCACATATGATTCAGAATACCTTTTGGACACATATTTTCATAGCCCCAGACATGATCCTAGTTTTATTCCAGTGTTTTCTGTCCCTGAGAATCCAGATGATCCGTTAGCCAGTCAGGCATCTAAGATATGCACTGGAGAAGGCTCTCAGTTCTGTAGGTATGAAAACTTTTATCTTCTTTTGAATGAATGAATTTAATATTATTGTGTTTTTATGAAACATACCTGTGCTGAAATGTTTGTACACATGACGCTCAGTTTACCACTGAGTACGCTGAAAATGTTGATGTTTTTAGAGCTCGATGTCGGGACTAAAAGTAATGATAAATTCAAGTAATTTTAATTTCAGTGAAATGATTTTGTTAACTACAGCTGCTCATCAGTACCTCTATCTTGTAGGTATGATATCCTGGTAGGTCGTAGTCCAGCAATGGGCAATGCTACCAGAGTGTCTTACCAGAGTCACCTTTCTCTTGAGCAGGATCTAAAGCAAGGTGAGTCAATGGAAAAGTATTTTTACACTGATTAACATTCACTTGGTTTCACAGTATTCATTATTGTTATATTGTGCAGTGATATCCTGTGGATGGCTCTCACCACCAACTAATGGGGAAAAGAAGGGTACCACATATACACAAGGAGCTAAGGTGCAGCTTTCCTGCGATGACGGCTACACTCTCAAAGGATCAGCAGTGCGCACGTGCCAGTCGAATGGCCAGTGGTCTGGAGAAGAAACAACTTGCGTGATTCCCAGTATGAATAAATAATGAAATCAGTCTTGTTCATTGATTTTGATCTTCACAAATCAGCTGTGGAAAATGTGTGTATCTGTGCTTGAGCATGCATGTGTGTGTGTGTATGTGCATCATTTGATCCAACAAATCAGCTCTGAAGTGTTAAAATGCACAAAAAAATTACTTTCAACTTTTCCAACTTTCATGGCAGTCCATCCAATCAAGACATGTCATCACCAAATTCAGGATTCATCATCTAGGAACTATGATACGTAACCCATGGTGGCTCTAACTGCCGCAGTCTTGGTAGTTCTGCCTCTGCCGGGTCCTGGCTAATCCGCAATTGAGAAAAGATGTGGGAGCTAAGGCAAGCTGAATGAAGCCTGGTTGTTGAAAACAGCCACCTGTGACGGCACCTACATGTCAATCAACCTTAATTATGCATAAATTTAAGTTTCAAAATAGTTTGACGGGTGAGTTCTGTTAAATTTCACCCTCAGTACAGTTGTCATGAATGAGGAAATTAGGTATGGAGACCGAAACAGTTTTTGTACCAGGCTGTAAACATGTTTATTTCTGCTGTGAAGTTGGACATTTTAACATGGGGGCTTGTAGAGATTGATTTGTTTAGTAACCAGCCTCAAGTGGCCATTTGAGGAACTGCAGGTTTTGGCATTTCACAGCTATGGAGGTTTTTAACCGGACAAGTGAAAGTTTGACCTTTCGGTGACACTGCATAAAAAAAACACGGGATCACCAAAGACATTAGGATTCATCCTCTGGGTAAATTAACATGCCTTCATGGCAATCTATCCAATAATTGGTTCTGAAATATATAATATCATATCATATATCAACAAAGTGGTAGACCAGCCGAATGAGCGACAGACATTACCATACCTAGAATCATGACTAGAAATAAGGTATAGTTTAAACTACATGCATAACTGGGAAGTATTTTCAGAAGAGATCCTTACGATATTGGGGCATAATCACAAAATGGCAAGGATAATAAAGAATAATAATATTTTTCCTGTGTAATTTATCTCTACTGAAACAAATGCATCAGCTCAAATGCTAATCATATGTTTAAATCAATAAAGTACTTTAATCTCACCATAAAAAATGTTTAGTATATTTAGTAGAAACACAAAAAATACTTTGCATTAGAGACAGAAGTACAACATTTATCCGTTATGTGCCACTAAAATGGACAAGAAAGAACCCTGAATTAAAATATGAACACCTTTAATCAGAACAATTTTAATATGAGAACATTATGGGTGTTCCCGATTTGATTTGATTGGGGACGTTTGTTGCATGTACCTTCTCTTCCTGTCTGGATCTATGCAATAAAATATCTAGTGAAGGAATCAAACAAACGTCTGCACATACTGGTTTAAAAACATCTTTGTCATTTTTCAGGTAACATCACAGGAATTGTAGCCGGTTCAGTCATTGGAGCTATTGCACTGATTATAATTATTACATCAATCGTACTCCACTCCATAAAACAGAAAAGGTGTGGTACAGTATCTTCACTTAATGTATCATTAATCTGTAACATAACATTTATAAAATGCATTAATTCATTCTAAAGTACATTTTCTCTTTTCTCTCTGTTTTAATTTTATTTATTGTTTTTGTATTTCAGGAAAGCTGCTCAGAAGAGAGCAAGGTCAGAAGAAGATATGACAACTGGTGAGACCGCTGAGACCTTCTAAACTGAATTTCTTTGTTTGAAATGAATTTCTTTGAACTGAAATATCTTTGTTTATAAACCTCGTAAACTACAACCACGACCCAGACTTAAATATATAGTAAGGTTGAGCAAAGGTCCCTGCTCAGTTAAAGAATAACTACACATCTTTACATCTTCCATGGTAGTATTATTGCACCGACTTCTGTAGGGTTTAAATTTTAACCTGTGTTGCACTTTTGACCAAAACTTCACCTTTACACCTACTTTAATGTGAAGAACTTTATTTATAAGTTTTGTGGTTCTTGTGGTACTTCACAGTCAGTCATTAAGCTGGATGATCTATATAAATATAATAGACATAAATCAATAACGTAAATCGGTTCATTAAGCTAACAATACCTGTCTAAACACTCCATTACTGTTAATGTTTAACAGTGTTAAGTGTACTGAAGATTTTGTTTGTGTATTGTCATCAAATGCTGATGAATATTGTTATAGAGCTTATCGTTTTCAAATGTGTTGGACAATAAAGTTTCAAAAATGTCAAATATTTTCTGTAACGTCATTCAGTTTGAGCTCATCAGTCTACATGGGTAACCACAGTATATGTACTGCATGTAAGACTCATTATGTAGATACACACACAGTACATTGTAAAGGTGTTGCTGACCATGTTTCTACAGTAGCCCAGAATGGACAAACTAAACACTGACTCTAGACTGGGCTTTTGGGCTAAATTTTGTTGAAAAATGTCTGTTTTGTAGATTATAGCTTTTATTTTAATCACATTTGGTGACTATATTTTCGAAATCTAACCAGTTCTACACGATCTGTGCTTAAAATGCATGCTATGTAATGCTATGTACGTATTTGGTTTGAAAATTAAGTAATTTGACTTCAAGATGGTGCTACTAACAACAGTCTAGGCCATGAGTTCACTTCAAGCATGATTTATTTACTTAGGTCGGCTATAATTACTTTTACACTGTATTTCTGCCATGTGTTGCTCAACATTTACTGAGTTAATACCTTTGACTGATGCTCTGAGGTCAGATGGAAAGCCTACAGATATTGCCCAATTAATAAATACTAATCATCTCTGATAGCAAATGGCTTGATTTATTTCTCTAAAGCTCTGTTCATTATTTCTACAACATAACACCCATGAGGACGTAGCTGTAGATGCAAAATTCCTCAACAACACTCGACTGCGTCAGTCTTTCAGTCCATCACTTTGTCCTGGATGTAAACATGTCTTTACCGTTCTAATTTGCCCTACATACTCATCACATGACAATGTTTGTTTGCTCTTTTCTTCTTCAGTCTTGAGTTTAGAAACTGGAAGTAACTCTGTTGTTTACTGTGTGACTCTGAATGTACGTGCTGTTCCCTCACATAACACAAGGCTGTGATTTCTATGGACAAAGGGCACCAGTATGTGACAAGACTGCAGAGGGCACTGCTGAATAAACTGTCTGCGTGCTGTTTTCCAGAGTCATTGACCAACAACTTGCCACAGACACTCCAGAGATATAAATACAAATAATTAGCATTGTCCTCTCCAGGTCCCGGGGCAACGGAGGAGTAACACCCCAGCTCATGACAAGTGATCGCTCAAGTCATTCTCACCCTTTAGATCACACTTAATGCTGGACAAGTGTTAAAATGAATCAGCTGGGTATATAAAGTGTGTGAGTGGAGCATTACAGATGCCAAAGCAGCCTTTTCCTCAGCCCTCCTGCTTACTTTCTGTTGAGGATAAAAATACAGCTGCCCTATTGTTTAGTGTTCAGGTCATCAATCTGGACTTGTTTGTCAGGGTGGAGCTACAGGCTTTGCAGTTTCAACATCCTTTTCCTTCATTCTGAGCTTATTTTCTAGGAAATGGGTGAACAAAATAAAATATTATCCCGTCCCATTTTCCGCCGAGATGTCAGCTGGGATCCTTTTCCAAACTGGACACAGCCGAGCCGCATCTTTGCACAGGATTTTGGCCTCCCTCCTTTCTTGGAGCCTAGTGATCTGGACTGGTTAGCCTGGGCAAAGAGGAGACTGGGATCTTTCTCGTGGCCTGGGTACACACAAACTCCCCTTCTTCCTCCATTCAGTGGTCAGCATCCTGGAGCGGTGAACCCAAAGGGTCTGAGACAACTGACAAGTGGAGTGTCAGAGATCCGAACAGGGCAGGACAGCTGGAAGATCAACCTGGACGTCAATCACTTCTCGCCTGAGGAAATTACAATCACAACCAAGGAGGGTTATTTGCAAATATCAGGTATACTACACAGGCTTCTCTGATATGGAGCAAATTATGAGACAAGTAAAAGCATCATAATAAACTGTAAATACTCAAAATACACAAATCTCAAGCTAATCAATTTGTGCCTTATCATTAACTGACATTTTTTATTATTATTTCTGTATTGCATTAAAAGGAAATCATGAAGAAAGGCAGGATGAGCATGGATCGGTGTCAAGGTGCTTCACTCGGAAATACAAGTAAGTTGTCCCCGAGAATATAAAAAAGAAAATGTTGTATAATTTGCTGTTTTTGGTGTGTTAGTTGTGGATAAACTTCCTCTTCATTTTTTTAAGGCTCCCACAAGGGGTGGACCTGCAGCACATCAGTTCTTCGCTGTCTTGTGATGGAGTCCTGTCCATAGAGGCTCCCGCCCCTGGGACATCCATCAGCGACCCGATCAATGAGATCGTCATACCTGTTCAGATCAGACAGACGCAGGACTGTGAGAAGTGAAAACCAGTAAACAGTAGCCCAAGTTGTGTGTAGCAGTCTGTGTGTAGCACTAGCATAAAAACTAGTCTGTTATTCACTGTAACAACAAGTTTATTTTCCTTTTTCTTTTTTGCATTGTCACAAATGTAGCACCATGACACAAGAACTTCTGGTTTCAAAATAAAACACAGACTCATAAACATAACACAGAGCTGACTCTGAAAATTAGGAATTATTTTGCTTGTCAACTCAAAAGGATTAGCATAACAACATACCAGTTTTTTCATGCACTTCTAATGATGTCATTATGTAAAAAACAAAAAAAAAAAAACTACACATTAGCAGCTGCAGTTGTGACATTGCACAACCTAAAGGACTGTGTAGATTATGGCTGACAATACTGGCTGAGAACGGACAGTGGATTACAGGTTTAATTGTCCTGGATAGTAATTGACTATTGTAACTGACTGTGTAACAATATAATAGAACAATCATGGATTTAGATGACTTTTATTTTGCTTTCGAGGAAGATAAACACTGTGTAGATTCATTCTGTGTGTTTGTACTGAAAGTTGTACATTGATGTATTAAATAACCATCCTAATAAAGCTGTCCTGGTATCATATAATCTTCCACATATGTATTAAAAAGCTTCTGCCATATAAATAGAAAAAGCATGTAATTTTCTCTTTTAGTGTCTTTCATTTGCTGACAGATTAGAGGATTAATTACAACCATGTTTAATTTGTATTGATTTTTCATCCATTGCTCTCTTTCTCATGGCTTGCCCAAAATGTTTGTCCACAAGAGGGCACTGAAGTCCATTGTCCAGTGTATTATTTGGACATTACTTCCTGTTTGAGAGACAGTTTTATGTGTAATATTTGAGTCAATTTTATCTATTTATGTGGACATTCATAAACAATTTCTCTCAAAGACATTTTTCTCAAACATTAAATATTGCACCAACTCACTGTGGTCAAATGTGGTCTTCTACAAGACATGTGATGATGCCAAATTTCAAAGTAAATCTACAGCAGTCTAAAGCTGGATGAAATGAAGGTATTTGGCAACTGGGCAGCAATAATGTAACAGCAGCTTCATCTCTGCATATGTAATGGAGGCTGAAGAGTAAAAGTCAGGTGCTGATCTGATCTGATGAAGACCTCTGCAAAGCCAACAGTGACATCTAGGGCCTGAACTGGGTGTTACATGATAACGTAACCAAGTTATGACAGGTGTACTGTATATCAACACATGGAGTAATGCAACATTGGAAATAATAGTTGAAAATAGAAAAATGTGGACACAAGTATGATAATGGACAATTGCTTTATTGGTTTGGTTTGTTGATTATCCAACATGTAGCTGGCTGTAACATGCAAATACTTCAGGAATCATTTAAGAGCAATTTGTTGAAGTAGTGAGTCCATTTAATTTTGATATACAGTAAAGAATGGCAAGTTAAGTGTCAACGGAAAACAGAAATAACTTCTTCAGTTATTTAGAAAAGGAAAATAGAAGGAGATGGAAGTTAGATGTTGATCTCAAAGAAGAGAAGCTTAATATGTATATCTCTGACTGCATCTTCATACAGACACTTCAGAGAAAACAGATTCTTTAAACAATGCTCCCAAATAGGTATCTTTGAGGGTTATTGTCTTATACAAGATTCAAGCCAGGATAGTGGAAAAAAAATAACTTTAGATTAATTTGGGATTAAAGAAAAAGATTTTGTCCTTTCTGACTTACACAGCTGAAGCTTTATATCAATTAATGTGCCAGTTTAGATAGAGAAAAGATTAAAATGCCTTAAAATCTTCCCTGACAATAAAGTTATCTCTGGCCAACAGACTATAGACATGCATTAACACATCCGGCAGAGGGTCGGTACCATCCACTGCAGTCACCGTACATGATCATATGTGCAGAACCATCAAAAAGTCTGTCATCCATCCTCCCTCCATCCATCCTTTAACCTCACCATTATCAACAGGAAAAAAAACAGGCACACCATGAATTCAGTCACTTGACTTGAGTGTTCAGTGTACAACATAAGACCTCAACAACACCCTAAGTTGATCGGTAACACAGTATTACTGCCCATTTTATGAGTGTATAAACTTTTTGAGGTATTGCTATAGGTGATTGTTAGAGGACGGCTAGGTGGTTGCTATTTGGCTCCTAGGGTGTTGCTGTGTATGAGCTCTGTGTTGCTACAGCATGCTGGCACAAGATTGTGTTTGTTTGAATGTCTGGCAGTGTTGTCCGGCAGCGACCAGCTGGTTGGCAGGATTGTACTAGGTCGTTGTTATGTGGTTGCTAAGGTGTTCCTTGTGGTTTCTAGGTCTTTGGCATATGCAGCAGTTTCCATGATAGTTCCCGGTGGTTGCAAGGAGTACTGCATGGTTGCTAAAGTGTACAATGAATTTGCAGTATAGAAGAATTATTAATAATAGTGCTAGAAGTAGCAGCAGCAGTGATGACAATGCATTTAATATATTGAGATATATTCATCATGCATCATGGACAGAGGCTGCTGCTGTGTCTCAATCAAGAACTTCCATACTTTCACTTGCTATTTTAAGTACATAAGTGTCAATTATGGCAAAATCAAGAGTACTGTGAGTACCTGAATGGTGCGGTCATAACGGTCAAAAGGTTTAGTGTGGAACGTTGGACACTTCTCGCCCGGCATTGTGAAAATGGCAGCCGAGGAAGTTGCTGGAACTGAAGTGGTTGCGGTGAACATGGCAACATACAAATGTAAGTTGCACATGGGTTTTTGATTTATATTTTGGCAATCAAATGTTGTTGGCGCTAATGCTGTGCACGGTTACAATACAGTTATGAAGAAGACGCAGTTAAAATGTTGGATCGTCATTTACGGTAAGTGCACAATGGCAATACTCGAATTGAGACAACACTACCCTGCCGATATTAGTACACTATGCCAGGAAGTACACAGTGTACTACATAGACTAATACTAACGGAAGTATCCAAACTGAGACGTAGCATACACGTAAATGTTTGTCTCTGTCGCCACCTAATGGCCACATCAAGTAATGACAGATATAATAACAATTAAAAATAATATTCTCATGTCTCAAATATATCAAAACACAAGTAATATTCATATGATGTAGGATTTGTGAATTTGGTAAAATGTTATAAGAATAATGTAACTTTCTTTATAAAACAAATACTGATTTACACATTTGCTATGATATTTACACTTGGGCATTGTTCTTATCATAATATTTAATTTCATGAGTGATATTTATCCTTTCTAAAGAAGGATCTCGTGACGTGATGCTAAATAACTTGAGGCTTGTTGAGATGTGCCTGTAGTATTGCGGTGTCTCTTTAAAGGAAGGGGGAGTGTAGAAGACGGACAGAGGAAAGAGATGAATAGAAAGCACCAGAACCACCTACCATGACCAAGTGCGCTGTAAATGTAGGACAGAAATTCGAGTGGAATACAAACGGATCATCAAGCGACATATTCGAGGGAAAACCATGTTTGGATGTGCCTTATCTGATTCAAATATTTTTAAATATGGTACCACATGCGATCATTGGAACACAGGAAAAGTATTTTTCCTCCCAAACATTTCTTGCATTTTGAAACGGAAAAGGAGAGTGGCAGTAAAATACATCCCCGTGCTATCTTTCTCCGATTACCAATGGTAGGCATTGCATAATTCACCCTTATCCACCGGAGCCATTTGGTTCTTCCTCTTTGGGAAGAGGGGGACGCCAGAAAAAAAACGACTACATCCAGTAAGCTGCCTTCGCGGTGGTGCCTGCAATTGTTTGGCAATGCCCTTTTCTCTCTTAGGAAGAACTTGCAGACAGTAGCGGGGGAACAAGCAGGGGAAGGATGCATTTAAAGCTGGATGTGTGCTGCATTCAGGGAGATTCGGCAATAATAGCAGCTCTAGCAGAAACAGCGAGTGCGGCGGGCCTGGGAAGCACCCAGCCCCACTATCTCCTCCTTTTCCTCCCCCCCTGCAGGACCATGCTTGCGTGAGGGATGAGGCTGTGCACAGGGACACCAGGCCAGAGCTGCGGCCTACTTCTCACAAGAGCCGGTCTCCCGACTGCAAGATCTGTGAACACATTGCCACCATCAAATCAGCATCTTTGGTACGCAGCTCCCTCTCCTCCTGCGTTTGCATAGAAAATACGTGTGTACGCGCGCGCGTGTGTTAGAGTGTGTGCTTGCGCGCGCGTGTGTTAGTGTGTGTGCGTGCGTGTGTGCGTGCTGGCGGCGGGGGGTGAGGAGGGGAGGGAGAGGGGTGTCTGTGTTCTCAGCTGTACATCTGTAGTCATGGCAACCAGATCCTGTTAATGGATGTCATTTTTTTTTCCATCCTCAGCTTCCCTCTCTGCCTCTGCTTTTATGTGTGTGTGTGTGCATTGCATTTCTATGTATTCCATATAAACCTCATATAAGCCTGGTGTCTATCACTGACAAGATTTAGTGTTTGACAGATTGTAAACCGGTGCATTTGCACATCTTCTCTCACACCAGTCTTATTAGATAATAGTTGTTTTACAGATTAGACTTGAGCTCATATCATATAAATTACTTATATGACATTATAAGATTATATATAAGTTACTTATCATTCAGGAATGGTGCTGAAGTGGCTGATCGGTTAATTCATGTTGCTTTATATGATCAGGAGTTGAAGATATGAATGGCATTAAACAGCAGAGCCTCTGCATGTTGATGAACTTCACCTTTTTTTGTGTGACACTGATGCTGAAAGGCATTGATACTAAAGGATTGTCAGACATCTGTATTATTTATCAACTCTTGTTAAGTTCTTGGGTTTACCGTGGCTGTGTACTGATCACTCTCCAGTCTGCAGAGCTGTATTATACGTGGTGTGTTTTCAGGCCAGAGCCTTTGACTTCCCAGCTGTCATTCTCCTGCCACCATGTCAGTTGTTTCTCTCTGCCTGCTCCGTTTCTTTTACTTCCTGCTTCCTGTGATCTTCTGTCTAGGTCATCAGGTAGATCCAGGAGCATGAGCAGGACTTTGAGCTGCGGGAGCAGATGTCTGGGTATAAGCGCATGCGGCGGCAGCACCAGAAGCAGCTGATCGCCCTGGAGAACAGGCTAAAGGCCGAGATGGATGAGCATAGGCTCCGGCTGCAGAAGGAATTAGAGACACAAGCGAACAACACTTACATTGAGCTGGAAAGACTGGCCAAACGCCACGCTGCTCAAACAGACAAAGAGGTACAGCCTCAACAGCAGGTGTTATTTATGAATGAAGTGGAAACTACAGAGTGATTTCATTCACTTTAAGCCAAACTTGTGTCTGCGCCGGCATTTTAGACAGTTAGGAGATCAATGAAGGGTGATAATTTGAATATTTTAATGTCTCTTCACAGATGAAGTCAGTTGCAGCTGAAGAGAGGAGGATCCAGCAACAGATTGTTGCTCAGCAAAAGAAAGAGCTCACTACTTTCTTAGAGAACCAGAAAAAGGAATACAGGATTTGCAAAGACAAGATCAAAGAAGTAAATATCATGAACAAATACAAGTTTGTCATTATCTGTTCAACATGAAACATATTCTGTGTCATTGTCTTCAGATAATACTCACTCCTTTCTCTCTGTTCATTTGTGGGTGTGTTACAGGAGATGAGCGAAGATCCTTGTACACCCAAGGAGGAGAAGCAGGAGCGTCTGTCCAGGCACAAAGAAACAATGCAGCGCTCTCAGGCTGAGGAGGAAGCTCATCTGCTGGCCCAGCAGAGGCTGGTCTACGACCGGAGCTGCAGGGCCCTCAAACGCCGGAGTCTGGTTAGGAGGCACGAGTTTGAACAGGAGCAACTGAGAGAGGTAATGCGGTTTCCTGACATTACATAACAAAATGTGTAATTAGATTTTGGATTTTTACTGAGTGCAAAACTACATTTACAGAGTGGGAGAGGGTCTTAACAAGGTGGTAAACATGTTGGTCTTCAGCACAACACAAGTTATACGGAACAAAACAGCTTGTTCCTTTTTAATCTTGACTTTTTTTTGTGACACTTCAAACTGTGAAATTGAATGACGGGTCTGTCAGTATTGTGTGTTTTAGCTCTGTGTCTTACAGCAGAGGTGAAGCTCATCTCACCCAAAACGAATATATATCATTACATTAGATTAAATTGTGAAATGCAACATTAACCTACAGATAAAAAGAGCAGAGGCACTAATTTACATGCTAAAATCATTATACTTAGTGCTGCTATTGTTTATGCTATCATTTCCTAATTTGATCTGAGTGATGATCACGTAAGATCAACATTTTCCTCGGAAAACTTCCTCGGAGACTTTATGAAATATAGCAAAAAGAAACAAACGTTAAGTTAAAAATAAGGGGACCCAACAGTGAACATTGAGGAACACTAAAATTAACCAGTATATATTGTCATATGTTCTGGTCCCAGGAGCTGAACAAGAAGAGGACCCAGAAGGAGATGGAGCATGCCCTGATGATCCGACAGGACGAGTCCACCCAGGACATGGAGCGCAGGCAGCTGCAGATGTTGCAGAAGCTGCGTATTGAACTCATGCGGCTGCAGCACCAGACGGAGCTCGAAAACCAGGAGGAGTACAACGGCCGGCGGCAGAGGGAACTACACAGGAAACACACTCTGGAGCAGCGGCAGCAGCCCAGAAACCTCAAGGTGCCTGGAACTTTCTCTTTGCCACTATGTGATTATTTAGTGAGTTGATATCCAGTTTTAAAACATTTGTTTTGTAAAGGGATGTTTCTTGACAGGAGGATTACATCATGGTTATGAAAGGGCTGCAGGTACTGTACATCTGTACCTTGTATTCTCTTTCTAAATTGCCCATCAGTGATCACTAATATTGTTGCCATGAGAACTGCTTCTTCCAAAACATTTATCAACATGATATCTTTCACAAATTTAAATCTTTTCTCCTCCTTACATACTTACATACTGTAAGAGAGTCATAATTGTTCACTATTTTATTTATTGTTCAGGAGAATTATTTTGCTTTTAAATTCAAACTGAACCAGGAACATTTATTTCTCCTCTAACCTTCTGTAGACGCTGGAGATGCAGATCAAGAAACAGTTCCAGGATACTTGCAAGGTGCAGAACAAACAGTACAAAGCTCTTAGGAACCATCAGCTGGAGGTCTCTCCCAAAGGTGACCATAAGACCATCCTGAAGAGCCTAAAAGAGGAACAGACACGCAAGCTGGCCATACTGGCGGAGCAGTATGAGCAGAGCATCAACGAGATGATGGCTTCACAAGCGGTACGAGGATCCTGAAGCATCTTGTCATGAATAGCAAAAGTGGGCCTCATTCATCATTCGTATGTTGTATATTTATTTGTACAACACATTTGTTCTTCACATCAGGCTAATGATAACAGTCACAGCTATATGTGTGTCAGCTTCATCACACAATTGAATTTGTAGATCACTGTTTAACGCCACAGCTATTTTGTAAATCTTTTGCAGAAATTGGTGGCCTGTAGTTTGATAAATGAGGCCTAACCTATGCTTGTTGCTAATGTGTTCGTAACTACCTCTATCTGCTCTATCGCCGGTTCTCTAGATGCGATTAGACGCAGAGCAGGAAACAGAGTGCCAAGCACTGAAGCAGCAGCTGAAGCAAGAGATGGAGCTCCTGGACGCCTACCAGAGAAAAACCAAGTCACAGATGGAGACCCAACACGAGCGAGAGCAGCAGAAACTTGAGCAGAAGGTCTCCATACGCAGAGCGCACCTTGAACAGAAGGTAGGTTTAAAATCAAAGATGTTCTAGATATTCTTGCTAGTGGCCCCTAGCGGTTGCAATGCTCATTACAACCACAAATACGAAATTGCTGTGGTGAAGACCTTGGCTTCAGTTACCTCTGGCATGGATATGCGTCCCTAGACATGCAAATTTGCAGTTGGGAAGCCAGTGGAGGTCCACCAGCTCCTAATGGTTGGTTGGGATTGTTGATGGTGAACCTCCAATGTGTTAAACCCTCGTCCTGCTGGTGAAGGATAGGTGAAGGTAGGTGAAAGAAGCTACTAGTGACTCTGGAACTCTGCAGCTTTCCTCAGGTCAGCAGTTAGTAAAAGGACCACAGCACACGGGGAAGTGGGGTAGAAAACTGGACAAAAAAAGTCTGGTTTGTTCATGGGGGTGGTTTTTTTGAAAAGCTGTGGAGTCATTTAAATGATTAGAGGCCTTAATTATTTAAAGGCGTTACTGTAGGTCTCATAGAACCAATGCTGTGTGCATAAAATATAATAATAATAGCAAAATAAATTTATTTGTTCAAATATTTTTATTGAAACAACTAATAGATGGATTGCCATAGATTATACAAACATTCATGGTCCCCAGACAATTAATTCTAATGACTTTGGCGATCATGTGACTTTATCTAGGTTGATGATTGTGGATTTTGAGTGAAATGTCTTGACAAATATTAGATGAATTGTTATCAACTTAACTCAGGATTAGGGGGGCATCAGGTCAAAAGATTCATTTGGTTTAAAGACGACAAAATACCTCCATAACTCATGACATTCCCGTGAGCCCCTGCTGTAGTTTGTGTTTAGTGCTAATTAGCAAATGTCAGCATGCTAACACGCTACATGAAGATGTTAAACTTTTTACATGTTTAGCATCAGCGTGTTTACAGTGCCACTGTGAGCATGTTAGCATGCTGACATTAGCACTGACACCCTGACAGTCTCACACAGATGCTAGCATGGCTGCAGACTCAGTCTTGTTTTTTTTTTAGTTCTGATCTCATTAAAACTGAAATATATATTGAAGCAGTAACACGTCTCTTTGCCTGCACATGTGATAAAGGTGGCAAAATGTGCAAATTACCATAAAGCATTGTAACATCCCTCCCAATAGCCATGCCTACAAACCATAATTCCTAAAAAGTATTGTTCCTGGAGTATTGTAGGAAACTGCTGGAAGTCAGATTTTGAATTGCAAGATAAATAATAAAAAAAGGGATGAATAAATGAGTAAATAAAGTTGAATAAGTAGAAGAAGACACTGACTGATACAGACTATGTAACTGACAGAGGGACAAACAAAGAAGCAAAACAGGGGAAAGAGGAACAGATACTTCAATTTGACTGAAGATTCTCAAAGTATTTAGGGAAAAGTCACCACACCTTGTGAAACTTCTTGCTTGAGTTACAAACACTAAATATTACTTTTGACAAAGAAAAGCATCTTATTCTAGAAATAGCTAACCGCTACAGTGAAGATGGAAAGGGTTCATCCACTAGGTAGCATGATATTCTTTAGTGGATTTTTAAAAAATCTCTTTGGTACAAGTGGAAATTTAAGTATGACGTGGGTAGGACTGCAACTAACTAATGTCTTATTATTATCAATTAATGTTCTGATTATATTCTTCATTAATTGGTTAACTGTTTGGGCTATGAAATGTCTGAAAACGGTTTGCTTACTTTGTTTGCTTAGTTTGATATCATACTGTACAATTCCTCAAATTTGAGAAGCTCAACTAGGCAATGTTTGTCAATATTGCTTGAAAAATTACTTTAATGATTAAACGCTAATTAAAATATTTGTATATACTCTTAGATGAACTGCTGACTGACATATTACCTAATTAATTCAGCTTTAGAGGTGGTGCTAAATGACAGTAAGATCAATCTTTTAGGAACCACAAATATCTAACCAAATCTCATGGCAGTCTGGCAGGTAGCTCTTGTGAGTTTTGGAGGTACTGACAATGAAATTCATGTAACGAAATAACAATAATGATGTTTTTCAATTACAGATTGAAGAGGAACTTGCCGCACTTCAGAAGGAGCGTACCGAAAAGATCAAGCACTTGTTGGAACGTCAGGACAGAGAAATTAACGCTTTTGACACAGAAAGTAGAAGCCTCGGCTTTGGAAGCCTGGGATCTCTGGACTTCCCCAAAGAAGACAACAGATGAAAGTGGATTTATCTTTAGAGGACAACTTATCCGTGCCCTTTTCATGTCCACTTGACCGTTTGTCACATCCACAGTGGCAAAGCTGGATAACTTTCTCTATTGCTTTTCTTCTCTCTTAGATATTGCATCTTTGAATCGAGGTGTTAAACGTGCAATGAGAACTTCTTTTGTGAAACTTGAAGGGGGAAAGTAAAACAAAAGAATCTACAACAACATGTCAATAAAAATCAAACCTAGTCAGTGTAACTCAAAACGTATGTGTTTAAAAATAACAGACTCTTTCCTCCATGCCATTTCCTCCTTTTTGGTATGAATTGAATAAATCAGGAAATTTTAGTAAAATTGGCACTTTGATATGTTTAAGTAGAAACCCATCATGTTCGTATGACGCTTAATGTGTGTGTTACATGAAGGGACATTGTGGAATGTGAGCTGCGGACTCCCCCGTGGTGTTAAGCTGCTTTGTCTTTTTTATTTATTTGATTTAGTTTTATTTATTTTATGCTCTGAATGTGAATATTACTGTATGGGGTCACTGGATAAAGTCAGAGTTTATTCATTTAATTTCTTTTATTTTCTTTGGTCATACTTCCATATTGTGCTTATGCATACAGTATACTGTGGTCCCTCACTTTTCTAGGCGACAGTTCTTACCTTTTCTTTTATTTGATATGTAGGATCAATTGGCATTAGCTTGATCAACCCGTTTATCTTCTCACAATTCAAGATCCCACTTGGTAAAACTGCTTATTATTGCATGCACTTTAAGGACAAATTCAGGTTGTGAAGTGAAGCATGAATCTGTCAGAGATTTTAGCTGTTTGTAAATAAAAGCATTTTTTTGTTTTGTTTTTTTGTTTTAAGCCTATGGATACTGGACATAAGCGCCATATTTGATATGATAATTTCACAAATGCCTTTATTTAAGTTGTGCCTGAAGCAGATTTTAAGTTAACGTGTTTGTTATATCTATATTTTATTTACTGAGGCCGGCACCATTTTGTTTTTGGTTTCATCTTAAACTTGTGAATCATTTAATGTTCACTAATCAAAGTTCTTGTAAAGGAAAATGGTGAGAATTGTGCTGTATAACTTTTGATATGAATATTTGTACATGAGAATATAGCTAGAACATACAGAGACACTGGTCTATTACTGATAACAGAGCTTAACGATAAAGATTTTGCTTCGTTTTTGTTTTATAATATAGAGATATGGTCATAAAATAGCTCAATATATTGCTAAGTCAAATCACTAGACTCTCAGATTGTATAAATGCTGGTGAATGGAACCACAGACTTCTTATAATATCAGTACGGTGATCTTTTATGGATCAGCGGCTCTACAAAAGCAAAACACAACATGTGGGTCCAGATTGCATTTGAGTAATTAGTGTCTAATGATCAGATTTACATATTTTTTGCCATGTTCATTATGGTCATTGAACAGGTTGCACAATGTTTCCATTTATACTGAATGGAAAGATAATTGTTTGGTGCTTAATTTCTAATACCACCTTTAGCCTTGTAGTTTTTTGTCTTGGAGAGACGATTGATTTTTACAAAATGTAAACGTGAAAGCATTTTGAAACCCCCTCTGAGTCAAAACACTACTAAGTTTTTCAAACACTCATGACATATTTAGAGTACCCCATGCAGTGAAAACCCTCTAAAAATGAAGTATATGTATGAAAAAATAAATACTATTTTATCATGGGTCAGTTTTTGAAACATTGTTTAATGTGGTGGTCTTGAATGCAACCCTGTTACGTTTGGCAGGTGTTCTTTTTTTTCTTTTCATCTCAGAGCCACAACTTGTATTAATGTTGGGTCATACTCCTCACAGGGCTGAAAGGTGGAAGAAGACGTCCCCTTGTATTAAAGTATTTTAAATGGATGAACATAATGACATTCAGTTTCTGATGGCAATAGATCCTAAATGCTCTTGTTTTACACGTAGAAACCTAAATTCTGAATTTGTTATGTTTGACCAGAGTGTGTTCTGAAGTTGAATGGCTCCTCTAGATTTTTCAGCCTTTTACATTTTCACAAAACTTTCTGAAAATTTGATGAAAAACGTTTCTCATATGCAGTAAGGCCTTTTGTCTGGTCACATATAACTGAAGCCTTTGCGGACAAATGGTTCCATTAAAAAAATATTGGGGTGCTTGAATAAGGTTTTGCCTGAGAGCTTCAGAACAGTTATGAACTTAGAATTTGTGTGAATTTTAAGTTAATAGAAAGATGTATTTAGTTAGAATAAAGGGGACTTTCCTAAACAACCTTATTCACCATTTCCTGTGCAGTTCAAAGACAAAATAAAAGAGATTCTGTTGAAAACTAAAAGGAGTCTCAATTGACATCCTGCATCTTATGACAGTGCATTTCTTATTGTTTGTGGTTGAATTTCTTTGCAGTGCTTTCTTATGTGGCCTGGGACTTCTCACTTTTGCTTTTTTTTTTGGTGTGGCACGACCGCTGTGACCTACATTGTATCAAATGCTGTTTATTACGATTTACTGTAAAACTATAAACATACATGCAGGTCAAAGATAACTTGTGAAAACCAGAACCCGGAAAGGGGAACAGGAGGTGAGAGGGAAGTTGCATTGCAGAGCGTCCAGTGTTTTCTAGGCTTTACATTTCAGGGTGAACTTGATTTAGGAGTTGATTGAGGGCTTTTTTTGGCACGCCTGTATTGTATACACTGGCAGGAATCCGACTGTAGTTTCCTTGAACTGTCGACGTCTGCGGCACCAGCTGCAGCCGTTGCCCTCCTAACCGCAAACCCCTGTATTATCCCCTGGGGTAACTGGAAAGCCCCGAAGGATGGCAGAAGAGTGGTTAGCCTTTACCTGAAGTAATGTTGACAGGGATGTGGTGTGTTGAGTTCCCCCTGTCTTTTCTCAAGTAGTCAGTGGTTTGACAACAATGTAGCATCTAGTCTGGATGCTCGAAACCAAGAGGTGATCATGTTTATAAAAGGAAAAAAAGTGGGGTTCATGTCAGTTCTCGGTGAGCTGTTTCACTTTCAGTGCAAAGCTAACCTGTTGTTCTCACACAAAACAAAATGTGATGCAGACAGCCGGCCTAAACGCATCATAGGGTATCTCCAAGCAGAAGTGACAAACACTGCTAGAAGTGAGCAGTGACGATGATGAGATTATACAAATTATGAAAAGTCCAGTATGTGTTATGTTCATATCTAACATCATCCTCCTGTTCCTGTCCACGCACTAATCAAATCACTGGAGGATGCAACACCATCATTGAACAGTATGTCATGATGAAATCATCCTCTGATATCATGAGGAAAGCAGTCAGAAGCTCAAACTTGTGGTGCGATGACACACTGACATTTTGCCTAGTTCGTCTAAGCGGACCCTCCCCTTTACGCACATGTAAAAGTTTGTGATTGAGAAATGCATTTCCTGTGACCGTGCCAGCTTCCTGAGCGAATACCATGATAATATTGTTGCAAAAAAGATGCACATACTGACAAAGTTCAGCAGAACTGTTTATAACACTAACTATGAAAGGTGGATCCCAGGCCACTTCTCAGGTATTGTTGTTTTCACACCTCTCATATATTTCACACCCAATTCTACTTTACTTGTCAGGTTGCAGCTACCTCAAGTCACCTTTGTCTTTGCTGATAACATTAGGGTAAACTTTGAAAGGTATTAAGTCATATTTAAGGCAGGAGAGCCTTTGGAAGAACCACAAAACCTCTTTTTGTTACAGCATGCTTTCACTTGAATTTAAGGAACTTTGCATGTTACCCAAGGTACAGTTTCCCTTACTATGTAGAAACTGGATAAGAAAGATCACCACTGTGTAGCTTAGTTCACTGTGGTGAGCTCACTTTTACTTTTTCCACACCCACTTAGTTCTCACCTTCTCACCTATGCTCTCTAGATGGTGGTAAAAAAGCCTGTGAACTGGGCCAAAGTGGTAGGCTGACCTCAGACCTACCATTATTTCCCCACACGTCTGACCCTGCTTTCTAAATTCAGCAGGTTAATGTTCCTCGAAACTATTTAAATACATCATATTTGTGTACAGTTTTCAGTGCACAAATAAAAAAAAAAAAAAGGAAGTGCTACTAAGATATATTTGTGCTACACTGCATGGTCATACATGTTAAAATAAATAGACAACGTCCCTACATGTCTGTTCACAGGGCAGACATGTAGGACGTGAAAAAAAAGCACATCTGAAAAAAAAGGAGGAAATTCTGGGAAATTTGGTTGCCTCACAAGTGCACGTCATTTCCTCTATGACAAACTGTGGTTTCTGTCTTTTAAAAAAGTTTGAAAGGAGTGTGATTATGACGAGTCCGCGCAATTTGCCTGTGATACCGAGTGGAGAATGAATGGTCATGTAAAGAGTATGCATTTTCAACAGTTTATGGAAGCAGCAGCAAGTAAGTTTTATTACATCTACTTTTCTATTAAAACATAAAAAGCACACACATAATTAAACACACTTGCATCTTTTCTTGCTTTTCTTTTGTGCATGCTTATTTTTGATGCCTTATAACTGCCTACAGCTGCCTGAAACTGAGTTTCAGATTCAATTTTACCGCTTCACAGTTTCACTAGTCATCAGTAGTGAAGTCAAGTGAATCAGTTTTTAAACTATTTGGAGAATTTGGCTAATATTTTAAGAGACTGACAATGTTTGTTGCCACTTAAACATACTTTAACTACAGCATATGTTTCTATAAAATGTCTGAACTGATAATATAGCAGACTTCTAGTGTTCTGTGTTTTACGTGCAATGTGAAGAATCTATTTTTATCCCTCCTGCCCTCCACTTGTGGCTTTGAAATGAAGTTCCCCTCACCGATGGGATGTAGGATAACCTTAACTGACCAGTTCCTTTCTCCTCAGCATTACTCTCTCTCCTGCTGGTTATGGCTGTTGATTCAACAAGAACTGTGGCAGCAAGCAGAACCCAGCAGTGTGGGAATTCTCTGCAACAGACTTTGAAGCTGACCAGACTTATACAGAAGGAATCTGTCGACCTAATCAAAACATATGTAAGTGCAGACATAAAACTGCTGTATCTTATTTTGCTGTGTTAAATCCACTGCTCCACCTTTAAACATAATAACATGTCGACCACTCGTGTTCCTTTTTAAGATGTGTGGCTTGATTAGTAACTGATTATCTTTCATTCTTTCTCTCTCTTTTTTTTTTTTTTGCAGAAAACTTCTCAAGGAGAAATATCAGAGCTTTTCTGCAAGGTGTCAGTTAATGGCATTCCTGACCCCAACATCTCTGGCCTGGAGCCCTCAGAGAGGATAGCGAGCATCTCCATACATCTCCAAGACTTCTTCCCACATTTCAAACGGGTGTACGAGCAGCAGACAGACTTACAGTCTCCCACGAGTCCACTGCTGGCCGAGCTCACCGTTGTCAGTGTTCGCAGCAAGAGCCTGGCTGCTCTCATAAACAGCTTTTACCAGAGCCTCTTCCCAAACCTGCCTGTACCGGAGCCAGCAGGGGGGCCGACAACACTACCTCCACCCCAGAATGTTTTCCAGCAGAAGGTCTACGGCTGTGCGGTCCTGAAGACCTACAAGGAGCTCCTGTCAAATGTTTCCAGAGAACTGAGGACTCTAAAAAACAAAGTGTGCAGAAGGAGGATACAAATGAACGCACTCTTCTTCTGAGGATGACCTAAGGCTGGCCTTAGACAGTCGGCTCTTTATAAGACTTAAAAATATAAGTGAGTATGAAGGTGGCTGGTACATCAGTGTAATGAAGCCTATTTATGGTATTTAATATTTATTTTCTCGTGTGTTTCTGATGAGAGGAGTGCTGTCAAAAGATCAAGAGTGTGAAGGTATCTCTGTGCAGGTTATGTATATTTAATTTGTCTAATATGTTATGTACATTTCTCCTATGCTGATGTAAACTTATTTGCTGTATGCAGAATTAATAAAAGATACTTTGCAGCTGTACGTCTTTATGATCTTTCATTTTTTTGTGTGTGATTGCATCAATAATGTCAATTTCAGCATCATCTGAGTGTCTGGAAAAAAGACCATCCCAAACAAAGTCATGCATAACGCGTCTTCTTATTGGCTGGACTCGATTGGAGTAACCTGTTTCCATAGTATCGCCAAAGATTTTTTGTTTTTGACAAGTTTCAAACAATAGAAAAATTGTGTAATTTGTGCTCAAAGCATTATGTGCTGAGCTCTGTACAGATTCAGTTCATCAAGAGGGGTTAAAAGAAAATCAGGAAGCTGCTGAGACGCTGACTGTGTGATATCAGCTCACAATGACGCATGTGTTCAACACAAGGCTGCATCAGATAGGAAAGATTTCATGAAACTGGCGGGCTGTCTGGCCGGTCACAAGGTGTGGGTGGGTCAGATAACTGTATGTGTGGTTTGCGCACTTGCATCCTCATATAGATGGGGATGCAAGTGTGTGAAAGGTGGGGTGAGGAAAAGAGAGGAAGCTGAAATTCTGCAGAAAAAAAACTTTTTTAAATAGATAACAGACACTGTATGCAAACCTGTGATCTCTATACATACATATAATATAGAAAACAAATATTTTTGTTGGAATTAAGTAACACTTAACTCAACTTTCCTCAGATCACAAGCTTTCAGGAAACTGGAAGTAGAGGGGGATTCACTCTAGGTCATGAATCAAGTTCCCTGTTATAACTCTGCTTTATTTAGAGGACAAACACAGAGGGTACCTCAGGGCAACAGTCATTCTTTAGTCTACATTATTCACTCATTTTCACTACCCACTTTATGCTTTACAAGACCTCAGAGAGCTATGAAGTCTATCCCCTCACAGTTACTCGTCCTCACTGTGAAACAATAACTCAACCTGCCTTGCATGATTTTTTTTGCGTTGTAGAGAAAAAACCAGAATGATCTGCATAATTTCATCACCGAAGTGGACAGAGCTGAAGATTTGATCTGAAAACCACAGATCAACCTGTCATCAAATTACAACACATCATTACGGAAATGCGTCAACTTCTGCAAAACTGCAATATACTGAATACATATTGTATTTTGTCAAACTTTCCAAGGTCAAGAAAAAAAACACTCTGAGCTGTGGTATTGTTTTCTATAGGTTAAGTATGAGTAACTTGCAGAGCAGCGTAGGTTATTCCCACAACACGATGAGTCTACAGCCAAACTAGAACCTCTGTGAGATTATTCTTCAGCTCAGTGCTCACATCAACATGCTAACATGCTCAAAGTGACAATGTTAATGTTTAACAGGTATAATGTTACTATAATATTTGTTAATTAGCACTAAACACAAAGTACAGCTGAGGCTGATGGGAATGTCATTGGGTTTGTAGGTGAAATACCGTACCTGTTTTGAAGGAGGTTTGAAGCGTCCTGATGATGGCATTAGATGTTCACCAAAGTTATTAAAATCCATCCTGAGGGGGGCACAAATGTTTGTACCAAATTTTAGGGCAATCCATCCAATATTTGTAGAGAAATTTCAGTAAATATTCAACCTCATGTTGGCTACAGAAATCAGGGGATCACCAAAATCAGAATACGCCTGGTAACCATGAACATCTGTATTTTTGTGCCAATCAATCTGGTAGATGTCAAGATATTTCACTCAAAAAACAGTAAAAACTTTGACCAGCTAGAGTCACTAGAGGAAGATTTAGAGCATCAACAAAGTAATTAAGATTGATCCTCTGGGGACCTTGAAAATCTGTAATTAATGAAATGGTAATTCATCCAATAGTTGTTGAAATATTTCAGTCTGGACCATAAGTGGAGAAGTGAGAAAAGCTACACACACTGCCACATCACTGCATATTGTCAAGCTGGGGCCCAGTGTGCCGGTAATGTTCTCAATTCTTGTCTTGATAGTTATAGATAAAAATAATCTGGTAAGAAACAGGACACACTCAACCAGGTCTGCAACATTATCAAATTTAGCATCAATTTCTTGTCAGCCACCGGCCGGGCAGATAATGCTTGAATCTACCGTTCTTGAACATCAGGTCTTTAGCAGGAAAAACATTTTTTAATCAGTGATTTTTATCATCAAGCATAATTTCCTTTTTTTTTTTTTTTAACTCAAACTTGGTTAGACCAAGATAATGCAGCTGTTCTCATCAAGTCTACCTCTCCCAACCTCAGTTTTGTTTCTTTTGAATATGTGGCTCTTCAGCTGAAGAGTTTCTCTTCTCGTGTTTTCTTGTGTGTTTTTTCAGGGCACAAATGTTCAAACAGAGGTAATTGCAAAGCAGTAATTCACTGAAATTCAGGTTTTCTCTTCCACACCCGCCCTCTCTTGGGTCTCAGTCAGCGAGCTTGTAAAGTTAAAAATGTCGTTGATGTCATTGCACTCATTGAGGTGAAGGTGGTCTGTTAAGAATAGAAAAAAAAAGGCTGAATGTAGTTGGTGAAAACAAATTTCCAGGTTCATTATGACACTTATAAAGAGAAATTTTACATTTATAATTTGAAACTGAGAAATACAAGGCAGTCCTTCTTCTCTGCCATCATCACCAACAGGCTAACAAACCCTCCTGTGTCAGTATCTGCCAGGACCTTCACTAACATCCATCTATCTGTTATCTGTACCCACTTATCCTCCTTCACTGACATGATTCAGAGAATTATACAAGCAGTTAGAAGTAGTGCCTCCATACCAGGTACCAATAAAAAGTGCTGCATCATACATTCATGTTCATTATCAGAACTGCCTGATATAGAATTTACATGGGAATATTTTTTATGAATCAGATGCAGGTTCGTTATCATTTAACATGCTTTACATGGTTTGACCTGTGGAGGGCAGTATACGCCCATGACTGAATACACTGACTGAACCATCAGTTTAACAGCTGTGCATTAGCCACAGACGTCAGGTATGAAGTCAACTTGATTCAGAAGTGCTGATGGGCAATTTTGGACATGTTAGACTTAGAAAGGAACTTGGCATTAACAGGAAATATTAAAAATACAGTGTTAGTATACATCCAACCCACAACACTGACTCAATAGCTTTATGTATAGTAACATCAAAAGGCAACTGATAAATGCCTCATAACCAAGTTCCTTTCTGTCCGTATTAGTCTTTTTATTAATGGTGACGGTAACGTGAGCTGGCAGAAACATGAAGAGAAAGAAAAGTCCCCACCCAGAGCCAAACTGGGGATGTTGTGGTCATTGCATATGATAGACTGTAACCACTCCACCAATAGGATACTTCTGACTTCCTCTATTTTCTACTGTTTTCACATATATCACTTTATGTAGCCTTTTTGTATTTTGTGTTGTAATGTGTGTGTACTTGTAGTCCTGTCTGCTCTATGTTTAATGTTTAATGTAGCACCATGGTCCTTGGCGAAACTCTGTCTCGTCTCACTGTGCACACCTAATATAGATTTATTTTTATTTGCATCTCCACTCTGTTGTAAAGAATTTTGAGCCTTTTTGCAAAGGCTTACGTGTTCTTGACACTGTTGCTAATAAATGTGTGCATTTACCACAATTTAAGTTTAGCTTCAAATTTCTGATATGAAGTTATTAAATCTTCTGACATGGTGGGTCTGCAAAAACTTTGTTTAATTATATGTTGGAATACAGCAGGTCTGTGGTTTTAAGAGTAGTTTTGACCATCACGTATGACAGTCTCTTACGATTTTATGATATACTGAAGACTAAGACTGTGGCTGAGTAATAATACAGCTGTTCATAAAACAATTTGCACTGCCAATCAGTTTTCACATTCCCCCAAAACCTGGTGTCATCTTTGAATTGTGAAAGAGAGGTTATAAATATATACACATGTATAAAGATAACATATTGGAATGACACTATATACCACAGACCACACAGTTAACATGTTATTTCCATGAGTAATGTACTCTGGAAGGGTACATGCATTTTTCTGAGAAGGTGGGTGTGGTTCATGTTAACTGGACTAAATTAAAATATCTCTTACCGAGTAACTACGCATGTGTTCTTAAAATATTCTTAAAAGGTGGAGCTGAAAAGAGAAAAAAATGGACTTGCGGTATATCACGTCCTCTTCTTAAATTCACTATAATCAGATACTGTTTTCAAGAATTTAATCTTGCATGACAGCACTCCCATTTCCTTTTTACCAGAAATACATGAAATCAGGACAGTCAGATCTGTTTCATGGGGTCTTTTATTGTGCAAATGTAGTGTGCAGAGCATGCAACAAGTGTCATATTTGTAACATGAATAAAAGGCATATCAAACTGTTGCATTGCTATTATTAGACATATCAGATATATTTATAAAAGACACTTTATATCCCTGATTATTGCGTTATTGATTTATGGCATTAACATTTTCCAAGGTTCTTCAAGCATCCTTATTTGCATGCTTAAAGTCATACTGTCTGCTTCTCCAGACATTGATATTTGATTATTGCTTTACTGAAGTGCTAAAAGGCTGATTGTTGAGTGATTATCTCATTATTGCTTACAATCAAATAAACTACTCCTAATACAGCTACAGTATATATATTTTCTTTCAGCTTGCATAGTTATTCAAACATGAGTAAGGCATATATTCAACGCAAGCGCCAAACTGGTGTGGCAAACAACAGATAGTTTATGATTATGCATCCTCAGATTTTTCCCGAAGTCACTGCAAAGTTTCGTGTATCCACCTCACTTACAAAACGTTGTTGTGTCCATTTTCAAAAAGCGAATGTTCATTCTTGATTCAATTTCAAAATCAGCGAGCAACTAAAAAAAGAAAAAAAGAAAGGAAAGTTTTACACGGTTTAAAATGTATAATGTTGATAAAGTCATTATCCTTGAAAGTGATATTGTTGACTCTTTATTTAGAAAGTCTGCAAAACTTTTTAAACCTTCATTCAATGTAATATTTTAGTGTTGTGTTCTGGGTACTAACCTTTAGGAAATGCTCAAATGTGATTCCCTCGTAGAACTCGTCAGGTTCCTGTGTGTGAAAAAGTGAAGTTACTGAGTGAAGTCTGTGCAGACAAGCGGTGAATCCTACTGAATGTTGTCTTGAGACACTACAGCTCACATACCATGTGACCCATTGAAATACTGGCCACCTCCAACATGGCTGCATCAGCAATGCTTTTGGCCGTGTTCTTCTCCAGCGTCTCGCTGAGAGATAACAGCTCCTCCACCACCTGGACAGATGTGAAAACAACAGCTCGAATATAATATTACTACAGCGACTACAAGACTCAAACCTCTGATCTCAGGAGACTGGAAGAAATGAAAGGCCTCCTCCTTTCCTTTATTACAATTAATTGTCTTGAAAAAAGGAAGCTGACTCTCAGAAAATCTGCATCCTCAAACAAAGTGATGATTGTTGTAATCTTCACTGGTTATATGCCAACTAGCTAAAGTTCATTAAAAAGCTGGTCCACTGAAGTGAGCTGAAGCTTACATGTCTGTATTCCTCCAGGGTTATTGTTCCATCGTTGTCTGTGTCGTGCATGTTGAATATAACTGCAGAGAAAGACACAACCATCAGTGTAACAGCTATGCGTCAGCCCCAGATAGTGTCAAGCATGTGATCATGTGATTTGCTTTAAAACACACATCTCAGTTTCTCCTTCCTGATGGTCTCACGCTGGCCATCTGTTATGTGCAGTGACGGAGGCCTGAAATGAGACATGACCACCAGGAACTCCTCAAAGCCGATCTCGTCAACCGTACCCTCACCATTCTGACGAAAGTTTCTAAAAGAAACATAGAAAGAGCAGTTTCAGTTGTGACCATAACATGATCCCACCCCCAGTATTGCATGTGTGCAGTCAAACCACAAAAGCATCAAACAATCGTTGCTGTACCGTCTGTCAAAGAAGGCCTCTATGATCTGTGAACGAATGGGATTGCATGCGAGGTCTGGGATTTCATTGAAGTGATCTCTCCTGGGGATGTGAAAGGGATTTTAAGGAGTGGCACAAACTGTCACATAATACATAATTGGAAGGTGCGAGCGGCATGACGGCTGACATGAAGCTTGTTCGGCAGGTTTACAGTTCCAAAGAAAGTCAGTGAAGCAGATTTCTTTGGGAAAACTCATCTGCTTAAAAACAACAATAATAAATAAGATAATGACAAAACAGAAACTTGTATGTGGAACTGAAAAACTCACATCAGACCACTCAGCACTGAAAAATCCTGAAAATCTAAAAACTTACCGCATAGTTTCTTCATTGTGGCTCAACTGCTTGAATCTTTTATGTAGGACTCCAATCTGATCATATGAAACTGAAAAGAAGAAGCAATCTTAAGGACTAAAGTTCACTGTTTTGCACAATGCACAAAAAAAGCAAGTGGAAAACTCTTCAGATCACACAAACATTCATCATTTTGACATTTAAATAAGTGAGCAGTTTGTTGGGAATCTGAGAGCTCTTCATGTCCTCACTGGTTTTTACTAGAGGCTCTCCAGGCAGATTTGGATATTCATATTGTATGTAAAACACTTGTTGTCTGTCACCGTGCAAACTCTTCCATAAGAGGCTGCAGGTTATAGCAGCTATAGTGACATATAGATATAAAGGCAGGTGTTCAATGCAGTGTCTTATCTATTATTAACTGAACCTCCCTTGGTAAACTGGCTAAAGTTTCACTTCCATTAACTTGCAGTGTAAATTATTCAGCACTGCTGCACCAAACAGACCTGAGACACATATATCTGGACGTGTCGTTATATAATAAAAGCAAATAATGATCATCTCTTTGTTTAACATGTCACACATTACGTTTATACTGCCGGATTTCCCCTCTAAGACTAAATTAAAATCAGGTATCCGGTGCAGGGAGCTCATGGTTTCACACCTCCTACATGACTCGTGTCTTTTAAAGAAAACGCCAACGAACAATATTAAGATGATTACTCACAGCCAGTCTTTTCCGCCAGATCAGCGTATCGTGGTTGACCAGGTAAGGACTGTAGTGCACCCATACCTCAGGAAAAGCTCCTCCTTGTCCAGTCCAGTTTTAACGGGACCCAAGACAGATCAGAAATGAAACTGTTGGAAACGGATCTTTAAAGGATCACGTTTCGGGATCACCCATCTCTACCTGTGTGTGTGTGTGTGTGTGTTGTTTTTTTATGATAAACCCTGCAGCTCACTCCTCTTTTCCCTCCTCGGTCGCCAAGCAGGTCTCATCCTCTGCAAACAGCGTAGGCTACTTCCGCAACTACCGTCCTGATGACGCCACACATCTAGGAACAACAGGCTGCAGTTTGAATTATTAATCCAGACTGTTTTCATGTATTCACAGGCTGCCAGCATTGACTGTCACCTGTGTGTTTGCACAGGTACAGGTGCAGTGCAAAGAGGGCCAAGTTTCAAATATCAAATGTAGATCAAATGTCATTTTAATAGTAAAGTCTGTGCTGCCAGACTGACATAACATGACTTGAACTTGATGTGGAAATGTTTGCCTTCATTACAAATCATAACTGGTGTCTTTTTGATTGTATTTAAACAAGAAGAGGACGTTTTAACTTCTCCTGTCATGACTGAGCAACTTCCTGAGATAAACTTAACCTGTTATCAAATCCAGAAGTAAATTTGTCTGTTATTATTAAAGAATTCAAGCCTCAGACTGGATATGTTGCACTTGAGGCCACTCATCTCTCTCTTTCGAAAAGAACGTGTTGTGACATGACTTGTTTGGATCTGAAGTTAAAGAAGTTTGTTATGTTTGAATACTGAAACCACAGAGGAGCCAGTCGTCAGCAAAAGGTTCCTCCCCTGAGTCCTCCCCCACTGTTAACTGAAGAGCCTGAACACTTACCACTTCTCTTATCAACACTCTGACACATCATACAGCGAGTATCGTTATTCACATCCTGCGTGAGGAACTTAAATTAGCCCTGTTGTCAAAAAACAAATCACCTCAGGTCATCCGTGTGATCTCAGTCAGCATTTCTGTCAAATGTGTCATTTTATTAAAAGAAATATGCTCATGGTGTGTTCAGAAGTCAAAACACTGTCTGACAAGTTCCCATAAAGGATCACAGAAGTCACAAAAGTGAAACATAACTCAACATAAATATAATATTGATTAAAACTAGCAGTACTAACACACACCATGTGGTGGTAGCATTTTGTCAACTATGTAACAGCAGTTTCTGACTGCAGAGAAATGTTTTGTTTTCATCAGAGCACATAAATACATATCATGTTTGCGTTTGTGCTTTAAAGTGTCTATCGCATACAGTTTTTACTCTCAGACATTTGAGTGTAGCACTTATGGTTCATATCATGTTAGTCTCTTTAAATTAATTGTGTTGTCATTTTCAGTGTTGTATTATGTACCACCAAGGCATTGTTCAGGTCTTCATTAAACAGTAATAAGCTGATCCCAACCTGTCCTGTTTCCCAGCTGTTTCCAAAGCTGTCGAGCCCACCGTCTGTATGTAACGTGCATCCTCGAACAATAGCTGTCTCTGCTAAGGGTGAATCAACAGGCATTGTTGGGACAATGGCAACACAACTGAACAGTCTTGAAAGAAAATCATCTTATCTGCGTCTTTATAATCTCCACTGGACGTTCTTTTACCTGCAGAGACCTCCACCTCGCTTTGTATTCATTCGAGACACTATTCTCCAGGTTGATCTCACAAATGGGCCAAAAACGACTAAAGCTACTCGACTGTTGAGGTCAGATGCACAGTATGTGTGTATAATATTAATCTGCAACATGTATTCACACCGTAGGATTGTCAGAAATTGATGCTGTTTTAGCTTAAGAGCTCAACAGGTTTTCTCACCTTCCTGTCTCCATGTAAACAGACTCAGAAAATCTTAAAGCACCATAACAATAATCAATTATTAAGTAAATGTGTGAGCAGCAACACACCTTGACCTTAAAGAATGTGATGCATTACTGTAGATTAAATAAATACATAATAATCAAAATAATACAAAACTTCATATAAAGTAGTGAAACACTGACATTTATAAAGAATGACTACTTTTATTTAAATTCCCCCCAAACTGAAGTTTAAGTGTATTGATCACTATAAGTTATCTATACTCCAGTACCTGGACCAACAATGACCAGAAAAGGCATTTTTGAGGTATTTTCAGGGATTCTTCATGACATTTTAAAGTCATTTCCTGGTAAACAATATAAAATTGTTGATGACTCATCTTGTACTCGTGGGCGTGTACTAATTTTACATCCAATGAAACGCTTTCCCTCTGATGACACGAGCGCTTCCTGTTTGATACAATCTATGAGTGATGACAGTCATCTATCTCTGGGCCTCAGTGATTACTGTACAAAAGCAAAACATTATAACTTTATAACTTTTTTCAGTTTTTTGGTGAAACTGGATCAAATTTTATGCAGAATGTATTTGCTGGTTTTCACTCTGATGTCCTCTGGCTGCTCAGCTTCAACGCTTTGTGATTTAGTATTCTGAAGGACAGACTTGGCCTAACTACTTGCTAAAATAGCTAACCACTAATTAACTGCTGCTAAACTGTTTTTGCCATAAGCAGGCAACAGAACCGGGCTCAGCAGCCGGACCCGACCAAGTTCGACCCAACAGTGGATAACGTCATACTATTGAGGTGATTTATAGACTTTCCTGATGGAACAATTGCTAAGTAGTGAACTTTTAACTGTTGTTAGCTCTGTTAGCTGTGTAACTAATTGAACTGACTCAGCTTTGGGGTGCTTCGGTCTGTAGGCTACTGTATTCACTGCCAGACTGCCCACTGCTGGTTTCAGACTTTGTGTTCACTGAATAGTAGACACTGACACAGGTTGATAGTGCTTGCTGCAGTGCATAGTGGTATGGTCCCTTCTTATCTGACTGTTTTTACAGGAAATATGTAAACATGTGGAAGCAAATAGCTCTCTGCTTTCATTTCATGGGGACTTTAAGTAATGCTTTGAATGCAGGACTTTTACTAGTGGCTCTAAAAGCCTTCCCTGACACTCTCATCCCCAGAGACCAGAAACCAACCATTACTGACATGCTTTAACATTTTGTGGCACCACGTTTTCTGTGTGCCATTCAGCAAATTGATTAAACTTTATTCAGGAACATGTAAAAAAATGAGCACAATATTAACTAAAATAAAGTACAAAATGATGTGACACAGACAGGGACTCAGGATCAGGTCTTACCTTTGTTGATATTGTACCACTGCACAGATTTAAAATGTAGCAAATTATGTACAACCAATTTAATTTATAGAGCCAGACATTAGCCATTAGACAGGGACAGAATTTCCCAAATCCAGTCCAGCACTACCACCCACCCAGCTGCCCACCCTGAGCTCTAATACCAGCATGGGAAATTTTACATCGTAAATAAGCTCCTGGCCATTAGCCTTGTAGTGACATCGATCGAGTCTCTAACAACCATTTCCAAATCCAGTGTTCATCTATGCCATGCTCTGTTAGGCTCTTATATACTGAGTGTGATATACTCTGATATATTCAATATTATAAAGCATAAAAGGTCAAGTCGGTTATTTCAAAACACAGAAAAATGTCTTTCAAATTATATTGTGACAGTTATATACCTACTTTTAGAAAAAAAAAAGCCCTCCAAAGAACAAGTGATTAGAGAAAACTAAAATCAAACACTGAATAAATTGCTACAAGGCATTCGATTGTGAGATTAATTCATGTGTGAACAAATAAATTTACTCTTCATCTATCAAATTCAGTCTTGGTGGCTACATTAATCAAAGTATTGGTCGAATTGTGCAGAGATATTATAAACAGAGGCTTATCCACATGTAGAGCTCCTTGTATTGAATTTGAATTTGTTTTTATTTAATGGGGACGATGCAATTTAACATAGTCTCACTACAAACAGCAATACAGCATCAGTATACATACAGCTATGGACTGCAATATATTACAGATATGGAACAAAATACACACACCACAACACACCAATACATCTTAGAGTAGTAGTACCATTAGCTGAAATGGGTAGGTTTGGCAACTGTGTCCTATTATAGAAATACCAACAGGTTGCAATACGATAGCTTTATAAAAGCAGTGCAGCAGTGCTGCTTTCTTAAAGTAGTTAAACGAATAAAACTTTATCTAAAGGTGAAACTAGCTAAACTTTTATTTGCTAGTCTGCTTAGTGTTCAGCTTCGCCGGTCATATCTGGTGCTTCATCACTCTATATTTTTGTCCATAAATTTGGCTGTTACCTCTCTGCCTCTCTCATTTTTATGTTCTGTCTGTACCCTGGCCCTTTTCTTATTTTGAGGCACTGATTTTTGGTGAGGCATTTGACTTAGCTAGTCAGTTAGCATTGCATTAGTGGCACATGTATGTTCTGCACATCTGATTTCTGACTGGCCAAGTGTTTGAACCACACCATGGTTCTCACATCATGGTTACAATAAAACAGCAGGATTTGGGGTATCAGATGAGAGGTTGAAATCATGTAAATACATACAATCGTATTGTCAGTGGTATCAGTCAGTAAGTAAATTGTATTTGATATCAGGGGTTAACAATAGATTGTTCAACATCTTCAATTTTATTTATATAATTTTAAAATTACAACAGAAACTTTCCATATAGGGGCGGCTGTGGCTCGGAAGTAGAGCGGGTCGTCCACTAATCAGAAGATCGGCGGTTCGATCCCCGGTTCGATCCCCTCCAGTCTGCATGTCGAAGTGTCCTTGGGCAAGATACTGAACCCCAAATTGCTCCTGAAGGCTGTGCCATCGGTGTGTGAATGGTTAACTCCTCAAACTGATGAGCAGTTGGCACCTTGCATGGCAGCCAATGCCATCAGTGAATGAATGTGTGTGAATGGGTGAATGAGATAGGTACTGTAAAGCGCTTTGAGGAAGACTAGAAAGTACTATAAGTACAGTCCATTTACCATATACAGCAAATCTAGTCTGTACTCTTTATAATATAATTTACAGAGACTGAACAATTCCCACCATGAGCAAGCACTTGGCAATGGTGGCAATGGTGGCAAAGAAAAACTTCCTTTTAAGAGGCAGAAAACTTGAGCAGAACACAGCTAGACCGGGATCATCAGTTCGTTTTGGCCCTCCCCTGATGGTGGGGCTGCCTAGAGGTCTGGGAAAATTGTCCACTTTCCCAAGTTATTAATCCAGTCTAACCTTGCACAATAAATCCACTATTAAGGGATTTTAATTGTTTTAACTGCAAACTCGTACACAGTAGATTATATCTTTGAATACAGCCCAAAACAAAGAAGGCACAAGATCACATTCTTTATAATCCCTGCTAATGTTAAAGTAATTTACCATCACATAAACATTGTAGATTTATTTTTGCTCTGTATTGTTAACACTATGTTATACATTTAAAATGAGCCTGCTAATTTCCTGTCAATAGTTTGAATGTATCCGACATCAGAGCTCAGAGAACATGTTCATTTATTTTCCTTGTGCAGGAAAATTTATGCATCTAGTACTGCACAATCAATCTGGTCTGAAAAAAAAATCAACAATACATTTTCTTTTCTTTATCAGACTCTGCCCTTGAAATGTTCTTTCCCATAAAATTGTCTCACTTGCTGCATTTTGTGTTTGTGTGTCTTGTAACTATTACCGAGCACACTACGTTTGATGGCTTGAAATTGATTTGAATAAAGACTCTGCTTCAGATAGAGGAGGGAGAAAATAAGGAGGTGTTTGTTATATACGGAGACAAAAAGGGGCGGAAAAGCGTGGCCAAGGAGAGAGGGCAGCCTGAGCCTGTTTTGCATGCACAGGGGCTTCTGTGGGAGAAGGAGTTGACAGGGCGCCGCAGTGCTGCCTCCAGCTCTCAGACAACAGCTGCTCAGAAAGAAGAGACGTCCTGAGGGTGCTGCGACATGTCTCGCTCTTTCTCCATCTCTCTTTTCACCTGTCTGCCTCTTCCTTTTACCGAACAGACACACACTAGACACATGTGCAACACACTGCCTTCCACACATTCACACACATCTCTTTGTCAATGACTCACGCACACACACGTCAGGGCATGTGGGTTGTGAGATTCATAAGAAATTGGCAGACGGCCTGTGCTCGAACAAAAACGCCCAAAATAAACCAGGTAAAGCTGAATTTTTGATGGAATCTGTTGTTTGTTTTGCTTACTTGGAAAGATGTTTATGAAGAAAAATTATCATCAATTTGATGAAAAAAAAAGAAATATTCTTCCTCTGCTGTTTTTCCAAGCTGCCGATGACATAAATTCAAATAGACAAGCCTTTGTATTAACATCAAAAACCCAATTCTTTTTATTTGTATTGGTGTTATTTGGTTAGTCATGAAGTTTGTGTGATAGTCTTTGATCTATTTCCTCATGCAAAGAATAGAAAACAAATTTCTGCTGAGTAATTTTATTTACGACATGAGAACCATACATTTTTATTTCTCACATCTCTCATTTATCTCTCAACATGATGCTGTGAGAAGCTCACATATTTTAAGATTAATTAAATCTTTTCTTTTCACAGACAAAAGCTCATTAAAATAAGAATTTCCAGCAGTGGTGTAGTCTGTGCCTGGAGGAGTGGGTATAATTTATGCCTCAGTTTTTTTTTTTTTCAAAGCAGCCCATCCAGCAAAGGATAAACGTCCTGTGTTATAAACAGTGACTTGTAACACTTCCCTTGCATATTTTAGCTCATCCAAAAATGGGCCAAGAGTACATTTGCCACAGAAGAGGTACAAGTTTCACAGTAAATACTGAGATAGAACAGAGACAGGTGTGTAGCAACCAATAATGTAATAACGTCCAATAATGTAATAACTTGGTAATAACTAGACTGATTAGACTTTTTCATCTAACACTGAGCAAACACATGTAGGTCACATGACCACTGTTCTCTTCCTGAATTCTAGCACATTAAGTGATCTAACTACTATATACACTTCACAGTAATGAATTAAATAACAATTCTCCATACATGAAATTATGAATTACATATCTAAGCAAATAAACAATAGTCTAAATAAAGATTTTGTACAACAAATAATTCTCAAATTGGCTCTTACAACCATAATTAAGGAGAGAGAGCTGCATAGTACGTACTCTTGATGAATGAATATGACGATTATGCCATCCACTATATCTATTTTGATGAGCAAACTGCACAAAAACTGCAAAATAATCTTTTATTTCCAAGAAATGCAGTCCTATTTATGTATTATTACATTATCGGATAACGATTTTTTTAATGCTACGCCAATAACGTGATAACTTATTACATTATTGGTTGCTACAAGGTGAGAGTATAAAGTAACTATTCTTTACTCCATCTACTCATGAAATTTGGACAAATATGTCATGCCTTCGTCGCACAAGGACAAAAATTCAGCTCATAGAATGTACACATGATGTAATAATGGTTTATAACACGCTATTATCGAGTTGTGAGCAGATATAAATGTTTAGTAATGTATTTGTCAAGAACTATAACTCCTCCGGGCATCCATAAGTGGATGCTGGTTTATAAACAGATAATGAATGACAATATAGTTTAATAATATAAAATATGGCTTGATAGGTGACATTATAATGGCTTAACAATACTGTACATTAAAGGTCCAGTGTGTAACATTTAAGGGGATCTATTGGCAGAAATGAAATATAATATGCATAACTATATTTTCTATCGTAATTTTTATGTTCCCTTAGAATGAACCCTTCATGTCTACGAAGTGAGCTGGTCCTCTGCCCACTACCCCCTATGTTTCTACAGCAGCTCTGAAGGAACAAACCAAATACTGGCTCTACATAGGATGTTGGGAGCGTTTTTCACAGGTTTCACAGCCACTGTAGTTTTTCCTTCATGCTTGAAACGACAGTAAGAGGTGAGGGGTATTCAGTCCATTGCAATCTGCAACTTCATCACTAGATGCCACTAAATTCTACACACTGGGCCTTTAATAAACACTTAAATATGCCCTTAATTCTGGATACAACTACATTATGGTTTGTTAAACATTTAGTAAATGTTTGCATACTGCTTATGAATGCTAAAGAAAGGGGCTTAAAGTGTAGCTGAATCTTCTTGTGATGATCAGTCAAGTGTTTTGTCTCACATTAAAACTGCAGAGAATCTTTAATTCTAACTCGATCCAAATGAGTGCATGACAAATTTATGAATGGTCGCTACACATTTATAGGACATGCTATATATTAATATAAATGGGTCTGAAATAAAATTCAGTTGCAAAGTTTTTGTTTGGCTGCTTTTAATTACTTTCATCGCTGTAGAGGTGACCCAGTTCTAAAAATCAAAACATCCAGAAAGGCCAGGCGGGGTGCTGAGAATCGAGTGAGAAATAATTACTGTATCTCATGAGAGGGATACTAGCTGAAAAATCCCTTCAGTCTATGTGGGTAAGGAGAAAAAGAAAAGCATTGGTTTCATCTAAGTCTTGGATTTGTGTCCAACTGTGAGTCGGAATGACAGTGCTATTGTTGTCTTAATCTTATTACTCATTCTAGTGCAATAAATCAGGAAAGCCATTTCACAGCTTTCTTTTCAGGTTGCTTTTGAACTGATAGCAACTAAAAGGACAGAAAGATGAGTCTTTCTTGCTTTTTGCCCTTGGTTTGTCAATATAGAAAAGGAGAAGGGATTGCAGAGGTGTGGACGGGGCATGCTCTGATCTCCAGACAGAAAGAAATCAATTTCACAAGCTGTTCAGAGACAGGCAAAGACGAAACTAAGTTACAGTATAACACAGTGAGATTTAAAAGTTTGTCCGGGACATTTTAGAAATATAAAAGTCATTATATCATGATTAAGAAGACTTAATTAAGATAAATACTAATCCATCAAAGCTATCCAATTTTTAAGTGATGGCAAAATGGTGAGCAGAATAACACAAATGGTTTTCTCCAACAACTCCAGCTACTCTGGGGGGATCCCTCATCTCTCCAAGGTCAGATCGGAGATGTAATCCCTCAAGTGTGTCTGAGTCTGTTCTGGGGTGTCTTTCCAGTTGGTCATGCCTGAAGACACCTCCAAACAGGGCCTGGCATTTTCATGAGATGCCTGAACCACCTCATCTGGCTCACAACAATGCAATGAGCCAGTGGTTCAATGTTTTCCAGAATCATTGAGCTCTCTTTAACATAGATGGAGACCAGCCACCCGGAGACGAAAACCTCATTACAGCCTCTTGTATTCGCAATCTCATTCTTTCTGTCACTATTCAAAGTGTGTGTGACCTCAGGTGAGTGCTTGAATGAGGGCTGACTGATAAATTGAGAGTTTTACTTTATAGCTCAACCCTCACCTCGGCACAACAGACTCATACAGAAGCCTGCAGGCCGATGCCCCTGACTGACTATTAATCTCACAATCCTTTATACAATCACTCCACAATGCCTCACCTGAACTGCTCCACTTGTAGCAGCTGCTACCCCCTCACCTAGATTAAGCAAACCACCATTTCTTGCGTCACATTCAGCTTCAAATCTCTCCACTGAACATCGAAGCTCACAATCTAATGAAGCCAAAAGGAGAACATCATCTGCAGAAAGCAGGCACCCAGCTCTGTGGTGTGTCCTACATTTATATTCAGTTTTATTTGTTTGATGTTTGTCAAGTAGTGTGTACATGTTTCAGCAAAGTACTGAGCCTAAACTGAACCGCTAAACCCGATCCCCCTACTTACTGTTGCTAGGCCTGTACGGTGTTGCTAACTTAGCAACCTTCTTGCTAGATTTGATAACAGGATTGGCTCCCACTCAGTGGGGAAATGCTTCATGGTGGATGTACCAGTGAGGAACAGGGTTTTCTTTGTGACAGCACAAACCAAAGAAACCTACTTAGCTAACAGCTAATGCTATGTGCTTGTTGGTCTTGGAAGTATTTCTTGATTCCTTGCTGGGCATGCTATTGTTTGCATCTTACAGTAGAGCAGATAAAGACACTGTGTTATCCATTCCTTACATGTTTGTTCTTGTTGTTTGGGGTTTTGGAAAGGCTGAGAAAAAAAAAAAAGATACCAGTGTGCAAAGTTTTTAAATGCAGAGTGTTGCTCTCAGTACAAATCCATGCACACCACTTCAAAATCCAAAGCTTAACAGAACTGCTGCAACAAGTTACGGTTACTAATCTCCTTGTTATAGTGTTTCCCTGAAGTAACAGTAAGCCAGAGAAGGAAGTGAGCTGGGTTTATTCTGCCCCTCTTGGCTAACCCTTCAGAAAAGATAAGTGTGCTGGTTGCCTGTGGCATAGTGCTTACAGCTTGCCCTTAAGATGGATCACCTTATTGGCCACTATCTCTCTTCTAAAATGTTTAGTGGTGAAGGGCATGCTGGCCTTGTTGTTGAGCCGGCATGGCCAGTGTGTGAAAGTTATACTCAGCTCTACAATACATAGTAATGTCTTATTTGCCTTTTTTTTATGTAAATATCAAGTGCAGGAAATTAATGTTGTCTGAGTGGCACAAAATGGAGTGTTTGCAGCGACTTCATGGTGAAGGAATAATAGTAAGCAAAGGTCATATGTGGAAATAAACAGTATCCATGATGTCCCATTAACAACCTTTGAGGGCCATTGCTTTGACCTTACATGTAATCAAAGTCTATAAACAGAAGTGTTTATGAACTCCAGCTTCTGAATGCCAACATATTATCTGGTTTGTTTAGACGTTAATTTCAGACTAAGTGATGCTTTTACCTATTTAACCTCATAGACCTTTCACTGGGTTCATTATTAGGAATTCAAATCATGAACTTTACGCCGGTCTGTTGGACCAAATTGTAAAAACAAGTCATCATCTCAAAGATACCAATGATGCAAAATATGTTGCACAAAATCAGAGAGATGAAGCTGAAGATATGTAGATTTAAATAATGGTTTAGCTAAAAAAAAGAAAAAAGAAATGCCATCTTGGGTTTCAATTTTTCACTCACTAGCACTCACATTTGCATATATTTTGATATCAAAAGCAAGGACAGCTGTTCAAACCTTAAGAGAGGGAATATTGAGTACATGTGGGGTGTCACAGCGGTAGACTGTATACTGCAGATGAATATGTGATGATTGGATGGAGCACAGGACCTGTGATTAAGAATTACAGCCGGCTCATCTGGACCAGGTTTTTGGTCCTTGTGTCCTGATTTGATTGCAGATTTTAAATGAGACCACAGTTGTTGTTTTTTTAAAAAAAAAATCTTTAATATACTTGAACGTGACCCTCCAGCCAATTTTAGGATGAAAATGAAAGAAGTCTAAAACAGTTTCCTAAGAGAGTATCTGTTGTTTCGATTAACTCCACTGCAACCAATACTATTATGATGGAATAAATACTAAAATAGTATTAGATTGTGGTAATTTCATTAACAAGAGTCTGTAACGAAATTTGGGACAAAGTTTTAACATCACGGTGATGCTAAAGTTTTCCTTTAGCGTCACTGTGATGTTAAAACTTTGATAAGGGATCACCAAAGGTGATTAGGATTCATCATCCATGATCCATGAACGTTTGAGGGAATCTATCAGATAGATGTAGAGGTACCTCACTGAATAAGTTACATTTTTGACCTGCTGGGGTATTCAATGAAAAGTCAGGGGATCACTAAACTCAGTAAAAATTCAGCCGCTGGGAACCATACCACCGTGATGTCACCTGAAATATGCATCACATGAGCACAATAGAAAAAAAACTAATGAAGCTCTAATATGTGATTTTGACAAAGGGCCTGTTTAAAATGGAGCACTACAGAATTAGCAAACAGTCTGGGGCCTACTTTAGTTGTTATTGTGTTTCAGCACAAAGTAACAAACAAATATGCAATTTACAGTATGACCAATTGACAACCAATAAACCTGCAAGATTTGTTCGCTTTGCCAATCCAGCCTTGGGGACGCTGAAACTAAATATTGCCTTGAATATTCAAAACAATGCAAAAACAATTTTTGTTGGAAGTTAATCTCCAGATGGGATGGAGGAGTAAATTACAGATTAGTGTATTTCTTTCTTTTGTCCTTAAGGACTCAGGATCTGGCTTAAGACAAGACAAGACAAGACCTGAACATAAAAACAGCTCCGGGTCATGGTTTAGTTAGTAAAAATGTCAGTCTTGACTCCTTCCTGCATTATTCAGATCTCCTAGGGCACAACCTAGGCCAGAGCTGGCACTGTAAGCTGAAGTGAAAACAAACAGGGGCTCTGGGGTCTTGACTGAGAACTGCTGTTAGCTGTTATACCGAGGTGATAAACCTGACAAATGATTGTTGTTTATCGGATATAACCTAAATCAAATCCCTGTTTTCCATTACATATGCTGCTGGTCCACAGCAGATGATATCTAATGATGCTGTAATGACCCCTGACTCTTTCACTTGCACCAGGTCAAAATCCATTTTATCCAAGCTGTGTTGTCATTCAGTCAGCAGATTGCCATTAAATCTGCTGAACATCTTCAGAGTACAAAGAATTGTCTCTCGGTGAACAGATATGTGGCCCTAATGTCATTATTTCTTTGTGGAAAGGCAGTTAAAACTATTGATGTATTAACAAAGCTATCACACTTAAAGGCACATCATAAAACATAACATCCTACCAATAAATCTTACTGTGCCACTAAAGGTTAAGGTGTAATATCTCTATTCCTCCTGGTCTGAGTACACACTTCTTTGTATTTGACCTCAAAAAGTAAACAAGTAAACAACACACTCATGTAAGCTTACATAAAAATGCATTGTCATGAGCCAAGGTCAGTGCTGTGCCGGTAAACACCCAGAGCTCCTCAGCTATATCTGTAAATATACACTATTTACTTGCATTTTCACTGATATGTAAAATTAAAAAATAGGTTTTGGATATGAAAAACAACAAAAAGATTGTCTTACCAAACAATGCCACATCTTCAGGTTATTCTTTTAACTGGCAGATCTCGTCAAGCCACTACTGTTTATATACGATTGTTTCAAAGAGGAGAAATTGCTAATGATGAATCAACCTTGTAATTTATGAATTTTTAAAATGGATGTCTTCATCCTGAACGATTCCTGCGTGTGCAGCTCCCTAAAGGCAGTCAGAGGGCTTCAAAAGTGTTTTGGCCATCAAGGGAGTTTCAGATGGTTTCATCCTCGTCTTCCTGTTGCTCTTTTTTCTCGTTGTTGTTGTTGCATGGGGGACAGGGAGCATTCCACGGAGAGAGCAGCTTTGCAGTTTGAAGGGACACTGATTAATATTTAAAACAAACACAACATAAACAAATAATGTGAAGAAGAAATATGTTTCTATCTGAAATATGCAGACTTGTGAATGAGTTTAGAGGCTATAAAAGAAAGAAGGAGTTCAGAAGCCTTGTGAAAGGGCAGTATTTGTTGTTCCAGTAAGAAAAATAGCTCTTTAATCTGGCTATTTCCCGGTGCCTAAAAAATGATAGAGCCACCTTGGATCTGTGCCCAGTTAATGCAAGCACTCTACAGAGAAAATGCTGTTTTGTATTCTCACCTTGACAAAATTCTTGGACTGACAGGGTATTGCTTCACCTGAAAGATGCTGACTCTCATTTGAAAGTTGAGAAGAAACACCCCCACCCTCACAACCACCACCACCCCATCCCTACACCTGCTCAGCAGCGTGGTCCCTCTGCATCAGTGCGATATTGTTTGTGACCTGCGTGTCCTCCCTTTTTCCCCTCCTATTCACTTCCCTGCGCTGTGTGAAAGGCTTCACTTGCAGCGCTTGAGCAGGAAGGATGGGCTCTCGAGCGGTTATATTATGTTATCCGAGCCTCAGTCTCTCCCCAGGTCTCTGCTTAGTGCACAGAAAAGACCTGTTGTGTTGAGATACCGGCCCGTGTCATGCTGTGCTGTGGCACGGTGGTGATCTGCTCTAATGTTTACCTGCTGCATTCCAGTCAAGGTCAGGAGGGTTGTGATGGCTGCAGCCCAATTTTGAGGCATCAGTTTAGACCCGCGTGAGGCAAGGAGCTGTTGAATGTTTATTATACACACATACCAGCTTGTGTCTGTTATTTCACCCACCACCCCTTTGAACTACAGACTAAGATGGATGTGGGATTTAGTGGTGGTTCTAAGTGATTCTCCCGCAGGGTGACAGTCAATCAAGCTTGACAGGAAGTGTGTGTTGCTACAGAGATGATCCGTCCCCATGAGTCTTCTTGGCAGGAGTGTGTGCCATTGTTGGGCTTCATCACATAAGCCTGTGGAGCTCTGTTAGCAGAGGACGTCTGAGTTAAAAACAAGGTTAGACATGAACCTAAATCTACAACATATGTACAGGCATCTACTAACATACAACCTGTTGGATGCAAAAACATGAAGAAGAGGCTCAAATGTATTGAGTCCCTTTCGAGAGTGTCACCTATGTCGATAGACCCAGCCTAACCTTCGCTGTCATTGCTGTCTGACGTCCGTTGTGTTCTTGCTGCAAATACAGATTTTAATTGTTTATCAGGGTCATTATCATTCAGTCACAGTCTGTGACGCCAGCAGTAGATCCATAATAGGGTAGCAGTAGGGTAATCAATCACAGTGTGTCGGGCAGCAACACTTGACACATGACATCTAAAAATCCAGAACACGAAAGTCAAATACACACAGCTCTGTGGTGCTTTGAATATTTTCAAATTTACTTCCAAGAAGAAGCTTCAAGGAGAAATTTGCAGTGATCTCCAGATCACAGCGTTCTTTCACACATATGGCCAATCAGATTTGGACAGCAGGAGCGTTCAACTCATCCAGAGAGCAGCTTTTACACACTCACTCTCCAAAGAGGTCTCAAAGTTTAGCATAGATATCTCTACTGCATGTTTGCATGTGTGTACCACCATGAGCAAACAGGTTACCAAGCTTCAATAACAATCTAATTATGTCATTAATAGTCTTATGTCATCTCTTGTCTTTAGCAAACTGCGCTTCGATAGCAAAAAAAAAAAAAAATCAATTACTGCATAACAGTTTCAATCTGTGCTTTTAATATGAAAGAATCGCCTGTTTAGAAATCAGGCCACAGTTTAACCTGCACACGTTTAAGTCCTGCACACCCACACAGGTGTCTTCAATAATTCAGACTGATTAGACCTCTGCTCAGGTTCAAGTTGGGAGGAGCTGTAATTAGATTTACACGAGGGCACCAACATGCTAATGAGAACGAGAAAAGAGGAAATCCTTCTGCAATTTGAGCTCAGTGTTTTAGTTCAGCAGTCTGTATAGCTGTCAGCAAATGACTCACAGAGTGGAGCACAGCCATAGTGTGTATCATATGGTGTTATTTAATACTGTGCCCATACAGAATTGTGTGATTTTGTATCATCTTATTGTTGTCTGGAATCAAATTACATGTTAGTCTACTAAAACTGCATTACATAATGCTGTGTCACATTATCATTATCAGATTGTATGCCAACCCATACACGAGGGCCATAATATTAGAAACACCTCTCAATATAATGCAGTCCCATTTAACACTTAATACAAACTACAGCATCAATAGTAAGCATAATATTTAAATTAATACCTCTCTGACAGTGTCAACAAACAAAAACTGAAACATTATAATATATATATATATATTATGGCAGAGTTGTTGGATCACATTGGATTGAACAAGTGTACCCAATAAAATGGACGGTCAGTGTATACACTGTGAGAAAAAAATGTAAATTATCAACATTATCTGTAAATTAACAAGTAACACCATTAATAACAAATTGTTCTATTTCTCATTTTTGTACTGAAAGATGACTAAATTATTTAACAGTACTTTTTCCTGCTTGCTTAAATTACATACAAATTTGTGTAAAATGAAAAATATATATATATTTAAATTAAATGAGGCTCATTATATAAATGTTTATGGGCAGACTAACAATTAATACATTAAATTTAATGTTTTTCTTTGTACTTTATTAGTTTTACATGATATATTATATTGAAACGCAATGACCTAATTTACAGAAAATATTTCAGGTGGTACAGTTGGTCTCCTAGTACCTGGGAGGTTGCTGGTTTGATTCCCACCTTCACCAGTCCAGTTGAAGAACTACCAGTACTTTACTGGAGGCATCTGATTGCAACAATTCAGGAAAAATCTGTAAAATAATAAAATCGTAAAAAAAGAAAAAAGAAAAAGTAAAGTAAAATTAGATAAGATTACAGTAAAAAAAAAAAAGTCAAACTATAAAATAACTGAACTTTTCAGTCATGGTTTTGCAGGAAAACACATTTTACAGAGTACACAACGTGCTCATTTATATTAATGATCACATTAATATTCTTATCTCTCAGGAAAGTCAGTAAGTTTTTCTTTTACAGCTTTCTTTACATTTCCTTAAAAGTTAGTAAAACCCCAAAGTGAAATAGACAAAAATGTTGCTAAGGTATGTCTGCAGCCTTTGTTTGTGTATAACTGTAAGAAACAATGTGTGCGGTCAAAAAGCTCACAAGTAGAGCAGCATAATTTACTGACTGGATAGTCAGAGCTTTGTTCATTAATGCAACAGGCAGGCATAACCAAACAAGTCCAAGGGGGTCCTAAAGCAGCAGGCAAAAATCTAAAAGGCAGGCATCAAAACTAAGGCAGACATGCAGATGGGATACAAAACAGTGCTGCACTGCTTGAGCAAGAAGGCCAAACAGACAACACAGTGCTAAGGCTAAAGGGAAGGGAGGCAAGCTAATGAAGGGGAATTAAGAGCAGGTATGTGCATGGGCGTGGTGATCAGGTGAGGATGACAACAACTGATAGACAAGGAGAGCTTAGCAGGGTCGGAAACAATTCAATTCAGCTGAATTGTCACATATAATCATACAGGTACAATCATAGCGGTTTAAGATTTGATCACAAATACAATAAAATATATAAATTAGATGAACTATACCTGTTTTACGTAACACAGTGAAAATACACTTTACAAGGCTCTTCGCACATTAACATGTTTGAGAGATGTGCTGTGTGCTTCCATGACCTTGTGAAATGTTTTGTCTGGAACATTCAGGCTCATTGTAGGATCTCCATTGGCAAACCAGTCCCAGGTGAGCTTCCAGACAAACAGAAAATGACCCACCTCACCATAACTGGCTGTATCATCACCTGCAGGGAAACGAAGTGTTGGTCGACTGCACAGCATCTCCGGAAACTGACTCTGGGTGTGTTGGACATCGCCTCTCTGGGGAGACGTGCAGGAAGTCCAGTGTTACCAACTAGATCTAGTTGAGCTCATTTCTACACAGCAGTGCTGAGCTGGAACAAAGCTGCTAGAAAGGGACTGAACTCTGGGTTAAAGGATTGCTGTAACATGCAGTATACTAATCTTTACAGTATCCAAGAAATACCTGCGCTGTCAAATGTTGATTAATTCATTAAGCTAATGAAACAACAAGAAGACATTAATGTTTTTTCTCAAAATCCTTTTTCCAGCTGTGAGCATCACTGTCTAAATTGTCTGAATAGTGCACAAAAACAGCACACTCCAAACTGTTTTTAGTATGCAGAATTAGCATGTAGCGTGGATTAAGGACATAGCTTCAGACATAAGTCGATTGTAGCAGGAAAACCACGGGTGTAACTAATAACATTAACAATGTCTCCGCTCTGTTCACAGTAAACCACGACAGTGTGACAATGAGCTAGCATGAACAATACCAGGACCCTGAAAGTGAAGCAGATAAAGAGAAATCAATGCAGCACAGTGATGCAGTGGTTAGCACTGTCGCCTTGCAGCAAGAAGGTTCCTGGTTCAAAGAGTTTGCATGTTCTCCCTGTGTCTGCACAGGTTTTCTCCTGGTACTCCGGCTTCCTCTCACAGTCAACAGGTTAATCGGTGACTGTAAATTACCCGTAGTTGTGAATAAGAGCATGAATAGTTGTTTGTCTCTGTGTGTCAGCCCTGTGCTGCACTGGCGACCTGACAAGGGTGTACCTCACCTCTCACCCAATGCCAGCTCGGATAGGCTCCAGCCATCACTCATTTTATTATATACACATATGCTTTGCACACTGTGACATGTCAAAGTATATTTTGTGAAAGACACTAATAGAGAGAGTTAATGGTCTTAAAAGCGCTCCTCCACGCAGGTGGTTTCAATTACTTTGGCTAATTAGACATTGTGCCATGTATATGTAGTACGTGCTAAACAAACTATAGCTGTGTCCACACTGCATACTAAATGTAAGCAGGCTTTGAGTACGTGATGGTCCCAAATGACAAAATTATTCTGGAAAAACGTCAACATCCATATGCAGTTCTTTAGATGCATACCAATACTGCACAAATGAATTAAAGAAGCTGCAAAATATCTCAGTATACTGGGGATGGAGGTGAAACTGACATGTCATTTAATGTTTGGAAACCCAGTTTGGTTATTGGCTGTGGCATTTCAAGGTCATTTTTTCACTAGAAAACAGTAAAGTGCATTTATCTCTTGTATACCAACTACAAAAACAATATATATCTTCTAGTATTGGGACACAGTTAATATCTGAAAGATAGCTTGCCAACTTTGGGATGTTTTGGACAAGTTACAGATAAATGGAGTTAATAAAGAACTAAAGTAAAGTCTGGAGCACTGGAGCAAATCTTCATCAAAGCTTCTCCTCACTGCAACCTGTGAGGAACCTTAATCAGCCAAAATAATTTAAAACACCTGTAACTGAACCATGGTTAAACTTTAATTCCAATTTGCCTGTAATTGGGGAAAGTCATATTTTATATAATCAAACATCGTCTTGTGTTGGCATCAAGTTAAAGCAGTTCTGACTCAGCATGTTAAATCTCCTTGGCTGTCTGTTTTGAACAACTAAAAGAACCAAAGACAGCTGTAGGATATGTTCAGTTAAATGGCTTTTAATGTTCATCCTTAATGTTCATATTTGAATTATTGCCTTTAAATGATCATCCCAGAAATGGGTCATAAAATATTAAATTACATTCCACATTGCAAGAATCCCTCCGGCTATTAGCACCATGGTTTGCTTAGCTGTTTGGCCAGACATATTTAATTTCACCTCTTATCTTAGTCAGCAATCACATCCTCTTGATGCAGAGCTCAAAGACAAAAGAGCAAAACGTCTATTTGGAGGACACTGACTTAACAGTTTTACTCGTCTGTTGTAAAAGACATTATCAAGGAAAACAGGCTGCGAAAATTAATATACAGAAGTCTCTATATGAAAAAGATGAAAGAAATTTCTTGTTTTAATATCATCGATAACTCTCTTGTTTTTGTTTCAACCTGAAGAAAAACATCCAAAAAAGAGATTGTGGTCTTTGGGCTGTGTTAGCCGCATCTCTGAACCCTGTTCCTCTTTTATTTTCCCCCCGAATCTCTGACTGACTTTAACAGAAACACCTGTGCCTCCTTTGTCCTCAGGCATGTTTTTGATGGTTTCTCTCGAAATATGTCTGAGAAAGAGAAACTCTAAAAGCAAGAGAGAGAAAGCTCGGTTGTGGCTTTGGAGTAACAGATGACCTTTCAAATTTACTGTTTCTATTAATTTTCTTTAACTAGCCGTGTAATTGCGTATTTTGGGTTTCCTTTATCTCGCTTTTCTAAAGCCCCCCCCCCGTCTTTCTTAGAGAGATTTAATTAGAAAATGAAACATTGTTTAGATTCAAACACTGGAATCTGCACAAAGACATTATTGTGCATAACTGTACCGTTTGATTAACCTTTTCTTTCTGTTTTAGCTGAGCTCGTTCTCCTTCAAGTGCGGCTGTTTTCAATCTTTCCCCACCATCTTCTGTACTCTCTTGCCCTTCAAGCAATTCATGTTTCTATCTTGTTAACTCTGCTGTCATCTCTCTCTTCATCAGCGTTTTCTGTCCCCACTATCTGGCCCTCAACATCTTCTTTTCTCCAACAAGCTGCGCCCCTTCCCCTTTCTTTAGCTTTAGCCTCTTGACTTGACCAAGTTAACTGAGAAGCACAGAGACCTGAAGTCCAGAATGCCAACCCGATTCTTAAAAGAATACTTTGGATATTGCACATTTTGGAAATGCGTTTATTCGTTTTCTTGTCAAGAGTTGAGAAAAGATTGATCCCACTTTCAAGTCGGTACGCTAAATATGTGCCAGCCAGCGGGTGGTTAGCTTAGCATAAAGACTGTAAGTCACAGGAAACAGAGCTAACAGGTTGTTTCATGTTAGTTTAATAAGTGTAAAAACTGAAATCACCTTGCAAGATAGTCCAGCGCATAACTCAAAACTACAGATTGTGTTTCCATTAAGTTTTGATATGGATTAAGCAAATTATATATAATGTGTTTTATTTATGAGATTTATGGTTGCTGTTGGGGAGATTTTGCTGCTTTTGGACTGGCTTGGAAATGATAATCCAATTTTTTCTATCTAAAACGTTGCAAGACTAGAACAACAACTTTTACAAACTGCAGTTCCTCGAACAGCCACTTGAGGCTGGCTACAGAAGAAGTCAATCTCCATAAACTCCCATAGTGAAATGTCAAACTTCACAGCAGAAATTAACATGTCTACAGCCTGGTACAAAAAACTGTTCTGGTCTCTATAGCTAATTTACCGGTTCATGACAACTGTACTGAGACTGAATTTCTATATAACTCACCTGTTCAAATTATATTAAGGCTTTGGCTTTGATTGACAGGTGGGTACGTCACATGAGGCTTATTTCTCCAACAAGGCTTCATTCAGCCCTGTCAGCCACCACACTGTGAGCTTCACAACGGCTCTTCAGGGACATGTGGGTGACGTCAGAGAAACTACGTCAATGTTTTATGTGTCTTTGGTCGTCATGTGCATGACAGCTGAACAAAACACCTGCACTGTTTTGCACATTTTAAAAGTACAATCCCTCGTGGATATGGACTGTCAGGAGCTGATGCTTCAACAACAATTTAGAGCACAGATATGCAGTTCCCTTGTCAGTTCCTGCTCGGACAGAGCAGAAAACACTGCACACTAATTTATCTGTGTTCTTTGGCATCAGTCTGTATCTCCAAATATCTGCTGGCTAGCTTCACAGCAGGGACAGACTGAACACACTGCTCAGTCAACTCTCATGACTTCACTTCTTGTGAAGTCATGATCCCTTGACAAGAAACCCAGACCGAGAGCTCAATAAATGTAAATGACAAGCAGGACAGCTAGCCCCTGAAATAGACCTGGATTCACAGCAGCCCCGTTAACTGCAGCAGGTGTACATGTAATGTAAATATTCCATTCATGTTGCAGTTTAATGTAGACATTACACATTCAATTTAATCAAATTAATTTGATTTCATGACTCTATTTTTGACAGAGCCAAACTAGCTGATTCTATCTGTTTACAGTTTTTATGCTAAGCTAAGCTAATCACCTGCTTGCTCCATAACAAATGAGCATATTCCCCAAAATGTTTAAATATTCCTTTAAAGCTGTTTTATTGAATCAGAAGCAGCACTGTGCGAAGTGTTAAACGTATATAACTAGGAACCTTAAAGAGGGATATTTCAGTACTGTAGCACGGTAAAATGTCACACTGAGACGTCTATCACATTGAAATTATTTGTTTGACGTCAAATAATTTAACATCTTGGATAAAAACAAGACTTAAAGGGATGGGTGCAGACTGTTTTTAGGCGAGACAAGATCAGATGGAATAGAGCCAGAGGTGAAGGGACTATTTATGAGAGACAAGACACGGAGGCGAACCTAAATTTACGGCCTCTTTGAGCAGCTTTGTGGTGACAATGTCTCAGGGAAAGAAAGAAAGAGGAATTAATATGAGAGGGCATTTTGTGTGACAAATTATTTCTTTGATACAGGAACAAATGTGTTCATTTGAGCCTCTGGTTTACTGATATCACAGAGACAGCTTTGACAGCAGTGAGTGATCCTGAGTATCATCAATTTTCTTTGTTCAAAATTAAAGGGATATATCTCAGTCTTCTGTGGAACAGCAGGGAATGGATGTAGCATTAACAACCATGATGATGTTATCCTTTAAAAAGTGATAGTCAGAACAAACATTATATTTCCTGCACTATTAAGTCCCCATAATGCAGTCTTCCCTACATGAACCAGCCATTCAGCACGACTGACCCACAAAGTGCCATATTGACCTACATTCACAGATCCGCCATGTAAGCACTCAGTTGTGTATTTGGAGAATTAGGTCACAAAATACTTCTGTCTCGCCCAGGAAAGATCAGAGGATGATCCATCGGAGCAGAATAAGACGTTACATAATTATGACTCTGATCCCAGGGCAACAGAAGTAAAAAGCAATATCATATTGCTGCATTAAACATCTAAGCTGCCATTAAAACTGTAAGCAAGCCACTGAGGGCATTTGCAAAAACCATTAGATATACAAAAATGTGCAAAATGGAGAACGATTGATATGCGAAATATGATTACTTTCTACAAATCCTGACCTAGTAAAACATGAAAGTTTTCTATCAAGTCTGCTGCAGGCTATCAGGTTACAATATGAAGGATCATTTAAATATTTATTTGTCTGATAAGCAGTTGATTATGAAGATTTGGAAGGTAATGTTGCTTAATATTAAAAAAAAAAAAAAGGCTGATGAGAGGAGGTTAACACATCAATAATCTGCTTGGTTATTTCCCATGTGTGATGTCCTCCAAGTCTGAATCCTATTGGAGTGATTCGTGTATTCCATGTATCTAAGTCACCCTCTAATAGACACCCAATTTCATGGAAATTAAAAGGATTGCTTCCTTTTGAAATGTAAATTGGGTATGCAGATTTAGGATGAATCAAAATCTGCCTCCCTAGTTGACACAGAGTGAAATAAGCTTTTCATGACCCATTACGTCTGTGCCAGTTGTCGACTCCAGACTCATTAAGGATCGGACACAACTCCGGGACAATTTTTATCGGAGAGGAAGCAGCATTATAATCATTACTTTCCAAAACAAGTCATAGGCTTCAAAATGTTAGTCTTTGGTCACAGTTGACAGCTACTGTCTAAAAGAGAATAATTTTCACACATCTATGTGTTGAAGTTAACTATAAACTCAACATTTCCTCCTAATAGGTTCAGGGAGGGAGGAACTCTACAGTTAATCATCTCTTGGTAGCCCTGCACACAACCTCCTCCCCCCACGAAAGACTCCACATTGTCATAACTTGTCAAGCGTTCCTCATATCAACCAAATATTCTTAAGAACAACAAATAAAATCAACTTATTTGAGGCCATTCTTCTTTCTCGATAATGAGTTGAGTGTCTCACTTGCAGATGAACAATAAGCTATGAAATTTAGCAGGAAACTTCTCTTTACTCGTGCAGACCACTGACAGTATAAAGAATTTATGGCGTGTCCGTGACGTCTCAGGAGCCGTTTTGAAACTCAGAATTTCCGCCTCCTGGCTGATCTAAATGTCGGCAAAGACGTGGAACATCGGCAGACCTGAGGCGGGCTGAATGATGCCGGGGTGATCAAACGAGCCAGCTGTAACGGCACCTGCCTGTCACTCAAAATGGCTACAATGTTAATTTTGCATAACTTTAAAGTCTGTGTAAAGGCCATTCTGAGATTTCTTTCAAAATACATTAAATATGTTGGAAAATAGTTGCTGAAAACATGTGAAAAGACTTTGAATGATATATTACTGAAATGTGGAGTTAGAGGTTCAAACAGTTTTTTACCAGTTTTCAGTCCAGGATTTTTTGGGCGGTCCTAAAGGGTGGCTCGATGACACACTGAGGCCACCCTGAGCATACCCCTGCACCCCTAGCAGAGAGATAGAGATGAATTAATCTCGTTCAGAGTGTTTCAAAGTTAGTCATGTCATTTTCTGAACTCATCTGAGACATTTCAGTCACTTCAAAATGGCTGCTTGACTGCTCCCACGAGTGGGCGTGGCATCAGCACATTCAACGGACATGCTCCCCACAGTCCTGGAGCTGAGAATACTGCTATACATTTTTACCTGATTTTGACACCTGATTTCATAAACTTGTTGATATTTTTAATCATTCAAATTTGGCTGGGTGGTTAAGAACACTTTCTTCTTTGGTCTGACAAACTCAGAACACATTTATTCTTATTTACACAGACTTTAAGCGTCAATATAATTTGAGCTGGTGATTTAGAAAAAAGTTCTTAGTACAGTACAGTACAGTTGTCATGAATTGGGAAATTAGCTATTTTTAGCTAGGTGTTTTCCTGTACCAGGCTGTAAACATCATTCTGTAGCCAGCCTCAAGTGGACATTTGAGGAACTACAGTTTTTGGCACTTCTGCATTGGCTTCACTTCACAGCCACAGAGGTTGCCGCTTGGTGCAGACAAACTTTAATCAGAGATCATTTGATTATATGATGTCATAGCAAAGACAAAATCATTATCATTTTTATGCTCTGGTTCAAGATTGTACCTGTTGATGTAAACAGAGGAGTTCTTCATAGATGTTTTACAAACACAAGGTGATTGTCAATTGGCTTTTATTCCTCTGTGCAGGTAAACAATAACTCTTATTCAGTTACTGAAATCGTTGTCTTGTTTAGACATATTTAAAAGGTCATTCATAATGAATACCCTGTTATTAATTTCATTGGGTGTATTGTACGTCAGGCAATAGTAACAGTGATTACCGTCTGTGTGACACTTGATATTCCACTCATGCCTGCCTCCTTCCTTCCAGTGAGTGGACGGTCAGCTCACAGCAAAGTGATTTCCAAACTAGACAATTCAATGTGCTCGTCTGCATTAATCTATCAGCGGAGAGATCTTTAAAAGATCCTCATGTCTGTTTCAGTTTGACGGGAGCAGTGAAGCTCTGTAACTATATCATATGATGTTTTGTTTTTTTTAATTAACAAACACCAGATCCATGCATTAATCACATTTGCATTGTGGGATGCTTTGGGAAAAAAGCGAATAGCATGATTTTAACGAGAGAAACGTTCAAGACTGAACACCAGCTGTACTGACCTTGGCCTTTGGTTCAGGGGGTCCTAGAGGTCTGGAAGTGACCCAGCGGCTCTCTCTATGGATTCACATGCCATAGCAATAAATTAATCACCCTTCCTCTTTATGTCAAAACACGAGTTGGGGATGTCAAAATATCTCTGTGTAGCACTCGGGGTATTCTGAAAATGGGTCAGGTAAAATCGCTCTCTTTACTAATGAAGTCCCTGTGCACTGAGCCTCACACCTGCACAGTTTCAATTACCAGTGAAACAGGACGGGAAATCCCGACAGCGCTGGTTCAGCCAGTAGACACACCGGCAAAGCAGATGCAGCAGGGTAACACTGTTACATTGCTAACAGGAGTGAAATGTATCAGATTTGAATGAGCTGAGTGGTCAGGCTGAACACTTATTTATATGAAGATTACTTTAGGAAGTTTATATTCAATTTATTGCAGGACAATTTATGGATTTATGCATAGTTTTCTGTGTTCATTTCCAAGCCAAGTGTATTTACTTATTTGCGTATAAATATTTTTTGCTGCTGATGCATACATTTGGAGCGGACATGCACTCCTCTGCTGTATTGATTTAACTACTAAATAAATAATATTTTTTCTGCGATATGTTTCTCTGTCTTCGTGCTATTGGACTTTTTCACTTTTGTTCATTTAATCTCGTGCTCTTGGGAGAAAAGATCAAAGCAGTTTTTGCAGAGGCACATGTGTGTTGACGTCACTGGGTAATGTCTCGCACAGAGGAGCAGTATTGAGCATTTGAATCATTTGAAACAGAGAGTTGCATGTGTATTGAACAATATTCAGAAATCCATCTTTATCCACAAAGCTCATGTTAAATTATTGAATTATTTGTGTGGCTTATGTACAGTATAGCTTCAGGTTTTTCTGCAGCTTTCTCTGACATGCAGCTTGTTCAATATTATTAAGTTCAGTGTTTGTTCAGCTCCTCCCAGACCTTTCATCAGCTTATTGTGTCTGCTCTCCTGTGGGGCTGTTATCTCTGGAACATGCCTCCGGTCGAGGACTGTTTCTGATAGGACACCGGCCATCAGTACCCACATGGATTGGGGGGTTGGGGGTTGGAGGGGGAATCAGATCCTCTGCCAGAACTCATGGTCAGCGAAGATTATCTGGTTGTGTTTGAGCTTTACAGACTCAGTCTTATAGCTCTCTGGATTGACTCACACACTGATCCATCCTCTCAAAAGAAGCCGAATCATGTTTGATTGATGCTGAGATTTATTTCTTAGAAGCAGGTTCACAGTGTGGTGGAGAGATAATAATCCTTAACTTTCTTTCTTACAATAAATACAAGCGACAAATCTGCAGCCGACACTGTCACTCCAGTGGAAGATTTATTAAAACTGGACTTTTGTTACTCTTTTTCAATGCATATCTGTTAATGTTTTGGACATTAACGTAAAGCCAATCTCTCTGGACTGGGCTTGTTGCTGCAAGGTCTAAGGTTGAAACATCAATCATATACCAGGAGCTATTAGGATTGCATGATCATTAAAGATGCATTAAGTAAGAAGTTGTTATGAGAGGATTCTTGTAGAACAACATTTAATTCAGCAGGTGATAGTAACAGTGTTTTTTATTTCAAAGGGAACTGTCTGAAGAAAGAGATTATGCTGGTGTCCTGGCAGCTCACTAGGCTGAAGTACAAAACCATGCAACCGTAACGTTGGTTTGTTTCTGGCCCAGGTTTAAATCCTCTTCTGTCACAGTGTTTCCTGTCTGTGTCGACTTCAAGTTCAGAAAAACTGGCAAAATGAAAAAATAAAATAAAATTTCAGCCTGTGCAAAAAAGTAAAATGTGGTAGTGAGATTAAAATGCTATGTTTTAATCCAAAATGTTCTTGGTGTATAACATTCATTCTCTGTCTTTGTAAAACAACTAAAGTTGTCTTTATACCATCCAGCTTCTTGCCAGGCTGTGCTGGTGCTGTTTTTGTTCTAATCATGGCAGATCTCATTGAATTAAGTGCCAATTTCAGGCCATGAGAATGTTATGTGGGTGAGAAACCTCTCCTAATCCAAGCATGCAATTCTATGAATAACAATGGTGAAACTCCAGTCTGGATAAGTCATTACATCTGTCTCTCTGTCTCTAATTTACTCTTTATTTTCCTTTTTGGCGTTCATGCCTTTTCCTCTAACAGCCGACCATCTGCTCCTTTACATCCACCTCCCTTATTTACATATTTATCATATCTATATCTGTAAATCCCTAAACTGTTCGCTCAGTCACACAACCTGTCCGCCTTCCAGGAATGTAAACAGTGTGTGGTTTTTATTATGCAACCTGCAGGTGATTGCATCCTCCCCATACTGCCCTGCCAATTAAGACGAGGCGATGTTCAGTGGAAGTAGGAAGATTTATGTGCAGACAGCAGCTGTCTGATTTAGATATATCAGGGCTATTAAAACACTTCTCATGAATAGCCTTCAATAGCTTTCAACACAATTGCCGTGTTAATTTACTCTATGCACGTGCACTCAGACGTCACATGGAGGGATCAGGGTTAGGAGCCCCTGCTCTTGTAATCTTGTAGATTGTGTGTTGCAATCATGAAGATTGCACATTTACGGTGTGATTCCTTTTTTGTATTTTTTGAATCAGGGCACCCAGATACTGCTACTCGAGGTCACTTTTTTCATTTCTGAAAGTGATATGAAACAAAGACACTGAAGGTTCAAGAGAGGCTCCATCTCCAAAAAAACAAATTGTCTTTTTAAAAGCAGAGTCCGTGTGCTGCAGCTCATTTTCAGCCTTCAGATAACCATCTTCCCCCCAAAATCAAGAGCTGTAGACTCATGAATGATAAGATCATTGATGATGAAGTAATCTGAAATGAAATAATGAAATGCTGTTATCTACATATGAAATTGGCAGAAAATACATGCATGAATTCATTATTTAAAAATAACATTTCAAAGATATTTTTTTTTGGCCTTTTTGAGCTTTATTTGACAGAGACAGCTTGAAGAGTGACAGGAATGTGGGGAGAGAGAGAGAGATGGGGAATGACATGCGGGAAAGAGCCACAGGTTGGATTTGAACCCTAGGCTGCCGCGGCAAGGACTGAGCCTTTGTACATGTGGCGGACGCTCTACCAACTGAGCTAAACGACACCCCTTAAAAATAACATTTAACTGATTTTTATTCATTTTGAGAGTTTAAAACCACCTGAACATTTTTTCAAAATAGAAAGATTCATGAACATTTGTTCAACCACTTCAATGCGTTCTTTAATTAGTTGTGACTAACAGTAAGGCGTCATCAGAGGATTACAAAAACAACTTTAAAATGAAGAAAGTTTCATTGGACGAGCAAAAAACCAGCCAGTATTTCTCCACCACAACATTTCTGTTCTCTGCCATCAGTGTGGTTTCCCTCCAAACAAGCTATGGGGGTCACTGCCTCTCATCTCAGTCCATCTGTCATGTTTACAGGTTGATTTGCTGCCACCACAGCCTATTTACACACTTGATTATTATGGAATACATCACTCTGGCTGATTTACATGGAGATATAAAACTGGGTCGCACCCATCGCTGCAAAAATGACTAAAACACTAACACTGAGATATTTAAGACGTTTCTAACATGTGGCACCTTTTTGTCATTGTGGTTGACATAGTTGAAATCACTGTGGACTAAATTCAGATTATTGTTTCTGTTAGTCTCCATGTTTACGTGGTCGTCTCTAGTCACATTTGCAAATGGATTTCAACAGCTACTTTCTACATAAATCACACTTTTCAGTGATTATTTGGTGAATGTATGCTGTGCAGCCACATAGAAGTTTTGTGCCAGAATCAGACTTTGATTTATTACATTCTGCTGCATGGGATCCGATAAAGTTTCTATTTTCTATTGCTTGTAGAAAAATGCTATGCTGTTATGGGGCTCAAGATTTAAAAGCAAAACCAGTCTGAGCAGCAGCAGCAGCAACTCATGTCACTTTGACTTGATTTGTTTGTGCTTCTATCAGACAGCACAGTATTAAACAAAAAGACGATGAACGTTAGAAATAGATTCAAGACATAAAAATGTGTTTCACCGTACCTTTCTCTGTTTACAACATGAACACATTAGACATAATTAAGAAGCAAAGGTATGACATGCAGGCTTTTATTCAAACAAATGTTTTACTATTTAAACATATTACGTTATGTTAATGTATTCTGTTCCCAGGCCTTAATCCTTTTCTTTTCACAAATTGGGGGAAAACAGAACTTGACCTTGTTCTTGGCATCAGCTGTTGATCATTTCTCTAATTAACCAACAGGAAGGAGGTTAACAGGGAGGAAATGTGTGCATTAGTTGAATGAAACATTTAGCTTTCCTCACTGGGTTTCTATGTAAATCCACCAGATCCCTTTGTGAATGTGATTCTTATTGATACAGACTGCAAAGATGTTTCAAAATTAACTAGATTCTACATTTAAATGCAAATGAATTGGCGAAATCCATTGTTGATGCAGTACAGCACAGGTGCTCATTATATCCTTGTAACTGATTTCATAACACTTCCATCCTAAAACTAAATAAGTTTGGCCAACAAAGCATTTCTAATTCTGATGACGAAGACGTTTGTTATGTTTTCTGCCTCAGTCATGCTTCTGCAGGTCTGTCTCTATCTGAAAGAATTCCTCACCTTGAGAAAAATTATTCATGACTCGCATTAATTATGCCACAAAGAGACCTATCTTATTCAGCAGGGGGTGTTAATCCAGATTGAAACCTGACGTATAAAACAACCTGCTGTGACTCAGCCACAGAGGTTTTCCTCCAGCTGCACACTTGAAGGGCCACGCTCTCAGCTTTTTTCTTGGAAAGCTAAAAAGGGGGAAAAAAAGAACGACACAGTTTGGAGAGCATGGCTGTCACTGCGGAGGAAATCCTTCGCTGTCACCCGTTTGGCTTGGCAGTAAACACAGCAGGACAACATGTCTACTCAATAACCCACCGCCCGTGATTTCCCTTTATTTACTCCTCTTTGAAGTGATGGAGTATCAAAGAGATCAAGCTGTCGCCTACAGATAAAACACATTAGCTTGTGGGATGCACCATAAAGTTGTATGATCTTCTGCAGCTGAATATCATATAAATTGTTTTAACACAGCTTGTCAGCCCATCACGAAATACTATAAACTTTTTTTATGTGAGGCCTCTAATAATAGATGATAAAGCATTTTCAGTTTAGTTTATAGGGTGTTGTCAGTTTGTTTCTTCTTTTGTTTTGCTCTTGGTTTGTCAGTATAGACAAGCAGTTGGTCGTACACATAGACAGTATAATAACATGTGTTCTTTCTAATGGCCAGCAGCAGGCAACTCCACTGGTTGCAAAAAGACGTCCAAATGTATGTAAGATTATGAGAAATTGACCCTACTTCTCACTGAATTTATTACTTCAGTGAACATTTTCTAGATTTCTTTCTAAAGTCTTCTTCCATAGAGTACAATGTTCATTTTGTAAAATGATCCTATTTATAGTAAAATAGACAGTAAACAAGTACCTTGATATCACCTATTGGTTTGTGGACTGTTTTAAGCCTTGCATTATAGACATTGCAATCTTGGATTTCTGGAGCCAGAATTGATCATATTTGGACAAGCCCGTAGAGCTGGTGGCTGCTCTTTGTTTGCGATTGAGTTTTGACTCCATTTTGAATCTTGCTTCACAGTTTGATCTGGGCTTTCTGAGTCCTGTGTATTTCGCTGGACTGGCTCACTGAGAATGGCTTGTCAATCACAAAATAGCTACACCCAAAGCACACCTTGCATTTTGGCTATTTTACTCTAAATGGGACAATAATTTACAAAATGAACATCATGCTGCATGAAAGACTTGAAACTAGTAATTGAGACCAATAAACTCACGAGGAAAATGTTAATACTGGTAATAAATCAAGTGAGATATAGAGTCAGACTTTTGTGTTGCAGTCAAGTGTTGCTGCCCCTGCTGGCCATTAGAAAGAATGCAGTTTTAAGATGCTTCAGCGAAGGATTCACTTTTCAGATCTGGAAATTCTGTCTATTAATTACACTGTCAATGACGATAAAGCAGGGTATGCTTCAGGGTTCCCAGTCAGATCCAATCAGGATAGAGGCATAGCGATGCATTCTCCCCAGCTCCACACTTTTGTCCAAATGTGGTCAGATCTGGCTCCAAAAAAACAAAACAAGATGACGGTCATAATGCCAAACTCGAGACTTCAAAACTGTAGTCCACAAACCAATGGGTGAGATTATATTTGCTCCGTCCACTATTTATTAAACAGACTATGGTCCTACACACAGTATCACTATGGTCCACCAACACATGTGGTCAGCACTTATTTACCTGACTGGACCTCTTCACAGAATCATGTTTCTGCCTAAAATTATAATTACTTATTCACCATTTTAATAAATTGAATTTTATATAGAGGACTAAGATCTAGAGATCAAATCTTATCTGACAGCCATCTTTTTTCCCTTTGTCATGTAATGAATCCAAATAAATCTTGGTTAGTCACTCTAGATTATGCAATATGTATCACTGCAATGAAGGATGAATCTGTTACATATAGGGTATAATAATTCTCATAAACATTTGGACAGCACAGTAAAATGGTGATCACGCTATCTAGTGGACTACTTAATAACTAGCATTTGATTTTAGTGCTTGTGTGTGTGTGTTTGTCTCTGTGCGTGTGTGTGTTAGCTAGCATTTCTTCTGAAATGCAACATTAGCTAATATATTTTGGACTCATAGATGGAAAATTGAAAAAGAGGAACATGAAAATGTTGCAAAACTGCCAGTGTTAAAGAAATTACATCATCAGACCTTCCTGTTGGTGGGAAAGGACAGCAAAAAGGAAGTTTCCTCAAGTGTTTACATCCCTAAAAAGTAAAAAAAAAAAGTGCAAATTTCAACTTTACTAGAAAGTCTAATAGTGCTGATTTGAACACCACATTATCACATGCTATTCAAAAACGTTAACTGCTTCCAGTCCATCTTGTGTAATGGGGAGGTGGATTAAGAGTATGTACTTTTTTGTGTCTTGTCCATACAGCCATACCTGCCTTAAATCAGTCTGAAATGTGGCACAGACTTGATAATTGCACAATGGAGGTATTTGGCTAATGGTTTGTTTTACCATCAAACTCATCATCATGGAGAGACATCTTAGTAAACTCTTGTAACTAAATAACACCCCCACAGTCTGCCTCATATTGGACATCCTGACAGGAGGAAGGCAGTTATCGCGGCTTCCTGGGTTCCAGCAAACTCTTCAAATTGGATGAGAGCATCTGCTGCTTCATTAAGAAGTCCAGCCAGAGGATGTTAGTTCTCTGAAAATAAAGAAGCAACAGACTTAAATGAACCCTGTGGAGTTTTCTTTGTAAACAAAAACAGTTTGGTTTATATTCAGCGTTTCTCAACATAACACATTGTATGTATCCTTAAGGCCTAACAAACATATTTATTGCATTTTAAAGCCTCATAAAACTTTTGCCAAATAATTTAAACCAAAAACATTATTCTATTATTCTGTTTAATTGGTGCACTGCTACCTTTTTTACAACACATCAGCTCCACCCATTATTAAATGACCCTCATGCTCGTGGTGTTCATGTGCTGCTAAAACAAACATGCAGATAAAATTAGGCTCATGAATTATTGCTCTACAGCACCGCTAGTGGTCAAAAGCTTTAACAAACCAGCCTGGTGCAATTTCTCAAAATCACAATCATAAGTATTGTCACATCTTGGATCACAGTCTGGTTCACCTTCTATAATTTCCAAGGACAAACTCGCATAGCATGTTGTTTGCTCTCTTACGCTGGTGATTGTCTGTCAGCTGACTTCCTACAGGAACTTCTTGACACGAGGACAAAAGGGAGGGCAGGAAGGATCACTCCTGACTCTGTAAGGACTAACCATCTGTTCAAAAACTCTGACTTCCTTTGAGACAGTGCTGATTCATCAAGATTAAAATCAAGAGGTGGTGCCTGACCCAATCGGCCATTGTGAAGGTCTCCTTAAGATTTGGATTATCTTGTGGGATTTCTTCTTCTTCTTCTTCTTCTTCTTCTTCTTCTTCTTCTTCTTCTTCTTCTTCTTCTTCTTCTTTTAAAGGTGGAAAACAAAAGCTCAGCCACAGTCTTCGTCAAAGCTAGAATCTGTGAACCAAAATGAATTTGCAATTCAATGAAGATCACGTTGATCAACTGCAGACCAGAAAATGTTGACATGCCCATAGGATTATCAAACGTATTGCCTCAATATCGCCACCAATGATTGAACAGCAAATACTGAGGGATGTGTGGAGAAAACAGCTTTATTACTCCAGAGGCAACCGACCCGGAGAACTGTAAAATTGGTCACAGAAATGGTATTGATCTGGCTTTTCAAAGCGCTGTTGTGACTAGACTCGTAATACCTTTTGTAAATGCTCCCTTTCTCCTCAGTCTGTCCCCCAGTCGGCCAGCTACATGTGATATTATCATACAAAGTGTGAGACAGAAGCCATGGAGATTGAATTTCATTAGTACAGTGTCATTTGCAAAATTAAAAGTCGACCTGTGTATGATTTCAAAATTCATTTTTGGGACATTTATTCATAGAAACCTGGAGGAAATAACCCCACAGAGTACAGGTTGTCAGTGAAGGAGATCCCACTACAAAGATTAAAACTTTCCATAATTGATCCTGAGTCATGCAATGGTAAATATACATGGGACTACCCATTGTCAGTGCAGGGTGACCTTGTCGGCAACAGGAATGGTCCTTACACAGATCCCTACCTGGGCTGCAGTGTAATGGAATGGGCGATGAAGAGGATGAGCCAGTGCAACCAGCTTGAGCAGACAATGACTGATTGTCTGGGGAATGCTACCTAACATAATGCATTACCGCAACATAATTGACTTTAGTGCAAGACAAGATCCCCAAGGGCTAATGGTTTAACGTCAAGGTCACAGTTTTGGGTAGAGCGTGACGCAAGGATGAGAAGGCTCGTGTCAAGATGGACAAAGGAGTAAAATACACAAAAAGATCCATTACATTTGACCTTGCTTACAGCGGTGTGCATTTACAAGTACGACGCTCTGCATCTCAAAACAACTATGGATCCCATTTAAGTGAATCCAAGGCAATTCAAAAGCCTCTCCTGGATAGTAGTATTGTATTCCCAGGAGTTCAATCAATCTTTACAGGACTGCTGAGAGATTTTGCTAGGGAAACAGTGTGTGAAATGCAGAGCACATACATTCATCTTCCTGCCATACGATTATTCCATCAGGAAATGTGATGGTGGAAGCCGCTTCTGTCATTTAACGAGATTCACTCACTGAGTCTGGCTTCAGTCTCTGGCCCAATGACAGCATATTTAGTGTCATCACCCATCAAGCATCTGTCAGTCTGCTGTGCCTCTTACCCTGATTGATGGTCACCCCCTGGTGTATAGTGAACAGCAAGCCATCCGACCACCGTGTCACTATCTGTGGTTAATGACCTGCTCGAAGCTTTCCACGAGTGAACAGAGAGCAAAAGTTAGCTGCATGTCTGCGTCAACAATGACAACTAATGCACTTTGAACACACATGCATACACATAGTACAAGCAAACAAATGGGTAAACAACTTAATAAGATTATTGCAAGGCACGGCTACTGATGGTATTTATCTACATATGCATAGATTATTTCTATTATCCATGACATATGCCTGCAAAAGGGAATGATTATTTAGACTTTATAGCTTGAGTGAAACTTTTTCTAGCAGCGAGATGTGATTGGACTGTGGTACGATAAATCTCGCAGGGTTATTCATGTATTTATGTTAAATGAAAGCCACAGAGCTTTGTATGCGTATTCAGAGTATGTGATGAATGTGCACTTAATGCTGAGGGTTATTAACTGCTGTTAATGTTTCATTGCGAGATGATGTAGTGGTTTATGAAGATGGACTCCAAATGCAGCCACTCAAAGTGTAATAACTTGTCCTGGTTTTAAAATATTCATTGATTAAACAATCTGCGTAATGATTTGTTCTTGGTCGGGATGAAGACATTATGTTTCAACAGCAGAGGAGTGAGTTTTCACTCAAATGTAGTGTTTCAGATTGTTGCACTATAAAAGTGGAAAGTTTTTACCAGAGAGTGGCACAGAAAAACAAAACTGTCGTCTATCATCTGTAAAATAGGCTAAAATCTCTAATCCCCATTGGGTAAGCCCTATATCTGTCCCAGGGATGCAGAGAAGAAACCGTTTTATTGAGGGTGTACGGCAGCCAGTGATTTTCACTCACATCAAATGGGAAATAAGTAATTATTCATGATGTGGAGACAATATCCAAGCAGTGTGAAATGAGCTGAACAGCTTGATGACCAGTTTTTATTTAAAGCTGAATAGATATTTGAATGTACGTGACTGGGGGAAAAGGGTAAAACACGAATAAAAGAAATGATAAAACAGCAGGACAGAGCTTTTCTTTAGTAGTATTCTCTCCAGATCTTTCCCAAGAGGCTTGTCTTCCACCAGGACCTTGCTTTTAAACATGAAGATACACTTAGAGCAGTTTTCCACCTGTCAGGATGTTTTTGTGTCTCGAAGATGGAAGCAGCACCCATGTTTTCCTGATTGTGGGATTAAATGGATGAGGTAAGGGTAGCAGGCTAGAGATAGCACTGACACTCCTGTCCTCTAGACAACATGATGCCGCTGTGCTGTTCTTGTGCTTTTGCTGTGCTTGTCGTTGTTGTTGAGTCGGGTCTGGTGACTTTTTTATTTCCATTTGAAACCAAACTGAACCAATGAAACTAGTGGATTGATCTATCTTTCTGGTGAACTAACTGGTGAACAAGTTAAAAAAAAATAAGGATTTCATACCATCAGAATCAGACCATGGCATTTTATATGTTGAAAAGTATAAACCAAACACTGTGCATATATAATATAATTAAAATATCATATTCTTAAAGAAGCTATTATCAATATCTTCATGTTATCAATGGATCAAATGACTACGTTTAATATGGAAGGGGTTCCTTGCAGTGACAAACCCACAGATATCACTCAACTCTGCGGTTCCCCTCAGCCCTTCGGTGTCTTTTAGCTCATTGTTTTGGTTTTATGACCCACAACAACATAGCACATTTTTTTGACAAAAAAAGGAACAAACAGCTGATTGACTAAAGAGCCAGATATTTCCCTCAGGAGTTAGAGACCAAAACAGAGCTAAAAGAGATGACTCCAAATGAATGATACTGCTGCTCCATAACTGCTGAATGTGTAAATAACTGTTAAAAGGTAATGTGTTATATTTATAGCTTGTTTCTGCTGCTTTGTTTGTTGTAGATGACATTTGCTTTATAGCCTATAATATTGGATATTTGCTTCTGCTGTAGATTAACTACCATTGTTGATGATAGTTGTCTAGATTTTCAACGAGTACAACATTTTATGATATCTTTGTGAAGCTCTGCTATCAATTTCTTCATCAATCATCTCTAAACCACCACAAACAAGTTTGTTCAGACTTTTTGTTGTTTGTCAGGGGATTCCTAGTTTTAGTCGACTCTTTTGCAGAGCTGTTGGAAAGCTTGTTTCCTGTCACCTCTTATATGACCGTCACCCAGTCATAACTTGGGAGTTAGTGGTCACCCCAGGAATGGCCAATCAGATTCAGTCCCCAGATATACCCCCCAGGCAGATATTCAGAAGGCTACAGCAATTGATGTCCTCATTATATTTTAATACATCACTTGAATATGTGATGATGTAAAAATTCAATAAGCACTTTTTGGTGCTCTCCTGGCCCTCATTTCGACCTCGCAGAGTGTGAGAAGAAATGAATTAAATTTCTATTGGTCCTGAAGATTCATGATGAATATTTCATCAGGATGTCAGTGAATTCTCACTATTGCTGTTAATGACAAAGCGTGCCATCTGCCACAGCAACAGGTAATTTAAGGAATCCATCATAATCTGTTGTCACAGACGTGAACAGAGAATGATACAGTGACACTGCAAACAGGCTGCAGACAATGCCCAAATGTCTTGTTGTCTGCTCTCGAAAAACAAGAAATATGTTTACTTCCTGAGCTCAGTATGTTGGCCTGATGTCTTCCAGCACTACTGGGTGAAATAAGTATTAAAAGCAACGACTAATACATTCAGGAACTGCATGTTTTAAATGGAGAGATTTTACAGCGTGATGACACCATAACCCTCCTCAAACGGACCGGTGCATTAGACCCTTGGTCCACGTAAAAACTGAAGTGTTATACAGTGAAGTCTGACAGGACCAAGGACAAATTAGTGTCAGGGACATTGAGTAAGCCAGAGCAGGTGCTCACTGTGAATGTGAATTGCGATAATGCATTTCATCATCAAATATTCATGAATCACTGTACATTACAGCCCATGTTGTACGCCGATGTCTAATTGCCAATTACACCTGCAGCTCACAGAGCACGATGGTGAAAATGATAGCGAGTTCAACAACATAACAGAAAATGCTGAAATTCACATGTCAAGTCATTTATCGACATATTTCTCATCTGGAACCATAAAAATGGAAAACATCTTAATTAACATGTTTTAAAGGACAGTTGAAGGATTTCTTTCCTAAGACGATAAATGGAAGAAGGTGAGCTCAAGAAGAATTTAATAGAGCGCACCACATCCATCAATACATCCATCTGTAAGTGAAGATTAAGAGAATTGTAATCTATAGTGACGTCGTAACCCTATACTCTCTGAGTACTCCTCTGCCAGAGGATGCTTACATTATTATAATTTTCAGTTGATTATTATCATATATTGAATTTAGAAATATGTATTGCGGACAAATATTCAGTGAGGCATCTCTCCTGAGAGTTGAGCACAAGTTTCCTGCATAACCAGAGTTGGAAAACATGCCATTTATATACAGTAACCATTAGACCGTGTATGAGAAGAAGATAAAACATGTATCTTCAAGGTGTCAAATATTCATCAGGTAGAAAAACTTTGTGACACTTTTCTTAATACATGGTTTTCTTTGGATGCTGGCCATATACTAAAATATACAATTTGCAGGATTCAATACCAAAGATTCTCCTCAATCTTTCATTACTTTCATACAGTTACCACTGTTTGTTCTGTTGACCTTGTATGACGTCCACATGTGTCCCCCGTCCTGGAAGAGGAATCCCTCCTCTCTTGTTCTTCCTCATGTTTCTCCTTTAACTTTTTTCCCCTATTCATATTTGTGATTTTGGGCTATTTAAATAAAGTTAACTTGACTTAAAAGTCCACTGACAGGTAGCACAGTCACAAATGTCCTGCAGTGATAAGCCAAAGCGCTTTTCATATCAACTTCTAACAACCCCAGATAAAAAAGTAAAAGACCTATAGGTGTGTGACACTCTGTTAGGATTCTGATCACATAAAAGCTGTCTGTGGTGCGACCTCATAGTTTCTGAAACCAAAGGTTTTTGAGTCAATTACAAAGGCAATCAATAATCCCGAATGAATCTTTGATGGTAAGCTGTTTTGATGTAGGTGCCATTGATGAGATTTCTGGAACTTCTTTCTGCACTGTTAGTTTTATAGATTACATTTGCCATGCAGGGAAAAAATCTGTTCCAGTTTGTTTATTTTAAAAATGACCTGTGTTCCCTAAAGTATAAATATGAATCTCATTACAAGTAGGTAGTTAGACGTCTCTTCGACGCTTACAATAAGTAGACAAAATAATGGAAACAAGCAACTAGAATATCAACTAACTGTGCCTGAAAAGTATCGGAGCTTGATTGTGTTGCCTGTTGTATGTTTTGCAACCATGCATGGGACAAGAGACCAACACATATAACACCAAAGAGATGTCTTAGCATGTGATTGTGGATCCTCCATCATGTTTGACAGCAGGGGCCAGTCTAAAAAAAATACATAAACCAAACTAACAGCCAGACTTCAGATAGACGTCTAAATTCATCCGATGTTGTTGGACTAATTTGCCATGAGTTTTGAATAAATTACAGCTTTTTTCAAGCTGACGAACATGATGAAGATGAAGAAATATTTCTTTCAGTGTGTAAGAAGAGTGTAACACTACAAAAAAAACTCCAATAGCATAAAATCTCAGTGCAGTGCAGACATGTAGCAGAGCTGAGAGGCTGTTATTTCTTAACCTGGCAGGTCTCGGTAGCCTACTTCTGCTAACTTGTCAGTCAGGCTCATTTCCTTGGACAAATGGAAACAACTGACAATGTCTTCACGGCTGTATATTTCCAGCAGGTTTCTGTGGTCTCTTTTTCTCTTCTCATACCTCGCTCCTGAACAGTCAGAAATATATGAATATTATGAATCATGTTTTGCTCTTTTTTTTTTATTTGGTGCGGATGCTCTCATAACTTAGCCATAGACTAATAAATAACACTACTAACCAGTCTGAAATATCTTTGAGTAAACAGCCTCATACAGCACATATTCATGGCTGAATGTATCTTTGGATTTCTCCACATCTTATCCAGTCTTATCCAGAGAGATGACACATCTACCTGTGGTGGTCCTCATCCATTCTGCTATGTTTTTTCTGGGCCCTCTGGACTGACTGGAGGAATAAGTCCTTGAATTAAGAAGAGTTTTCCTCCATCCAGCTCTGAATATTTCCATCTTGAATCCCTGGATGTCAGCAGCTGTGGTTTTGATGTCTCTTACCTCCCCGGTTTCAGGTCTGTTGCCTCTGTAGACAACCCTCACTCCTCCCTAGAGGCTTAATTTGATGACGATAGGATGGATCGGAGGACTGAAGTGCTCTCAATCAGTGGCAGCCCTCAGGCTGGGATGAGCTTCTTCCCGCTGAATGACCACCACGGCTCCCTTTTCACTCTAGGAGACATGTATTAGCCTTCTACTTACAGTTGCGACCGTACGGCCATCGATTGCAGCATACAGGTGACTCTCACACTCCTAATTCTAACATATTGGCATGTTTGGAAGCGAGGAGTTTGAGAGTGACTGAGCTGCTCACAGCTCCTGGCTTCTCCAGAGGATAAATAAATGAATCAAAGGAGAGGCTGGTTTTCAAATTTGACTTTTGTACTTGCACTTGCAAAAAAGTAATCCTCAGATGAACTTCAGTTACATTACATTTATTGAATTAGTTTATTTATGTTCATGTCAATGATGATTTTAATGATGATCCTTTGTGTGTTGAGATATTTAACCAAAGCTTTGCGACATGGTTTTATGTGTGTGGTCATGCAAAGCAATATTATGTAAGATTTGGTATTATTTGTGATTTGGCGCTCCTAGTTTCAGAGTGCATTTCACTTACGGACACTTATGGACAACTGTACATGTGCTTTTCTTATGATAGCTTTGGTATCAAACAATCATCAACCAAGTGCAACAACACAAGACAGCAGCCAGCTAATATTACTTACTAGTCCAACAGCAAGAAGCCCAGCTCGGCGTCTGTCTTTCAGCCTTTTATTTCACCAATCTCTCGCCAACGACTAAAAGTCAGTCCTAGATTTATTCTTGTTCAGCCTCTTGCTCTGTCACTCTCCCCTTTTCTCTTCTTAGCTTCCTCCGTTAACGTCCTCTTGGGTCTCTTTGCCCCTGCCATGTCTGCAGAGGCTGCTGAGCCTGACTCTGGTCCCTGTCAGCATTCCCCACTGGATCCAGAAAACCTCCTGGCCAAAGCTCCTTTGTTAGCGATGTACTAACACTCCCCCAGTGCTTTGAGCTATAACTAGCTTATCAGTTAACTTACTTTAGCAACAAGTAAAGCTTTCTGTCCATCAGGAGACTGTAAATCACAGAGAGAGTTGAGACGGAAAAGCAGCCGGAGGACATCAAAGGGAAAACCAGGAAACATTTTCTCCATAAAATATGATCCCGTTTCACAAATTTCACTGAAATAATTGGTGGTGTGTGACTTAGTGCCATAAAGTGTTACAGACTGACCCAGAGCCCAAAGTTACATAGTGCAAGAACAGACGTACGGGGCTGATGAAGGAGTTTGTAGCTGTTATTTTAAGATATAAAATTACACTCACAATATCAAATACTCAAGAATGTTGGATATTTGATAGTGTCTGTGTGCTGCAAACAAATGGTTCATATTCAACAAACTGATGATTTCCATCAACATATCTATATAGAGCAGCAAATATCACTGTCTTGAGTATAAAATTACCGGATATCTATGCTTTTATTCACCATGTGGTTCCACAAGTTTAAAGACAGTGTGAAAATGATTAAAGGCTCAAAATGTGAGCCATCACATTTCCACCATAGTGTAGGATCTGAGAGCGAACAAAGCCTGTTATTCCGGTTTTAGGAAGTTTGCCTGTCTGAGCGCAGAGCCAGCGGGAGGCTCAGGTGCAGCAGAGAGAGACAATCCCTTCACATTTAGATGGGAATAGACCTGTCAGTGCTGTAAACCCTTGAAGAACCAACCAGTGGAACCACATGCAGCTCTCTCTCAGCACACACCACAGTTATCTGGTGTGAACCAGGCTGGAAAGATACAAACGCAGGGCATCATCATGCAAGGTGCAGTTATTCTCAATGGGTGAGGTCTGTTTGTGTTGAGGGTTTTCTGTTTTCGTTGATGTGGATGCATCGCACTGAACGTTCATCACATTTCAGTGGTTCATGCAGCTCGTTCTGAACAAAAGAAATCAGAGTGTGTGCTGCTTTGTTCCAAGTTTAAATATATAAATATTTATAAATATCCTAACCCTCTCTGTGCGGTTTCTCATTATCAGGAATGAGCAAATTCAGATCACTTCTGTAATCCACTGTCAGTTTTTTAAATGATATCAGGCGGATTATATCTCCTGCAAATCCTAAGCCTTCACAAGATTCCTGGAAAAAAAATGTCTTTACATGGGAAATATGTTAATAACGTGCGTTGATGAGCAAGTGACACGGTATTCTGCTTTGAGCTGTTTATGCTGTCAACTTACTGTCAATAGCAGAGGTAATTTTGCACAGTGATAAGCTCCAACTCAGTGTTTTAAGAAACAGTGTGACATTTTGCAAAATACTCTCATTTCCTTTCGTGCTGAGAGTTAGATGAGAAGATAGATACCAATCTCATGTCTGTGGGGTAAATACAAAGCTACAGCTGGTTAGCTTAGCATAAAGACAGAGGGAAAGAGTTAGCCTGGCTACACAGTTACAGTTAACTAAATACTCTAAACATGCTGTGTTTAATTGGTACAAAAATATAAGAGTAAAACTGCCAAGTTGGGGTTGTGAGGTTACATGCTGGGAGTAGTGGCTTTGTTGGTGAGCCAGGCTAGCTGTTTGCCCTGGTTTTCACGCTATGCTAAGCTAAGCTAAGCTAACCATCTGCTGAGTGGTATTAATCTTCACAACCAGCTCTGTTCTGGTTCTGTGAAGTGAAGCCAACAGGAAGTGTCTTAAGCCTGCATTCTTTCTAATAACCAGCAGGGGGCAGTTCAATTGGCTGCAACAAAAAGGTTTGATTGTATTGAGCTTTATAAAAAAATGCCCATACTCCTCACTTGATTTATTACCTCAGTAAACAATTTTTCTTGTGGGTTTATGGTCTCAATTGCTAGTTTCAGTTCTTCTTCCATAGTGCATGATGTTCACATTGTAAATTATGGTCCAATTCAGAGTAAAATAGACGGGTATTCTCCGAGGCTACCTTGTGATTGACAAGTTATTGTCAGTGAGTCTGTCCAGCGTAACACACCGGGCTCCCAAACTCAGGTGAAAACTGTCAAACTAGGCACCGCTGATCAAATATGAATCAAGATTCTGCTACTGCATTGTCGATTTCTTCTATCCTCTAATGTTTTCAGAAACATGTTTTAAAATACTGTTTAACTGTAATACAAGAAAGTCTGTGACCAGACGCTATGACTAGATAGCACCTGTTCAAGAACCAGAGCTAATAGTATTTCCCAAAATGTTGAACTATTTTTAACTCTTTAGCCTGGTTCATAAACTTGGTTATTGGTTCCATTTCACAAATAAGCCTCCTAAAAACAACCATCCATTTTGCATAAACACTTATCCTAGGATGCAGAGGGGCTGGAGCCAATCCCAGCTGGCATTGGGTGAGAGGAGGGATACACCCTACAAGTCGCCAATTCATCGCAGGGCTGACACATCAAGACAAACAACTATTCACACCTACGGGTGTGCAGTACCACTGCACCCTCCCCACCATCGCCCTCTTTTTATCTTCTACATTTCACTGAATTCATGTTTGGTTATGAACTGTTGAATGCCTGAAATATCCCTGATACCAAGCGGCTTGAGGCTTAATTTAATTTACCAAAGCCCCCTAACCTGCTAAAGCAAATTTCTGACCCGAACAGGAGGCAAACTATGTAAAAGAAATTAGTAACAGGGCTCAAAATCCCATACTTGTTGCTCACTTTTTTGGGGGGGATTTATTGAAATTTAAGAGCAGGCTCTTATATTTGCCCAAATTTGTTTTGACTGTGAAGATTTAACACACTGACTGGAGTGCAGAAAATGAAGATAATCCCATTACAGGCAGACAGTTTGGAAATGGTCAACAGACTACGATGTGACAGGGGGAGCAGTGTGTGTGTGTGTGTGTGTGTGTGTGTGTGTGTGTGTGTGTGTGCGTGTGTGCTGCTGCTTTGTGAGAGCCTAAATGAGACTGGAGCAGACATCTGGAGAGAGAGAGGAGAGGAGAGGATAGAGAGAGAGAGAGAGAGAGAGAGGATCGCTTTCTCATACAGCGTGTCTGTATCAGATGAGAAGAGAGGGGGGTCTCCCGGATTCCCTTGAAGCTGCTCTCCAGGAAAAAGAAATGTTACAAGATTTTATTTGTACCTCGTTTACCGGATAGGATCAGCTCGTCACTGCTGCTGTTTTTTTTTTTTTTCTTAAATTTATCTTGTATCATCGATTCCTGCCTTCTTCTTCTTTCTTCTTTTTTTAAGAAGATGCCGATACGGGGAAGAAAAGTGAGGCAGACTATGTCGGGAATAGACAGTTTGAAGTAGGAAGCAGTGAAATAAATAAGGAAAAGGTCGATTTAGTGCTTTTTTCAAATTATCATCTTTATTTATTTTTTTTATCCTGAAATACAGCAGCTATGCGTGCAGAAGAATGACAAAGTAGCCTGTTTATCTATTTGATTGCATCGAGATTTGAATATGAGCAAATAAATATCTGAATGATCATTTAAGGCATTAAATGCCTAAAAAAAAACATCCAGACAGGCTGCAGCTTCGCTCATCAGGCTAAGAAGTAAAAGTTTTATATCATTTTTATGAACGGGCATTATTTGCTTCATACCTTGCTTACAGTAGGCTGCAGGGTAAGCATTGACACCAAATGCGATTTACAAGCTGCATTATTGGATAAACGCGCAGTGCCCAGTGCGAGGTGATTCTCCTCATATTGTAGCATTATCGGAAATATATTGAAATAAAAGAAAACACGAACTTTGCGGAGGGGTTTCCCCCTGTTTCATGCGCTTGATATTTTGTTTAAAGATAACAAAAGGCAGTAGCAAAAGGGTCTGTCTCGAAAAAACTCCGGAGAGCTAGGCTATATGAAGATCGCCACACAGTTGTTGGTTTTCCCTCGCAGAAATGCCAGTGCGTGCTGTGACCACCAGGTTCATGTACAAGGGACTTTGCACTATTCCAGATGTCCTCTCCTACCGGACCCCTGTTATCCTGCCTGAGGATGAGGTGGAAGGTAAGTGAAGTTTTTATTCTGATGTTAAGAGTTGTCACATCAAAATGCAACATCCACCTGGTAAACTAGTTCAGCACCCTGGAGAGCTCCAGTCGGGGGTGCGCTTCTTTTCCACATCTACACATCTGACTGCACATTCAACTGTAGGTCTGCTTATGGAGGATGTCAGTACAACAGATACTCTCTTACTCTATTATTAGATACTATATTATGTTCAGGGTACATTTGTATCTCTTCACCTGGGTTTCTTTTTGCATGGTGTTCCAATTTTTGGCGCAAAAAGACACAAAATTAATTACCAAACAGTTATTTTGTACATAAATGAAGTCCTCTAATTATTGCATTGAATAATCTCGTGGTTTTACATCACATATCAGCACAAAACACATCCCGAGTTCTTTATACATGGTACATTGTCATAAACTTGCAACATCTGTATGCACAATGCCATATCTCCTGCCATATACGGCACCTGTGAGGCCACCTGATTTCACTAACTGTGTTGTGTTTGACTCTGGGGGAGGGCAAGGTTTAAAATGTCCACAAAAAAAGAGGAGCCTAAAATGGAGAAAAGGTCTGTGAAGAATGACAAATTCAAAGCTATAAAAATGCAGATTCTAACACAGTTTCTACAAAAATCCATGATCAGATCAAACCCATTAATAAGATGGCAGACTGATTCATTCTGAGCCTTAAATTACATCCTCTCATCTCTTTCGGGGGTTTGTTTAATGTATTGCATTTCCTCATTAATTAATAAAAACTAACCATCAACAGCACAGTGTTGTACTTGGGCCATCTGAAAGATTCATTGGAGCATTATTATGGTTCTTGCTGTAGTGGCTGTTAAGAACAGACGTTTTGTTTTGGCAAATGGTCCTCACAATGAGAAAGCACAGCTGGCACTGGTTTGGAGCAAAGCCAGGCAGACTACAATAAAGAGATAACTCAAATCAGATGTGATATGACAAATCTTTTATGCGAAGGGAATTCCATTTCCTCCTTCTTCTGTCTGTAGGTTGCCCGAGCCCCACAAGTGGCTGCCTGCCCTTGCTTTGAGCCACTCATTTGACATTGAAAATCCACTATCTACAATGACAAAATAAATTTAATTAAAAGGTTGGCTATGGAAAAGCAAGAATTGGAACAACAGTAAAAATGGAAAGTGTTTGTGCTGCTGAGAGAAGCTGTGCAGACGATGACAATACACCTTTTAAGGTAATGGAGAAATCTATTCAAACTGTAGTTTACTAATTGAGATTCATTAAATATTCAGAACAGAGCGAGGCAGATCATTCAAGCGTGAATGTATTTACTCAGGGAAGATTCACTGAGCGCATAACGCACTGCTACATTTACATTGCCTCACACCTTCAGCAGTGTCGGGGGTAAACAGTGCTCTACCTTTCTGTCGCTGAGCAGCTTCACCAGCAGATGAAGTATGTTAAAGAGCACTTTGGTTCTAGTTGTTGAGAGAGGTGAGAGTTTCAGATTAACCCCAGCCAGAGTGAGGGTTCGAATCAGCATCATCCCACTTACTGGCAGCTACCCTTTACACTACATCTACTCCGCCTTAACACAGTGTAGGAGCTGCTGTTATGAACAGTGCCGCAGTTTCTGAATGAAAATTACCCCTTTTTTTCCAGAGAGGTTTTAAATTCAGCCTATAAATATTGTTTCATCCACAAGATCTTTAATTTCCTTGGGGCAGAAGTTCCCTGATTGCTCAACTCATGTAATTACTCCGCGTAATCATATTTATGATAATAGCTTTTTCCTAGCAATGTGTGTATTTATATAGACCCAGTGTAATTTGACATGTTTGGGATCATCTGAGAAGCAGATTACAAACACATCACTGAACTGCATTATATGAAAAGCTGGGAAATGACTGTACAACTAAAGCTAATGCTGCGTCTTCATTTTGACTGCATTAAAATCTGCCACAAAGACACAAAGCAAGAGCAAAATACCTTCATTAACATGTTATCCAGTGAGTCACTCCTCCTCTATATGTTTTATATCACAGCCAACAAAACTTAAAACTTATGGATTTATCATTATCCAGTCACTTACCATGTGGATAATTACTGTTTTCTTTAAGCTAAATCATTCTGTATCAACTGCACAATGTCTTACAGAAACCAATATGATGGTTCAAATATATCATTTATCCAACTTCTAAACATGTTGCCCTTAAAAAGTGATATTAATACAGACAATTTCTGCAAGTTAAGTCAATAAAACCTGATAAAAAATGAGCATAAACCTCAGTGAGTTATGTGGTTGAATGTTTCCTGGTGACATGGTTGCAGAGACATGCTGACGACCATTTTCGTGTGCCCACTATGACAAACATAACACACAAGGACAGAAGGACCTTGCATCCTGTGCAAACAGACAGTGCATATCACACCACGGACAGTACATGACACATACTGTCCTCAATAAACAGATTAAAGAGTTATGTTCACTTTCAACTTCAGGTGAAATATTGTAAACAGGAAGTTACACAGAATAATCTATGACGCACAAAATACATTTTTAGACTTGTATACTGTATCTAAGGAATTAAAGTAAGTGATAGAAGTGAATATGTAACAAGTGACAGAATGGCCACTAGATGCTGTTTCAACCAACTGAGTCAACTCCCAATTTCTTTTCTAAATAATACAATTGAAAACTTTCTTTACAAGACATTCGGCTCAATATATGAGTTATTTTCCAATGATATGCTTCTTAGTAGCATTTTAAATAAAAAAAATATTATTTCATGTCGACAAACTAATTGTGGGACGGAAAATAAGTAAGAAGGCACCATTCTTCATTTAAAAGAGATTAATGATGCAGAACTATTTAATCATTTAATGAGGATTTTCTCACCTCTTAGCAGTTTTTAATATAGTAATTATCACATAACCATATGGCTTTAAATGCATTAATTAATTGAATGATAATCATTAAGCAGTTAAATATGCATAATTATCCAGTGGCTCACACTATAAATTTGCAAATCATTGTAATCTCAGAACGATTGTGATCTTTAATCTGACGTTTTACTTGGATTACAACCATATTTTTAATATTATTATGAGCATAACCGAAGTGGTCATTGGCTACAATATTTAGAGAATACATCAGTAATAGTAACAGTCGTGAGGATGACAGACACTTGCACTGAATGCAGAGATGATTGTTTACACTGGGCGAGCTTTAGGGAGGTTGATTAAGTACTCACAGCTCTTAATGGATCTGCTGCGTCCAGGGAATGTTTTTCGAGCAGATGGTTGCCTAGGTGTGCAGGGTCAGAGGCGAGGCTTCCTGCCCTTTTCTTCGCCCTTGTGTCATGCACTTGTCACAAACCCTGATATGTATTCAAACCATTACTACTGTGCAAGCAATTGACCTACTGCTTCTTCTAAAACGGCATCCTAATATACATTTTTAAATCACTCATCAAAAACCTGATTGGTTTGAGGTGTAATTACATTTTTTTAATTATTTACCTTGGACATTGGGTTGTTTCTCTGTTGTGGCTATGGAAGGAAAGTCCATCTCATCGATTTCATCAAATTACATCTACACCTATGCTACTTAAGCTATTCAGACCAGTGGCACAACAGTAATGATTGTATTATTCACGTTCAGCACATCTATTAAACAGTTGTGTGTGTATTTACCGTGTGTGAAAGAGTTGCATTCGCTGAGCACTTTCCTGTAAATGTCTATGAGGACATGCACTGTGCCAAGTGTCTCCACATTTAATGAGCACTATATTAAAACCAAGGTCCAGGGCCAAGTTCAGTCCATTACGCATAAACGACTAAGTCAAGTGAATACAACCATGATACTTTGACAAATGTACATTAAAATGACTTACCTTGGATAATTATACTGACATTTAAAGAAAGTTATGTCCAATCATGTGTTCGTGTATGAACATACAGTATAGATGAGGTAAAATACCTTATATTTAAGTGATTAGAGTCATTGTAAATTAACATGATCTGATATATAGCATTTTTATAAAACACAGTACTAACCCATTTTACGACAAGACAATGATAACTTGGCAGACACTTTAACTACACATGTGTTGATACTGATAAGACTCTCGTTTTATGGCTGGACACTCCCGACTTCCCCGGCAGTTACACTCTTGGAGGTCTCTTTGAGCTTGTATCGCTCCTCGGTGCATCGCTGTCAGAGGATGTGAACAGTATTTATAGATCACAGCCAGCAGGAGAATCCCCCAGACGTCAGGCATTGTAGTGGAGTGTAGAGCGTCTTCCACTTTGTATGCAAAGCCGTCTTCTTTTGTGTGTACAAATGGGTTGGGGTTTTTTCAGCAACATTGTAAATACCAAGTATATGTGTACTATGTGTATTACAGCTGTCAGGGATCTATAACTGTAATATATACTGTACATAACATACAGAATAACATTTGTCAAGTGAGGTTTACAGTAGTTGGGGATGCTGAGCGATTGAGAAATGTTGAGTGTAAAGAGTAAATATTCGTTTTTGTTTTGTTTTTGGATATTTTCACAGCAAATCAGCAGTAACAAGGTTAAAAACTACAGACAGAACACTTGATGCTCCATCATCTTTGCTCCTATTTAAATGTGGATTCCTCTGTGGTGAAAGACAAATGTCTAGTCATTACCGTTGTAGCAGTCCGGAGAGAGTCACAGTTTCAAACATCATCATTTAATTATATTGTAAGATGTTAATTATGAGATTGTGTCCTTACTCTCCCCTTGTCTGACTGTCGACAGCAGTCATATTTCATTTATATCATCATCCTGAGTTGGGAAACATTCAGACGCAAAGCAAACGTTTGTCCGTTTAAAGGTAATTCTGAGATTTCTTTCCAAATACATTAAACAGGTTGGAAAATAGTTGCTGAAAACATGTGAAAAGACTTTGAACGATATATTACTGAAATGTGGAGTTAGAGGTTAAAACAGTTTTTCACCAGTTTTCAGTCCAGGATTTTTTGGGCGGTCCTAAAGGGTGGCTCGATGACGCACTGAGGCCACCCTGAGCATTCCCCTGCACCCCTAGCAGAGAGATAGAGATGAATTAATCTCGCTCAGAGTGTTTCAAAGTTAGTCATGTCATTTTCTGAACTCATCTGACATGTTTCAGTCACTTCAAAATGGCTTTCAGCGGACACACCCCACAGTTCTGGAGCTGAGAATACTGCTCATTTTTACCTGAAACTTGTCAATATTTTTAATCATTAAAAATAACACTTTCTTCTTTAGTCTGACAAACTCAGAAAACATATTTATTTTTACTTTACACAGACTTTAACTGTTTAAAACAACTGTTGAGAAGAGCTTCAGGTCAAGTAACCCACAAAGATTTAATTTAAGCCCTCAGCAAATACAGTAGATTAAAGGGTTCACATACTAAAGTCTGATGGGTTTGTTTTGACATCATCTCACGCAGAAACGCCTCCGTCTCATTGTAGGAGGTCTGGAAAATATTCTCAACAGTAAACATCAGTTAGCAGGAGCTGCCAAAAACAGCATACAGTATTAATCAGCCTGTTTTCAACTTTACCGTATTTTTTCATGAAATCCTTGAGGGATCTGACCAGGAGAAATAGTTTTATAAGCAGTTTTTTAAGGTCTGTCAAAACATCAAATATAAAACAGTAGCATCTTTTAAAAAGAACAGCTGGAAGTCAAATATGTGCTGTTTATATAAGTAATAAGTCATTTCATTTGGTCATGCAAAACAACTGCAAGTAAAGTCAGGCTCTAATTCTCAGTAATTCTTTTTGCCAAAAAGATCAGGTCACGTAATTTCAACTCAGCCTGCCAAGCTGCTCAGCTGCAGGTAGTGGGAGTATTTCAAGTAGTTTTAGTAGTAGCGTGTTTTCACCGTCTCCGTGTGTTGTGTTTGTTTATGTAAATGTAATAATTTGAAAACACTTTAAATCATAGTAGCAGAAGAAAGGTGTACTGTAAGTGTGCAGGAGCAGAGATGATGCAGTGATTTATGTTTTTTACTATGTGCCTGTGTTGTTGTAACTCTCCATGGCGGCAGTAAATCCTGTCTTTTCACATATTCAAAGCTGTATTTAAATATTTAAACAGCGCTTTGTTGGTGGAGTGGATCAATTTCTAGAGTTAGAGTTAAGCCACAGACTTGAAGGTACTGTAATTAGTTACTTAATTAAAAATCTAGCACACTACAAACCAATAAATCCCAGTTCGGCTCCTTGATGTCAGAATTTGCTGACGTATTTTGGGGTTTAAAGTGAGCCAAAAATATCAGTTATATGTAGTCTTCTAAGAAGGTGTGGCACATTATCCTTGTATTTTCACAGCCCTTTGAATTATTATGTAAATTTGCATTGTTTTGACACGTGTAGGCCTATTTTTGTTCTGCTGTGAGGATCTTAATGGAGCTCTCAGCTGTACATCATTTATTATTTTTCCAGCCTCTGGTTAATGTGATTCATGTTTCCACCCTTTCATTATCACAAGGAAAGATGTCATGGGTGTCATCATACCATTATTGGTTTAACCACCTGGGAGGGACTCTTATTTAATGAAAATTTTCTGTAACTACCTCAATAAGACGCCTTTTGATGAGATATTCTTGATTGAAGGAACATACAAAACTTTATGATTTTTTTTAAAGTACGGTTTCAATTAGGGCCAGTGTGTCAGATTTAGTGGCATCTAGTGGTGAGGTCGCACATTACAACCAACTAAATACACCTAACCTCACCCTGCCCTGCCCTAGAGGCAGTTTTTGGCACTGTAGAAATATGGCAATGTGACATGGAGGACTCCATGTAAGAGGACCCGCTCCTTCTGTAGATATAAAGGGCTCATTCTAAGGTAACAAAAACACAAGGTCTGACTAATATATTCCATTTCTGCCAGTAGATCCTCCTAAATCTACCACAGTGGATCTTTTAAGATGTCTAGTGCCTTTGATCGCGCTCTTTTCATCACTGCATCTTGACACAAAAGATCCTTTCTGGTTCTAATTAGCTGAGAGCTATTAATGTAAAGGTCTGAGTCTCCCTTGTCCTGTACAAATTGAAATCCAATTTCTGAAAATCAGTGGACTATAGAAGATATAACTAATCTAGATCAGGAACAACTAAATTTGACATCTGATATTACCTTTAACAATGTGGTGAATCTATTGTGAATCACATGTTATGTTCATGCATATACAATAACTTTGGAGGCTGGAGACGACCTGTTGTTTTTCTTTTCTCCTCCGTTCCTGTGGAGTGAAGACACGTCTTCATCTACCTCCTGCTGTATTAACTCTATTACCGTTTCCTGTGCAATGACATGATCGTTCTCTGAAGGTGAAGAGGGATTTTTGTAGTGGACTGGACAATCACTGTAGGGTTCTCTCAGCGGTGGTACATGCCTTTCCTCAAGGTTGTTTGGTTCCTCGTTCAAAAGGCAACACCTGAATTCCCAACAAATCTTCTCCGATGCGTATGAATGATGCAAACAAGCTCAGTCATCTTCATTGTTCAGTTACTCCACTCATTAGCAGGTATGGGGTGGTGGGTTCCCTCAAAACAGCCACTAACTTGTGATACTCAATCGAAAAAGAAGGCCAAAGTTGCTATAAAGAATATCACTTGGAAAACTTACAAAAAGATGTTAGCTACATTGTCCCTCACACGGTAATTTCTCACATTTTGGAGAAACTGAAAGTATCAAGTAAAAAGGAGGAAGTTCATTAGGAGTTTGGCTGTGGCCTGGCAGAGTGGAGAACTCCAAGAGTAACTCACAGACTCATCCAGCTGATTAGGCAGAAAGCCAGGAAATCATTAAAAACTTGCCAGAGATTTGTGTTGCAACTTTGTTGTTTGAATGTCAACAACAAAAAAGTCACAGATAAAAATAGTCACAGTGAGGACTAGCAGCAAGCTAAAGAGAGCCACTTCAATATCCACATATGCTTCAGTTGAGATAGTCTGACCAGCTCTGTGTGTTTAGAAATCTCAGCAACAATATGGTATTAATGCGACTTGTTGGTGATTCTAATTATGAACAAATGGCTGAAGGATGTAATATTTAGTCTGCAGTCTTGAAACAAACCCGTCTGAGCTAACGAGTCCATGAAAGGGAAACAAAATGCATTTGATGAATATGATTTTTAGGGGATTCTTGGCACATTATACTGTATATGAAGGTGATGCACAACAGTGTCATCTTTCTCTAAATGCCAAGTTGGTCTCCAACACTCTTCTACTGGCTCAAAGCCATTATTTGGGGTTTCCCCAATTATTTAGGTGAGAGAGATTCAATGGCCTGCCAGTGGTACTGTCACTGCTGCTTCCTGGCATCAGCTTTCGTCATGGACCACTTTCATGGGGTTTTTTTTTAGTTGCACGAATAAACAGCATGAATCTCAGAAAGGTCACTAGGATCTGTTGGTCCTCATGTTCTGTTTTAGCTCACCTGGAAGGTCAGCAGTCTTTTAAGTCCTGGGTTTAGATCTCAGGGCTGGCAAAAAGTGGTTTGAAGGTTTGGGACAAATAATTTCAAGCTTATCACAAACAGCATACAGGCACCTGAAACCTCTCAAGCTTCAGAGGGCAGTTTATTTTCTAGGATCAGGCCAAGAGGTAAACGGTGAGCAAAGAAAGATGAGAAGCACCTGTTTTACTAAGATGATGATTGAGAGGAGAAGGCGATAATCTATCCGTCGGTCAAATAGCCTAAAACAAACAGCTGAAGAATAAATAAACATCAAGAAGCCTGTTTGCTCTCCAGGAAACAATCATCAACGTGGGCTAACCATGAAATTGTCAGTCAATATCTCATTTTGTTCTTGGATGACAAAATCTGATGAACTGGTCATATCACTTTTGTTTTGGTAAACTTAATAGGCAGTTTAAAGTAAAAAAAATAAAAATAAATCTATTCCTCTTTTTGCCTCAACTGACCCAACCCTTCATCATTTGTGATTCAGGATACACTGCAAGGCAAATATATTCTCATGCCACGGCGTAAAAAGCAACAAAAACAGATATATCTTCTGCAGCCCCCAGGTCCATTTTCAAGATGACGCAGTACCTGTCACCGCGATGTAAAGAATGCACATTATCTGAAATAACAGCGATATGAATTAGATAAAGGTAGCTACAGTACACACACACATTTGTTTGGACCATCCATTAACCAGTGCTCAACAAACAGTGCTGCCTTTATCAGATTTGTATCTGACAGGACCTGAGTTGTTCAGTGATATACTGTAGCTGGAATCAAATTTACTTTGTAATGTGAATTGTGTTAAGAAATGCAGACTGATCATGGTCGAGATAAATCACTAGTCATCTTTCTAATTGGCGAATCATATTGTATATACTTACTGAAGGGTTGTCGGCCAATAAAACGCCATTTCTGTCATCCCATCAACTTTATTTCTGCAAGAATGAACATGAGTCGTGAAAGACTGTTATTGAAGATTTACATGCATCATGTCCAAAAATCTGAGCTTTGTTTACTAACTGTGCTCATAAAATAGATATTATATGCTTATTTATGTTATAATTATATTTAGATAATATGCTGCATGCTTCATATGATCTCCCCAAACCAACCAACAACTCCTCTTACTTGTCATATTCATTATCTTTGCATAAACCAAAGAATTTGTTCCTAATTAGTCAAACCTAGTAGAGCATATGTGTCATGTTTGCGGACACGCCCATGGCCATGGTTTTACCCTTGACTTGACTCTGAACACTGATGACGTATTGTGTTTGACTCAGTGTTACCATCTATGCCATTACCTCAAAGACTACAGGCACTCTTACATCTTTTATGACCAATGTGTCACCATGTTTTAGTCATTAAAGCGTTTTCACAGCCATTGACCTGTGCAATAATTAATTCCACGCCACTATTAATGATTTGCTTAATGGTGTTAAAACGAGTTTGTATTCCAGTAAACGCGTTCTTCTCCTGTCCGCAGAATTAACACTAAAAAGTTTAGTCACACAGACCTTGATTAGTTGCTGCTGCAGGATAAAATATTCTAAGAAAAAAAATCATGTGATTTCATAGTACAAGGATTTTCACGGCGTGGCCCTGACTTGAGATGACCGAGCTGTTGCACCCTCAGAGCAGTGCAAGGTTACTTCAATTCTCTGATCAAGGACTCGCAGTGGAACCGGAGCGGAGTCTGTTGAATGTCTTTTTTTAAACAATAGTGGCAGATCTCTGTATTCATGTGTGTACTGCATGCATCTATGTCTAACTGCATCTGTTTTATGCTTTTATATGCATTGTTATTGTTCTCAAAACACTTATACATCATTGCATAACAATGATGTGTCTCACTGTGACATTCATGAGTCAGACACAATATTGTCAAATAATTAACAGTACCTTTGTGACGCTTATACGTTTTTGTTGAAGCTGTATCACAGCTGTATCTCTGCATAAGGCTGTACTTGTACTGTATTGCACAATATGAGTTCAGATATGTGACTGTCTGCATTCTAGTATAAATAATAAATAAAACTTGAATACCGGGTCATAGAACCTGAAAATGTCTATATGCTTATGTAAATAATATATCGCAAGGATAATACATGTCCATTCTCAGTGAATATCAACTTTAAAAGTATACCGTTCATCAGAATTAAGTCATAATTTCCATTCATGTAGATAAGCTAAAGAATTGTGATGGTGAAAAGTGGATAATAGAGAGAGGAAATAAGGCAAGATTTTTGTATATTGGTGTCAAAACAGTGTCTTAAAACAAAAATGTTTTCATTTCTATGTCAAGAAGGTATATTATTGTAATTATATCTTTTAAAACCAGGTGAAATTCTACCTTTTCAGAGAATTAAAGACAGAGTTGTGTCTCTCGAGGTTGTAGCGGCACATGTTTTAAATATTCACTCCTCATGGTGTGAAACAATCAGTAGTCCAGCCACTGCTCAGCTGGCTCGGTGATTTCATTATTTGTCACTGGCATCAGGGGTCATGACATTGAATCTAGGGTGGTGCTGAAGGAAGATAACAAAGCTCAAGCAGCACTGCTGGCTGTAATTTAGACAAATATGTGGTGTCTGATATGTCAAGGTTTGGTACAGACAGTGTCACTTGTACAGAAGCACCTCAATGACGGGCCTCTTGGAACAGTTTCTTCTATTTCCCCCCACAAGGCTATGGACTGCCACTGTGGGCTATCGCTTATACGCTGGTCTCCCAGTCATTCATTGGCACAAGATGGATGGTCAGTGCTTGTCCTCTCGTGGGTTTGCATGCAAATTACAGGTGGTGCTTGCCCAATAACATACTTGCATGCAAATTAGTTTTCTCTGTGGTGGGAGAGTACAATCACATGCTTTTAATCTATATGAAGTTCAGCTGAAGTTCCATGTAAGCGTTTGGTTTAGCAGTGCTAGATGAGTCTGTGTTTTATCTTATGCTGACAGAATGACTGAGACTATATAAGCTGCAGTACCTGTAAGTGGGAGAGGGTGATTTTATCGATTATGTCAGCTCCAATGTTCATTTACTTTTTTCTTCTCAACACGTTTCTATTTCTGCTTCTGGTATATCAGGCTAGCAGCGTCCAGGTATACGTTTATACGCTACAGGTTCAATTCTTTTCTTAAATTGCCTGTCTTGTTTCATCAAATGACACGTGACTACCGGCAAGCATTGAAGGGTCTTGTATATCTACATCAAAAAGAACCGCAGAGGTTTTCTGTGGCTTTGATGTGCAACTGCTCTTTTTACCACTTCAAACAGAATAATATGAGGCCGGGTGAGCACACAAGCCAAATGGCAATGTTTATGGATTATTTACCAAAAGTTGTAGTTAATTATAAACATATGAACCTGCTCGTTGCCTTCTGTCACAACCAATTGTGCTATCATTATGACAGGTAACAGGTGTTGGCCCTGAAGGTGCCTATTTGTAAACATACATACAGAGCAAAAAAGAAGTAATTTGCACCATATAACATTCAACTACAGACTCTCTGTCTCTATACGAGGTGCTGAAATATTCAACTACAGTCTGACTTTCTCTATGCACGATTTGGAAGCATTCTACTACCATCTCTCCATCTCTGTCCACGGCACTGAAATGGTTTCTGTCACTCTGAAACATTCAAATTTAGCATCTCACTCTGGCTGTGTCTGTCCATTGTGCTGAAACAATCAAACCCTGTCCCTGCTCTTAATGAAGAGTAGTGCATTATAACTTTTGACAGTGACTGTAATGCTTCCTGTCAGCACCCATAAGTGGAGGCTGGAGAATGATAATGAAGACCATTTTTTCAAAAATACAGAAAAACCACAATCTAAACTAAACTTGGACCTATATATCCAAACCAAACAGGTGTAAATAGTGCATTAGTTAGGGACTATTTTCACCAGAAAGCTCAGAATTTGTGGAATTTACACAAAATAAACCACCGTCATAATAGTCATGAAGGAACATTGGCCAATTTATTTGCTTTTAATAGTTTTTGGATAACAATGTAGCTCTATTGTACAGGCATATAAGGGACAGTAAATCAGGATTTGGCTACAACAATTTGTTGGTAGGATCCTTGTCAGTGTGGGACTTCTAAAATATCACCAGACTGTGTGACTCTATCACGAACTAGAAAAAATGTTTAAACTTCTCTCACTCCTCCAATTTCCACTCTTCAAACACTAAATATTCAGGTGTGCCTCCGTTCTAAGAGACAGGGATTATACTTTTTGAGCTATGACGCATTGAAAACTGCCTGATATTCTCTGTTTAACAAGGACACACAAGTTCAAATGGTTTTAAACTCTTAATATGCATATTGTACACACACACGAGCCAGTCTGCTGATGCTCACAGTGTGAAATTGTTCATATAAATCTATATGAACATGCTCGCTGTGCTATGCCTCCTTCCTCCCCTCTCGCATCCTAATTATTTCCCTCCTTTCTCCAACAGAGATTCGTGAGGCGTTCAAAGTATTTGACAGAGATGGGAACGGATTCATCTCAAAGCAGGAGTTGGGGATGGCCATGCGCTCACTGGGCTACATGCCCAATGAGGTGGAGCTGGAGGTTATCATCCAAAGACTTGACATAGATGGTACGCTTCTCTCTCTCTCAATCTGCAAGTTCAAAAGTGCACAAGCTCTGCTGCATATAATCCAAAATCATGTTTATATTTCTGTCTGTTTCATCAGGTGACGGTCAAGTCGGCTTTGAGGAATTCGTCACACTGCTCGGTCCTAAACTTTCGTCTGCTGGAATGCCCGATAAGTTCCACGGAGCGGACTTTGATTCAGTGTTTTGGAAGGTATATGTTGTCATCAGTGTCATTAATCAAGTCTATTCCTCTATCAGTGTTCATTAATCCATTCTCTGTCCACATTTGAGTAAGTTTTGCCTCTGGCTTTTCTGTTGCTTTGCAATAAAGAGCCATCTGTTTCAATTAAAATGCCAATATAAAACTTACTGATGTATAATCTATTCGTTTAAACTAGCATTATTATAACATTATATAATATATGCCATTCTGACTTTGCTCAAAAAAGTAAAGTTCTTGGTTTTCTGATGGCTTTTTTATACTCCACTACTGAGAATACATAGCCCAGTGAATATTCTCATAGCTGCTAACAATCATAGCCAGGAGCTTCCTTATTTCTGACCTACAGGGCACTGAGACGAAGGTTTTTCCTCTGCTAATAACACCTTTCTTGGTGTTTTCTGTCTTCCCAGTGTGACATGCAGAAACTGACAGTGGATGAGCTTAAGAGACTGCTTTACGATACTTTTCGTGACCACCTCACCATGAAAGACATTGAGAACATCATCATGACTGAGGAGAGCCACCTGAACAGTCCAGAGTCCCACGTGGACATCGACAGTATGTCACGTATAGATTTTATTTCACACATTAAAATCACATTTAAATCTTGAACTTGAACTTGAACTTGATCTCTGTTAGGACGCTCAGATGTGCTAATATATATATATTTTTTTCTAAATCTTTCCACAGCAAGCCCAACACAACAGGAAAAACACACATGCGTGCGTAAAAGCCTGATTTGTGCCTTCGCCATTGCATTCATCATCAGCGTTATGCTCATTGCAGCAAATCAAATGCTCCGCAGAGGAATGAAGTAAATGCTTGTTTCCAGCTGGATACAAAGAGATTAAAGGACAGACAATGGAAAAAAAGCAAACATTAACCAAAATACTTGACTGTTTTTTGGTTTTGTTCAATGTTTTCAACACCCACGACGATGCTCTCACAGCTTCTATAATGGATGAAATGATCTCATGCAATGGTTTTGTATGGCCACTAATCATAACATACCATGGTTAAAAAGATAGAACGAAATGAAGACATTTCAAGGGCTGATTAGTATTCTAAAACAGTGAGTCAAATTTCTGATGTTTTCTAAGAAATTAGTTAGGAAAGCCAAATGTAGAAGACTTCAGTATTTCAGTGTACAGTATGTGCTGTAGTAATAGCTGTGCTGTGTCTAATATATCAAAACAATTAATGTTGCTGATGAGAACTCTGCCATTTGGAATGATAGAATGATGATATAATGATAGTACTGATGATAGTAATTAAGCAATATAAAAGTGTTGATGGGCTACATATTAAATAGATTGAAATCACTTTACTGATACATTAGGATAAATGTCTGGACATAATGTGACTCTTTTAAATGAAGTGTTTATTTTATTGCCAAGATTTCCAGTCCGGTCCAGTTCACATCCAGACATACTAAACCAGCATCATCTGTGATCTGAATTTAAACAAAAGAGTAGCCGAACAGATTCAAAACACAGGATGGACGACTCATACAAGCTGTACAAGTCTGTTGAATTCAATATTTAACTTTTGACGGTTCACAATTTTGATATTTCCAGACAGAAATATCTCAAACAGTTCCCAGAGAACAACTCTTACTGACTTTTTTTGATCTCCTGACTTTTTCTTTAAAGCCACTAGTAGATCAAAGTTTTCACTTATCCTGTGAAATATGTCAACATCTACTGGATGGATTGGTACAAAATTTGGTACATTTATGGTTCGTAGAGGATTTCTTTCAGTTACTTTGGTCATCCTCTGATTTTTCCTGTAGCATCAGCATGAGGTTGTGGTTTTTGAGTGAAATGTCTCAACCGTTGACGACTGAAGTGCCATGAAATTTGTTTCATTCATGTGCCCATAGGAATAACTGTAATACATCCGTGATTCCTTAACCTTTCATCTAGTACCACCATGAGGTCCAATACTTTGGTTTATGACATAATTCTTAATGACATTCAACGCAACCTCAGCTATACTTTGTGTTTAGTGCTACTTAGCAAATGATAGCATGCTCATACCTGCTGCATGTTAATATTGTCAATGTGAGCATGCTGCCATGCTAGCATTAGCATTTAGCTCAAAGCACTGTCATGTCTAAGTACAGCCTCTCAGAGCCGCTAGCATGGCTGTAGACTTTTGGTCTCGTAAAAATATTGTGAAGCTACACATATCTTTAGAACAACGCGCAGGGGGTGTGAAATCACGCAAATCTGTCAGGTGCACTGCTTAGATGCTACAAACATCAACCGTTTCATATTTTCTAAAGCATCATGTTACTATCCAACAAGAGCTAGCTCAGCTTAAACTGAAGTAAAAAGGCACATGATATTTACAAGCAAAGAAAAAAAAATCCCAAATGTTTCCATCATGACAATGAGAAGTACAAAAAACCCAACAATTGGAATAAACTGGTGAATAAGCACAGGAACACACCAGACAGCACTGCCAAAAAGAAGGATGGAAAAGAGAGGGATTGTCTGACGTGGAAACAGGCTGCGACCCTCCACCACATACTGCAGACTCATGTCAGCTGATCTGCAGAGAAATCCCACGGTTCATTTCTGAAGACGTCACGCTTTTCTAAAAATTAATGGGTTTGTTTTAAAGCTCGGGGTGAGCCTTCTTGGCTAAGCAGCTTGGGATTGATTTGTAAATCAAACAGCTGTTTTCCCAGCTGGAAATGTGAATTAAGCGGAGGTGAACAGTGAAGTTGAAATAAAAGTCAGGGTAAAGAAGGAAATCACAAAATCCCTCTAAAAATATCAGTGTGCAGAGATATTTATGCAAAAAGTCCAGAACAAACATTAATATTAATCTCTTGACCATCACGTAACTTGGTAAAACATGGTTTATACTCACAGTCTGCTGTGATACGTGCACAATTTTGCTGCATATTTCAAATCTGTGCATCCATGATAGGCATCAAAACGAGTCACAGTGAAACACAACTGGGTTGCTCTATGAATTGAGCTATCAGCTGTGAACAAATTCAACCATGACCGAGTTTATGTTTCGACAAAACACGGTGTTAACTGTCACATTTAGAGCTTATGAGAATGAAGGATATTCAATTAACACGACACACACTTGCATGTGCATCAAACTAGAAATAAATGTGTGTTCTATGTGTGTGAGATCAAATTTTGAATTCAGATGTATGTATTCAAATAATTATGCAATTTGTAAAGTGATTGTTGCAAAAAAAAAATCTCAGTATTTGACATTTTCCTGTAAATGTCGAATTTTTGTGGATGTGCAGACGATATCAAAACACTAAATACTTTGCAGTATGCTGTGAACGATAATTTAACATATCATGAAAAATGTTGTTTTCTGGCTTTTACATGGACCACCAAAACAACATATTGTTTAAAGTATAACATGGTTATATTTTCTTACTTGAAAGTGATACATTAAATCTATGTGATTTTATTATGAATGTAAGCATAATGTTTTGTATAAAACAAACAATACAGAAAATATACAAAAAATATCAGGTTTCTGATGTATAATTTCCAGGCTGACTGGACATATTCAGATACAAGTTCTTGTGTGTATTAAGGCCATGCACTTACATTAACTTTTCTGATTTGTTAAGATTCATTTTTCAGGATGATTTCTTTAATAAATATTTGTCAGATTTGGTTTTACAAAATGCTATATATTTTTTCTTGCTCTTTTTATCTTGAAGTTTATCAAAGCTATATCACAAGAGGAAAAGTGTGAAACAGTGAGACTCATTCTGGCAATAAAAGTGATATTTTATCTCGTATATAGTATCTGTTTATGTCTGAACTACTTATATGACATCACATTACCTCTTCATGTGAACATATCATGTAAGGTTATGGGTTTTGTGTGAATGTAAAATATACTTATCGTGTCAAATCTTGTCATATGACATATAAGCAAATATCGTGTCCTATTCTGTATGTTACAGTGTTTTAATGAGCAGATTTATGTACACTTTGTCTTAATTGTTGTTATCAATTTAATTTGGACTGTATAGATGTCTTCTGTTGTGTGCCTTTGTCATTTGGAGTAAAAACTGCACTTTCATGCCTTGACTTGAAGTAGCTTTAGACAGACTTTTAGAAAGATGGGACATCCATTTGACAAAATCACCACCTTTGACAAAAATAAATCTGAAGTTAAATGTATTTTTGAATTGAAATGACTTGTCCGTTATACAATAAGTATTCATGTCTTTCAGGCTCCCCCATATTCTTGATAAAAGTTTCCAGTTAACATTTGTTGTACCATCCTACTGTGACATTACTACTAATTCTAATGTCTAGATTGAGAATATCCAGCGCTGTTTTATTTGTTACTGCACATGTAGAGGTTACTGCATCAATTATACACTAATGTAAGTGGTGTCTAGATGCATGTAGTCCAATAAAAATCAAAGGCATTAAAAATGAACTTGCTGTCTGTTGTTTTCTATTTATAAATGTGACATTGGTCACAAATTAAAACCACATAGTTGATGCTAACATCGAATACAGAGGATTAAAAAGAAGAGCAGATCTTGGTAAGGATGTTTCTCAGAGAAACAGAGTAAAATTCTGAATTCATTCCACATTCAATAGTTTAAGACCAGGAGCCCTCCAGGAGGGGAGAGCAGTCAGGATCTGTTGGTGTGATGGCCCTGCCAGTGCAGCATCAGGCATGTTAAGCAGGCATTAGTAACAGAGCAAAGACTGCAAAGATTTTCTTTGTACTTATATAATGCTGCACTTTATCTAGCATGTACACAAGCATCCAGGCTTTGGAATTAAGAATAACTGTATTCATAAAGTCTGAGAGTACATGAAGTAGTTCAAATTTAAGAGGATTAGATCTGCGGTTAGGAGGTGAAGTGTCACTTTTTTTTAATATACAGCATACACCTCTTAGATTCAAGTTGACGGTTTATGTCAAATTCATCAAGGAGCCAAATTATTCACAAGAAGGAAGCTTCAGAGTGCATGAATGAATGAATGATGAAAGCTGCCTGTAAGAGTGTAACTAAACCCTCAAACCACTTATTTCAGATGAAAACCAGTGTATTTAATAATCAGGTCCAAACCTGGCAGTTTAGTGCAAAGTATTTGAATTACACATATTGTGGTATAAATGTGCACAGCTTACCTCCCTCTACTGGTTGAAACGTGACTGTTGCATTAGAGAGTCGCTATTGGCTGATTTTGGGGGCAGGTGACATTATGGTGGCAGCTTTCATCACCAATCAACGAGGCCACGCTCACTATAGTGACTGTCCTCTGCTCATTTTTCTTTAATTTGCTGGGAGAGAGGGAGCAAAATTTGGGAATTTAGTTACATTTTAATGAACATAATTAGTGCTACAGTGAGGGATGAGTTTGAAGGGGGAATACGGGACATACAAAGAGGATCCAACAATAAATAAAAGCCACATGCTCGGTAGTTAAATATGACAGAAAAGATAGTTGATGCACTTTTCAAAGCCTAACATTTATTTAAAAAGGTACCTTTTTACATTTTATTAAATCATCTTCATTGGCCAGTGCTGTGAAGGAAGGATATACATGTGTCCTTGAGTGTGACATTACTCCATAGCACTACTACCTTTAACAAAGAGTGTAGGTGGGCAAGTCCTATAAAGGTAAGAAATTTCTTTTAGGCCTGGCCAAGACATCAGAATAGAAGAGTTGGACAAAATTATACAAAACATAACAAATTTATAATGTTTGTTTCTGCTGTAAACACTACATTAGTTATACAACAGGTGTAGAAACAGTTTAAATTATATACACCTTCATTCAACAACATTATATTTTTATTTGTGCCATATTCTGCCAGTAGACCACCCTAAATCTTACACACTGGTCACTGGTTTTCCATCTTTACCATTTAGGAAGTAAACTGGTGTTTTCCAGTGGCTGAGTTAAAAAAAATAAAGTTCAGTCAGATCAGTGATTCCCCCTGGTGACGCAGTGCAGGATTAAAAAAAAAAAATAATTATTTCCATCTGCTCAGCAATTCTCCATACCTTCTGGGACTTCATGACGTCAAATATAACTCAATAAAGTCTAACTATAAAGGCACACAGGAACACAGTGTCAGTTATGAAGGTTATTTTGCATTGCCTGCACAGAAATTGCTTATTTATTTGCCGTATTTTAGAAATGAGTGTTCCTGTAAAGACGAACCTTAAAAACGGGACACGGCAGCAAATTCTTAGTATTAACTGACAAATCTAGTAGTTACTTGACATATGAACCTGACACCATCTTTGAATAACATATGTATTCTGTACAGTTCCTTCTCCTATTCATGTCACATATCCACTTAGCAGTGATTTGAACCACAAAGTGGATACCTCTTAACCCCATTCTGTGTTCACTGTGACTTTCCATCCTCCTGGAGGAGGAGGTATAAGAGAGGGTGGAAGGTCAGGAATGGAGAGGAGCTGTTGAGGTACGTCACTTTCTGCTTGGCAGTCTTCACTGTCTTCCTCAGTTTTTATATCCCTGTAGAGATAAATAATTGACAGCTGAATTCTCAATCAACGGGAATAACCATTAGTCATGCTGACCATGTATGACTAAGTGTCATACACAAAACTGAACGTGCGTACCCTTTGGTGCCGAGAGCAGCCAGCCTCTTTTCCCTTCTAGAGAGCCATTCTTCGATACTTCGGCCAGGCATGATTCTGTCTACAGAGTCCTCTCTGCGCTGTCTTTCATCTGAAAGAAATACATATAAATAATCATATAGCATTCACACAGTTATCTGGATAAAAAGTGCTTGATGTATCTATACTTGTATTCAGGGTTCACAATTAATCAAATATTAATCATGATCACGATTTTGACTTCTCAGAGTTAAATGAACACGATGGACTGCAATATTGATGTTTAAAATCTGCTGCCTATCAAATGAAGCACTTCCTAAATTAACACTCAGCCACCAGGAGTAATCGATTTGGCTTCATTTTTGGGGTGCTGGCGTGCCGCTGTGTACTTACCCTGCAGCAGCCTGTGCAAAAAATTCTCTGGATATTGCAGTCCAGAGTAGAAGAGTAATAAACAACGGAGAGCAGACGAGCAAAACAAAAGTCAAATGTCTGGAGGAGAAGGCAAAGAGCTAGTCCCCCTCCAAATGGATCATGCACCGTTTAGAAGTATTTGGGATTTAGGCCAGGTGATGATAGGCAAAAACAATCAATATGCAAAGAGTGCTTGAAACTCACAAAGCAACTCAACTAACTTTGTTGGACCACCTTAAAAAAAAAAACACTTACTGCAGTGCGATCAATGCATGAAGGCCAAGAAGAATAATGTCCACATCACCTCAATCAACCCCTGTTCTTGTCCAGTAAAAGTGAAAGCAGTGCTTTCTTGACTTTAATTTAAAAGTAATAAGTTATGGTACAATTTAATTCATATTTTCCTTCTTGGAGATTCACTGTGAATGAGGACCAGTCTTATTTTGATGCGAATATTTGTACATTAGCAGCAGTGTAGAACTATATGGAATTGCTCTCTTTATTAAAACTATTTTGTCCCTAAAAATCAATAAATAATCGTGATAAATGAACATGATCTCAGTTCTGATCAAAATAATCCTGATAATCATTTTGCTATAATCGTGCAGCCCTAACTTGCATACAGTCAATTTCCATAACAGCTCAGTTGTTGAATGTTCATGTCATTATTAAAGAATATTTTTTATACTTGCAAATTCTCTGTGCTTTAAATGTGGCATTCTGCTTTGGGTGTCTATGATGTATTCATTTGGAAAGCTCTCAATCACAGCACTACTATTTGGTAAGATCTTACCTTCCACCTGTCTTTTTAAGTTAAAGAGGTCCTCTTCAGACATGTGAGAAAACCTGCAATTAGGGCCAAAATCACAAATTCCTGAAAAAAAGAAGAAGAAACATGGTGAAAAAACACATGATTATACAAAAGGAATTGAAAATAATTTCCTTTATAGTCATTTGATGAATGTTAAATGTTACCTTTTTGGAGAAACTTCCTGCATGGTTTCTTTGTTTGCTCATCGTGCAGAATGGCTGAAGAGTCTGTAAAAAGTAAAATGATATTGTATCTATGGTTGTTTATATAATCCTCTATCATAAAGTAAACAGGTAAGCAGCAAAGATGACATGCTTAATTCTCCAATTAAAATCTCATAATCCTTTTTAAGATTTAGTATTTTAAAAAGTCAATTGTAATGCAAAGGCTCGCTGTCTAGAAAAAAAAACATAATCACACAAAAACATCATATGTCATAAAAGTATAATTACTGTGACCACATCTCAGAGGTCTATAGCGGCAGTCTCACCTCTAAAATGGTCAAACCAGGCCTTCTTGGCTCTGTGATGCTGAACACCATTCAAATGTTTCTTCCTGTTATGCATGTTGTCCTGAAAGGACCGGTCGCAGTAGTCACAGTAGTATCTCTTCCCCATGGTGCAGGTTATGTGCTCAGACCAGCAAGATGTCACCTGTTAAATCTCTGAAAGACAGCAATCAGAAAAGGAGACGTGACTGCCCTGTCAACACATGGTGAGTGTGCAAATTGAAATGGTTTGTGTATGATACATCATCTGAGTGAGTGTTGCCATGTTATGCATCATTATGCACGAGCTGATTCATTAACAAAACAAGACAAAGTCTACACAAACAGAGTTTAGCCATAGCACACTTTATCTGTATAAACATCAATAAATATGTTCATTATTTTTCTGATGAATGGATATATTGTTTAGTCTGTGAAATGTAAACAGTCAAAGATACCAATCACAAGTTCTCATAGCCTAAGATAACATCTTCAGGCATAAACAGTGATATTAAACAGAGCAAGGCAGCAATTCCTCAAATCTAATATTGTTTGCGCATGATTAATCATAAATGATTAATTTTCTGTCAGATCGCTCATCCATCAATTTGTGAATTAGCTGACTAAGTGTTCAGCAGTATTAAGTATGAAGTATGAAGTACATAACAGGCCTAATTTACACCTAATCAAGTTCCTAGTATTGATTTGTTTTGACATTTGTGAATTTCGCATCAATGCAGGTTTGTCTACATTTGCATAAAGTAATCAAGGTCTCATTTGTTTGTTTACTTTTGCGTTCATGTAAAAGTCACACAGATTTGGTCTGGGACTAAAAATGATTAGCTATATAAGAGGTACAACATCATAAACAAGTACAAGTGGTATTAGTAGTATTAATTTGCTGCCATCTACTGGTTGGGAAATGGAGGTGCCTTATTTAAAACAACATTTATGCCTTCCTGTTTCGGTTTAACGAGTGACCATGTTAACTGGTGACCGTTTGCCGAATGCGTCTGTAGTTGCGACAAGTGTTGAAACAGGAAGACACGTAGCTGTACTCGTGAATGCCTTCTTTGTTGATTTTAATTTTATTTATTTATTTTTCATTTAAATAGATACCTGATTTGTCTTTCGTGTTTTGTTTGACAGCTACTTATTCTCTTCTTGTTTTTCAACGGTTGTCGCGTTTTCGGCTAACGGTCACCAGTTAACATGGTCACTCGTTAGACCGAAACACCTCCTCTCCCTACTCTGAGTAGAAGCATCCTGAAGTCAGAAGGTAGAAAGCTGTTAATAATAATACTGATCATGTAGACACACAGTTTAACGCTCGTAGCAAACAAAACATCCCCAAATGTGTGTCAATGGCATACTATATAAAGAAAATAGTCAGTATGGTTGGTAAATTTGGATATTTTAGCTAGCTAGCTAACTAGCTCACGTTTGTTGTCACACCAATGAACGTTTGTTTTCACCACCTGTTAACACTGAATTTAAAAGACGAAGAACACAAACCATTTGTGATACAGCGCCGTCCTCCTCTTTGGTTTTTGCTGTGAAAACACAACGCACAATGTGCAGCTATCCCGTTTAAAAAAACACAAAACAAACCTCCAAGTTGACTGCTGCGCCTTTTACTCAAGTACGGTGTCTTTGCAGGGTCATTACAAACGTCGACGTACTCCTGAAGCGGAACCGTTTTGTCTCAGCATCCGTTCATGCGCACTAAGCCTCACCAAGATGTCGATGACAAAGTCTGTCTACAATCTGCTCTTCAGGCGGACGTCCACTTTCGCCATAACCATCATGGTTGGAGCGGTCTTCTTTGAGCGACTATTCGACCAAGGTGGCGACGCGATATTTGAGCAAATGAATCGCGGGGTAAGTGTGTCCTTTCGGTGTTTTTAAAGCTTGATTTATCCTGACCTTGTAAGCAGAGGGCGAAGCGGTGCTAACGGTGGCTAAGCTAGCTTCTCCCCCGCTAAGCCGAGCAACCGTGTCCCTTTAGATCTCTGCTTGTTATATAAACCGTTTATATAAAATGTATAACGTTATCTCATGTGTGTGATTCACTGTAGAAACTATGGAAACACATCCAACACAAATACGAGACCAGTGACGAGGAATAGGACGCGGCCCAGGGGTTATCTAAGGCTGAAGTACAACTGTTGTCACACTTCCCTTCATCCATTCTCCCTGGACTCCACACCTGAATCAAGCATCAGTCAACATGGACAATGTGCTCAGAGTCATGCCCGGGCTGGCAGCGGCTAACTAACCAGAGGACCTGATGGTGTAGGAGCTGATTGACTGTCCAGACCACCGTGAAGATGGAGCAATGGTTCCTGCCACCCCCTCCTTGTTGTTATTTGTTATGCCTTCGTTCTCCTCACAGATTGTAAATGAGTAAATTAAACATGTATTAATGTCGGATCTTGCAGTGTTTTGATTTATCGTATCTAATATGGCATGCATGCCAAAGCATATTTACAGAATGCAGTTTTTATAAATGTTACACACTCGCTTGAGCCACATAATGTCTCCTTAGCAGTAGCTTCATGCACAAATCAAATGAGTAATTTGGTTAAAGGACACTGAATGATTTTTGCATAATGCAGTTATTTCTAGTGAAACTGATCATTTCTATTTGCTAACATCATGTTTGGAAGCTTACTAAATATACAGTGGTCGGATACTTGTGTCCTTTCATAGCTCTTACATAGGCACATCTTTTATATCATTTAATTCCAAACATATGACAGGTTGGTATCTGGTACAAATACTTAAAAGAAATGCAAATTTCAAAGTGGGTACAAAGAAGTCCCACTCATTGCCAAAGTGTCAGGAGAGATGATGCTTTGCATGGACATCATCAAGGAATAATGTCCCTTTTCTAAGAAAAAATACTATTTTACATAACCTACAAAAGATTGTTTGACTTATTTTGGTGGCATTTCTACTTTATTAGGCATTTGAGTTGCAAAGACAGAAAGGGTGGTTACAAGCAGTAAAATCCACAGGCTTAAAATATTACATAAACATGTAAGGAGCAAAGACAATTGGTCATTGCTGTCAGTCTATTACAAAAAAGTCCATATATTTCTAATACGTAAAAAGCAAATATAATAAAAACCACACACAGAAATAGTATACAAGTATACAAATAGCATATTCACAAAAGATAAATGACTACCAAGATGATTCTTATGCACACAACACAAAGTCTCTGCAACTGGCTACCATGTGCCTGCTGTATTATCTACAAGCACCTGAGAAATGATTCTTACCCCAACTTTATTTTCACTATGCAGAGAAAGACTAAACGTTCTGTAAACCATCATGACAGGGTCAGGCAAGGCCACCACTTTCAAATGCATTGAATACAACTGCACCTGAGCTTCAGGCCTGTAGGGGGCACACTAACACCGCCTGTCCACTCTGGGTAATTGTACTTTCAGCAACATTATAGCTACCACTGATTCAGTTTGGTTCCTGTGGGCTCAACAGAAATTAGCACCTGGGACAATGATGACTCTTTCATGTTATGTCCCCTGAAACATACATACAATTTAGGCCAGAAACATTAGTGCTAGCAGTCCATCAAGCAAATACTGTAAGCTTTGCACAATATTGCTCAAACACTGACTCTCTGTATATGTAAATCTTAGCAAGGAGGTGAGCATAAATGCAGTTTATGTTCACACTTTAAGCCTGAACCCATTTACAAGAGTGTAAACACACAGTTTAGCATTTTTATGTCATTTACACCCATCTGTAGGCCTATACTGTATGTAGCCCATTATATGCAGCCAAATGGCAATTCAGTTTCTAGATGGCAAATTTGAATGTACAATATTCATCATTCAGAGGAAACATTTCAAAATTCAGAGGAAACATTCATAGGCACCACAAATGTTGTAGGATAAATGGGTATATTTTAGATGTTTTAATCAAGGTTAAATTATAAAAACAGTGTCTTTGAACCAACCCCAAAGTCTAGTAAGCCACAGGCTTACACCCAGGTCTGATAAGTATTGTATTTCAGGTGTGAGCATCTTTTCACAGATTGTCCTGAATTTGGGGTCAATACTTTTCTTCATGTTGTATCCCAGGATGGAAGACTCTCCGACTGGCTGCCAGGGCAGAAAACGTCTGTCCTGAATCTTTTGGGCTTCAACTGCACCTCCATCCTCGATACAGATGGCCTTCATCTCGGCATTTCTTCTCCTCAGCTCTTTTACTTCCTGTTTCATTCTCTCTCTTCCGTATGCCTCCACTCTGGCCCAGAAGGTAGCATTAAAGTGCTGATAGAGTTTCCAGTCAGCTCCGTTCCACTGTAAAGCTTTGGCTCTCAAGTCAGGGGTCAGTCGAGATACAGACGAGCTCTTGCGAGCATTGAGTTTAAAATACAGGATGTCCTCCATGGTCCAACAGAGCGTGTCCTTAAGCAGGATCAGAGACTCCTCAAAATATTCTGCTATAAGTACCAGATCAAAATGTTTCGATAAGTTATGAATATTCATCATTACACGAGGATCACCAGCCTCCAGGTTGTTGTCAAAACCAAAGTCAAAAAAGAGCAGATTTCTAAGATAGAATGAGTTGAAGGCCTCTGGGCTGTAGAAGGTCTGAGGATTATCTAGAAACTCTGCCAGTTTGTCCTCTCCACTGATCCTCCATGTGAGAGGAACTGCTCTGTGATAATAATGGAAGGACGACTCAAAGAGAGCCACTGGGTCACGCAGGATGGTGATGTACGCAGCATTCGGAGGCAGGAGCTTGGCTACTTCATGACGGTGAAAGCGCATGTGGTTACAGACGATGTTGAAACAGTCTCCAGGCCTGTAGTCTTTCACCTGGGAGCACAGGAAAGGCGATGGATAGTAGAAGTCATTGCGCCCATCGGGGAAGGCGAATTTAAGCTTGTGCTTCTCTCCAAACCTGAAGAGGATGTTGAGTATGGTGCTACTAGCAGTCTTATGGGTCTTCATGAACATGATGTCCACTGTGGGGGAGCACTCTTCTGACTGGGATTTTGTGCTTTGAGCAGGCGTGGTCACATTTTGCTTCAATAATTTTGCCGTACTGAGAGAACACGTGTCCTCTTGGGAGTCCCTGCAAATAAAACATACAAATAAGCAAACAGATCAACCAATTTAGCTCAATAAAATAATCCGTACCTTGTAAATGTTTACCTAAACTTCACTTGGGTTGGGTTCGTCAAGCAGTGCAGCACCAGCATGATGTTGGTCAATAAAATCCAGAGAATCAGGCCTCGTACTACACGTGTGCACTTGCTTCCTTTCATTCCAGACATCATGAAAACTCAAACAGGAATCTGAAAATGAAATGAGAGAACACACACACACACACAGGAAAACATTATAAGGCTTTTAAGTTTTTGATACACACCTTGTTGATGTTCTCACACAACCAATGAGCAGCCACACAAAGCACATAAACAGTTGTAACACCCTGCGGCATTAGCCACAGACCAACTAATTACCCCCTTATCGCACCTCACCCCTTAATACACTGGAGTACTTATTATGTATTTACAGAGAGTCCAGGCTCTGACCCATTTAAATGAAATGTAACCTGCTAAAAACGATGATCTCCTGCATATGATAAACTGATGATAACACAAACCAGTGAGAAAACTGCTGCATCATTCTTTCTGTCACATAAAACACAGAGTCGCCATGTTTACACTATCAACATGTTTACGGTGCTTAAATTACATTTGCAATGGAGAGCAGGAATGGAAGGAGAAAAGAGACACTAACATTAAAAAGACATCTTATAACAGCATCATGCTCATGTAAATGACTAATGGATGTATAAGCGTGATAAAAGAATCATTCCAGATAAAATCTAGTAGTGGGAAGGTGTGCCCCTTTGCATACTTCTTATCTTTGACATTGATAGCTCAGTCGTCTATCTAGTTGTGACATTTAATAATAACAGCTTTCATTTGTACTTTATGTCTCATAGAGTAGTTGTAGTACATGATAAAAGAATTTAAAGCCAACACATAGCCAAGATGTCTTAGTTTGAAATAATTCTGTAAACCCATTTTCTTAAAAATGTCTTTTGACTATCAAAACAGTCAGATTATAAATGACACAGTAAAACAAATAATACCTTTAAGAAGCATGTGAGGAAGAAATATAGAAAAACAGAGCTTCATTTACCTGTAGATGACAGCATTAGCAGTGTCGGGGTGAAGAGTCTGTACAAGGTAAAGGAAAACCTCTGTTGTCCAGCATTTTGTAGACTTAAGTTAGATCTCATTGGCTGTGAGGGCTGCTAGAAGTCAGAGGTAGATTCTCCGCCCATTTGTAGAATCGGTGCACCTCTACAGAAATGTTCATATTTAACAGATAGTCTGACGAATAGGCTTTATTTATTTAAAAAATGCCTATTTTTGTATGAAAGTATACTTAAGCATGTTATAAATGGACAACTTATATATTAAAAATAGTGAGATATGCTTAAATATGTAAGCTAAAAAACAAACGTTACTTTTAAAGGATCTAAAAATGCATCTGTAGGTGTAACTGGCCCACATGTAACCACCACAGTATTTCCCAAAGAATGCTCTTTTAAATGTACCAATGTTTATTTACTATGACAATGATATTTCCCAAATCTTAACCAAGTGGTTTGGCAACATGTGACCCAGCAGCTGATCATAAATTTCAAATATTGGGTGTGTAGCGATGAACATCTTTTTATCATTGAGAACTTGTTGGTCTAGTCATGAGAACACTGGTCCCCTATAGAGGCTTTTTTTTTTTTGCTTTGTTTTGTTTTGTTGTTACATTACAACAATATGTTATGAAATAGCCTCCTCTAACCCCCCAGAATAAAGACATGAGGTATTTGTAAAGTATTTAGCATGCATGTGACCAAACGTTACACTCTATCACGTGTGTGTCGTACAATGAACAGAGATCGTCATGTTAGATGTAGATAGGCAAAACAATGAGCTAACACAAAAGGAGGAAATAGCATACATACATCTTGCTGTCTACTTGTTCTCAGTCCAGCTGTGTGTTATGTTGTGGGACTGTTTTTTTTTTTTTTTTAGTCTCCAGATACCTGGACGCAGGTGCTGCCTCAACTGCTGTTGACTTTGGCTGGGAAACATCTCTGATTCAGTGGGTCACATTGATTTGACACAGGGAGCCCACTAGCTCTAGTGCGGCATTCTTGTTGATGCAATGGACATCAGACTACGTCAGTGAGCATGACAGATCTATCTCACTACGAGATAAAATAACGATTGGATCTATACGGTCTGGGCTAGTTAAGGGCTGCATACAGCAGCAGAAAATGGAGTAAGACAGGAACAGACTGTCTGAAAATATGTCAGTCATGATGAGTAACTTTTGAGTTTGTAAACTCCACAGATCACCCTGTTGTTTATGTCTTGTCCAGTTTAAACATCAACTGCAATAAGAGTACAACAATAATTTCTCGGTTTTTATTTTGTTAATCAATAATTACATACATTTTACAACTGTACAAAATATGGTATATACTGATACAGCAATGACGAGGAAACCAAACACCAAAGAAAAAAAAATACCACTCAAATGAAATTCCTGCTCAAACACTTGAAATGTGTCAGTGTTGTGACTTCATCACACACATTCAGTAAAATTAATGTGGTTCTTCAACAGGAGCTTAAACCACCAAACTCAAATTTCAACCGTCCACACGAATAAAGGCATCTCGTTTACTGCTGATACTGTTAAAATTATGGCTGACGCTGGAACAAAAATGAAACGTAAATGACTTTATGTTTTTATGATTTCATAACACTTTCTCATGGCTATACTACTTTAAAATACAAGAATTAGAAATGTAGCGACAGTGAAATTGGTTTAAAATCTTAATTTAAGACTTCTGTCCAAAAACTTTTTTTTTAAAATTCAACTTTACAAAAAGGATCAATTTTGATTTATAGTTTTCAAACTTTGACGTTTACAAAGGTTTAAGAACATTTTACAGTATTCATTTCCAGTCTGACATTTAAATATATTTTCTATCATTTTCATTGGCAAACAAACTCACAAATGATTCAAAGGCTGTGGGCAGCATTGAAACCAGAGTTACTGACGGTCTTTTTGAAGTCTCTTCTACAATAACAAACTGAATTCACGGGGAGCGTCTCCTTCCATGCAGCTCATATAACAGTGGAGGTATTCATAAATACTTGGGTGTAGTTTTCCTCGAAAACAATTACAGCAGTAACCGGGTCACATTCGTGGAACATCTTGGAACACAGTACACAATCCTGGTTTCCTGCTTCGCATGCTAAGCATGACTGAGTCCCTAAAATAGATCACACTGAAACTTCAGCCCTTTGAGAACTTTGATTTGTCACGAGCAAAAAGGTTAGCTTCTGCAACCAACAGTCACTGGCTAGTAACATGTAGTTGGTTCATTGGCACATATTTAGACAGTTTACAGTGAGAAACTGTGTCAGATGTTACATTTTGGGGACATCAATGTGCAGGTGATGTGAGATGAAAAGGAGGACCATCTGGTTTGTGAGGCTGCATTTACTGTTTATGCTTTGACGGACAACAGATTATGACTTAAGAGAAGACTATGGATATAGATCTACACAGTTACAGTAGATCATTACGATGGCACATAGTGTCAGCAGTTAACATGTTAAAATAATTTACAGTCCCCCTGGTGGAGTGCGCTGTAACAAAAAACAAAAAGTTGTGCAACAGCCCATTGTTTCCAGTTAATCGTGTGATATCAATCATAAGGCACTTGTGAGTAACAGCTGTAAGACAAGTGTGACACTGAAGAAAACATAAAAAGAAAAATATCTTTTCACATAATAAAACACGAGACAGCTTTTATATACAAGTATGCCACCTTTGGTAACCATCGATAAACAATATACTGATTTTGATTAAATAAAACTAATTCGGATTCAGAGACAAACATCAATAATCACTTCTTAATCGAGCAGCACATTTCTCCACAATGTATTATAATGGCGGTGTTTTAAAATCTATTAAATATATATGTATATGTGTATATAAATATATATATAATATGTATTGACTGTAATTTCATCCCAACTGTTACTGTTACAGGTCCACTTATTTATTGTTTTTATCTTGTGTAATCTAATAAAAATATCTCTTCTAAAAACAAATCACAGACCATTTCACACTCAAAAACATCCGCCCTTAAAACTGCCAAACTTTTCTCCACACTGCAGCCTAAAAAGCCAAGGAAGGAGCAGCTAGCAGGTAGTGGTACAGTAGAGTATGGAATGCTTACACTGCAGTTAGTATGCTGTGGTCCTGTGACTCAGTACACAGGCTTGTAGAAGATCTGACCAGCCAACATCCTGCGCTTCAGCTCTGTCCACAGCAGGCTGCGCTCTCTCTGCGATCCCTTCATGAAGCCACGGTTCTCTTGAGCACGGCGAGACAGATAAGGAATGACCTCGTTGACTGGACCGTATGGGACGTACTTGTAGACTGGGAAACCTGCTTGCCCTGTTTTCAACAAAGAGAGGAGAGTTTTAAATTAGTGTCCACTATCTCCACCATGTGTGCATCTCACGTCATGACTTCGAATGTCATGTCCAACAGCAGAATCCAAATATGGGTGTAGCAGAGAAACAGCCAGAATAGCACATTGAAAATCTTTTATTGTACTAATTAAACTGGCTCATAAACATAACACGGTAGATATATAACTGTGAAAAAGAAGCTGTCAAAACTCACTCAATGTATAAGTAAGTACGTTAATGGTAATAATGGTGGAGTAGATTAACACACTATATTTTGTTTAGTTAATTAATATATTTGTATTAAATTGTATTAGGAGAACACTGATAAGTAAAAATAGGCTTTTTATATTAAATATTTAGTGATGTAACATGGTCAAACCGGCCCTTGTGTCTCACTAGTGGAAGAAAGGTTAGGGCTGCTACAGCATCAACCATCACTATTGATTTGCAATTTGAAATCTGATCACTGCACCATTGTTCAAACAGCAACACATGATTAAAAAGCTCAGCTTGGCATGAGACTGAAGTAGTGTCTCAGTTTCCTGTATCTCACTAGTATAACACATTTAAATAAACTGTTGAAAACTGAACTGAAATCAAATGTGTACTGATGCAACACTTGTCAAATCCAGACTTTGCAGACACAGATCAGAATCAGTGAAAGCCTGACATAAGACTGACGTTAAAGATCTAAAAAAGTCTTGCTAGCTAACTGGTAACAAGACAAATATTGCGTCATGTACAGTATGTCTAAAACAGCATTAACCTAATGACTATCACTCCTGTTGGGTAGTGACATGTTTCTGTTCTAATAGCGTGCACCTCTGTTGAGCCAAACTAACACAACATTTAGTAAGAGGCAATTAATGACGTTGAAAACATGGAGTTTGTCTGCTCCCAAGATATCTATAGATTGGACAGGCCATTTGCGCGGTGAGAGTCCAGCTGAGCTTTGGAAAGCTGACACGTGTAGGGACCAGTGGTGGTTTCAGTGGAACGTCTATAGCCACATGACTATATGACGTAAGCCTCCGTGATTCCATAACTTGCTTGTTTACTTTTAGTACTGACGTACCTAGTGGGAAGCTGATCTGGTCACACATTCCCAGCAGCTGTCCAAAGTAAACCTTATTCTCAGTGGGTGAAAGGCCCATCTCATTCATCCTGAAAAAACAGAAAGAAAACATACGCGTTAAAAGGCTGTTACATAATATGAGCCACTGATGTGGCAATATAATATAATATTATACTCTATAAATCCTATAATTGCTTTAGGAAGTTAGCAAAGAATGTGATTTAATTGGGGCAATATCAGCGCTTTGTACACATCAAATGTTCTGCCATCTTTGTGCAGGACATACTTTTCCAGAGTAAATTTCACGGTGTCCTCGTTGTGAGTTGCAACCATGATATTTGCTTTCCTGCTGTGTTCGATCTCCTCCAGCACGTACTCCAAGCACCTAGACAAACAACAAGGCAGATGGTCAGGATTTAGACATTTTCCAGCTCAGCCACAAAGGACCTTGATCGTGATTCAACACTTACTTGTGATACATCCTGTTAGTGGCCTCATAGTCTGGGTTTATTGGGTCTTCGTAGCCAATCTCTTTGGCTCTGTCTCTCTCTTGATACATGTAGGCTCCACGAACCAGTTTGGCACCAAAGTACCAGCCTTCACGTCGTGACAGCTCAATGTCCACAGTTACGTTGTCATAGGCTTCCTGAAAGTATTAAAGAATGTGATGTGATGTGCTTTTCTATCCATACAGTATGTTTAGCAACAACAATGCAACCTAATGTTACAAAATGTACAAAAAGTGACAACAACATTGACAAAAAAAGATGATTTTGGTTTCACAGTTGAGACAAGAAGGATCTGTATTTATATAAATAATCAATAGTAAATATTGTCATGATTAGCTGTAGTGAGGGAACTCACCTTGAGGTAACACTGGTAAGTGTTGAAAATGATGGGCTTCTCCCTGTTGAATTTCCTCTGCATTTCCAGGGTCAGTCGACTAATAGCTGGTTGGAAATACGTCTGCTCGGCGTCCACCATTAGCCTTACCCCATTCTCCATGGCGTGCTGGGGCACACAGAGTATTTACAGTTTGTATGGCTCAGGGGAAACAGGAGTTTACCACACCAGAAAACACAATTCAAAAGACATATTTGATATCCTTGAACAAGGACTTTGGTTGCAATAAACTGGGTTTAGATTTCTGTATTGCCTCTTAAAATTGCACATTTATTTGTTCCGGTATCCTTACTTTGGCCAAAACGTCCACTCTCTGGAGCATTCTCTTCATCTGCCTCTCCTCCTCAGCTGTAAACTTGTTCAACAAAGGTTCCAGCTGGCGTGTCTGCAACCAAAAGACAAAACATACAACTATATCAGTATGTGACAGACAGGGTAGATACTGGGTGGGCGGGAGTGCGCGCCTCTGACATTTTCTCCTGTGTCCTTTTTCAAACTGATAAGTTTCTTAACTGCACTCAATAGCACTGGCTACATTAACATGAACACTATTATCAACACTGCAGATATCTACAGAAGTATAGATGTCTAGAAGTGTCCCAAATGATAGTATGTTTTTACCTCATCAGAATAAATGTTTACTTGCAAGAAGATATTGTGCAAGTGAGTTCTTATCTTGTACAAAGAACATCAATTTTTTGTACCAACAAGACTTGTATCAACTTTTTTTCCAACAATCTGGTAGAGAAGTCCAAATTCTGACGGGAAACAAAAATGCTGCTGTCTATCAAATGCTGTGTCTTTTGGAGATTACATTAATGCCATCTGTCTTTATTGGACTGCTCCCAGTGTACAGACAAGAGATAACCAGACTGGGGTAGCACTTCCACGGGCACCACTTACTGAACTACCACAAACGATCCATTCTCACCACTAAATGTTGACATGACAATGGCTCACCTCAAGGTTTGGCACCATAAGGAGATTAGAGATTTTTGTTGTATCGTTTATCAAACTGTTCCAGTCCAGCAGATCGATCGTTCTGGAAAAAAGATGTGAGAAATTGTATATTAAAATATGTGACATCCAAGTAAGAGATACTTCAAATTCAGTGCCATGTTCGTTGTAGATGAATTAATGCTGCAAGGTAAAAGGGCTGAGCCACAGGTCTTTAGATACCAGCTAACATTTCCAGCTGTTCAAGGCCAGAGGCTCTATTGTATTATTGATTTTTACAACACAAAAGTATTAGTGTGAAGCATTTGTTTGTTTTCATTGAACTAATGAGTGTCTATCTTACCCTGACAAACCCAGCTTCTCTCCAGTAAACCAGTTCTCAATGTCGTCCTTGGCTCCAACACCCATCTTAGTCAAACTTTCCTGCGAAGAAACATTTCAGTGGTTAAAAACATACAGTATTACCGCTGATTATTGTTTTAACAAATGACAAGGCACAACTAAAGAACATCTAAAAGGGATTTGGGGACATCAGTTATGTATGTGCATGCATGAACCTGCATTAGACCTCCTGAGGGCAAGACACACCTTGAGCTGTTCCAGTTCCAGTTTCTGTTCCAAGACCATCATCTCAGATTTCCCCTGTTGTGCTGCGAGGAAGTTAAAGAACCGTCTCCATTTAACCAGGACTTCTGAAAACTGGAGCTGTTTAACCACATAACAATATGTCAGTGAGCAAATGATAATACTGCATATGAATTACATTGTGATGGGTGATTTGATGAGCACATGGGTATTTTATTCACTTTCATTCTGCATGCCATTTTCATCTGAGGAAGTTAAGACTTTCTGTGGTGTGACATCTGACACAGGAAACGTTGCTCTCTCTACACACGTGGCTCTCTCTTGTCTCATTTCAGTGATAAAACTGAAGTGCTACTATTTGTCCACAGTACTGTGAATCTATGATCCTACTTCAACTGGCACTGACTCAAAACCATAAAGAGACAGATTAGTGGCTATGGATTTATTTTTGCATTACCCTGTAATGCTGATCTTGTGCCACTACAGTTTGTTAGTTTAAGACCTGGCAGCACAAATCAATGCCACTTGCACCTTCTAAATTCTGTAATATGAACTTTCAGTTAATATTGAAGGCATAAACTTACAAGGAACTGTGGCCGTCCGAGAGCTGTCATTTTGATGGCAGAAAATCCATCTGCAGAGGCTCCTCCTGAAATCAATAACAACTTTTATGTCACTCAGTGTTGGATAACTCTCAACCCTTTTTGTTTGATGTAATTCAACTTTGTCATAATTACTTTTTATAATAATGTGTATGTACACATATTATAATAATCACAACCAAACATGTTATGTTCTTTAATTGCTTCCTTAGAAAACTTACTACTTACCGGAGGCTTTGATGCAGTTTATGAATGTCTCCATTTGGGTGTCACATTTGGACTCGTCTGCATAGAAATAAGTACGAGCACTGATAACTCCTCCACGCCTGTCTCCGAACTGGCGATGGGCCTTGTACTTTTTCTCACGATGATCAGCACCTGGAGTGAAAATAAGGTAACATTAGTTGCTTGACAAGGGAACTGGTTTTAACTTTTAACAGAATTTTGTATTTTGAACAACTGTTAATTTGGAGCTCACTGGGAGTTAAATGTCTTATTTTATCATATTTTATGACATAAGACATAATATGTATAGAGATCATATCAACATTTTTCAGTTATTAAAAGTAGTTTCTCTGTCCTACAACTTGACTGTGTAATCAACAGAATTCTTTCCATCCTTCAAGCTTTTGCTTTGAGTAACTGTACATGTATTTATTTATGCCACAACAAATGTAACACAAGCTCTCTAAAGTTAATAGGAACTTTCACAGTCTGAAATGAACAACCATCTAATCATCTGATATTTCTGTCTAAACATGTATCTCTCTGTATGCAAATGATACTAACACTCCTAACAGAAAGAGTGATACTAAGAATATTATTATGGAATGACTGTTTCTTTTAAAACAGTACTTGTAGGTGAATGATACACTTGAGTTCCAAACATCAACCAAGTAACATGAACCGAGCTTCTTCTCGCTGCATCCACTGGGCTGGACATTTCAGACCTCACTAAATCCAGATATAACCAGTGCTATCCAGGCTGGACCACATGGCCGCATGACTGTACATAACAACCCTGACACCTGTGCTGGGTTCAGGCCAAGCTGAAGCAGCTGAATATCAATGCAAACTAGCATCTCAGTTGCTAAACTTTCCTGCTGACTACACACTTTTCTATTTTATATTTTGGATATCTTTATACTTTTTAAAACATATACTGCACACACAATAATTCAAAAGTTATTTTAACTCATATACAAACCTGGACTTTCTTTCTCTGCTTCAGAAACACATGAACTGAAAAAGAAAGAAAAATGAAGTTTTATAACTTCTCATGTCATTGTTTCAGTATAACAATGGTAAACACGGGGGGGGTCATCTAAGAAGACTATTTTAAAAAGCTGACAAAGTGAAAAGAGTTTTTTTATTTCACAAATCATTTTAACCAGTCCTGCTGACACCTAATACATGCAGTTATGATGATGGATTCCTTTTCTAGGCGTGTTGTGACATGAGAAATACATCAGTGAACAGAAACACTGTGTTCACTGTGTTGTCCTCTTTACAGACTCAACAATCTTTTGAGGTTAATAAAGGAAATGTGTTTGGATTTAGTTCAGCATGTGTATGTCGTGCTTATTGAGATAAAAATAAGCTTATTTCCTCCTCAGATCATTGCGTAACTCTTGCGTGTGTGTGCCACATGAGGGGATCCGGCAGGACATTACTCTAAAAGGCTGGCAGTCTTTGCATGAGGTACATTCCCTAGAGGCATAACCAGCTTAACCAATCAGAGAAGAGGGGTCTAACCTAGCCGACCAATAGAGGACAGGCACTGTTTTCCTACTAGAGATGAAATAAAAACACACAGGGTTTTAATTACAGTGTTTCATGTGGACGAAATGTACTGCATATGACGTGACTCATGTTAATTTGATAAGCGAAGTCTAACAGAAGCCACTCCTGAGGTGATAAGAATAAACTGATATCAAACTATAGGTCATTTGAATGTTTCAGACACTGTGTTCTGTATGTAAATAAAGGAGGAGACATCATTTGCAGGGGGACAACTGTTTTACCAGACTTTTCACTTGCATTTCAAATATCAGTGTCATGATTCGACAGTGACATGACCCTCATACAGGTATATTCTTGATACATGTGTATGTATCATGTTAGTTTAACCCTTTATGGGGGCCAAGGGCAAAATGGCCTGATAATATGCACAATACAGTCATAGAGTTAACTTATTTGCATGATAACCTTTAAAAAACATGATCCTAAATGCACCGGTGTAAAGGCAATGACTAAAATAGAGTAGTAGTAGTTACATTTACCTATTTTATTATTAAATAACTCACTATAATAGAACCAGTATTGGACTAACTGCAGTTTGTCAGTCTTAAATTGGACTTATTACAACACTGCTGTAAAGGTCTTATTATTCAAACACCACTGTCAACACTTTTTTTAATTCCTGTTAATGCTCTTTTAGAAGAAGGGCATGGGTAGGTGGCGGGGGGGCCTCATATCAAATTTTCCAGTTTTTCAGGTTAACCGGGAGTACCTCTTTGTGTTTAAAGGCACATGGACAGGCTCAGAAACTACTGTTGTAGGTTATATGATACAGGCCTGCACATGAAACTTGACTTAACAGGCCCTTTCAGTTTTGTGTGTTACATAACTCCAAAAAAATGTTAAATGGGTGCACGTGTAGCATATAGGAAAGCGGGTCTATGATTAGCTAAGCGAAACCTAGTTGTTTATAGCACTGGTTCTCAAACTGTGGAACCAATGGTGGTACACAAACTGCTTTGGGTGGTATGCGGAGGAATCTCTGAAATATGTTTTTCTCTTCGTTAAGAAACATTTAATACTACCTTAATACTTTGTTTTGAATGAAAATAGTTCAGAAATGCAATCACAGGAATGTCATTTCAAATACGTTTGGCATTTCCTGTAATATTTTGTTTCCACATCAGGCTGCTGTGTAGTCACAGTCATGCAGGTAGGTTTAAAAACACACGGACAGGCTCAGAAACTAATACTGTTGTAGGTTAATATGATACAGGCCTGCACATGACAACTTAACTCAACAAGCCTTTTCAGTTTTGTGTGTTACATAACTCAAAAATATGTAAAATGGTTCCTCATCTGGTGCATGTGTAGCATATAGGAAAGTTAGAGGAACCACAAGAAAGTACAGAATCTACTAAACTCCTGCACAGTCACATGTAGGCCTTATTGTACTTACTCCATTTCCTTCTTCTCTGCCTCCTCTTGTGTCAAGTCCTCTTCAACACTATAGTCCAACACTGCCCCGACACCAAAGGCCTGGTTCTTGTGAATTAAAGGTTTGATGGAGTTGTGGTTTTCTCCTGCCACAAACTGACCATAGAAGGTCATCTTCATCATCTTCTCAAACATCCACTGACCAAACAGCTTCTTACTCAGGTCCATCAACTAAAAACAACACATATTACACAACAACATTGATTATTACGCAGTTAAACATCACATACTTCACATACAAAGGGAGTTAAGGTTAACTTATGAACTAAATAAACTCACCTCTTTGTTCTTCTCAACGAGGACGTCAATTGTACAAAGCTTGAACACCAGCAGACTTCGGAGCAGTTCAATGTTACCTTTACTTTTGTAGGCTTCCTGGGTGTTGTCGAAGTCAATGTGGATTTTATTTAACTGTGTATTTGTAATATTTTTGGTCTGGCTGATGAGTTCAACCGGCTCAGCTTCTACCACGGGGCACCCATCCATCTGTTGCTCTTTCTCTTCTTGTTTCTTGGTGGATGCCAGTGTTGACCGACATCTTCCAGGTGAAATGCGTATTTTGTTGACATTGCCCGAGTTTGCCCTCGCAATAGCCGCAACAAACTTAGTGTACGACATCTTTTATTTTTCTTCTCTAAACGCAACAACAGCCCGCAAATCACGCGTTTTCTTATCTGCCTCACCTCGCCGTGCCGTTGCTAAGAGGCAGCAAAGTGAGAGCGCGCGCATGTGGCGGTTATTTTAAGTCACTCGCGCCGCGGGGGGCGGGGCATCACGTGTTACATCATGCGCGTACATACTGTATTTGACGTTCTCGACGTAAAAGCCCCCAATACACAACAACAGCACAATACAGCCTCATGTCTGACTTTATGGCTCCAATTTCTGTCTTCACAAATAAATTGTGACGGGCAACACGCACAAATTCCACCATATATAACCGGAATGGTTTGTAGCATTGATTATTCCACATGACTGTCTGACAAAAACAAGCGAGGGAGGAAGTAAAACGTTATTAATACAGCACATTGCACACATAGGGTACTCCACAAATTAAAAATATTTTAGATGTTTTGTGCATTGTTTTCTACAAATTTCAGATTCAGATCAGATCATATTTGGCATGTCTGGACACTTTGGGATCCAAACAAGGTTTGGCTTCAAAGCATAAGTTTGTACAGACAGGGAATGCCAATGTGGTTAAGTGTTTAGTACCCTGTGCATTCTTTGTTCAGAGGTTTCTGTTGTTGTATCTCTCCTACCTCTTTCAATTAAATAGAATAAGAATCTTTAAAAAAAAAAAAAAAAAAAAAGCAGTACACATTTCACATGGATAGTATTTATATATATGTGCATGTGTATATGTGTAGGTGTCCGCAGTATTTCACTCCCTGTAGTTCAGTTCATCAAACAGTTTGATCTTTCTTGGGTCTCTCCTTGATGAAGAATTTGATATGATTTGTATGATGATGATGTGTTTAAAGCATAGACAGTGAAAATATGCTATAACATACTTACACATTTATATTGACAATATTAGATGTCCTCTTTTGATGCAAATATTTAAAACAAAATCTAATTTTTTTTATTGTTAGGCATGTTATATCAATGTAGCAATGTAATAACAACAATATAATATTACTATATGTTTTTACATGCAGCTGCTATTATGAACTGTGTTTCTTAATGAGTGGATGAGGGATTAGTTCCCTTCTCAGAGCACATCTAATAGTCACAGAATGGCAATGGCATAAATAAAGTATTATATAATTGGTTGTGTAACAACCCATCCCGACCTCACTGGGGAAACTTCTAGAGAGAACCAACCGGGAATGGAGCCAACACAGATGCAGGGTGCAGGTCTAGAGGGCTTTGGGGGAGAAAATAATGGGATGTGTAAGAAACAATATTAAAAAAAAAAAATCACTGAGCATCCTGCGATTTAAATGGAGAAGAACTATTTGGGGATTTACTACAGTCCTGCCAAGCTACATTGATTTATGGGAACACTGCCACTTTAGATGAAGGGGATGTTTTGTTTTTACCAAATTGAGCTGCTGTGGATGCTGTGGTCTGTGATTAGTATGCTGTTTCATCAGCGGCTCACAGAAGGGAGGGAGTGACACCATGCTTTACAGTGTCCAGTCTACAGCTGTTTTTGGATATAGCCCTCTAAACTAGAATGTCGAAGCCTAGTTGTTTAGCACTTTTTCTCAAACTGTGGCACAAGTACCACTGCTGGTATACAAACTCCTTTGGGTGGTATGTGGAGATATCTCTGAAATATGTTTTTTAATTCATTTAGAGACATTTAATACTACCTTAATACTTTGTTTTGAATGAGAATAGCTCAACTACGTATCATAGGTCATCATCAATCATAGGTTTGTGTATCATGTGTAATCTTGTAATATTTTGGTTTCACATCAGGCTGCTCTGTAGTCACAGTCATACATACACCCATGATTAGTTATGACCTAAAATGTGACAGTAAGATCGTGGCTCCAAGCATGAAATATTAGGAAGAGAAGGAACAGGAGAACCTCTTCTGCACCCAAGTTGCTCTGGTTCTGTAACAATAACAATAAAAAAGCTTCTTATTATGAACAAACCTGCCCCTTGTGAACTGTCTGTCACCTTTTTTATGTTGATGTTATTGTTATTGGTTGCTGATGTTATATATACACATGTTTTTTTCTATTACTAGTTTGACATTACTTTATGTAGTTATATTGTTCTCTGTATGTTAATTTTGTGGTCTTTATAGCTGTGAAATCTTAACTTTAGGTGGAGGCTTTCAATAAGCCCATCTGGGCCTCTCCATGCACTTTACATTATTTGTTATCTTTGTCATTTCTATGTCATTTTAACTGTGCAAAATAAATCTGAATCTGAATCATGTGTGTGCACACACAAGGAATTTGACTCCGGTTACACTTTGCTCTCTTAGTACAAACATCAAACATATATAGACATAGGTATACAGTTAAAAAACAGAACAGAGGACTTGACAGATAAATGTAGACATAAACATAAACAGGAACAAGAACAAAAACTATGTACATATAAAAAGGTAAATATATATATCTTCTGAGGTGGTACAAGCTGTGAAAAGTTAAAGAAACACTAGTTTATAGCATTATTAGGAGTTAGGATATACCAAAGACAGAAACATGTTCCTTTCCTCACCAGTAGGTGGCAGCAGTGCACCAATCGTCTCTACTGTCTGCCGGAAATGTAGCAGAAACCACAGAGCTACTTGCTAATGTTGCTAACACGGAAACAGCCCAGCGTGCGGTGCGAACTGGTAAGTTAGCATCAGGGTAAACCTACGAAAGAAGGCGTCACGTTTGGTGTGAAAGGTAATTACACTTTTTTTAAAATGTATATGTAATTAAGTGTTGTTTACGGCATGTATTTAATTTGCACACCGACCAACTGTTTCTGTTTGAGTATAATAAAGAAACAGACGTTCGTTAGCCCGACTAGCTGACCTTACATTATCAACAAAGAGATCGGTCTGTTGTTGGAGTTCATAGCATTTACGTTTAAGACACAAATACCAAATTGAACCGCCCGGTTCAACAGCTTTCTGTTGCATAGTCGTGCGTTAAAAGTCTGGCTGCAGAAACTGCTTTGCAAGGCAAGAAACCAATTGAACACAACAGACGCTAGCTAATGTTAGCTGCGGGCTAGTTTGGCCGTAGCTTAAGGTTAATGCTTGGCAACCGCCTCCGACTGCTGCCTGACAACCGACCTCTAAAATATAGGAGCTATTTTTCATATTCAAATCTAATATCAGATATCAAACATATTAACTTGAATGTTCAGCTGACAAACAGGTTTGGTCGGTTAACCAACTGTTGTGTGTGTTGAGTGTCAAGGCCCGCGAAATGTATCGAAATCAACAGCTGTTGTTTTAATGTTATTTTTCTTAATGTAACTGAATTGTGTTTTGAATGTGATTGAAATGAAATGTCATTGCGCCATCACAGGATTAACTTAATTACTAATAAGTAGCCCACATGCGAGTATCTAGAAAGACATAAACACCTGCTGATTGTAATGCAATTTAATAAAACATAAATAACACCTGAACATGTAAGGCTATAGTTTGATGTTGCACTGTTGTTTTAAAAGATAAATAAATAATAAAATACATAAATAGTCCTTTACACTAGTGCAGCGTTTCTCAAACTTTTTATACCATGTACCACTATTTTTACAGACATTAAAATCCAGCATCTGACCCTGATCAGCTACAGACAGTTCATACAGGAGGAGGTTTATTCCTCATAATTATTGTTGGCTTGTCCTGAACAGAAGCAGTACAAGAACCTGAGTTCATTTGGTTTTAAAGAGGTTCTCCTGATCTGCACTTCTCTTCCTGATATTTCCTGTTTGGAGCCACGATTGCAGAGTTTTTTTTCTTCTTCAACCATTCAACCATTCATTTTATCTCCACTTACTACCTCTCGTCACATTTGAAAGGTCCAGTGTGTAACATTAGCAGAATTGGAATACAATAAGCATAACTATGTTTTCATTAGTGTATGTTATTATATATTATATTTTGTGTTTTTTGCATGTTTTATGTCCACCGTGGTTTCTCCTCCATGTTTGGAATGGGAGGGTGAGGCGAGTGGTCTTCAGTTGTTTGCAATCTTAAAAACTTCACCACTAGATGCCACAAAATCCTACACACTGCTCCTTTAAATTCATCGTAGATGTATGTGCGCACTACGTGAATGAACGCGTCTATGTGTCAGGCTGATATTTGCAGCAAAACTTATTTTAAAAAACGTTCAAGCGATCCTCTAGTTTGATTTAATTTTAATGTCGTGGATGTTAAAATTGTTTTCAATTCAGGAAATACAGGTTACAAACTGAAAAGGAAAACCTGACTAAAAGACAGGCTTACCATAGCAATGAGTCACAGACTGGTTTAGTGAGTATGAAAATGTTGTGAATCATTTGCTTCGCTCCTTCAGTCACCAGATCTCAACCCAGCTGAACACCAATGAGAGATTTCAGTGGACCATCATAAATGTGTTACAAATGTACCATGAGGTGCTGTAACAAGTGAATTTCCCCCGGTGTGGCCTCAATAAAGTCTCTTATCTTTTCTTGTATCAATGTCTACACACACACACTGAAGGAAGTTGTGTATGAAAGTTGTGAAAGTGTGTCACTCAGAGTGCTCATAATTTCAAGCAGTATAATTCTGTAACTGTTTTATTAAGGTTGTTGGACATTCATTACCCCTGTGTTTTAAAGCTTTCAGGCTTGGATCCGAGGTCCTGTGCCATTTTTCTTGAACTCATCCATTACTACTATCATGGCTGCGTTCCTGGTTTAGAGTTTTATTTTTGTCTAAATTAAGGAATTGGAGGCGGATGGACTAAGTTTTGGATTGGAACTAGGATTAAGACACCTCCTACAGCTATTTGTGAAAGCAAGAAGTGATCTTAAAGTCTGCCGGTGCCCCCCCATTCTGTGTCAGCAGTGCCACTCACTCAACCACCATGTCGGATGGCCGGATCTATGTGGGGAATCTTCCCGTGGATGTCCAGGAGAGAGACATTGAGGATCTCTTCTACAAATATGGAAAAATCCGTGATATTGAATTGAAGAACAATAGAGGAACTATCCCCTTTGCCTTCGTGCGATTTGAAGACCCACGGTGAGTTTGTAGAGATGGTCTCTGCCAAGTCGAGTCACATTCCCCTTGTTGGACATCTTAAGTTTTGTCGTATAATATCGTCTCCAGTGACTGACAGCAGGGATTGGATGGAGACGGCATTTCCAGGTCTAGTGAAACAGGCGTACTTTGGTAAGGAGTTCTTTGCTCTCTTCTCTTAGGGATGCAGATGATGCCGTCTATGGAAGGAATGGATATGGATATGGAGACTCCAAGCTGCGTGTAGAGTATCCTCGATCCTCTGGTGCTAAATTTGGTGCTATGGGAGGTGGTGGTGGAGGTGGTGGAGGAGGACAAGGAGGAGGACAAGGAGGAGGACCTAGGGGAAGATTTGGACCCCCAACTCGAAGATCTGAATTCCGGGTCATAGTGACTGGTAGGTGGACGTCATGAGTCATAGCCAGTTAATATTTTTTCTCTCTTTCACACCACCCTGGAGGTCAAGGCGATTGGTAGGATGGTGGACGTAAGATTCATAGGCAGACATGTTTCTCTCACACTCTCTCTCATGGCGGATTGGAGGACAAAAGGGACTAGTAGAGGACGTCATGAGTCGTAGGCAGATGTGTTTCTCTCTCTTTCATGGCGGACTGGAGGACAAAGGGACTAGTAGATGGACATCATGAGTCGTAGGCAGATATGTTTCTCTCTCTCATGGCGGACTGGAGGTCAAGGGGACTAAGTGGATCAGGTCAAGTCAGCTCCTTAAGTCATGAAAAACAAATCAGTAAACTGAAACCGGTCTTGTTGGCTGCATAATCCCAAACACCGCCTATAGTGACTGGTAGGTGTAATTTTGTCATTGCATATCATTAATTATTTATGTTTTACATTTATCTCATGTTTATACTAGTATGTTAATGTAAGCTGTTAAAATTGGAGTGCTTATCTAAGACCAACCCCTTTTTAAAATCTAAGGTTTATAGAGTTGCCTGACTTGACCGGTCATACTAGAGCAGATTTCTGGAAGTAAAACACTCCGGGGCTCTGGTCTGAAAATATTGGGATTCTATGAAACATTGATCCAATAATTTCTTCCACATGGTCTTAAATTTGTTTTTAAGGGTTAGATTTTCTCAACTATCAGTTAACATACCATACAAAGGAACTTGTGAACATTGAGTGGAGAAGTGGGTAGAATTTTACACATCCAGAGAGTTACAATAGTAACATTCGTAGCCTTTTTCAGGTGGCTGTTCAATTGAACTTTTACAACTCTGGGATTTGAATTAAACTCCGAGTTGAGTCGTCAGCACTAAGGATAAGTTCATGAAGGAAAACTCGAAGGCCTAAAGAGTATTGCTATAGCAAACAGCCAATCATGTAGCTAGTAGTAGTAATTTTTTTAAAAAAAGGTAGATGTTTAAGGCTTGAAAAATTTGAATATCTTTGTGCAATACAGCCACGATTATGTGTGACGTGTGTTTTCATTTATGATGGCGAATATCAAGCATTTTCTAAGTGTACTTATGCAAGAGTTAATGTCAGGGCTGTGTGTGGCATGTTCTCCATAACAGCTCGTGAAGCTCAGAGGTTAAGTAGGTTTTGGTGTCATACCTCACTGATAGACAGATGTCACAACTGTTATCAGTGATGATGGTAATGTAAATTTGTAATCTGTAGCCGTCACAGTTTCCTGAATAATTCACCCTTTTTGAAAGAAAACATTCCTATACAAATTTTACGTAGGTAAAACCCAAACTCTTCCCACTTCTCCATCTGCTTCCATTTAGCTTTTAAGCTTCAGTTAGTGTTTAGCTCAGACTTTATAAAAATGCCTTAAAACTAAATGATTAATAAAGGTGATGAAACCTGTCCCTGCAGTGATTTTAGGTTTGAAGTGATGAAGGGAGTTTTTGTCCCCGTCACATTTATCTCTTTCCAATTCCAGGGTTACCACCAACTGGGAGCTGGCAGGATCTGAAGGATCACATGCGCGAGGCAGGAGACGTTTGTTTTGCAGACGTGCAGCGCGATGGCGAAGGCGTGGTGGAATTTCTCCGTAGAGAGGACATGGAGTATGCACTGCGTAGACTGGATCGCACTGAGTTTCGTTCACATCAAGTGAGTTCAAGTGCTGATGAATTTTTTCCTTTCATCTTTTTTGGTGCTTAAAGAAATGAATGTCGCTTATGTTTTTATTTTTGCAGGGCGAGACTGCTTACATCCGTGTCTATGAGGAGAGGGGCACTCCCAACTGGGGTCGGTCACGTTCCCGCTCCAGATCCAGGGGTCGCTATTCACCTCCCTACCATAACAGAGGATCTCCCCCTCCACGCTACCAGTCGCCTCCACGCCATACTATGTCCCGCCATAGTCCACCCCCCAGGAGGCACCCTCCACAGCACCATAGCCCACCGCCGCGTCATTACCGGTAGAAAGTTCCATCATTTGATGAAATTGAGGAAATGTTTTTGTAATTCTTTTTATTTTATTTTATTTTTTAAACCCAGGCCTCCTCGTAGGATACATCGTTATTTCTTGATGCAAAACATTCCATGGTCAGGATCACCTGAACACACCCTGCTCCTCCCCACAGCCTTAAAGATTTTTGTCTTTAAACACCCACATGTGTTATCTGGAAACAGAATTGTTGTTTCTTTGTGGCTTTTCTTAGCGAGGTAGTTGATCGTCATATAACATATTGGAGGTTTCTTTTATAAAGAAATCCTGGGTTGTGATGTCAAACATTGACGGGAACCATTAAACACACACACACACACACACACACACACACACACACGTAATGTTTTATTGTCCAAAACAAATTACGCTATTCTGCAGCTATCAGGCTTAAAGGTCATACTGCTTCTTAAATTGTGACTAAATTTTCCTTTTTGTGTGTCATATTTCTGTAGCTTTAAATATGAAGTTTTTTGCCAATCCAAGAACCTGTGAAGCTATTAAATATCCTCCTCTGACTCAAAACGTGTAAAGTTAGTGAGCCTTTTTAAAGTAGTGACATGTTGACTGTGAGCCTCACCCTTTTTTTTTTTTTTTTTTTTATGTGTCAACCTCTCATCGAGGTGGCCTGTAGGTGGACTATAATTTGTATGCATCTCTAATGTTGTTTTTTTTTGTTTTTTCTTTACCAATAAAATGCAAAGTTTTAGTGTCTGTCTCATTCTTTTGTCCTCAAACAAGTGCTCATCTCATTATATATTAAATTATTTTTAAAAATTTGTTGTAACACAACACTACTATGAGATCCAAGACCTGAAATCTGACTTCTCATTTTATCTTTTTGTGCCTTGGAAATATTCCTCCAGGCTTCAGTAGAGGCAACCTTTCAACCTTTTGAAGATCTTTATGGCTGCAAGTAAAACATTTACAAAATGCTGGCTCCAGAGGAATCCTCCCACCGGTGCCTTTCTAGATAAATGGATAGATACTTTATTGATCCTGAGGGAAATTCAAGCATCCAATAGCAGCATGAGAAACGGTAAACACACAGTAAGCTTGCATTAAAATTTACCTGTATTATAGTAAACACACATTAAAGTTAACCTATAGGATAAATCTGCATTTAAATTAAACCTGTGCTGAGAAGTTAAATATGTGCATAGAAATTTGACGTGCAAAGAAGAAATTAAACGTGCAGAGAGATGAAACATGTTAAGAAATTAAAGATGTTAGCATAATTATAATCTATTGGCCTAATCAACTCTGTCCACATACTGGAGAAAATGACTTTCACCCTTTGACTACAAAGGGAGAATGAGGATGAATAATACTGGGAAATATGGGACTTTTTCATCTCACTGTTTGGCATCTACCATTAAAAAGTTTAGCTGAAGCTAAAGTGTCGTGCTGTGAATTTTCCTCTTTGTGTTTTGTCAGACTGAGCTGTGATGGAGTCTTATATTAGATCTGAGAGAAAATTAGAGAGAAAGGGCTGAATTTTGTCCTCCACCTCTCCCATTTAAATCACAAAGGGGCTGTTTGATGGTAGGTGTGCTTTGGTATATTTAGTACATTACAAAACTTTCAACTGTCAAGTCTGGAAAGACACACAAGGCACATGAGATGCAAAATATAATATTTTTAATACGCAATAAATTAATTATACCAGGTGACAATTTGAGAAGACAGAAAAAAATAAAAATATATTTATTTCCAATGGAATATTTTTTATCTTTCTGTTCATTATAATCCGATAAAGCCCATATACAGACATTGTATTGCATTTAATAAATATGTACTAGCTTAGTTATACAATAAGTCTGTTTCTTTTGAACACACTGTATACATTAAATCTTCTGACAACAAACACAGCAATACACAGACAGCAATACTCAGGCATGTTTTTAGAAGATCATATGGAGACACATTAGCAGTGATATCAAAACACTGGAATTTAAGCCACATTGAACCAAACATGGGTGTGTTTTGGCTAGTGACAACAATTACTTTTTTTTCTGACATGCTTATGCTGGTATCTAGCCATGTAGATAGTTTTCTAAATAGATCTAGGAGCTTTATCTGCTAAGAGTTTAGCATATCAATCTGAAATTTCTCTGACTTTACTGGAATTATAAGAAAAATGTCTCCAGGACTTTGTTTTTGGAAAGACAAATTAATGCCTTTAAATGTTACATTTTCAGCTGAACAAATGAAATTCCATTCACCACCACTGTGTTGGATTAGCAGCAGAAGATCAGTGGGGTATTTCATAAAACTTCACACACATAAAACTAAAAAATATCTGCATGGCTGCATACCACTGAGTAGCTACCACTAAAATGACCCTTTAAAAGTAATACGTTGACCTTCTGGTTCTTAGTAAACGGTGAAAACCTGATGATGGCTTCAAAAAGATTCAACTTACAAATAGTTTGAAGTTGTGACAGTCTGAGAAACACTGTCAGCTTATGTAAGAGATGTGCAGTAATAAATGTGAAGACCATTAGAGTAAAAAAAAAAAAAGAGCCCCCTCCAGATAAAATCCAGCAGGCTGAGCAAAAGTTGAATGAAAGACATATGCACTAGCCTTACAGGAAATCAAACGTAACTGAGGAAAGGTGTTGAACCTGGCTACGTGGCTAAGCAAGCAGAGCTCTTTTTCAACAGGTATGGGCACGGAGATCTTGAGGTAACAATGAAGGGAAATGCATTACTCCAGGAAAGACCATTGCAACCAAGACCGGCGTGGGCAGAAAGCCATGAAACTGTTCACAAGGTGAAAGTGAAAGATGGAAGTGCAGAGTGCAAAGGTTCTGCCTGCACTGCACACCCCTATGAGTTTCAAACCAATTGCTGTAAGGAAGCAGACTCTGTTAGCACTGTATTGTCTTGATGTCGTGAGAACCAGCAGCTGAATCCATCAGCCTGAGCAGCATTGTGTTATTTAGGGTAAGAAGATCGTACTGCGAGCTGATGCATTGCTCTGCACAGAAATGAAAGCCAGTAGAGAGGTGAGAGGTCGAAATTAAGCAAGCTGAGTCACACCTTAATAAATGCATAGAGGAGGTCAGAGTTAGAAGGAACACACAGTATGAGAACTTGGTCGGGTATCAGAGGGAAGGGCCATACTGTATATGCAAACTATGTGCGGCCATGCACAGAGTTCACAGTTTCGGTCTGGATATCCTGCAAGCTTTTGTGCATCAGAGTCAAACACAGGAAGAGGACCACCAAGCTTCAGAGAAGCCAGCAAGTGGTCCTCAAAATGGCTATTGGGAAGCAAACCACACATGCTACTTAGACACAACCTCCTCTAATGTACCTCTAATGTTTATAAGACCAAATCATCGAATAATGCCAGATATTATTACTGAAAATATATTCAAGTGCATCACAAGATGTTTTCAATCAGCTACAGTTTTAGCAAAATAATAATAATAATACTGAAAATATATTCAAGTGTATCACAAGATGTATGGTAGGTATAACTGAACAAAATTAACCTGGTAGAATATGTAACAATAAAGTGAAGAATTTGGTTGCTGTATCCCTGAAAAAACAGCTAAATTTAAGGCAAAATAAATAACATCCTGAAGCAGTTTCAACAAGGGTACATTCACTAAGTGAACAATAACACTTTAAAAATAAATTTACTGGCAATAGTTGCATCTCCTGACTATAGATAGGAGCAACTGGAAAGACGTTGTTACACAACTATCTTAGAATAACGAGTGGTCTTAATGACCATTTGTCTTTTCAGCACTTACTTCATTAACATTGATTCCTTTCCTCTTGAATACATGACTATTAAGTGGTCGTGTCAGTATCTTGAAACAATTTAGCACAAAGAAACATGGGAGCAGCAGCAGCGGCGGCGGCGGCAGAACGGCAGCACCCTGCATCACTTGTTTTCGATGAGTGTCTGCACTTTCTGGACCAAGTCTCGAGCCATCATCAGGACCTGCGGGACGTTATGTCGCTCTGCCATTTCTGAGAGGAGAATTTGAAAACCATTGTAATAATAATAATTAGTTGTATATTAGTCGGTGTGATTATGAATAAAGTCTGGCAATCTTATTTCGTCTTACCGTTAAAGAACTTGATGATGTCTGTGAAGTCCATGTTATTTTCTAGGATGATGTCTCTATACATCTCCACAAGCGCCAGAGCGATGAAGAGCACAAAGTGCTCAGAGGAGGTGTACTTGGCTGCCCAGATTGTTTCCCACAAGGAGAACACATCATCATACACCATTTCTGTGCAAAAAAAAAATAGAAAGAAAACAGACTACATTCAGTATCATGTTATGTAAAATACTATCTTTTTTTTAATGAGCAATTCAAGTAGAAATATAACAACGTCTGCGTTTCCCATCACCTCTTTTGAAGTCCAGTAGAAACCAACGATAACAGAAGTAGAAGTGAGTATAGTCTCCATTCTGCTGCATCAGTTCAAACAGCTCAGAGTCCAGGATCTGTTAGCAATAAGATAAAATGTCGTCATCACACTGTAGCTTTTGCATGCATGCATACATGTGTTTGCAGTATGTACATACCTGGATAAGAGAACGCATATTGGCAAAGTGAGAGTCCATGGCACCTCCATGAGGAAAATTCTGGTTCATCCTCTTCATCAGCTCTGTGAAGCAGCTAAATGCCATGACCTCTGGGAACCAAACACATACATATTTAAAGAGTTAGTCAAAGGCAAAGCATATACTGAGAGAGTTTGCATTTAAGTTTCACTGACCGTCGTCCAGAATAACCAGTAGAGGCGCCAGCAGATCACACATTCCCTGGACGTAACCTGTATCCAGATGCTGCCACACGTAACTACAAAGAGATTTTTCAGATGTTGTTTTGCGCTGAGACAAACCTCAGAGATATTTAGCACAGTGACACGCTTACCTGCACATGATGTTACGCAGCTTATCGAGGTTGTCAGGAGTGAAGTACCAATATGCTCTGTCGCAACGTCTCACATCTTTGTCAATGCGATGTAAATTGATCAAGTACATGTCCAGTGTTTCTTGCTACAAAAATAAGTGAATTCTGTTAGCGCATGCGTATGATTAAATGAATGTTTGTATGTCATGTGTCATGCTTACAGAATATGTTTGTTCTTCTGAAGATTCGTCGTGTTTAGTGTCTCCTCCCGCCTCTGCAGACTCTGGTTCAGTGAGCACATTTTCCATCTCAGGCTCCTCTTCAGAAAGGCCAAGGTCGGTGCCCTCAGGACTGGTGTTACAGGCTGTGTCCAGATGGTGATCTAGGACCAGGTCCACTGATGCCATTTTCTCTCTTTGTGCAAAGGAGATGGGCGGTGCAGCAAGTCCTGCCAAAGGCCTGGCCTTGATATCCTCAGAGTTCACACATGTTATCCCTGCAGGTATGTCCTCCATTTCCAGGGCAGAAGGAGAGTCATCTGAATCTGCCGTGTCTGGAGACTGCCGAGACGATAATGAAAGGCTGCCCCTTGACGCTGACTGAAGAGCATTCAGTACTTGTCTGACAGGTGAATTTGAACCAGGTTTCTCAAATGGAATTTCTGCAGCTTTTTTGATTTCAGCCAAGTCACAAACCGTTGCTCCTGCATCTTTTTGTTCTGACTCTGCTGTGCAGGCCGTTGACATTTGTGATTTTTCAGAAGTTGTTTCAGGATTTTCAGAAATCTCTGGCTTTGTTTCACTCTGTGGATTAGCATCTTTTTCTGCTGTAGGTGGTGCCCCTTCCAGATCAGATTTGCTTTTTTGTGCTTGAAAACTCAACGTCTGTCCGAGTGGAGGTGCTTGGAAATATTCGTTATGTATCTCTGTTTCTAGCTTTAGGACATTTGTTTTCTCTGGAACAGATCTTAAATTCATATTTGTGTCCACTGCTTTTAAATCTCCAGATTGGTCATTTGTTGTTGCATCTTTTTCTTCTACTTCAGGTTTTTCATCAGGTTCAGATGTCTCTTGTGACTTATCACAGTCCTTATCCACCTTGCTTTCTGAAACTGCCTCCATCTCTGTCTCTGAAACCTTATCTTTTACTTCTGGGTCTGTTACATCCTCCCCTTCTGGCTGTGACTCAGTTGGAGTTTTCTCCTTTAAGACCTCTGATGTTTCCGCTGACTGCTGAGATGTTGTAGATGCAACAGCTGACTCTGTTACAAGAGCATTGTTTTCTGAATCTGGATGTGGATTTGACAGACCTGGAGAGGAGGGGTTGCAGGAGGGAAGTTGTGGAGCGTCCGCAGCATTACTTGTGATGTCCTTCAGTGAACTACTGAGCTGTACTTCTCCTTCCTCAGCCGTGGGCTCAGTCTCAATCTGATCCACCGCCTCAACTGATCCAAATACCTGGTAATGGTGAAAAATGGTGAGCATGCAATGCATTTAGTTTGACAAATGCTGAAGAATGACACCAGTGGTGTTGCATGTGGCAGCCCATTAGCTACAAATCAGATTTCAGACTTTACATTACTGCTGAAAATGTTCCAAGGCATAATATAAGTTCTCAAATTGATTTCCAACCTTTCAGACAGCCGTTAGGCAGAAAATCTCTGAGGTTTGAAACATCTATAAGATGTTATATGTAATACATCACTGTTACATAAGATGTTTTACATCTAAGTTACATAATCATTCATTTGAGAGCCGGCTTCCAAAGAGGAACCTTGTGGCTATTCTTCTGGTGCCACCTCCAGGTCAAAGTTTTTACTTATTCTGGGAAATATCTCAACCATTACCCGTATACTCCTGACTTTGGTGATTCTGTGCCTTTGCTCTAGCGCCATCATGAGGTTGAGGTAGTGAAATGTCTCATCAACTATTACATGAAATTTGTTGCACACAGTGTTCCCCTCAGGATGAATTTTAACCCTTTTGGTGACTTGCACCATCATCAGGTCAAAAATCTCCAATGTCCAATGTTTTGATTTACCTGCAAAACCAATGACAGGGCAGCCTAAATACAGCCCCACAGAGCCACTAATTGATCTTTCATGATCATTCACAACATTTTTTTGCAAGTGAACTATGAATCGTCAGATTTTGGCATGCCCTTAAGACAAAGAATGAAGTTGATAAAACTTTTACTATGACAATTTGCCTATTCCAAACAAGCTTCTGCAGGTTGATTGTAATTAATTTGAATGAAAGGTAGAAATCAATCCAAAAAAGTTAGGGTATGCTTTGGAAAATTGTAGTAAACTATATATAAGTTATAATGCCTGCTAACATGTGAAAAAAAGACTGGTATGGTCTATACTAGAAATCATTGTTGAGAAACTACCTGTGCGCTACTGCTGGAATCACTTTGCGAGTTGGCATTCTGTTGATCTGAGCTGCTACTTAGAGACGACTGGAGTGGTCACATAAGAGACAAAAAGCAGAACTGTCAGGAAATTTCCTCAAAGTACAATAAACAAAACCTTTTCATGTTTTCTCTGTTGTGTCGGTTACATAATGGAGCACATTTGATGCTAAAAGGTCAAACTTGCATCTGTACTGATGGTGGAGTCCCGCTGCACTGGTCCTCTTTCCACACTGGCTCCAGATGAACATCTGGCAAGGGCCTCAGCATGTTTCTCTCTCTCCCTCTGACGGACAATGGCCTCACAACCCTGCCAGTCCTTCATAGTCTGCTCATACATGGTCCGCATCTGCTCATCGATCTGAAACAGACACACAGCTTGTGTAAACAAAGATTTTAACATGGTATTTTTTACAATCTTAGACAGTCTGATCACACGCAGAAATACCTCTAGCCGGCATTTCTCAGTCATGGTGAACTGGTAGTGTCCCAACAGGAAGGGCCAGACCTCTTTGCGTAGTGAAGGAGCCACACCACCAAAATACACAAGCCTGTGTATCTCCTTTTCCTCATAGGCCTGAACAAGATAGAGTCCGGTCACACACAACTTAAAAGGACAATTTAATACTGTCATGGAGCTGTTTCTGTGAATCTGTGAATCTTACAGAGCTGTCCTTGAGGAACTTGCCCCAGACCTCCACAGAAAGACCTCCCCGGGCACCACAGGGCACATCAGGGTCAACTATAGTGGTGTTGACCAGAGCAGAAAGGTGGGTACGAACTGTGGACAGATGACGGCAGTATGCAAGCCCTAGAGAGGAAAGAAAGTTTCATATTCACCAGGAACAATCAATTTGAACGAAATGTGTTCCTAAAATTAAAGTTGCTTGTACTCACATCCATAAAAAGCACGGGAGATTATCTGGTACTTCATGGTGTCACAAAGGAGCTTTAACGGAGCCCTGTGAGAAAGGAAATGGCTAATTTAGTCAAATTGCTGAGTCTGAAGTTAGATTTGAGTCTGTTCCTGGAAAATACGTACCTTTCCTGATTACATCCATTAGGCAGAGAGCCATCAGAGGAGCCATTCTGTGAACAGGAGGAGCATGAGGACTTTCTGGGGGTCGGTTGCCACATGTTCACGCCTTGGTCCATCAGCTCCAGGGCCACTGCACAGCATAATAGTCATTATTATTACCATTGCTACCATCATCATCTTAGGCAGGTAAAACCAGATGAAATCAAAATAGATTTGGACATAAAATGATATGAAATAAGAAATAAGTAAAAAAAAACATGGATAAAACAAACCAAGTAACAGGATGGAGATAGAGATGTGGCAGACACATTACTGTAAGTCCATGCAAAGTCTCCATATAATGTGAAATGGACACAGTGGCACTAAACGAGCAGGAAAAAATGATGTGAAATGTGGCAGACAAAACAGATTTATCTAAAGTGAAATTGTCTGTACTGTAAATCGGTATTAAGAGAATAATGTAATCGTAGATGTAATCTGTAATGATGCTTTATTAGATTAGCTCAGGGAGGCACAACAGGAAGATTAAAGATACTTACTGAACTCCATCTGATTGCCGGGAAAGAGGATTCGAAACACATAATCGGTTGCTTCATCATCTTCCTTATCTGACACAGAATCACATGAGCCGTGTGGACTCCTCTTTCGCAGTTTGGGGAAAACCTTTCCCTGTGAGTGGATAGAAGTAGAGTAGAAGGACACAACAGGTCATAGTTGGAGGTAGAAGTGGCATCGTTGCCTCCATAACTGAAGATAACAAGCTATAGAAGTGTTTTATTATCCTCTTATCATGCTGACTTTTCCTCTCTGATTCCAGAGTGGCGGGTCCAGCTGTCCATGAGGTAGCAGGCCGGTCTCCAAGCAGGTGAGAAACTGGAGGAGGTGGCCTCCTTTGGGGAAATGTAGAGGAGGTCTCTGGATCCCATCCTGGCTCACTAAAACTACGGTCCCACCACTGTTCACTGGAGAAATTAACACACAATAAATAAATAATAACATAATTTAAACTCCTTCTTTGAGTACTAAAAATATAAGGTGATTACTGTACCTTGCTGGTGACAGTGGAGATATACAATCTCTTCCAAACGAATTGTCATAGCATAATCCCAATACACACTGAAAGAAAGGTGAGAGAATAGGAGTCACTGATTGTGAAAACAAGAATTTATATTCCTATTAGATTGGGTTCTGTCACACTAACCTTTTCTCAGAATCTAGCTCCCCCACGTTGCCATTCATTAGCTGATTGGGCGTCCATTTCAGTGTCATGAGGTCTGCAGTTTGATGTAGAGAAAGGTAGCCTGGGATGGCCTCCATGTCATCTCTCTGCATACACGAGTAAGAGCTTTCACATCACATGGTGTCTGATTGCAGTACTATTTAAATAAGCTGACAGACAAGCCTCTCTTAAAGCAGGTAGTATGATTGTATTATGAGGAAAGATGCACTGAAAACACGTACCGGCTGCACCAGGACATTGTTCTTTCCAAACAGAAGAGTGGCTCTGGAGTTCTGGTGGAGTGATTCAACATAGTCCCTCACCCACATGAGAGGGCGATCATCCATGCTACCACTGGACTGTCTCTTCTGGATCTGATTTTTAAAAAAAGGTATTACACATTTATTACAGTCGTTTATAGCTTATTATGTAATTAAAATCAATAAAGTCCTTCACTATCTAACCAGGGCAGGCCGTCTGGAAGGCGAATCCTGCCGACAGTGGCCACTGTGGATGCGATGCCGCTGTACAAGCTCATCAGCAGACGGGTCTGTCCAGAAATGGTCTGCAGTCTTAACTTTGGTGTACTCCAAAGCACATGGGCCAACTGTGCAAACAAGGTTAATTAGTAATACAGATATTTTATTCAAGTACTGAATAATTGATCATGTAAACTGAAAGTTAGCATAGTTTACCCAATAGAGATGCAAGAATTGGTCCATCCACGGGGTCCATGAGCATGGCTTCTTTCTCATAGAAAGCACTGCGGGAAATAAGAAAATTCAGAACAGAGTTTGAAATTAAATACAACTTCCTGTTTGAATACCATAACTGGTGAGGAGATCGGTAAAATAACCACATGGCATGTTGACATACAGTGTGCGCAACAGGAGGAGGAATAAAATGTTTTGCATAAAGTTCAAAAAAGGTTAAAAAGAGATGCACAAAAACAGAAACAGACACCTTATGTTCAGAAATGAATCAGCTCTTACTACTTCAAAATTATGGTATTAAATGGAAGAGAAAATCTACTATAGCCGGTAGCTTATAACTGTGTTTAATAATGTGTAACAATACCTGCTGTTCTCCACCAAGTACAGGACAATCTTGTCCAGGAGCTTCTCCATCAGTGCAGTTCGGATCCACAGGTGTTTCAGTGCCTGAGGGGGGAGGTTGGCCAACTTGGATTGCCGATTGCGGTCATTACTCAGTGAAGAATTGTTCTGCTTGCTGACAAACAAAAAAGAAACCCGACACATGAGATGTCTGCAGAGGTTGTTAACATGTAACACACAAAGAGGACCCAAAAGGGAAAGATATACGAAACTAGAAAACAGGCAGACGGTAACCTGTTTTCGATAATCTGCTCCAGCTCCTGGACCTTGTGGCAAAGCTCCTCAGCAGGCGAAAAGCTTTTTGCCGCCTTCATGAAGAGTGCTGCAACCTTGTTGCTGCAAAGCAGGCCTGCAATACGACGCTTCAGTCCATGAAGCATGCAGGCCTCCACTACAGCTTCACACACAAACACACAAACACACAAAGTATTAGTCAATATTTGATTTAGATATTTTCTTTTTCAATTAAATTTAGTTTCCTTAAGGTGGAATTGATTTATTTGCCCTTGAGTTTTGTTTTGATCTCATATATCACACAGGATAATTTCCTCTTTGTGAGAGCCTCAAGCCTTAATACTTTGTTAGAAAAAAAAACAGGTGAAAGGCAAGCACAGGTGGCACAAGTAGAAATAGACCGAAATCTGCCCAACACTGACTACTGTTGCTAGGATATGAGGGATGTGAATCACACACGCCTCACTCCGGGTTAGTATCAACACCTTTAAAGGGTGTTAGTCTACTTCAATACGTATCTATCCATCTATCCATACACCTATTGAATATAAATAGACATGACTAATAGCATTATGAAAATAAATTTACATTACTCGAACAGTTTGTAAAAAAAAATGTTTTGCACTGTGTGGATGAACTCGTAGGAGGTGACGGCTTGACACTGATGTCAACCATCCTTCTGCACTGTACATGTAAATGTGGTTGTAACCAATACTGTGACTTACACTATTTAATACAGCATGTCCTGTGCTATAATCTCTGAAATTATATACAAAATCTGAACTATTTCAGGCAAAAAAAAAAAGATGCCACAAAATTACTCTCTTATTTACTTTGTCTAGTCTCTCCCTCTTGTGTAGCCCATTTTAAGTTCATTTTGAAGCTGATGGAAAAGGCCCAAGGAAAATGGTTTAGTGTGCAATGCAAAAACATTTACCACAGAAGGATATGATGTGGCTGCTGTCTGCGTGCACAAATTTCCTCGTTACTGCCTCCTCCATAATTTGTTTCACCTAAGAGAGAAAGGTATGCGGTGAGACATGACTTAGTCTGTCTGATACACTTACATAAGGTAACAGGGAGTCAAAACAAGAAGCACAAAAGGAAGCAATCAGGGCATAGCATACGTGAGATATGGGTGAAGGAGCAGTGCAGTCTCACAACACATTCATGACAAGCCTCGAATGTCTAGATGTTGTTGAGGAATTTGGTTCTTTACTTGGGGAATGTCAGCCAGGCACTATCAGATAAGTATTTTCTCCTTGCATCCTTCAAGGGATACTTGAGCAATTTAGTATTTCACTTCCATAAAAATGGTCACAAATCAAAGCTGCAGACGGTATAGGATAACCCTGATGACATCGTCTCCTCCAGAGAGATAAGAAATTATACTATTACTACTATTTCCAAAGGGTTGAGCAGTACTCCTCATGACTAGGAAAGTGATCTTGGTGTGTAAAATCGGTAGATTGCGCCTTTTATCATCATCAAGGAAAACAATTGTAGAGGTTGACATTTCACTGAATCAGATCGGTGTATTTACTTACTTTAGCAAATGTACTTGTAAACCCTAACATTTTGGAAAAGGTCATGTTCTACAAAGTATTTGTGTGCTTTGATAAACAATGCAACGTTAACTGTAAAACTAAAATGAATGTGAAGTTCTGTGCTGTATGTCCACAGAATGAGGGAATAATGTACTGTAACGTCCTTGTCATACATTATAATGAGAATTTTCTGCCATTTTAAATCTATTAAAACCCTAAAAAAACAGTCTGCAGACTGCAATATTGTTTTTGCCCCTTCTTCATATGAATAAATAGGCAATAGACATCTGAACGGAAACACTTAATATTCTCTTATTTTACTTATATACTGTGTTTTAAATCTATACATCACAGCTAAGCCCCTCCTTGCTGCAGGATGGAGGATCTAGCACCAGACTCATGGATGTTTGAGAGGCAATGAGTCACAGGTGAGGGGGAGCACGGACACGATAAGCCTGGAAGTACCCGGCTTCCTCAGCAATGAATAAACCATCCTGTTTTCTCTCCCTGCAGAGAGTCTCTGAGCAGTTCAAAGAGGTGCCTGTGGTGTGTTCTCACTATCCAGTAATAGCTTAAATCACTTTTTTTTTGCATTTAATGGCTCCTACAACACACCCAAATGAAACCAAGCCAAGGTCACACCTTTAAGTTTTGGATAATAAGATGCTGTGTTAGAGGAATGTCAGTTTAATCATGATTTCTTTAAACGTAGATGGATGGAGAGAGACTGTGCTCGAGATTATTGCATGGATAAAAACACATCATCTGTCCACGGTTTTCTTACATGAGCATTTTTTTCTCCTCCTATATGAAACCATCATCATCATCATCTGTATCATTATCGTCATCATCATCATCATCACCATCGTCGTCATCACCATCTTTACGCCAGTCTAACAGGAGTCATAACACAGCAGTGTACAATATACTGGCAGCCAATTTGCATCCGCTCTCATAATGTAAAATAAATGGTCAGTTTTATGATAAACAGGCCTGTGGCGTAGTCGTGGCTCAAACCTCGATGAACGATATCCACACACACACACACACACACACACACACACACACACACACACACACACAAACACGCGCGCACACACATTGTCTAAGCATACAGCGCCAGTAAACACAAACTGTGATGAGCGAGTAAGAAATAAAAAATGCAACCAACCTCTTTCTTCACATTGCGCAGCAATTTCTGACGCGTTTCGGCCTCTGTCACCAGAAAAAAACATGATGAAGACATGCTGATCAGATTTGCTGTATGAGCAATAAATGATGATAGAAATAATAATAATAATAATAATAATACCTCCCATCGCTCCGGGTGCAGGGTGCAGCGGCTGACACGCACAGCTTTTTTTTTTTTGGAGGAAGGTGCTGAATGTAACGTAGACAACGCTGGTTTAAAAGGCAGAGAGAGGATCCGAGATGCACGATGTGTTCTTGGCGACTAAATTAAACCTATCTGTTACCTCTCAGCGAACCAACACCCCTTTAAAGTCACAGTAGCCTTTACATTAAAACCAGGCAACGCCAACACCTACACACACGTTATCCACTCCCTGTAACACCCAAAAGAAAGAAATTAAAATGAAAACAAATCTAATTTAAATGTTTCTCAGTCACAGAATACATCAAATCTTCAGTGTCTTATTTCCCCCCACATGATAATTAAAGTTAATGAGCCCAAGGTCAAATTAATCAAGGCCTCATTCATTTAATTATCATTATTTTAATGATTACAATTCATTACAGAGAATATCAGGAACAATTCAACATAATGTACATTCATATATCTACAACCACCCCACAATATGGTGTTTACTATTAACATTACATTCAACTGTTAAATTATATCTTATGTTATTACATATATTGTTTTATTTCCATGTAGTATGAACGCTGTATGGTGTATATAGCGGCAGAGGCAGACTCAGGCTGTCTGAGGGGCAGGGGTGAAATAATAAAAAGGGCACCAGGGGGCAGAAAGTCGTGATTCATTTATAGTGAAACTGTTTCAAACTGGTTAAGATTTAAAATGTTTTATTATGTGGCTCAGATTTAAAACATAACTTCTAAACATATGTAACATCAATAACAATGACAAATTTTAAACAAAAAACAAACAAACAAAAGTACAACTAGAGATCAAGCTGCAACCTCCGTGGCTGTAAAGTGAAGCCAAAGGAGTGCTCTAAGGACAGACTGCTGAGTCCACCAGTGTTTGAGACACATAATAGCTGGATTTTATTGAGACACAAGGTGTGTTAATTCAAGTCTGCAGTGTTTGTGGCCATAGCTTTAGGTGTTGATGTATTCAAGTGCACTATTTTGTCCACCTCCTGCACTAGGGGTGAGTGATATGGAAACATTTCTATATGATTTTATATCACAGTGCATTGTGATATAATAATTTATTTTTCATAGACATTTTAGAGATTGCATCCAGAGAGTAATGTTTATTTTTTGGCTCATCAAGCTTGAGAAAAATCAGACAAATGAGCCTTTTGTATCTACAGATGTTGGACTTCTTCCATGGAGTCCACCTTGTTCAAACATCACGTTTCTACAGTAGCACAGAAAGATAAACTACTGTAAACACTGGCTTTAGATAGGGCCTTTCTAGACTTTTGACCATTTTACAGCCACCGCAGTTTCTCCATCACGCTAGAAATGAGAGTTTGAGGCAGCAGTGATCAGCAAGTACACACTAAACTTTTAATAGCATGGAAAAATTGACAGTACCTGCTGTACATTTTTATCACCTCTGACAGTAGGTTATATCTTGTCATCTCACTCAAGCCTACGCTAGTCTTTTTTAAGGGTTGGTCACATTAGGTCACAGTACATGAAAACCACAGACCTGTGGCCAGAGCTTGACAGTCTACTAAAATTAGAGGCTAAAATATACATAAATTATTGTTTTCATCTTTAGTCACAGGAGGTAATCAATGTCATAGTATGTCAGAAAACAACTGGATAAGAGGCAGTGAGTATTTATGACATTGATGCTAACCACAGACTGAAATTAAAAGAGGAAGAGGCATGCTCATAGAATGACCTCAAGCAAGCCCAGACAAGATCATTTCCTTATCCCCCTCATATACATGCCAACATGAATGAACACACAGACTACAGGACAACGCAATCTAAATTCCCCATCAGCAGGGAAATGATAAGACGAGTGTGACTGAAAGGATTTCAGACTCGTGTTGGATAAATTTTAACAGCAGACTGGGTTTCTTTATGGCTACTAGATAAGTCGCCAGGTTCTTGTGATTGGAGGTACCATGGCTGTATATGATGCAGTGACCTCTGCCTAATAAGAGGGACAAGGCATGTGTACACTCTAAAAGTTAAAGGTAAACCAGAGAAGGGAATATTTTGAAATTAAACATGTAGAACTGGCACATAAATTGATAGTGTGGGTGGGACAGCAACAGTATTCAAATCCCTACTTACTTTAACACTTAAACATTAAAGTACTCATTATGCAGAATGGTACTTTTAGAACATTAAATACTTATTGCATGTATGTATTGTACTATTACTCATGTGTAAGCATTTTAATGTCATAGCTGGTCACTGGAGAACTAATTTTAGCAAAGCTATTTAATATATTGTAGTTCAATATATAATAATGCCTCATATTTTAAAAAATGATCAATCTGCAAAGTAACTATAATAAGTAACTGTCAGATAAAGTACAATAATTTCACCTGAAATGAAGTATACAGCAGCATTATGTAAATTGTTTTTTTTTTTATTATATTGTTGTGATTTGTAATTATATGATATGATTGTATTACTCAAGTCCACAACTTTGCTAACAGCTAAACATCAAGCAAGCGCAACAACACAGGACATAGCATACAGCTAATATTATTTACTAGTCCAACAGCAAGAAGCCCAGCTCCGCGTCTGTCTTTCAGCCCCAGTCATAGATTTTCTCTTGTCTGGGGGTCTCTTGTTTGGTCACACTCTCCTTTGGTCTTCGCCTCTGCCATAATGTTCATAGAGGCTGCTGAGCCGGGTAACATTGCCTGCTAACCCAGCTCCGGTTCTGGCACGACACGGCTAGCATTTGCCTGTGCCTTAAAACATCTTCTTCCCGGTGGTCCAAAACACCTGTGGTACAAACACTAACACTCCCCCGGTGCTCTGAACTTATGTTTGGGTAGCCTGGCTAACAAACTGAGCTAACGTTAGCTAACACGAGCTACAGTTGGCAGCAGTTTACTTCACTGCCCGTCAAGAAACTCTGTAAATCACAGAGATCTTCATAAAATATTATCCAATTTCACCAGAATCAGTGAAATAGTTGCTGGTGCGTGACTTAGTGCCGTAAAGCGTTAGATACGTCTCGCATAACCAGAGCAGAAAGCTCCATTCATGTGATTACATGCCAATGTAGCATCAAAATGACTTTAAATCTGTTGTTTTATGGTAGAAAAGTTACACAATGTTGCTTCAAAGTTGCCGAATGTGGCAATATTCAAGTGAAGAACCTTGGCATTTAACTCAAGTACAGTATTTGAGCAAATGTACTCTCCAACACTGGAATATAGGGGTAAAAAATGCAGATTAAAAAATGTGTGAATTATTATTATTATCTTTTTAAGATAACCTTGTAATAACACTTGTGGTGGGCTACAACAGAGAATATATCCACATACAGTACATACTGCACCAAACACATACGCCCTTATTAGTGGTGAGTCGGTCGATATTTAGCTGCATAGGACAGCAGTCTTCAACCAGGGGTCCACGACCCCTAGGGGGTCCGCAGATAATGGTGACTGTGAGGGTGCAGATAATTGAGAAACTACAAACAGCAGAGGCATTTTCACTGAATCAGTGGACATGTCCAAAGACGCACAGCTCTTGGCATTTAATATCCAATAATAATTATAGTATATAAATAGGTTAATAAATAAAAAGTTGAATAAAGTAAATTTAAAGGCTTAAAATGTGACATTTAAAAAAATCAATTACATGTCTCTCGTCCAAAGGGGTCCTTGGGTTGAAAAAGGTTGAAGGCCCCTGGCATAGGATATACATCAAGGCGAACAAGGAAGGAAGCGGACAAGGAGGCACTGAGGAGGCTACGCTGAGTGTTGGAATGGGACACTGCTTTGTTCAACAGTAGGGGAGGGCAGACGACCACAGTTGCTTTGCCTGCTAGAATCGTTAAATACAATCAGCCTGGGCGGACTATCCCGTCTTATCTTCTGTCTATTAGTGTGGTAACGTATCGTAGAAATATTTGTCTTCCCCTGGACTCGTAGGATTTCTATCGAGGGATGTCAAAGCGAGTACGAAGCAGAGAGGTCTGCGCTGATTGCAGTGCTCCGGGTAATGATGTCAAACGAGCTAGCGTTAGCTGCCGAGCTAACCAGCTAGCCCCCTTTACTACAACTTACGTGCAGTCGGCTAACCTAGTTAACGCTGATAACTAATTACAAACGAGCTAGATAGCTAATTGTAATGATCGTAAACGTACCTCTTGTGGGGATATGTGTTAAAATACACCGTGTCTGTGCTCTGCCTGTGTTATCTCATTAACTTAACCCAACTCTTTGCTTGATTTGTCTCCAATATAGTCGACAAACGTTGAACGTTAGGTTAGCTTCAATCAGATGAATTAGCTTCATTCGCAATTGGACTAACTTCCCGACAACAAACAGTTAGCTAGTCAATGTCGCGTAACAGACACACGCCTGGTTTGCATTTCTAATTGTGATTTTTGTATGTCGAAGACATAAAGAAGCAACCCAACCTAGATATGTTATTTGTTGCTGCCAGTTAGCGAATATCATCGTCAGGCTGTGATCGATTAATTAGCATTAAAAGCGTCTGTTTAAGGTTGTGTGTAAGTTGGCGTTATTAATCAGCTGCTAACAGTTTACATCTCGTTTTTTCTTTCAGAGCCACGGTGGGCCTCTGTTAACAGGGGGGTGTTGATCTGCGATGAGTGCTGCAGCATCCATCGAGGTCTGGGGCGACACAGCTCTCAAGTCCGACATCTGACTCATTCTTCATGGCCATCCTCACAGTTACAGGTGAGGAGACACCCCAAACACACCACACACACCACACACCACACACACATCCAGGTGCAAATGGGATTTATTTATGACAAGTGTGATTGATGATACGGTGGATGCACATTCAGGCACATCATCAAGTGACCAGAGGACCATCTTTGCATATCTATGCATGTGTAAATCAGGTGGTTTCATGTTTTACATCAGGGCTGCTGGTGTTGGTGAACTTCCAATCTCCCCGTGGACATCCAACCTGAAATAATTGACTCGCAGTGTGATTCAGATTTGAAAGTCAAATTTGCCTTCGTGTCAACACGGACACATTTTTATCAGCATCACTTGCCAGGGTTATTGCAGTATTTTGCATGTTCTCTGTAATGAGCGTCAATAAAAACAAAGCCGTGCTCAAGGCTGTCACAGGAGCACATAAATGACATCCTGAAATTGGCTGTGACTCAGGACTTGCCGCCTCATATTGTATTGTTTTGATCATAAAGTGAAATACTATATTGTTCATTTCCAGATAACTCTGACTAAAATCAGAATCAGATTTATTGCCAAGTTTCATTTACAGAGAATTTGTCTTGGTGTAATTAGTGCATAATAAACATTAAGTAAAAATATAAGGAAGAAATCAAGTATTAAAAATATATATATATATATATATATAAAAATATATGTATACACAATATGTTTTAAAATGAAAAGAGTTCAGAGAAAGAGAAAAGAGGAAGTCCAAAAGATGTTAAACAAAGGCTGAGAGTTAATGTAACGCACAGGGCAAATGTTTTCTGCCTTTCCAGATGCACTATGATCTGTAAGTTGTAATGCACATGTGTAAATGATAAACTGAGGCAGAATATTGTTGCCATTGCACTTCTTTTTCGGAGGAAATTTCAGGTTCATTAAACGTGAACATCTTCAGGATGCACTTGTAGTTTTTTTTGCACTAAAACAAAAAGATAAATTTGGAGCTGTCGTTGTTTGTAGGTTAAATAATGCTGTGACTGCACTGGTGCTCAAACTGGGCTGCATGTGGCCCCTGAACTAAAATGAGTTTGACGCCTCTGTTTCAGATGGTCCAGACACTCTATGGGAATGGGGCTAATTCCATATGGGAGCACAGCCTCCTCGACCCTTCCTCTTCAGTGAGCGGGAAGCGTAAAGCCAACCCCCAGGACAGAGTTCAGTAAGTGCTTTTAAGGATTTTCATGTTTCAGTGCTGATGTCGGTATGCTTGTATGCACTTTGATATAAAGCTCTATTGGCTGAATTGATTTTCATAGTTAAGGTCAGTGAACATGCATAATCAGCCCTCTGTACCGCATGCATGACTCATGTCTTACAGTCTGCAGTAACTTTAAGAAATGAAGTGACTCGATCATGCAGATGGGGAAAGTTTGCGACAAAATTAAGCTTTTTTTTGGACAATGACAGTGTATGGACTGTAACTGTAGCAGAAAACAAAATGAGAGATGTGATGTAGTCACCCACATCCACTGCCAGGTATAAACACTTTGTCTGTCTGGTGTCTGGCTGGTGGAGTAAGGATAAACACTCAGTCACGTATAAACACAGCCATGCTGAGTCCGACCCTCACACATTAAATCACCAGACAACAGACAAAAACAGGCAGAGAGGACGCATTGCCCCAAACAGGAGCCCGCTGTCTTCAACCCCAAATCGAAGATCAAGATGAACGCTGTCTTTTTTGGGTGTTTTACACGACAGAGGAACTCAGGAACTACACCTTCATTTCAAATCAAAAGAACCAGGACTACATTTAGTTCCTATTGCTTCCTGGTGTAGGTGCCCTTCACGGGGTGGTTGTACTGTACTTCTGATGGTTCAGAGCAGAGGTTAAAGGGCTGTATGTTGCTCAACAGCCAAACACCAACACCACAGCTGCAGCAACTTCCTTTATTCATAAAAAAGGAAGTATTCTAGTATTGTCATTGGGGCCGTAGTGTGGAGTTTTGTTGTTATTTATTAACGCTAAGAACAATGGTAGGCTTTGCTGTTGGCTTCCTCACAAATGTGCTATACTGTATTGTACACCATCTGTACAAAGAGATCAACAGAGATAATGGTGGTATGAGGAAGAATAGATATCCTTAGAGTTTGGCTGTGAATATCATACCAGAATTTGTAACCCTAATTTAAAGGGGAATAAAGAAGACATGTCTTTATTTAAGGGACAGAAGTAGCAGTATAAAGATTACTTAATGGAGGATCAGGATCCACAGTTGAGATCTCCTTTCAGTGTTGTCTGATTATGTGACGGTGGTCCAGGTTTTCAGTGTTCCTGGCTGTAGATGTGAGCATCTTTTGTTGTTTCCAGTCCCAACAAGACAGAGTTCATCAAGGCCAAATATCAGATGTTGGCGTACGTCCATCGGATGCCTTGTCGCGAAGATGACAGTGTTACCGCAAAAGACCTTAGCAAGGTGAGAAATTACTCTGTTTTTCCTCTCTGCATTTTTCATTGACCAACATTTTTTTTAAGACGTAAGAAAAACCAACATTGTCTCAAGCATGTAACCTTCGTGTAGTGAAACCGATGACAGTGTTGTGACATAAAGCCGAAACTTTGTCTTGTATTCGCTCGCTTTATCATTTTTGGTTTTGAATCTTTCCACTTCCTGTACAGTTATGAAATTGTTTTGCTTATTTATAGTTTGATATTTAGCATTCAGTGCAGCTGAGACGTACTGTCACTGACATTTCCATGAACTGGTCACAGATTATCAGTTGGTATTGGCTGTCTGATCTCAACTCTGGCAACACCCAGTCCTATTTCACACTCTTCTTTGTGCTCTGAATGCTTAATTATTCCTTACAAATGATATAACAACACTTTGGATTGTTTGTATATTAATAGTAAGTATTTAAATTAATAGTCCTTGGGTTTGAGTAAGATAAAAGTGCATGTAGATGAATGCACAGATGGTATAAAAATCTGTATTTCCTTTACTTCTGGCAAGATGATGAGTTATTTCTCTCAGTCCTGGGCTTGCGCACAAGACATCACTGTGTCTGTGTACTTCACATTTAAATTAAATTGTTCATCTCCTCTCAGCAACTTCATTCCAGTGTTCGGACTGGAAACCTGGAGACCTGCCTAAGACTTTTATCTTTGGGCGCACAAGCCAACTTCTTCCATCCAGTAAGTGAAGTGGAATTAAAAAAACAAAAACCCAAAAAATCACCCACACATATATTGTGAGGTTTATTTATTTAATACTAACGCTTCATCGTTGTGCTGTTTTTGGGGACAACAGGAGAAAGGAAACACCCCGTTACATATAGCAGCAAAAGCAGGACAGATGTTGCAAGCAGAACTGTTGGCGGTGTATGGAGCTGATCCCGGCGCTCTGGACTCCAGTGGAAAGACCCCCATTGATTATGCAAGGTAAAAGCGGGCGTATGTTTTTGCCCTAGAGATGCCACGACGTGGAACGTATTGTTTTGAAGCGTTGAAGTCATACTTTGGAAAGTTCACGGGCCGCCTCTGTCACCCATGATTTCTAGTGAGCTCTGTGGTATCGTCTCACAGTGCTGGCTGTATACAAACGGCCAACACCTTTTACTGTTATTGTGGTTCACACAACCTTTAGCACGTCTGCAAGCATCACCCACTGGTGCCTATGCTAGAGGAAATGATACACATCCTTTGGAGATTTAACTGTGTGCACAGTACAGTTGCGTGTATAAAGCATGTACTAAGTATAACTTGAGGTGTTAATGAGGAAATGTTGAGGAGGAGATTATGAGTTGGTCATAAACTGAAATGTCAGAAAAGGCCCAGTTAGAAACTGAAAAACGAAACCCAGCGGTCTCCAGCTGAAATGGCGAAAATTTTTGAGCATGCCTCACACTACAATGAACATTAGACACAGACCCACTGGCATTAGGTCAGTCTTACTAATTCAATAAGCGTATGACTAAGTGAGGCAGAGGAGGAAGGGAAAAAAAACTCTGTAGCTTGGTGTGCTATCTGACTCAGCTCGACCAGTTTAGCAACGAAGACCGAAAAATAAAAAAATAGACAATATCTGCATTGTGCTGTAACGTGAGCTGAAGAGTCACTGTCTGGTTTTACTTAAAGAAAACAAAGTAAAAAAATATTTCATGGTGTTTCTGGCATTACAGAGGCTTGCTGGTGTCGAAACATAATTGGTCACCATGGCCAGCTAACACCTACAGAGCTTCTACTTCTACTTTTTTTTTGCTCATTACTTGGAAACTAAGTTCCGAAACCAACTTTGTACTCTTGATGACGAGTGTTTATGTGAACTTCAACACACAAAGTTTCCCCATTGATTCATTTAAAAGCATCCTTTAGCCTTATAGCCATATTTCTGAAACATGAACTTTTATTTCTAATGTGTGCAGACAAGCTGGGCATCAGGAGCTGGCAGAGAGGCTAGTGGAGATACAGTATGAACTCACTGACCGGTTAACATTTTACCTTTGTGGTAGAAGACCAGGTGAGTAGACGCATCAAGCAAAGCTGCTGCATGTGTTTGTTTTTTCTATGGTTTCAGCTCTCTGTCATGTTCTTGTGTTGTGTGTTGTGTTGTAGATCACAGAAACGGGCAGCATTTCATCATCCCACAGATGGCAGACAGGTAATAGCTATGTTTTAAGTCATAGGAGGGATTTTTGTTTTATACCATCATATAAACGAAAAAAAAAACGTGTCTTATCAGCTCCGACAATCTCCTGGCTGCTAGTCTATGCTAAATGTTTCACTTTTAAATAATCGCAATCTTATATTTATTTTCCTATGCTGCATTCTTTTGGTGGATAAGAAATAAGTAAGTATATTTGTGAGTTTTGACATTGAGTGTGTTTCTTTGTGTGGATTTTGTTCACAGAAAAATAATCAATTTAATTTTTTTGAATCCAAAGCAGCCTGGATTTATCTGAGTTTGCAAAAGCTGCAAAGAAGAAGCTCCAGTCGGTGAGATACTTTTACATGAGATTTGTCTTTTCTTCAGTTCAGTTCAATCGTTTTGAAACTGAACAAAAAAATTCTGCTTTATTATGTTCCAGCTAAGTAATCATCAGTTTGAAGAACTCGCCATGGATGTTTATGATGAAGTTGACAGAAGAGAAACAGATGCAGGTGAATTTCTAACAATTGTAAAAAATATACAATATATATATATCTGTTGATATATGCATGTGTATATATAAAATATATATCTTATATTGTGTTGTTTTCAGTGTGGTTGGCCACTCAGAACCACAGCACACTTGTAACAGACACCACAGTTGTGCCTTTCCTGCCGGTCAATCCAGAGTACTCATCGACCAGAAACCAGGCAAGTGATTGCAGCACCATTCTTTAAAAAAAAAAATCTCAATTTGTTGTGTTGGATACTTGATTTAACAGTGCCGCCATATTTTGTCCTTTTTAAAAAAAATCTGTTTTCTCAGGGTCGTCAAAAATTGGCGAGGTTTAGTGCTCACGAATTTGCCACCTTGGTCATCGATATTCTAACTGATGCTAAACGACGGCAGTGGGGTAATTCGTGCGAAAGTCCCAAAGGTAAATATACAGTATGTCTTTTAGTATTATATATTCTACATATGTTTTGGGTTTTATTGATGGAAATGTATTCCTTAGCATATACACAGAGGATGGGGGTGGGAAATGTGGATTAAGCAGTGAAGAAAACCTAAATTGGTTGCAAATAAGACAGAAAATCAATAGTGAGTTTTGTATATAAATGTGGAGCATATGTACAGATGTTTGTGCAGAAACATAGCCAAACACAAATTGTGGATAATAATGAAAACTTTTGCTAAATTATATCAAAGATTGTTGGGCCTAATAAATTAGAGTCCTGACTTTTGGATTCAGTAAATGCAAAAAAAAAACAATCTTCCTTAGCTGTTTGATTTATGGAGCGGCCACAGAAGCCAGCAGAGCTCGTTTGATCTCTAATTCTTTGATCTTTTGGTCTGCCTTCAGACAACGTGGAGCTGATCCTTCAAGGAATAGACAGCCGCCATAACAGTGAGAGCCAGGACAACGACCAGCCGGATTACGACAGTGTGGCATCAGATGAAGATCCGGTGCAAGAGGCCACCTGTGGGGACAGCTGCAACGATAGAAGGACCAAGGTGAATGTTGTTTTTGGAACATTCTGCGATAAAGTAAAGTAAAGTAAATACATCTTTCTTTACATGAATCCCATCTTATGTGTAACATGTCCTGCCGCAGAGCTCAGAGTCATCCGACCTCTCCGATGGACCAATCACGGTGCAGGAGTTTATGGAGGTGAAGAGCGCCCTCACCGCATCGGAAGCCAAAATACAACAGCTTCTTAAAGTCAACTGTCACCTCAGTGAAGAGCTGCGGTTGATGCAGAGCAAAGTAAGTAAATGACTGATGAGCAAAGTGGGAATGATACTGCAGACTTTAGTTTACACTTTTATGTTTGCAGGAATCGTTACGCTGTCATATGATATCCATCACTTTAATTAGAAAGTAGTATTAATATTTCAAGATCCATAATTAAAGGGTCACTTTGTACTGGATTTATGGTGTTTACATCCTCTCTGATGCTTGTTATGTTTGTTGCCTTATTTTCTTCTTGATTCTAAAACTAAAAAAATGTAAAATAGTGTTGATCCTCCTCCATGTTACCAGAGATATTTAGTAGTTTGATTTCACCCACAGACATTAGTAATTTACGTGCAGGTCATGGCTGTTTCAATGTGTCAGACACAGACCCTATTTTAAATTATACTGCGTGTGCGTTATACAGTGCATGTGTTTGTAGTTGCAGGGAAGATCAGATTCAACATAGACATGGAAGAAAATTAAGTAGAAGTTCATAACGTAATACTTGTTATAGTTTCAGTTGAAATTCTTTACTACTCGCGTGAGAGAGAAAATGGCTGCCACGTTTCTGGATTGGGAAAAAAAATTCCTGTGGTAATAATTAACGATCACCAGACTTCCTCTGCTATGCTGTGCAGTGAAACAGCTAAACCGGGGCGGGTGTTCTAGTTGTTGTCTAAAATGTGAGCATTCACAAGGAGTCAAAAGAACCAAGTACTAATCAAGAAATAGGAACCACAGAGGAAGTTATGATTCATCGTCATGTATCTACAGATCAGCCACCACCAGTTACAAACCATGTAAATGTTGCAGCAATAAAAGTTTGAGTGTGGGTGAATTGCCAGAGTTGTGGACTCGTTACGAAAATGACATTTAATTAGATCACCGACACTTCCAGAAGGCATGGAGCAACACACAACCCGATCCATATATTTATAGATCCAGCATTTCACGTCTTTCAGTTCCTTATTGCTTAGTACTAAAAAAAAACACTTACCCCCAGTGGTATTTAGAAGTGCACTTTTTTTTTTCAGTTTCACCCTGTTGCCAATTGTATCATCTTATAGATCAGAATTTATATAAGAAAAATATTGTATTAAATAAAAGACAAGAAGGTTTGTCACCCACGCACCCATTTTGGGAGATGGCAGCATTTCATTTGGTTTTCTCATACGCTTCAAACTTCTTCACAGCCCACTTTCCTTCTCTCTTCAGTTGGCTGAGAGACAGTTTTAACGCAATGTACTGCCTCCTCCTGCTGGTTTATTTACTCCTTTACCATACTGCTTTTTTCTAACAAACATGGCCACCGTTCTTGAACCCAACAAATCCTCAGTTGCTGAACTTTTGGACATTTCTGTATATCTAACTAGCTTCTAAAATATCTTCTTTTAATATTTATGTTTGTATATTGCACAAAAAGACATAATAACTAAACTTTAAGCTTTAAAAATGTTCTTCGTACTTCTTTTATTCCAAAAATATATTTGTTGACGTTATGATAGTTTACATTATAATTTGGACTCAACAGAACGCTGAGCAAGTCATGTTTCCCATCGCTCTTTTCAGTGTCTGACTACTGTTTATATAAATAAGGGCAACCACTTATGTGGCACTTTCTCAAGGGGTCGTACTTCAGGAGTTGCTATCAACACACGGTGTCAGCATTTCATTTGTCAAAGAAACAAACCTTTTGTTGTGAGATCAACTTTGCAGAGAGACCAAAAACAAAAGGGAGGTGACGATGAACTCCACATAGAGCGATTGCTTTTCTCCTCGAGGCTTGGCCTCTTTTCTCCTCTATTATTGATGTCTGGCCGGGCTTTTGTAAGCAGATCGTCCCCCAGCTACAGTTGATTTCAAAGATGTTTTGTTCTCTCCAGCTGAACTCCCTGCAGACTGAAAACACAACACTGCGATGGCAGACCCCCAGCGGACAACAACACCTCCAGGGGCCCTTTGGTCGACACCCACCCCGCGGAGGTCGCGCCATGTCCATGTATGAGACGGGCTCTAGTCCAAGGCAGTACCCCCACCGAGTCGAAACGGCCCGTCATGAGGATGGAGTCATTTTACAACCCTTCCCAACCAATGTAAGCACAGAGGCACCAGTGTTCCTGCTGGATTGTCCTCACAAGACAACATAATGATGCCTGGCTTGGGGCTGGTGTTGGTTTTTCATTCATTCATTCATTCATTCATTCAATCATTCATTCATTGCATCTCAATATGAGTATGCTCAACTTGGTTTGACCCCTTTCTAGATTGGGAGGGGTCCTTTGGGGACGGCTGCTTCCTCCCTCCCTACCTTCCCCTCTTCCCTGTCCTGGTCGTGGGATGAGAGATCTCGAAGGGTTAAGTACTGAAGTTCCCCTCGGTTCAGAGGCAGCCTCCAGGGGACGGTGAAAACTGTCCTCCTGCTTGACCCCACAGTCTTCTCTCTCCTGACCTGTGTCTTTAAAAACTGCTTTTTAAAAAAAAAATCAGTATGGCCTGCCTGCATGCATGCACCACCAGTGCCTCTGCTTCAGTTCAGTGATCTGAACGACTCCAGCTTTTTATCCACAGAGATCCTTTAACCAGAGTTGCTTTGGCTCAAGTCAACATCAGAGGTGATGATGAAACGTACCAAAGAAAGCTGTTTGAATGACAGACAGCAGAGTCCAATATCTGTGAAAGATATTTAAAATGGCTCATCACATATTGCGCTGATGATAAGTGCACCCACAGTTTACATCAGAATTTCTTCGCATCTACTAATCGCATCCACTGCATTGCGCCCTGTTACACCGCAATGACCTGGTTGTATATTTCCTGTCTTTTTCTCTTCATCTGCTTTAAAACCAAGTGTCTGATTATGTGAACTTGGGTTTTGATTCCAGAAACGCATGATTCTGATTTGTGTGCGTGCCCACAGTCACTCTGGTAATCAATTGTGCTAATCGTACAAAGTAAATGCTGTATTAATGGTAATTCACTGATGTCTCTCTAGGGCTGTAGCCTGGAAGGACAGAGTATGATGCTGGAGAATGATTACGACACTACGCCCAACCACTCTGAACTGGAGGAGACTGGGTAAGGAAATGTAAATTTGTGCAGGCAATATTTGTCTTTGTCTGTTTGAAGCTTTGAAGTTAAATAAATGGGAAGTGTTTTTCTTTGTGTTTTTAGTTTAACAGAAGCATACAAAGTTTCAAGGTCAAATAAAGAGAGGGGAGGAGGCTAGACTAATATTGGTTTTGACAGATGTTGGGAAAGAGTCCTTGACTGGAACAGTAGGGCTGTACAGGATTAAGTTAACATATTCGGACTTGCACCTGCCTGATGTAAGCTACCAAATCAACATATGGGCAAGAACTAGCAGCGTTGCACATGTTGTTTACCTCTTGTTGTTCTTTTGTCCGGTAGTCTCTGCTGCTGGCTATTTTTTGAGCAGCTATAAATGAATGGATCCAGTTCTCTACTGAATCACTCATAGCTTTTTTACTTTTATAAATTTGTAGTGCTATTTTTGATGTTTTTTCATGCAGGTTTGGTTTCGATGAAACCTCACAGGCACTTGAGTTGTGATGCCCAACCTTAAATTCTGCTCTATTGTTATAAAATTCAAATTATAGACTGAGCCAGACTGCATTTGTTTTACCACGGTGAATCATATTTCACTCAATTCAGTCTGTGCACTGTAAATCCATATTTAAAATGGAACCTCACTTGTTATAGACTAGAACGCTACCTCCAAATTTAACCTTGTTTTTCCAAACTCTGTTTATTAGTCAGGATAAAGTATGTAAACCGGTGTGTTTGTATATAGCAGTGAGCTGTAAAGCATTTTTTGTTCTCATTTGTAGCAGCCCTCTTCCAGCCTCTGATGCGGGAGAGCCGGGGGAGGAAGGAGAGGAAGATGCTACCCTACCGTGCACAGAGGACGTCATCTGTAAGACAGAGCAGATCACTAAAAACATACAAGAGCTTCTGAGAGCTGCCCAGGAGACCAAACATGAAAGGTAGTTTATGATTTATAGATAATAAATAATGTCCTAATCAAAAAGTGTAAAATAAGTCAACTTATATTTATCATCATCAGATTTGGTTGATGGCCTTATGTTTCAATATTTTGAGGTAGATAAATGCTGTTTCATCCTCTGTCTCTGCCGCTGCTTCTAGGTCAGTGGTTTTCAGTAGTTGTCCTCAGGGCACAGGACCCTGCTGGTTTCCATTCATTCAGTGATAGACAGCTACCCAGAGACTGATTTACACCTGAGTTTCAAGGCGATTGGAGTGTTGTAACAAACCAACAGCACTCTGGTCCCAAAGTATTGAAAGCCACAAAGACTGGCCTCTGTATCCTTAGAAACTGTGTGTCTGCTGGGGGTAGACCCTTCAGTCTTTAAATGCAGCTGACAGGAAACAAACAGCACATGACTGCAGATTCCCCCTGTGGCCTGCCGAGTCCACTGTGAGTTGGTTTAGATAGTGAGGTTTCCTGTATGTGCCATAGATTAATTTCCTGTTGACCATGCTGCACAAATATTATAGTATTAATATTAAACTATAGACAGTACTTCTTCAGACATACGTAGACAGTACTTAGAGCTGTCACTGGCAGGCATTCACAGCTCGATCGTTGGCTTCCTCTATTCAGTTATTTTGGTCTCAGATTTGGTTTCACTTTGAGTGTAAGTGATGATGTAGATAGATTTATTGTTTCGTTTATTGAAATTAAAACTGTCCTTCTTTTGAAGCTTCAGTAACCCATTCTTATCAGATGTGTTGGATTTAAAAAGCTTCACACCATGAAATGAGGCATCACGTCTGAGTTACTTTGTCTACAATTGGGGAGAAAAAAAGTGTGCTGTTGAAAAATCTGACATTTGATATGTGTCTTAGCTGTTTGATCACCCACTCAACCTCTTGTCTCTGTTGCAGCTTCCTGCCTTGCTCAGAAAAGATCTGCCTGGCTGTGACAGAGATGGCCGCCCTGTTTCCCAAGGTAAGATGACTCCTACCAACAGCTTGGTGTCCCTCCCCCGAGCAATTAAGGGATTTGTTGTTTGTTTCAAAAGCAGCCAAAGGGAATCTAAAATGACTTGTTTATACGGGGTAGGCCCTGTTCATTGCATTACTTGGTTTTATGTTTACCATTTATTGGATTACTTTGTTTTATGTTTACTCGCACACACACAGCCTACGGACCACAATGAGGGTTTATTTATGGACATTGTCATGTCAGTCCCTTATCAAGTCTCCATCATCCCTCCTTTCCCCCTAACAGAGGCCGTCCTCAGAGACTGTGAGAGGGTCTCTGTGTCTGCTCACTTCAAGTGCCAGTCGGCTCCACGGAGAGTGCCAGAAGGCTGCAGAGCACAACCCCTGCCCGTCGGACATCCAGCTGGTCACTCAGCAGGTCATCCAGTGCGCCTATGACATTGCCAAAGCTGCCAAGCAACTTGTCACTGTGACAACCAAAGAAAACAACAACTAAAACCCAAAGACACTCAAAATACAGTTAATCAGTGATGTTGCTAATTCCAACTTAATCAGTGTTAACACCATGTTTTGTTTTGTTTTTTTCCCCCCCATATTAATCAGTGTAAGCAATCACATACATTCCTTGAGGAGGGAAACTATTTTAAAAGATGCGCCATGCAAAATTACAGATAAATCAAGACATTTATTTATTTTGTTTTTGCATCATGGTATCATGCGGAGTGAACAAACATCTTTAAAGATGTCGCACAGAATCTGTTACTATTCTTTACCTCACAAAGAGAGAGAACAGTTTCATCCACACCATTTCCAAAAGTGCAATGTTGTGTGTGTGTGTGTGTGTGTACGTTTGTGTATATAAAACAATTAGAACAACAAGCAGTTGAGCCTTCTACATTGTACTTTCCTCCATAGAGGTCATCAGTTGTGGTTCTTGAGGTCGGGTGTCGGGTATGGCTGAGCTGCCAGAGAGGACATGAAGGTGCAAAGAGACCCGGTGTCAAGGATCAGAATAGATGAACCTCAATCTACACCAGTGACATCAGTTTTCTTTTTATCCTTACCTAAGTTTTTTTTTTTTTTTTTAAAGATGCAACGACAGTATTTTAATCTTGAATCATTGTGACGCCACTTGCTTAGAGTTCAAATGTTTGTTTAGCGAGCAAACTGTGATTTATAAAAACAGCTTCAGTGCGTTGAGCACCACGTAAGGCCAGCAGTACCGACAGTGTGAAAACTTTCATTCCATCCAGCAGCTCCAGCAGGTGATTTCACTGTTCAGTCCCTCCGCTCTGGTTGAAGATGTGTTTATAAGTAAAGTATCAGTAGTTTTTGGAGTTATAAAGTTACAGCCATACTTCTGATTTTATGTGTGTGTGAGCATGTGTGTGTGTGTGTGTGTGTGTGTGTGTGTGTTGAGGGAGTGATGGCCTTGACGGCCTGTGTGAAATCCATTTTGAATCAATTTTAATAGCATTATGCAAATATATAAGATGTATGTATCCATGTAATTCTTTATCAAAATAACCCAAATGCTATTCTATTTATAAACTGTATGTCATACCTCTAAGAAAATATCAATGTTTATTTTCATAAGCTTTTGTTTAACATGATGCTCCTCACAGATTAACTTTTGTTTCTGAGGTTTGGGACGTCTCAGCCGGCAGTAAGTTATAGGCAACTTGTGATCTCTGTTTATTTGGTGTGGTGCTGTAACTCCAGTGTGTTAGATGCTGACTGTGGTCAAATACATACAGCTATGGTTTACAATCACTGAAAAAGTAAATGTGCCCTCAAAGTTAGAGTACCTGTTGTAGAACTTGGGTCTAATGTTTCACTTATTGTTGTAACCAGATAAGTTTCAACCACGGGTGGACAGAGAACTAGAATACCCTGCACAAGTGGAGTACATGTGATTCAATATTACTCAAGCAGAAGTCATGTTACCTGTGTAGTACTGTTGTATTCGGTGTGAAGTGTCTCTAACAGTTAGCTGTGAACGTTTCAGTCTGAATATTATCGCTCCAATGTAGTTATAATTTCTAAATTTGCAAATGTCCCCTCTTCCCAAGAAAGCTTTATCAGAAGGCAGCCAAAAGAGGGAGAACGGGTTCAAAGCAAACGTCAACACAGGACATCATAGATAAATATTAAAATGTACTTAAATCATCTTCAGTACAGATTATTGCACCATGCAAATACATTCCTACTCGCTCATTTCAAAAAAGTTAGAAATTATTTATCAATGTTATAATTTTTATTTGGACCAAAACTTTTTTGTGACCTTGCAACTACATCTCAGTCTTTTTAAATCATGTTTATAATTTTGGTTAAAGGTCCAGTGTGTAAGGAGGATCTATTGGCAGGAATTAAATATAATATTAATAAGTGTGTTTCATTGGTGTATAATCACCTGAAAATACGAATCATTGTGTTTTGTTGCCTTAAAATTAGCCCTCTATATCTACAGTAACAGCGGGTCCCCTTCCACGGAGTCTGCCATGTTGAGCCGCCATTTTTCTACAGTAGCTCAGATCAGACAAACCAAACGCTGATCTGGATATCACCTTTTGCTTTTAATGTGAATTTGCCAACCGGGAGTTTTTCCTACACGCTTGAAAGAAGACGGCGAGATGCGGGAGAATATTCATTTGGTTGCCATCTGCAACTTCACTGCTAGGTGCCACTAAATCCTTCACACTGGACCTTTTAAGAGACATAGTCATACTATCTCTTAATAGCCACCAAGTAAAAAGTACATGTATGTACTTTTCCACATTTAAAATGGAACCTCACCTAAAACTAACGTTTGCTTAGCAACGGCCACTATAGTGTAATGCTAAATCCTAATATGTAGAGAGCAGTCACCACATTAGTAAAGTCCTGTTTGCTATCATTAGCCACCATAAGCTAGTGGTCATACCAGACCAAGTAAAGCTGTTTTGGTGAATGGTGCATTTTCTTTCTTATGAATGCAACTTTGTATTTGTATGAGGAAGGGTGTGTTGTTTCTTGTTTAAAAAGTGACATAGTGGCATTTGAAGCCAAACATCACATGTTTTGATGTACTAACCCAGTTGAATAAGTTACAATACTGCTTTAAAACAATTAAAAGTGCGTGTATTCTGCTGCTCTCCACCTCTGGTTGACATTGAATTCCCTGTAACTTATAGCCTCCCACTGCCTCTGTGGTTGAAAACAATCCCTGCCTTAGGTATAATAAAGTATAATTCATACCTCAACTGTTCTCTATTGTTCGTGTGTGTGTGTGTGTGTGTGTGTCGTGGACCTAACAGCGGGGTTTTCTTTTCAACACGCCCATGCATAATTTCCCACCTGTTGGAGAAGGACGAAAGTGATAGGGGCTGGTGGCTCTTCCCCACCCATCTGACAAGAAAACGAGTTTCCGGGTTCTTTCCAGCCGAGAGCTGCTCGCGAACTGCTGCTTTCTTTTTCTTTTCTTTTTTTTAAATTTAAACACACACACGGCGTTTGTACGGCGACAACATGTCTATTTTACTGGATAACCAATTCAAAGAGCTGCCTCCGGACAAGTCTGTGGACACAAAGTTGTTCCTGGATGCTGTCTCTCATATCCCTTCATTTTTCGGTGAGTATACTCTCCACCTGAAACTCGCTGAACAGGCGCGGTGGTGTCGCTGTCACGGTTCATACATTGCTGACTTGTTCCTCGTGACATGTTGGGTTGCAAATGCCACTTGTGTGATAGCAGGATGCGGATATTTCACACATTAAAACTGGAGAGATAAAAGAGAAAGAAGGGGGGCTTGCTGGGTCACGGTGGGGATTTGAACCAGCTGCGGCCATATCGCCTATAGAGCAACTCTTTGTTTACTCTTTGAACAGAGCACACATTGACCTCATTGTGCTTTAACTGTGCATTCACTGCATTTTTTAACCCCCCCCCCCTCCTCTTATGTTTGCATCTAATGACTGATTTCTATTCATCCTCCTCTATTTGTGCCAGGGACATGTGTGATGAAGTCATTCATATTTTATTGCTTTGCTCTCAAATGTCTGTTTCTCTTTCAGACTGCTTGGGATCAAAAGTATTTTCTGTCATCAAATCAGACATTAATGGCAATATAACGGTGAGATACAGATCTGTGTGTATTTGTATGTTTTCATACAAACAGTTGTGGTATGATTTTAAAATGTGAGCTGGAGCTCATTGGTGCAGCTTCTACTTTATAAACTCAACCCAAAAGATGTTCTTTTTTTTCTGTTCTTCAGAAAATTAAAGGTGTCTATATGAAGGATCCTGCAAAGTATGTCACCCTGCAGGATATTGTTGTGTCAGAGCGAGAAGCCCATCCAGCAGAATGGCCTAAAGTTGGAGCAACCTTAGCTCTAATGTGGCTGAAAAGGTGAACACTCCCTGAACTCGATGTTATCTCGTACTGTATGTTGAACTTTCAACATACTCCAGACAACCTCAATTTACCTTTTCTCTTTTTTTAAATACGTGATCTCTCCTGCAGGGGGCTGCGTTTCATACAGATCCTGCTGCAGAGTTTGGCAGATGGAGACAGAGATGAGAACAACCCCAACCTAATTCGGGTTAACATCACCAAAGCTTACGAACAAGCACTGAAGAGATACCACGGCTGGATCGTGCAAAAGATTTTCACTGTGAGGTTTCGTTTCCTGTTATTCCTGATCATTTGTTGTTATATAACAGAAGGCGTGGACAAAACCTTACCACACCAATACATTAGGACATCTGAGGCTTTAGTTTGTGGTGTTGTGTCATCAAATAAGGGGTTCGTTGACAAGAAACACCTTATTCTTTGCTGTTATATCAGTTTTTACTTGTTAATCTTGTCTTGTGTTGTATTCTCTTTATACAAGATTTTCTTGTTCTACATTTACATACTCTGAGATTATTTATTTGAGCTTGAGTAAACCCCCTTCTGCCTAATGTTTTTGTCCATCGCAGGCAGCTTTAGTTGCAGCTCCCTACAGATCCAACTTCCTCAAGGCTTTGTCAAAAGGAGAGGAAGTGAGAGAGGAGGACTGTCTGGAAAATGTGCGTCAGTTCCTGGTTAATTACACTACCACTGTAGATGCCATCTACGAGATGTACGGAAATCTGAACGCAGAGCTGGACTACACGGTTTGATGTCAACAGGACACAACTGGACCAGTGTTTTTAATAAGATTGTTTTGTGTGGTATTTATTACTTTGATCATGACTTACTGAATATTAACACTGTATATTTGGTCTTAAAATTTTTTAATTGAAACAAACATTACAGCAGAAGATTATGTTTTTGATGTATGTAATTTCAGGACTGTTGTAGCAACAGTGCAGCTCTCACTCTTATGCAAAATTGTGTTATGGTGTTGGTTGCTGCTATATTTATGGCATTAACAGGTGGCTCTCACCTGTTCCAGCAAGAGAATACAAGACTGTAAACACTGTTATTACAGGAAGCCATTTCTGTTATTGCCTCACATTCAGATGTTCTCTGCCTCCTGAGCCCTGGAGTTACCTCCACTGTTAGTCTGGGAGCAGTGGCCCCAGTTTTAATTTGAAATTTCAACAACCCATTTCAGTTGTGTGTTGTTAAGCGCGTGAATCCACTTAGTGCCTTGGTGTTACTCAATAAATACACAATATTCAGCTCAGAATTAGTATATTTGTTATTGTATTTCACCTACAAAACTGAAAGTAAGCAGAACAAGAAATGAAGTGTTTTTTCTGAGGGCATTACCTGTTTGGAGTTTGTGGCGTGTCTGTGTTGAATAAGAAGGCGTGGTCGACTTCTGTTTGTTCTGTTTGTCTTTTTCTGAGGCTTCTTTTGTTCCTATTTACGTCTGAACTGACCTGACTTCTTTTACGTGAATGTTATGTCAAACAATAAGGAGACAGCACATTATGTGCACATTTATTAAAAATGTTAATTAAATCCACATTTTATATATGGATACTTAGACTATTTTCTATTATCAGCTGTGATCTTGTTCATCTTGAGGTTTTAATGGTTAATAACAAAAAAGTGTTACAACTTTGTTGAATGATTAACCAATAAAGATAAATCTTACAGTTCATAAATAATACTCTAGGTGGCAATATTTACTTGGTTTCTGTCTCTTATAATCACATTTGTGGTGCAGCTACTGCATGAAATATTTGAAATTCTGTTCAGTGATTAAAAACCATACACTACATGCAATGTAGATTCATTTCCAGTCATCGAGATCTTAAATACTCTCAACAGTTTTGATTTATGTTTCTAATTTTGCAAGCAAGAGCACGGTTGTGCATTTTCAAAAGCTCTTTTTGTGGACCACAATCTGATTTGCTCTCAGCAAAAATATTTGTGAGGCTGATTGCTGAAAAGAATGTTAATACATTTGATTTAATTTTTTATATATATATTTTTAAACATCAGCAGTAAATTGGAGGAAAATCCCTCCTCTTCTTCATGCCTCCTAATCCCCCTAGATCAACCAGCCTCTTCCTCTGCCCAGTCTTACTTATCTGAAGTGTGTACCAGAGGCTGGAGTGGCTCTGGTTCCTCTCCCAGAGGAGCCGAGCCTGAGCTAATCGTCTCTGAGCAAGAGCAAGGGGAGCATGTCTGTAATCCTGTAGGTTTATCAGCAGTGCGGCCTGGCCTGTCCTCATTGATAGATAGGATGGAAAAGCTCCAAGCGGAGCCAGGACACAATAGGCTAAAGACAGGAAATCATTTACAACAATGCCTCAATGACAAAGCCACTGACCTTTAACTCTGAAATATTTGTTATCTGCAATGAGATAATCAATTTAATATTGCAGTTTTATTCCCAACAGTGCATCAAATGCCATTATTCATGTCATCTAGGTTATTTGTTTTGTAATAGACTACTTAAAATGGATGTGCATTTTATGTCTATGGTGACCTAAACCACATTACTGCTAGAGCATCCAATTTAGGAGGACAAATGATGCAAAATAAGAGGTGCAGGCAGGCACGCCACCATCTTAGATTAGCAATTCAATAGCAGGGTAACGGCAAGCCCATTTCTACATAATGTGAACAGTAATATTCTTGTGGATCTATCTTCAAGAAAGGATGTATTTTTCATGCACAAATGTAATCTAAGAGAAGAGGCAGGCCTGTATATTTTATTTACATATATGTATTTTAAAGTATTCAATGGCTTCTGCCTCAAGCCAGGCCATCCGTCTAGACCAACATAATTCACTGATAACAAAATTAGCACTTTCAACTTGCAGCATTTACATAGAGGAACCAGTCCAATATATTTCAGCTAAGGATTGACTTACATCACATTATAAAGCTCTAGTGAAAAAATATATTTTAATAAAATGAGATCTATGGCTGAAAAAAACGAGACTTGCCTCGTGGTTAAGCCTTAAATCCCTTTGCAATAAAACCAGAAAAATGTCTCATCTTTCCACAACTAGTTTATCATTCATGAATATAATAAAAAAGTCTTCTCAGCCGCATGTCTGCCAGATAATAACTAATGATATATAATAACACATACTATTTGCTGGGTTTAGAAAATTTCATTTACTTGACAATCCTTATTAAGAAGAGGCAAAAAAAGGGGTGAGGGATTAGGGTCATACATTGCAAAATGTAGTTATTTCAACAGCATACTTCATGGAGAGCGCTCACATGTTCATATATAATAATTGCACTTTATAATTATAGAGACAGTTTGCCATATAACTCAACAGGCTGACATAAATAAATAGTTATTACAGAACCAGTGCAGACACACAAAGAACTACTCAGTCATACATCTCACACCATCAGAGATAATATAGCCCTACAAAGAAGATATTGTAAATGATTCAGGTGGCACTCCATCATACCCTGGTGCTGTGTAACCAGTGTCACAACCTTCCAAAAAAAAAAAAATCATTCAAGAAAAATGTCCACACAACCTCTTAAAATTTAAAAACACTAACAAAGGGCACATCTTGCTTGGCCTGAATTGCCACAGTGTTGATTTGGATATGCAACAGTCCTAATACATTTTGCTGAGCATGAGTACATGAGATCAATTGAGATGTTAAATCACATAACTTGAATGTCTGAATAACAAAAAAATATATATAGATATTCACATTTGTATGCAAATGTTCAAAATGTTTCCCCCATACGGTGGCCAGGAAATTTGCATCATATAGCAGAAGCTGCATATGTTACTGACAAACTGGCCCAAAAACTAAATCCACAACAAAGCAGCAGACAACTAAAAGTTCAGTTAATACGTAAGGAATGTTCCCTCTGAAATAAGAAGCCTTTTTTATGTAAAAATATACAATATATTCACAAAAACTGTTACAGACGATCCTTCCCAGATTCAAGTAAATGTTTTTCGAAGATTACCAATCATTATTTCAGTTCAGCAAGTTTCTATTTTTTTCTTTTTTCAAAAGGCCTACAGAGAAATCATCTGCAAAATATACAGTTCAAATGGTGATGGGAAATTCTGATTAGGTGCTCAGCATCAGTATTAAATGAGGAACAGCAGGCATATTTGATGGCCATTTAAGATATAAAAATAAAACATGAAAAGTCCATAAGATAAACCTGTATCTTAAGTCGTGATTATCATTTACCTTTTCAGGCTTATAACATAAAGCCTTCTACAAATACAGTACATGCACAAACTAAAAAGGCATGTCTCATTCTCATAGATGTCTAAACTGACACACTTCCATCATCTATAAAAGGTTTGTCACTTCTGCGTCCCGTCGTCTGGCAGCGCCTCACCGTCTCTTATCTGTAGACGGGGAGCTGGATGTGGGTTTGCTGGTGGTGCTCCAGTAGCTGAGGCATCCCCATTGCTTCGTACCCACGGCCCAGCATGCGCTCTTTGATGCAGGGAGGGTGGATCTCACTGATGAGGCACTCCAGAGACTGCAGGCTGCTGCTAAGTACTGCAGCGTGGCACAGGCTAGAACTAGGCAGCCCACAACAGAGGTTTTGGTCTGTGCTGTAGGCCTGGCTATGAGGAGGGAGAGGAGGGTGGAGTTGCGGCTGGTGTCGCTGTGGGTGGTGGTGGTGGTGGTGGTGGTGGTGTTGGTGGCGGTTTGGGTGGAGATGGAGATGGGAGAGCCCCAGGTCTCTAGGCCTGGCTGCGCATGTACCCGTTGCCAGCACCTGAGAAGTATAACAGTCGCTATTAGGGGTGGCCACGACACCATCCCAGAGAGGAGCAAAGTACTGTCCGACGGAGAACTCCTGCATGGCGGCACGGTTCAGAGAGGAGCCGCTGACTCGCTCCTGCCCAGTGCCCACGCTGGCAGGAGGCGGCCTATATGACAGCTGCGAAGAGCACCTCAAAGGGAGGCAGGTTTCAGGAGGCTGGCCAGCCTCTGCTGCTCTGTGCCCCTGAGCACTGTTACTCACACTGTACATCCTCACTGCTCCCTGCTGATAGGGCTGCTGCTGCTGCTGCTGCTGAATCTGATGTTTATGCTGCCACACTGTGTAGTCTCCTTTCTCCAAGTATCCAGCTTTGGCTATGTCTGCACTCTGTGTAGGTATCACAGCCCCTGTGAACGCCAGACTGCTCTGGGGTGGCACACCCAGGACGAAGTCTGAGTCTGAATGTGCCACCGCAGCCACAGCCTGCAGAGAGGGGCTGGCTCGAGCCTCTCCCCCCAGCTGCAGGGCCTGGCTGTGGGGGACTCTGCTCATCTGCCTCATCAGGCTTTGAACCTCTGCCAGCTCAGACTGGGGGGCCAGGCTCCGATCTCCGGAGGCCATGCCTGCGCTAGAACAAAGTGTCTCAATAGGAACATCAGGGGGCTTACATGAGCTTATATGATAGGCCTTATGCCCGTGTCTGACTGTGTAGTCATTATTCAGAGGATTATTATACGGTGCCACAGAAGTCTGGGTGTTTGCATGTTTAGTCCTCCTGCCCTCAGAGTTTTTCACCACACCTTTGACCACCACAGAGGCTTTGACGATGGCCAATAAACCCTGATAGCCTCCTGAGTACGGGTGTGAATAGGGGCTATAGCGCTGGCCTGTGGTGTCTAAGCCGTTGACTGTTTTGTTAAGCTGTTTATGTTGCGGCACCCGGACGTCAGACGGAAAGATTTTGATAGACAGTGGGCTGTTGGCGGTCTTCTGGGCAAAAGCATCCAACTCTGCAGGAGAAGGGTACCGAGAAATCATGGAGGCTGACTCGCCTGAGAAGAAAGAAGACAGACACAAGCGATTAATCAACAAACAGCCCAGAGAAACCTTGTTTCTTGTATTTTCTGTTGTTTTTTTTCCTCCCTTCTCATCTCAAATCTGTTTTCAGGGAATAATAGGAGACACCAACATGTCGTATAAACTCATTTTAAAAGGAGGAACCCCCTCCAGCACTCTTTGATCAGTCTTTAATAAAATTAATTCAGACTTAGTTTAGCCCAGAATTAGTTTACCCTGGGAAATCAAAAGGCAGAAAGTGGCAACAGGAGAGGGGAGAGGACCTAATTTTTCTGAAATGGCTCCAATGAGATTCATTTGATGACATTTAGCAGTTAAACCACAGCAGGAGCAGCCAAGTGGGATCTGATTGTAGTAAAAAAAAAATAAATCAAAGACTAAAACATTTTCGTAGCTTTCTTTTAAAAAGAAAAAGATCGCTCATCGGAACACACCAGTTAATAACTTCTAAGATTACTGATGAATATTTCAGCATTTTGCCTAAAGGCTAACATTCTTCCTCGCTGATTCACACCTCATTTTTAGTTGTTTCTCAATAACCTTGCAATCATTTCAGCATCAACAGTTCCTGCCTATGAAATTTTGTTCCACTTTATGCTTTTATGAACCTGAACTGATTCTACTGTAAAAGCTCGGAGCCTAAACTGTCAAGGAAAACTTGATGCAGATGGAAAAAGAGCAATCACCGAGCACCGAATGCTTCTGATTGAATTGTGTGCGGGGGGAAAGCTGACGGGACAAACTAAGATTGGATTTAAACACTATTATTCAAGCAATTTCATGGCTGCTTAACTCCTAGCGACAAAAGGAAAGGTGGAAAAAGGCGCCCCATTTAAAAACAATAAATCACCTGGTAAAAATTACCACCACCTTTCAGAGTGGCATTTTTATGGAATTCCTGACATAAAAAAGAAAAGACGCTGAAATTAACCCAGATCAGGCTGTAAGTCGGTGGAAATCATAGCAGGCAAAGGAACAAGGCTGTAATCTGCAATAAAAAGGACGAAAAATAAAAACAAAACACTTCATTTCATTTTCAATAACAAAACCAATTCCAGCTATGCAGGGGAGAGCTCACTTGTTGTTCCCATTTGAAATTGATTTGGGAGTTCATTTCATTTCAGGCCTACAGTGAGCCTCCCGACTGTGAAAATGATTCAATCTACAAGATCCATCTCATGAAAGAAATAAATTGGGTGTTTAAAATGGAGGAAAGAGGTAAGGTGGAGTGTTCAATCCATCCAGCAATCTCCCAGCGGAGCAGAAGGAACGGCACACCATGGTGCCAGGAGCATGAATGAATTCTACAGAGAAATACAACAAAGCAAAACACTGCTTATTATGTATCGCAGTGTAGTGCTGCTATAGAAAAACCATGACATCTGGGATGTTGGAGAGGTGTTTAAATTGTATATAATGTCAAGATGTGAGCGCTCGTTTCTCTGGTTTCCCATAATTCTACTCATGGAGGAAGGCGGCTGCAAATTTTGGCCTTTAGCTAAAAAAAAACCTGAATATTCATGACCACAAATGATAAGTAGAAGAGATTCCTATCCACCTGAAAGGAGCTTAGATGATAAGATGAAATTAAAAATATAAAAAAAGCCTCACATCAACACACACTAGCACTGACACCACTGCACAAAACTTCTATTTTGTGCCTCGGACAACAATTACCAACAACAGATAATTTAGAGAAACGAGCATTTTAGTCGTCGTTCTGTAAAAATGTCAGTGTCTGTCCCTTGCATGCTGCGATTGGCTTGCTGTTCCACAAACACTTCAAATGCATACACATCTTCACAGGGTGTCTGATATTGTTAGTCCAGAGATTACAGCCCTGTCAGAGCCATGGAGACACAACACAGCTGCACTTCCCACTGTGGCTGCACTAATGTGGCGGTGGCACTATGGAAACCTCATTAGCAAATAGGCCCTCCCCACTCTGCATTCACATATTTATCATCTGAAGACCACTACTGTGGGACATGTAAAAAAAATAAAGGGAGGGGTCATTTTATCCTGACAGAAGCCCAACTGCTGGATAATGTGGAGTTAAAACTGAGATTAGAGACACTATGACCAGCAGTAAAACCGTTCTAAATTATAACCAGAGGCAAGGACTTTAATGCCAATCAGTGGTGTTAAATGGCAGTAAACTGAGCACAGCACATCATGGTTAAACTTAGTAGTGGCTTTCCCAAAGCATGTGGTAGCAGTAATAAGTATGTTTCAAGTCATTCCTCATAATATTCCCTCAGCTCACTATAGGCAAACACACCCAAGTCAAACAATACCCAAAATGTGTGGTTCATTAATTACAATCTGGCACTATGAGAGCTGAAGTTTCCTCTCGGAAGGTGCCAAGAAGGCAAGAACATACTGCGTAGAGGCTGCAGTCTCACCCAAACTCTCAACATGTGGGCCCATGCATACTAGTGAAAGTGATAATTGACAATGTGCAGAAAGTATCGCTTCTATGGTTCTCTGCAGGTGACCAGAGAAGGTCATTTGCACCCTTCAAAAAAAATGGGACAAGTTTGAATTACAAAAGCTTTTGCTGTGAATTTTTTTTTTTACAATTTTAAACAGCTGGTGCGTCTCAAAACACGTGCACCAATAGCTGCCAGCTCATTCTGGCATTTCTTCTGAAAACAAGTAAACAAACAAGTAAAAATGTACAAATGAAGCCAGCTTTTTTCCCCACCCCAACCTTCTTATTCATTATTAGGCAACAATAATTATATTCAGTCAGCTATTTGGCTCTTTTAAATCCCAAGCCTTTGAACTACAGCACAGAAATGCATGAGCCAGTAAATTAGTAAATATTTTCACCTAGCGGATGAAAATGTCTGAGCTACAAAACAGCTGTATACTCTCAGCTTCAGAAATGTACAATTCCTTTAATCATCCTATGTTGCCTTCAGGAGATGGCATTATTCATGTTGTTGTTTGAGTAGGTTTGCATTAATGCAGGCTTAATTTTTAGTACATAATCAGCACATAGGCCAGAAGAAATGAGCTGGATACTCTATATAAAAAAATAAAATCACATTACTAAGATCGCCCCGAGGTAAGTATGAAAGGTTGCGAGAGGACTAAAGAAGAAAAAACATTTTTGATCCATAAAACTCTGTTTATTTTCTATATTATGTCTTTTTCTTATATTATTTGAGTTTTACCTCTTCAGGACTATTAAAATAAAGCACTGCTCACAGCTCAGAGACACTGATGTATTTAATGCTATTACAAATATAAATTAAAGACATTAACAAGCCATCTTTTGTGAATTAACAATCTTTATGTCCTCAGCTATACTTTTCTTTGTGGTGGTTTCCTGTCATTCTTTATTGAGAGGCACTGTAGTCAGTCACATAACAAAAGTGGTGGTGTAAAATAAAGAGGAGAAATGAAAACAAATATGAGGCTGTTCACATGACAACCGGGGGAAATGGCAGCTGTGTGTTGTCAGGTAAGGAATGGCAGAGAGATAATTAGCAGTCTGACCTTAAGCACTTAATCACCCTGAACCTGCAGACTGCACGCTGCTTCACTCTTCAGACCCTGACAGAGTGCACAGGCGCAGAGGCAGACAAAAAACAGCACAGAAAATAACGTCAGCCACTTTCCACAAGCAACCTTGGCTGAGGGCATCATGCAGTGCTGACAAATTTCAATTCTTTGACCCTTAACATTTTCTCCCCCCGCCTTACTTGCTTTTAGACAGGCGTGATTGAAGTGGGTTACGTCGGATTTAAAAGCTTGTTTGTGTTTTTCTTTTCCTCAAAAATCAGCATAATGACACTGATGTGTAATACATCCACAAACCTAGACTGATAGATTTAATGGTCCCGCTAGTCAAGCTTGAATGTTCTCTCGGTTGGAAGGGTCTCCGAACATTAAACATGCTGCTCAACTGTCGTGGCACCATGCTGAGTGAAACTGGCACACTTTCACAGGAAACACCTAATCCTGATTTCCTCTTTCCATGCAGGGGACATGCAACAACAGCTGGGGGTGAGGGGGGCCAATTATAAACTCTCAATCACCACCAGGCCTAATTTAATATGTGTGTACGTGTTTGCGTGCATGTGACTTAAAGAAAGATTTGATAAATATTAGCATAAAAATATACTAGAGGGATAAAACATTGAGTAATTATCATACCCCGTTGTATATATATGGTCTTTCAAAACCCTGATTCCACCCCCATACAATCCCACTCGATGCTTTCTGCCACTTTAAACTGGCTAATCTTTTTCCCGTGGTCACACTTGAAGCCATTTCCCCCCAGATTACAGCGGAGACCTCATTGTTTTGGAGCAGTTTAAGTTAATCACTAATTTATGGGCAAAACAAGCCCGAGAGGCAGGGCTGAAAACGGCAGTTGGAAAAGCTCATTGCGTTTCCAAAACCACGGCTTCCAACCATCACATACCCAGAGGGCTAACATGAGGAAACAATTAGAGTGACCAATACATATGATTCTCATGAGATAAATCATAAATTATTCTTTGTTAATATACATACATGTTGGCAGAGCTGCCAGGCAAAAAAAATAAAAAATTCCCACAGGCCTTTGATGTTATGCTGAAGACTTATCGTGAACACTTTTGTGAGATAACATGTTTACGAGTGTCAAATCCTCAGCGGGAACGTGGCACAGAGAACTGGCAGTTAATAACAGAACAGTGCTTCTCAGCGGGCATAAATACTTGTTTACCACACCAATAATCCTGATATTTAAAACTCTCTATCCTACCTTAATAACCAGAGACTGAGCTCAGCACATTCACAATGCGTTTAAAACCTATTTCTCTGTTACCATGACAACCCCCTCTATGCACCCAGTTGGCCCAATAAGCCCAGTCATTAGAACCATGTAATTAATTGGCCCTGACTTTATTCATCTCTTTGAGACGAGTCTCTGCAATTGACTATCTGCTGGTTAGACAGAGCAGCAACACAAAGCTGTTTTAGGTTCTCCCTCTCAATTCAGGCCACAAATTGAAAAATAAAATGTTGTTGTTTATTTATTTTTGCCTCATTTTATATCATTATATGCTAATTATATTCAGTGGTGATGGATTATTTCAATCAATTTCCAACTTAACCATTCAGTCAATACAGTATAAAAGTAAGTTAAAGTCAAGCTAGCTAATATTTTGCTGTGTGTGCCAGGATGATTGCTAAAGATTATGTTGTTGAGAAAACTGCTAATACAATCTGCAGTTGAACATAATTTTATTATCAGATTTTTAGGTAAATAAGGGATGAATTAGGCAACAATAGCACCGTGTTTTGTTCCCACCTGCAACAACAAAACATTCTGAATTTGCTACCGCTGGCTTCTTCTCTATAGCAGCGACAGCTAAGGGTCATGGGTATCGTAGTGTTTAGAGTAGTCTGCCATGCCAAACTGACAGACATTGTTACATTATCTTAATGTTAAGTAAAATTGAGAAAATGTTTAAATGAGAGGACTGAATGAAGAAAACCAAAACAATGTGCTGAAAGCAGCTAAAAAAAATCTCACAATTGAATGCTAACTCTCTGGGTTTGTCACATTAGAGCCATCTGACTAAATGTAAACCAAAAATATTGATTAATACATGTTCAATAGTAAGGTGATGTATCATCAGCTCTTCTTATGTCAACAGATTTTCAGTAATAAATAAGGTTGCTTGTTAATGCCTCTGTGTGGTCTATTAGGACCATTAGATGGAGATGGGTGGAAAAAGTAGACACAGGACACACTGACACCAGAACATGTACTCTTAAATCTCACTCACACTAACTCCTCTATTCAGAACCTTCGTCTGCAAACACAAAAAATAAAAATACAGACACTCATTCACCCCATTTTCACAAGCCTCCCTTTTTCCATGTCAGTAATCTCTACATGAAGGGTGCTCACAGAACAGAGTAACCTCAGGGTTGAACACTTAGTTATGTGTGCTTGAAGAGGCTCCGGCAAATACTCCTTTGCACCAGTGTCACTCCTCATTTGTTTCTGTGCCGCTTGGCCCAGCTTGGGCAAAGTTTCCCCTTCTCAAAGCTGACCCGAGCACAGGCCGGCAGCGTGGGAAAAAGCATTTCCAGCCTTTGCTTTCAAAGCAGAGATAGCAGAGAAGAGAACAGCTCTCATTTACTCTCATCATATAATTCCTAACACTTTCACATGGGTTTGTGTGGCTGAGAGCTTTCACATTGCCTTTGCCTTCCATTTATTGATAGCTAAAAATGGAAATGGCTTTCAGAAGCGCAGCAGCGACTAAAGGCAGTCCCTATTTAACTCAATCCAACAACGACTCATTTAATGAAGAAGCCTGGGCCACACAGACTGAGCTCCCATCAGCAGTCTATTCCCTGTGGTTGTGCTTGAAATGTCAGACTAGAGCTGGAGGGTGCTGCACTACCCACAGTCGCAGTACATAAAACTCAAGGGGGGAGGAAAAGGCCCTGCAGGTAAACAGGATGAGAAACGCACCCCTGTTTCTGCCTGAAGCAAACCAGGCCCTTCTGTTCCAGCGTTTAGCAGACAAGTGCACCATTGATTCCCAATTAATATTTAATAGCAAAAAAAAAAAAGACAGAGAGGGGGAAAGATGGGGGGGGATGAGGAGATTTCCTTTCAGCATTTCAAATATGAGCATAGTTGGATACAAGCATATAAAAAGAAGAAATAATGCACTATTCTCACTTTTTGTTAATTAACTGCTCAGTTTGCGACACCGCCACACAGGTGCTCTCACTTATTCTGCCTGATTAGACCTCATCTCAGGATTATGTGGGCATTTATATGCTGCATTTGACTGACATCTCCCTTTTAGTCTTGTTGCACCTGTTAGATCAAGAAAACTTTTATGGTTCTTTATGGAGTTTAATGACCTAAAAAAAAAAAAAAAAACTCACTTCAACCTGAGAAGAAGCCTAATTATCCAGAATAAGTGAAAACACCTGTGTGTACGTGCAGGTGTTAGGTTAACCTGTCACTGAATCACTGGGGTTATTAAATCTGAGAATAATATCGCGCCCTCTCCACTTTCTAATTCTATATTTACCATGTAATACATACTCTATGGAAGATTAGACTTCGTATAGAAGCAGTGAATGAACAAAGGTGTGCTTTATGAGGGTGGACAGGCTCATAAATGAACCTGCAACATGATAACTCCGATAAGATAATCCTGACCACTGTTCTGCTCAGGACAAAAGGTTGGCAGGCACATATGTCAAAATCTGAACGTACACAATGTTACTGATCAATATTTGCATGCTCTTGCTTTCTATGAGACCACAATCTGAGCCGTACTGTGTCATTTCATTCACAGCGCCCCCCCCCCGTTAGCTTCTGCAGCGCTGTAACTACGCTTCCATGGGTCCAAATAAGACACACTGAATATATAACAGCACAGGCTCAAAACAATAACAAGCATAGCACACTGCGAAGTCTACACCAAAAAGAAAACGAAGACATCTTTAAAGGGCCAAATAATTTCAGATGTTTTACGGCTAAGTGCGTTCATAAGACTCCAACACACATCCAGCAAAACCATTAAACTGTAAGTAGTTATAGATCTTCAATATAGCTTCAGATCAGACCCTAGCGAAGAAATATAAGGCATCAGCAAAAATTTTTAAAGCAATCGTGAAAAGGAAACCACAGCAGAATAACTTCATTTGTGGTACTATGATCTCATTATGTGAATGTAGACTGTCCAGGAACAAAAAAATACGACTATGCAATTGGTACGACTGCACAAATAATATAGATGTAGAGTAACCTACATAAAAGAAAGCAGTATCAGACCAAGAACTAAATCTGTGTCGCGTTCAATCAATTAATTGAAAGAAATCTAATCATGAATGTCAGTCCACATTAGTCCCAAAGACACCCACTCAACCTTTCAATGAATGCAGCATAATCAGTCAAAATGAAGGTCAAACAACACTGACTTGGAGCACTTTCTGCACAAAATGTGAACATCATTAGTAACCCTGTATGAGAGAGTTGATTAACTCTGTAATTTCAGAGTCCACTTTGACCTGCACACATTTGCACTGCAGGAGCACACTGATTAGTAGCCCAATTAACAGGCATCATCATCATCAGGAAGCCCATTATTTTAATTCAGCTGAAATCTCAGCACACCGTTAAAACCATACATGATCTTTGTGTGCACTCGGAAGGGGACTAGGTCAAGCTGAATGTGACTGATTAAAAAATAACTCACGAACATGAGCGAGATCATACAGGTTACCAGTATTTTCGACTTCAAAATATCACCTGTGTGACATAAACTCACCTTTGTGGGTGCACGGCTGCAGTGGTGGTACTGACAGCAGTAATGGCGGTGGTGGAACATCAAGGCTTTTGGGTGTGCAGGCCAGATACTGCGACGAGAGATTCTGCCGTCTCTGGATACAGGCCAGCATGATAGTTCACTATGGCTGCACACAGCCTGGATAAACCTGCTAGAATAAAAGAGAAAAAACAGGGTTTTTTTTAACTCTTCACACCAAATAACACGCTGATTAAACAAAACTTAAGAGTCTGCAGTCACGCTAGCAGCTCTGTGAGGCTGTACTAGCTGAATGCTAACTTTCGCATGCTAACATGCTCACAATGGCAATGCTAACATGATGATAATTAGCAGTTGTACTACTGTACTACTCATTAGAACACAAAGTAAAGCTAAAGGTGATAGGAATGTCAGTTTTATAGGCATTATAAACGCTCAAATTAAATTTTGGTATATGTTGGCAATCCATCAAAGACTTTCACAAAAGCTAAAGTCAGAGGATTAACAAAGCCAGTTGAATTCATCCTCTGGGGACTATGAATGTCAGCACCAAAGCTCATGGCAATCAATCCAAAAGTGGTTTGGATATTTCAAACTGGACCAAACCATAGACTGTGGCTCCAAAACCTTTAACCTCTCGAGAGATGAACTGGTCCCTCGCCAATTCAGTTCACATGTGTTTTGATTTTTAAAAGTTTTTGTGATTGCATAGTTGGGTCAAATAGTTTCCTGGATCAACGGAAAGAAAGTAGATGCCAAGTTTAACTTTGGAAAAACATCAAATTGTACGTAACCCATTCAAACTCTTGCATCAAACATCAGTTTGATGTTGGAAGAAAAAGTGCAAGCTTGCTGGTAGAGAAACGCTGAAACCCCAGAGGAGGCTCTCCTCTTTCAAAAACATCTTTTCCACATTACTTCAGTAGCTTACCTATCTAAAATTCTGCAATCACTTGGGTCCTTTTACCATATTAAAATTCAGGAGCCCCTCTTTGAACTGCTGAAATTGTGCATTCAAAAAAAAAAAAAGTAATATTACTTAATGATGACTCCATCTCCTCCTCCTTCGTCCTATTTGTTATGATGGCTATTTCCTGTTATCAACCTTGTTCTGTCGGTTGGAATCACACAGATCATTTACAAGGCCTCCTGTAGCCTCAGGCTGTGTGTTTCAATTTGTAACCATCCCTGAGACCTGCATTTATTCTTCCATAAACTTATGGCCGTATTGATCAGCGGAGAAAGCCAGAAAGAAACTCGCTCTCTCTAAAAAAAAGGCTGTGCTGTTTGCAGAGTTAAGTATTGTCAGAGGAAATGAGAGGCTGTGTCTGAAAAAGAAGGCGCCTCTCCACAGCTGTGCTGATTGAAGCAATCATTGTGAAGATAAAGCCAGGCACTGAGGGCATATTTCAGTGATAATCGCATTTGACATTCTCTTTGATGATCTGTAGGAGTCACCAAATCTGAATGCTAGCACTGCAAAACTAAAACACCCCAGGGCTACCATAAAAATACCTCTTACTGTATGTGCGTCAGGTACCCTGTAGACAGACAACTGCAATCTACGTAAAACAAAGTCACCGATTTATATGGTATTAATAGTTAATCCAATGATTATAAATGGAAAGAAACAGTCCTTTCATTTCAATGCAGTAGTTTTCAACAAGGCTGATAGAAGCCTGCAGCATACAGCTGTCAGACTCTTTTTTATTTTTAAGGTTCTTTTGGATTTTTGCTTTCATTTCTTCCTCAGGGTCCAGAGGCCAGCTAAAACGAGTCAACCACAGAACAGAGTGTTCAGTGACGAGCTGCAGAAACATGATTACCTTCACTTCAAAAAAAGAAGAAGTCTTTCATTTTACTCAGGTGCTGCAAAAAAAAAAAGATTCCCTCACTCTTCCCTTTCCCTTGTACCTGCTCCCCTCCTCCGCTCAACATCTGTCCCTCGATGACAAGCCCACTTCAAACCGCTCAGTGCAACCTGTCTCATCTGAGCACACACATACAATATGAAGAGCTAAAAGCCTCACTATGGTCAGATTCCATTTAGAAAATAATGGCAATTTCACAACAACCCGTCCATTACCACACATTTGTCAAGAGGGGAGGTGCCGAAACACAGAAGGCACACAAGGGAGGGAAAAAGATATCTCCAGGGAAATCCCGCACTGGCAGAAAATGAGACATGAATTGGAATACCTTCCATTACTCCCATAATTTGCAGCTGGAATAAAATACATCAAGGAAGGCATTATAATTCAAAGAGAACGCAGCAGTGCCTTAAAGAAAGAAAAGTTTCAGTGAAAGCAGAAAAAGGGGAGCTAGAAGTGATGCATAAAGTGCGAGTAATGATGGTTTCTTTCATCCTGCTATCTAAATTTTAAATTTAAAGAGATTTTATGAAAACTTAAGCTTAAAATTGCCTTCTCGCACTTGAGTGGAATTACCCAAAAAAACGAGGGGAGAGAGATATGACATCAAAGAGATCCCAGAATGCAAGATATTATCTGGGCTAAGTTATCAAGCAATATCAGTTCTCCATATAATGAATTGCTCGACAAAAAAGTTTCATGTCTTCCACTTTCTTTCAATGTCAAATCAAGACATCCCACGATTTATCACTCTCTAATAGTGAGATGCTGAAATAATGCAGAAATTAGGTATATACCAACTGCACAGTAATTATCATAGTTCAACTCAACCTTCACAATGAGGTCAAGGATCTTTTTCATTACCATAATGGTCAGTGTTGCTCCCTTCCAGCATTACGGTAGAGGTTATAAACCAGATGTCTCACTTTTCGTGTGTCCTCCAAAGCCTATACTTTGGCACTTCCCATGTCTTACAAGTTCATGGATTCAAGGACTTTTTCAACACGCATAATAAGAAAAAGAGCACAAAGTTTAAGCTGCAAGGACGTCTAATCCTCGCCACTCTCAGGTGACACCCATGCAGCCGATAAGCAGCATGATGTGGACCACCGAGGGCCTGCCGCGGAGATAAAGACCTTGTGCTTTGCAGTCCATCTAACTGCCCCCCCTCCAACCCCCCAATGGTTTTCTGATAAGGATGTCTTGGCAAATAAATCTATTTTTCAAGCCTCTTCCCTCATCATTGACAGGGTGCACAATGCTTCATTTTTTATGGTGTCGTTTGTCCTGGGATTAGGAGGACAAGGAACCCCTCGTGAGAAGATAAGGTCAAAAGAAAAGCCACAAGGGCAGTGATGGAGAGACTTTATGATGGCTGCTTTAGTTTAATGAGCAGATGCCTTTAATGTTAACTGCATTTTAATGGCAACTGTTCAACAAAGAGGCATCCTTCAGCTAATTTTACTACTTACAACTATTGCTGTGTTATCGTTAAACTAGTAGCAGTCATATTAAGTAAGTTAAATGCCTATATGCATGATTAGCCAGAAAATACACACTACTACGTTTAAAAAACAAATGTGCCATGCCTTGCTTTTTACCTGTTTGGCAGGAACAAAGCGGCGGCAGCACAAGAATATCCATCAAAGCAGGGAAAAGCCTTAAATTATACAGGGACTCAGACAAGAGCATCTGTCTGACCTTCTGGAGTCTTTTATGACTTCGTGCAGCATCAAGGGTCAGAGCGAAGATAGAAGCAAATTGCAAAGAGAGCCTCCCTCTCAACAAACATGAAACAAAAAAAAAAAGAAGATACACAGTGGCTCCACACAACCCCTCCCTGCCCGAGCCATCTCAGCTCCTGTTAGCTGTTCTCAGAATCCTCAGTTAATAATTAGATGATAATGAAAAAGGTTTAAGACGAGCACCCTTTTCACTCTCCGGGTGGATTAGCATGTGAGTGCTATGCTAATGTTTTTCCTTCCTTCTACTCAGAAACTGCAGACGGGCAAAAAAAAAAAAAGAAAGAAAAGGGAAAGAGCACAAAAGCACAAAAAGAAAAGAGAGAGGGTTAATTTAGGAAGAAATAAATGATTAACAAAGAGCAAATGGCAGTGTCTCTCTTTGAATTAACCGTGTCTACCATGAATAACAATCCACTTAGAGTGTAATTAATTGTATATTATGTATGGCTTTTATACAGTCTTCAAGGTAGGCACTGCAGGAACCTGTCTAAGTAATGGAGACCAGACAAGTAGTCTGACATATACACAGAATTAGACAGCAGTGCTGCTGCAGCTGCTGGATTCATCTCTATATACCCCTCCACACACACTCACACACACACACACACACACACACGACCCCCCCCCCCCCCCCCCAACCCCCTCATACATTTTTAATAGAATCTATTACTTCTGGATTAGCCGATAAGAGCTGGCCTGGTTAAATTCTATAATAGTTTGCATAATTGGTATCAGAGCAGCATATAAGAGAGACCCAGATTTCTCTCTTCTCCTTTTCTGTGGAAAAAGAAAAAGAGGACACAAAGGTTCACATACAGGATAACCAAACAACCTGGAGCCACTCTCCTCTACGCTGCAAGAACACTCGAGGCCTGCGGCTGATAACAATGAGCCTCATTTCCATTGAGATTAGCTTCTGTAAAAGGTATAACAACAGTGTTAAAAAGCGTTTCCTATACAATTCATGCGCAAGCACAAAATTTATGCAAATACGATCGCTGGGCAATATTCAGGCAGATGTCCAGAGCATTCGGTTGGGTGTAAATCATACAGCGTTAATGACTGCGTCTGGGAAAAAACATGAGCGGTTTTGGGTTCTCTCGTGCAAAATTTCATGTAGCAATCACAAACTAGTGTGTTACAATAAAGCTAAGGGCAAAAGTCTGAAAATGCTAAAAAACATCCTCAATTGTATATCACCAGACATCCAACAGAGCAACATCCATTGACAATCTTTAACAGACTAGCAACTATCTCATACTACTGCAAGACACACATATAATTTGGCTAAGGCTAATGTTTGTTTACATATGCAATTTTCCCACCTGCATGTTCCACCACCTCCATATGAGGCTTATTTTTATTGTAAGAAAACATGTTTATCAAAATTCCTTCCAAGTCTATAATAAAAAAGCTGTATATTAACTGTTATAATTGGTCTGTAGCAATTAATCTGGTTGATGGTGTTTTTAAAATATACATGAAATCCACATCCATCAGCATTCAGCTGCCCACTACTTACTTCAGCCAGTACATCATCACTGATCTGCCTTCTATATTACATCTAGCTAAATGATTTGTGAATCAAAATGAACTAAATATGAAGTATGAACAAGCTTTCGAGGACACGTTTTATCTAGAAACCTTACAATCACACTTAAAGCTTATGACCACGTTTCTACTAAACAGTGAAAAATGTACATCGTTAATATATTCTCAAGCTATATTTCAGTGGAATTTAATGTCTAACACTGCAGCAACAAATGGTTTGAAATGAATGACACCCCAACTCCTTGCGATCAGAGCTTGCACCATTAATTTCAGCAGCAGCAGCAGCAGCAGCTACAGCCAGCATGAAGTATGTGTCAGTGAGGTTTATAGTTTTGACAAACAATTAATCATTTACTTTGGAGTTAATATAAACCACTTCTGTGAGTCATTCTTTCAAGACACTACTGGTATTACGATTAGTAGCAAATATATGAATATTATATCTAAGCAGATTTAAAGTGTGTTGAATATCCAGCGCTTTGTTTGTGCATATTTTTCTCTGCTCTGCTTTCATTTGTGCAAAATGCTCTATAATACCGAGAGGAAACAGCTGGTGAAGATACACACTGTATAGTTCAGCTACACAACAGCATATTTATGGAATTATAGGAACACAAGAGACAACATGTTATACTCCAGTGTTGATGGATTTGTTTTTGGAAAAACAGCATTTTTGACTTCGTATGTCTACAGATGCTGAGAACAAATTTAGCCACTAATCCAAAGCTTCACAATTAAGTCTTATCTTTGAGAACAGCCTTCGTAGGGAGTAGAAAGCCTTGGACTGACCCAAATCTGCCCTTGCCCACAGATGGTGCCAAGGTAAAAGAAACACACTGCATGGGGTAAAGTCTTACCAATGCCAAGGTAGCATTAGAGGGTAAACAGAGCCTTATCTTATCCTTATCCCAGTATGCACACTGAGAAGCGCTGTCAAAGAGCTATGGGTATGCTGTCCAGCCTTTACAAAACCTTGACTTCAAACAAAGATAACAGATGGTGAAAGAGTGAACAGAGGGTTTTGTGGGAAAGATAAGTTCTTTTTTTCAAAAGAAAGAATCAAAACTATGATTTAAATTGAATGCTGACATCTGAATGTCAGCTCAGGCATGGATGGAATCATATTTACGTCGCCCATTCTCATCAACTGCCATAAACGAAACTAAAATTACAGAAAAAAAAGAGACTCTTTGCTACACAAACACCCCTCCCAACCCCCTTTCCACCCCGTGCCCTGTCCTCTGGCTGTTTACGGTTACCCTGTTAAGGGTCACCGATTCCTTCATGTCATTAAAATCTTCAAGCAAACATAAAACTCATTAGAAACTGTAGAGAAAATGCTGCCCGTATGGCTCTAATGTGGGAGATAACCTAATGATACGCTCTCCTCCATGCATCACAGAAAGATCAAAATGTTCCAGGAAAAAAAAAAAAAGTCTTTGATCTCTGGACCAACTAAAAATGTCATCATCTCACCGCCTTTCTATTTAGGGCAAATGATGACGCATCAATTGCAATTTGGTCATCTTAATCATTAATTTGAAGTAATGACTGAGACCCATCAGAGAAAATAAAGATTACGGGAGCTCAAAATAAGCCTGGCAGTCCTGTCCCCCTCCCCAATGACCTCAGAGGCCCAGTCCTTAACCTCCCACCCTTAACCCCCCGTCTCACTACCCCCTTCATCCTATTAGAATGAAAAGACCAATTAGACAGATTTCAAAAGATAGCAGGCTGCTGGTAATTACACATGACATCTCTTAGCAGATAAAAAGGTGATTACAAAGGGTGCACGAGAGAAATTGCTAAGCAACCAAGCCACTGACATTACTCCTATAAGACGGGCAGAGAGGTTGGGTGCATATACAGTATATCTTGCATCATCTTAACCATTCAGCCTCCTAACCATAAAACCCCACTGTACACTTAACTAGCCATGAATGTGAAGCTCTAGATGACACGGCAGAAAAAAGACATGACCTTAATCAGTCCTTGTACTGGCCTGGGTAATGGCCATCCAAGAAAAGGTTATTCTCGTGGTGAGCCGTTTCCTCCATTTAGTAATTCGGTAGGCATGGAGATTGAGCGAGCATGGGGAAACTTCACAATAAATCAGAGCTCAGCTTCGCTCCTGAGAAAGCAAAGGGAAGCAGGCAGCCAAATGACAAATCCCTTCTCTTCACAGAGTTGGAATTACTGCTGGGGTGTGATGTGAGATCAGAGGGAAACCCCCATGGGATACCTGCACATTGACTGCATGTAGTACAATGCAATTTACGAGCCTCTCAAACAAGTTCAGGCACATTTCAAACAAACATGTATATGACAGAAATATCTTTATCCTAAACAACCAAAACATGAATGTTATATTTAACAGTCTATAATTGAAGAGCACCGCAGCGTCTATGATATATGACTTGAAAGACATGCACTAAACACTCTAAGTAAGTAAAAGTAGTCAAACTGTAGATCTGAGAGTGAATGAAGCCAAACAATATGATGAAAGAGGCATGAGGCACTAAAAGTTTTATTATGACACTGTGGTAAATCAAAGGCCACAATGCTGTGATTTATATTTATAGTAAATCATATAAGAAAGATAAGCTCATGCCTCAGAATCAAAATAAAACAAGGTTAGTGGGGTTGACATATTTTTCTCTTTTGGTCAGAAAGAAAGAAAAAAAAAAAGACAATAAAACACCAAATTGCAGTCTCTCTTCTTTGCCTCTGGTGGGAAGCTGTGACATCCCATCTCTCTGGGTAATAAAGGATCTGGCACAGGCAGGAAAAAGCATGCAGGGTAGAATTTCACACCTGGCCAATAATCTATAGGCCCCCTCTGCTGCGGCTAACCTTCAACCTCGGCTGCCACCGGTGCAGTGAGGTGCGATGATCCCACCTCCGGCTTCTAGACAATAGAAATGGAAACCTTCATAGGCAGCCACTGAATGACCGATAATATACTACTTCAAAGCACTTCCTGTGTCCACTGAGATGCTGACATATAAAGCGCCTTTCACTGCGCGTAAAGCCATCATTCAAACAAAGATGTCATCGTGGGGATGGAAAAGATGAGACTAGAACAGTTTTAAGAGAAAAAACACATTTAGAAACTACAGCTTTTTTGTCTTTAACTCATTATAATAACAGATTAGCCTCAATGTTTACAATATTTAACTGTTAAATACATTTTTAGGGAATAATCTGCCATTCAATGAATTATTCTAAATACTGAATATAAATTACAACCCCCATAGTTGGATTCGGCTCTTATAAATACACATTAGCCAATAGCAGGACAGTGATATATAGTAAAGGGCGAGACGCTCCTATCCATTAGTGCGCACTGGGCATCTTTCACCACTTTAGCGCTGTCGACCCCAAATCAATGCAGGGCTCCTGACATCATGCACTGAAGCATCAATACAACCCTAAATATTATTCTTACTCTGTTACTGTCATATAGTTACACAGCTACCTTTAAAAAAAAAAAAATCAAACTGGAGAGCAAACTAAACATTTCCATGCGCAGAGAAACATCTTCCACGAACCCACACAGCGTCCCCTGATCATTAGGATTGGAAATAAGAAATGTAATCAATATCTTACAGAGTTTTGTCTTATCATAAGGCTTGTTTATCTTTGGTTCGCCACGGCTGATTGGTTGTTCTCCTGCTCGGAAGGCGTATTTCCTCTGCAAAAGCAATTTCGCCACTGATTTCGTGATGCGCACTGGAAACCTCCGGAGATATATCCATTGATGAAGCTGACTCCATTAACTGTACTTCCTCGACATATTCAAACACTCGCGTACAAAGATTATTTCACCGATTGTGTTTTCCGTGCAGCCGCTTGTATCTCATGTCGGCAGCAGACCAAGCAGTGTGTGTCCGTGTGTGTGTGTGTGTGCCACAGAGAGTGATGTCGGAATGGAAATGAGTCCCCTGCACTGTTGAAACCGGCTCTGGGCCAATCAATCAAGGCTGGATTTGAATATTCCCACGGCTCGGCCAATCGTATGAAAGAGAAGGCGGCCGCTGCCGTGATGCCAAACCCGTCAAAGTAAGCACGTTGCTGTTTCGCGGAAAAATTTAAAGGAGAAGAGCGACTGATAGATTAGCCCAAAACAAATGCAAGTTTTTTTTTCTATCATGCCTCCTGCAAGTCTGATCGATACAGAAACGTCATCTGGTCTACGTGGTAGACGTGTTTCTAGCTCTCAGCCTATCAGCAGTGCTTAAACTAACTCTAAATTGAATCAGGTGTGCAGCAAGAGAGCTGAGGGAAAAAAGCTGCATCACCGAATTGAACTGAACCTGGAATATTTCATATTTTGTATCTTCATATCACATTATATACTATATTTATATTAACATTTAAACATTTATTTTGCTCTGTATTTTATTCTGTTTTCTTTATTTTTGAACTACATATCTGTGACAATTTCTCTTATCAATGATGGAAGAAGTATTCAGATCATTTGAATAAAGGTAGTTACACATTGAAGGTAAGTAAGTGAAGTACATGTCCAATTCAAAATGCAAAATATTCATATGAAAAATAAATGTACTGCTCATACAGAATGTGTTATATTATGATAAACATATTAATATTATTAATGTAGGCATTTTAATGTAGTTGGTATAAGGTGATACTAATCATTTTATTTAAGTTCAGCATTTATTTTGCGTATAAAATCTGAATTTTGCTCAGTGAAAAGTGTAGTGGAGTAAAGATTGCAGTTACTACATGATGAAATGTAGTGAAGTAGAAATATAAAGTAGTATTTTTTATATCTGTAGATATAAAAGACTCATTCTAAGGTAACGAAAACATAACTATTCTTATTTCCAGGTGGGTTTTTTTTTTATTATGTTCCATTTCTTACATATTGTGTAAATAGAGCCATCTAAATCTTACACACTAGACCTTTAAATGCAGTACTTGAGTAAGCATACTGAATTACTTTGCACCATTGATTGAGAGTCACAGGGGGACACAATAATAGGTACACTGTAAAATATAATGCAATCCATCACAGAGACACCACAAACTTTAGCCTCATAAATTATTAAAGCATCGAGTCAGCACTTATAACACAGTCAACAAAGATCATTGAAGATACAGTGACCCCCTCCCCTGTGTTTTCTACAGAAGCTTGTTCAGTCTAAAAAAATCAACCATCTGTGGAAAGTAGAGGTTTAACTCACGAGGCTACAGCATCACAGGACTGAACATAAGAATGCAAATGATCATTTCATGACTAATGTGGCACGACAGCAAACAGAGAACTAATTTTACTTTGAATCCTGCCGCTCAGGTTATAAATCTCAGGATAAAAGCTTGTCATAATTCGTTTGTATCCCATTTTCACAGCAGTGTTAATGTTATTAGTAACACCTGTGCTTCTCCTGTGACAAGTCAAAATGTCTGCTGTGGAAAAAGGCCCCAATCCCACATGTCTGATGATGTGCTAACACAGCTGCGGGACATTTTAGTGAAATATACTATACAACGTTATATGCTGAAAGTCAGATGAGAAGATTGATACTACTCTATGCCCAGTAGCTGGTGAGCTTATAGCTTAGCATGAACTGGAAACTGCTGTTATGCGTATACTTAATGGACAGACACACGAGTGGTATCTTCTGATCTAATGCTCAACAAGAAAGCAAATAATTAGCAGGACAAATTATTGGCCGGGATAGTTTCTTGACTGGGGTTTTAGTGCGTCTTCAGGCTAGCTGTTTATCTCTGTTTCCAGTCTTTATGCTAAGCTAAGATAAGCTAGCTTCCTGCTGGCTGATCTTCTCATCTGACTCTCATCTGACTCTCAAAAGTTGAACTATTCCTTTGAACTAACTGCCGAAAGTCACCCTCAGATTTATCATCTGTGACCTCACGTCCTTCACACCTTTTTTATTTTTCATCCTCAAATTCTGATTTAGACTTTGATCACCCATTTGTCAATATTTAACACACAATGCTGCACTAAGCACTCTGTACACTAATAAATCCCCCAACAAACATGTGATGATGGAAAGCAGTAGACATGCTCTGACCCACTGTTGCTGTGAGAAAGAATATTGAATTGTTTCTTTACAGCTTCCTGGGTGTCATTTTTCAGTATGAATGAGGCCTGCAGATGGCAAATGAGGTTACCATGCCAACTAATGTCCCTTTATTGAACACTAAAGATGTAGATGGGTTATAATCCTGTAGTTAATTGCACATTGTTATGGCTCTAGAGCTTATAAGAAAGTAAAAGGATTCCACAATTCGCATGTGTCGGAGGATCATTATGCAAACATCATACCGATCCTCTGCAGTCAAAGACATGATAAAATCTCCAGAATCCACTTGTAGTGATTGTTCAGTTTGCAAAAGGATGAAATCCTAACCCAACCACCTCCTTATGAGCAGGCATGCCATGTTGAGAGAGCAGCCAACATTCAAACAAATAGTGATTACAGAGTAGAGTAATTACAGAGTAGATGTACATTACTCCTTTCTTCAAGAAAATTTCTTTCTTCTTCTTTTCAGATTTTAAAAAACGTGTGTTGGGTGATTTATGGACATCCTTCAGTTTAAATCTGCTTGTGCATTATGACGAGTGATTAACAAATTGAGAGATTTCCATGGAAATACTGTTTACTTCCATTCAGTGATGCAATTAGCTTGTGGTATTTTATGGAAATTTTATTCTTTTTCAGAGAAATATGCAAATTCAGACTAAAATGGCTTTGATTTCAGATATCAAATAAACGTGATCGGAGCACTTGTACATTTACTTACTTGTTAAGTTGTGTTTTTGAACAAACACAACCATTTGGGATGTTTATTCATAAGCTTTTGCCTTGCATGTTCTTGCCACATATTCCTCAGTTATGCAACTGTAAGGCCATTTACAATGAAATGATATTCATAAAAATAAACACATGCAGAAGGACTAAAATATCTCAACAATAGAGTGATACTTTGCAAGAGGACGATGTATATATATATATGCAAACACATGTACGCACAGACAAATACAAACACACAGCTACTAGTGTACAAAAAAGGCTTATTGAGAAATGGTCCAAAGGATGAAATTGAATGCCCGGACCCAGCTAGGTTTTTCCCCCTCCAAACAATAAGCTCATAAGCATAACAATAATATTATGGTAATCTTGCTCTATTGAAACAACATAACAAACTGGTGACAAAAGAATGGCTAAGCTTATATTATGAATGCACAAAGTCTGTATGTGGCTGTATTCGTCAAGGTTTGTTGAGCTACGCCCATCCTGATTATCATTCTGTTTTGACCATGTCATGTCCTTATATGATGTCAAGCTCTCCCTCTTAAGACGGTTCTCATCAGACCAGAATGAACCTGGTAGTGACAGTAATAAAGAGCTCCATCTGCGCCTGGCAGGCAGAGGCAAATGAACCAATTAAGGTCTGGTGAAGTCTCCTCTTTCACCTATTGGCAATGGCTGCCGTCATCTCCATCATGATGAAAAGGAGAGAGTGCAAGGGTAATTAAATACCAGCAGGGGCCGGGGGGCAAACCTAATAACTCTCTGTAACAAGCCAATAAGGGGCCTTATTGCTTAAGAGTTCATGCAACCCCAAAGCATGTTAATAGTGAAGAAGACCACTTACTGCACACAAACATTCAGATAGTTAATAGCCGTGCATGGTCCTAAGAGAAAATTGACCTTGTAGAGAGATTTCTACAATAGCTCAGAGACAATGTACAAAAAGCCTCTTATGCATCTGTTTATCTGCCACAGTGATCTCTGCTGCTCTAGTCAGATGTGAACTCAAAAACACTCAGATCTGTTGGATATACATACTTAGCTGTAGGTTCTGTTGTAGCAGTGTCATCTGCTGGCAAAAGTATGCATATGCAGCCATACTGTGTGGCGTATAGTGCATTACACATTGTTATATACAGCCCAAACCAGCCTTTATTTATTGTTTTTTAATAACAATCATTCCTAAAGCTCTCTTAGACCACTCTCCCCTTGACCCTGAATGAGTGTACATGCCAATAAGGATGCTGGAGAGTAGTGGTTCTCTAAATCTTTCTGTCATGCTCCCCTCAAAAGCCTACTATTACTACTACTACTACTACTACTACTACTAAGAGACAGCAATAAGACAATAATATAGAATAATACATTACATTACATTTATATGGAGTTATTTAGGTGATGCTTTTATCTGAAGCGACTTACAAAAAAGGGAAACAATCGAGGTACAGTGTGACAAGGACATGTGAGTGCAGCAATAAGTACTACCGGCATAGAAAATAATAAATAGTATAGTAAAATAATTATAAAAACAATTAAATAAATAAAGAGATACAGACACAAAAACAAACATACACTCATACAAATTCATGTACCACTTCTTTTTTAAAAGGACAACATCACTGTGTCCAATGGATCCAAGTTGAATTTTAGTGAGATAAAGGATGAGCATACTCCACGGCCCCAGCTGGAGAACCACTGCTGCATTCAATCATGAAGGGAACCGATGCAATATAATGAAGAGCTTGGAAAGGACCAGAAAACAGTGGCTCTGAATTGCTGCCCCATAATGGAGTGGCAGTAAAAAAAAAAAAAGTCCTTTCAGTCATCAGGCTACTGGCATAACGGAGTTAGGTAACAAAAATGAACTTTTATTTTCAGTGACAGGAGGCTGAAAATCCTGTAAACTGTCAAGTTTATGTTCAGTAAGGGGCTCAAACGATGTGCAACGACGTCAAACAAACTGAAATTACAATAAGAAGATGTTCTAGTGACAGTTGGTGTCGTAATTTTTAAGAGTTTAACAGAGTAAAAATCATATTTTTTTTACTAACAAGGCGTCGGCTACATGACAACAATCACAACCTACAGTTACGTTCCTACGGCAACGCGTTTTAGCTTCCTCCAAGAGGATCATGGGAAACGATTCTGGCTACTGAAGCGGAGGGAGTTTCGAAATATTTCAACATTTAGCTACAGAATAACACGTAATATCACAGTTATGTTAACCGTTTTGTAACCAACTGGTGTGAGCATAAACATTTGACTATAACCAATGTAGTTGAAGCGCTCTGGTTAGGCTTTTTTCCGGGACGAACCCACCGTGGAGTAAACAAAAAATGAGCTAGGTAGCTAATGCTAGTTAACGGTATAGTTATCCTTGGTGATGTTAGATCAAACAACGGCTGGCATCAGCTTATAACACTGTACTTTAACGTTGTCAGGACGTGGCATTTATTTCCGTAAACATATAACGACAGCATGACGTATTTAATGATGTTTTTTCTAACTAGCTGTGTAGCTAATCAGACTGTTTACATCTCTGCAAATGAACGTATTGCTTGTCAGCTAACATGTGGATCCATACCGTTTTGTTAGTCTAGTCCTCGATGAACTCTTCCTGAGTGGAGGAGGAAGGACCGATGCTGTCTTCTAAACATGGAGCTAAAGTTGGAGGTTGTTTTGTCATCCAGCATCAAACGGAAGAAACCATGGCCTCGGTTTTGTTGGCTAGGAAAGGTGAGGACAGTGAAGTGTTAACACTAAAGCTTTGCTATCCTCGTGTCATAAGAACATGACTGTGAACCTGTGTCATGTCACACTTTAGGAGAAGGAGTCTGTGTTCCTGTTGGATGACAAACGGATCAGTGAAATCAACATGGTGTCTGGACGCACCAAGAAGAGGACTCCTAAACTCCATCCACTGCTCAACAGTGTGGTGACAATGGCTTCTTCCCACAGTGGTGAGTTTAACGTGTGAATTTAAAGCAAGGCATGTGTCACCTGTCCGTTCTGACTCTGTCCCTTGTTGTTTTTCAGGTATGTGGCTTTGTGGACTTTTGGTGTCAGGAGAGCTGTTTCTGTGGAACAGGGATAAAGACTTGTTGAAGACTGCTGCAGCAGTCCCAGAAGTAGTTCATTTGATTACTGCCACCCAAGGCACGCACAGTACAGGTATGTACACCAGCATTCTTCTTATACTGCAGCTACCAGCGGGCCTGACATTAAATCTGCAATATTCATCATAGTACTGAAGAGAAGCTCAGGTCTGCTCGTTCAACATTTGATCAGTTTGGATAGTTTTGAAGTAACATTGTGGACTGTTACATGTATTCTCTCTACTGTTAGCAAAGTGGGTGCTTTGTTTTTAACCCAAGCTGCACATAGAGTATCCTAATTCCAGTTATTACATTTAAATGACATGTTAAATCTTCAATCCATAGATTTGTGTGTATGTGTGTGTTGTCACAGGGAATGCTGCACGACTGTCGCTCCAGGTTTCAGGGGATGGGATGCGTGTGCTCCTGGTCGCCGTAACAGGGCAAGTGTTCCTGTGGGAGTGTAAGGATGTCAGGGATTTGACGGGGCTACGAGATGGCACAGTTAAGGGACAGTGGGCACATATAACCCCACTTGAGGAGTCCATTCTGCCTTCTTCGCAAGACAAAGAAGCATCCCAACACACTGTCTTCATCAAGACAGAGGTCTGTGTACTGAATAGAATACATATTTGACATATTGTGTCATTTTTCTGCAGGCCTTATTTTATATATCTTCAAATTCCCTTAGGTTATGGGTGATGCCTGCTTATCAGCATTTGTTTTCACATCTGGAAAGAAGCTAATCATCACCTGCCTGAAAATTCAGTGGGAAGAGTGCCATGTGAAAGTAGGGTGAGTGAGCAGGTCAACATAACAAACAGAACTCCCCATAGTGTTTTACAATAGTTAAAAGTCACATTTCTTTTTGTAGTTCTGTGGGATACAGCATAAAGTGGGCCACAAAGACATACCCCATGTCTCGTCTCACCCCACCCTGCCAACCAGTGAAGTCCAGAGGGGCTTTGGTGCCAGCCTTCTCCCCAGATGGCCGACTGTTAGCCATCGTCCTGAACCAGAGACAGCCTAAGGTGAGCATCTGTCTTTTGTCTTTTCTTTCCGTCTTCAATTGTTTTTTTCCATCCATCTGTAGAAATGTGAATCAAATTTTGCTTTTCCTGTTGGTGTTTTGTAGGCTACACAGGTCCTCTTTGTGAGCACACAGAATTTTGTCTCAATATCAAGTGGACTCGGAGGTTGTGGAAGCAAGAAGATGGAGATCCCCTCTAAATACATAAGGTACAGTATGCATCAATAAAAACAGGGACAGGTGTTGTGGTTTGTTTTGTGCAATAGTCAGCCAATGAGAGGCAAACCTGGGGCCAACATCTGTTATTTCGGACTCTCTGGTGAAGGTCTATGACTAATTCTTCACTACTTTAAATAAACATAGTGATGTTGACAGAGCGCCTGTCTGTCTGTGTTCAGCACATCATTTCCAGACGATCTAAATATAAAATGTACCAGAGAAGAATGGTCACTTCCCAGCATCACCAGCAAAGAAAACAATGTCTGTACAATTGTTTCAAGATTTCCAAAATGTTAGACACCAAGAAACTTCTGCCATCAGTGGGTGCTTCATATCACCTAAATGCCATCTATCATTGGAACTATTTTCAAATCTTTGATGTACAATGTGTATTTATTTAGAAATGGGCTTCACTGTATCTTCTCTTTTAGGTCATACTGGGTGGGCAGTGTGAGTTGGTCACCAGGCGGTCTTTTCCTGGCCTGTGTTCTGAAGAGAGGCTCTCTTCTTATGGTTTCTCGCCTTGGGGGACTTCTCACTCTAACAAGCTGTGGCTGCAGTGTTGATTTTGGGCCTGCACACTTCCTACCCCTGCACCCTCTCGTCACTTACCGGTATACATTTGAGACGTTTTGCCCCTCACTTAATGGCTCTTGTTACAAGTTATTGATTTGTTTGGGCTGGTGTTCTTAATTCTTATTTCTTCTCTCATCTGTGGTCACCTTTTCTATTGATTGCTTGATTTCCACTTTTCAACACAATAGCCAAGTCATCGCTTGTCTCCTTTCTATTGTCTATTGAAGTATAAATAAAGTGTGAAACGTGATGTTTTGGCACATATAATATAGGGCTGCTACGAAAGATTATTTTCATTATTGATTAATCTGCTGATTACATTCTTAATTAATAGTTTGGCCTATAAAATGTCAGAAAACACCGAAAGCCGTAAAGCCAAAGATGACTTCAAATATCTTATTATGTCCTACCAATTTTGGCAACAAAAATGACTTTGATTGTACTCAAAAACAAGATTATCATCACCATCTGTTACAAAAGATTTTTTTCCACCAACTATCCTCTTCTTCTGCAGTCCACCGGTGTCTTCAGGGAAAGTGGAGGCCTCTCTGTCCAGCTCCAGCTTGTCTATACGAGACATCTTAAGGCAGCGGTATTCTGTGACCTGGCATCCAAGACTGTTGTATCTCATTGTGTCTGACGGCTACATGGCCACAGTTATGAGGGTGCTAGACAGACCGTCTCCTGCCCTGTTGCTGAAAACACTTCTAAAGGACACAAGCAAGGACCTTGAGAAGGCCAGTCGGATACTGGATAAATCACAGGTATATAGAGATCTTACTCTGCTTCAGATTTTGTTTGTACTCTGCAGGACTCTTCTTGACAATATGGTTTCCTCACTTCCTTTTCAATATTTTCAGATTCATTTGAGGGAATGGCTGGAGTCCGTATCTTGCCTGAATCTTGACAGCAGCCTTGATGTGTTCAACCCCATTGTGACACGCGGGCCCAAAAACACAGACTCTGTCCTTTCAGCAGCCACAGATGGATCCACGTTGCCACTTTTCCTGCAGGACCAGGGGACATTGGGTGGTACCAAGGAGCTTCTTGAAAAAGTGCAGGTCGGTCAAATATTAAAAGCTACAAACACATAGCTTTAGATTCTGTTTAGATTCATCCCTGCTATATTTTCAGTGTCTTAAAAGTTTGTCATGGCTGCTCTATCAGCTGCTTGTCTTACTAACATTAGCTGTCTTTAACTGGCTGGTTTGTTTGTGTGGTTTCCTAGACTTTCTTTGAGGATGACTCTGATATAGACGGAGCTCCTGCTGGTTCACATTTGGAGGATGGCGGCCGTCTGGAGTTTGCCTCCATGTTTGACACACTCCACGCCCTGGACACGCAGGCTGACACTGGACTTGTTACCAGCCCAAATTATGAAACTGACTTTGTTGAAACACAGAAGAAGAGTCCTCTTCTTAATCGTGAACTTGGGAAAATCCAGAGTAAGCTGTTAACAGCCTGGGCTTTTGGCATGTCTTTGGGAAATACTGTGGAAAACAGAACTCGCTTGCTGAAGCATGCCCTCTACTGTGTGGTGCGATTTGCTGCTTTACTCCACTTGATCCCGACTCCCAGCTCCGTGGTCCACACGGGGAAAAAGAATACCTCGGTTTCTACTCGCCTCCTCCACCTTCTCAAAGCGATTATCTCTTTTCTTCCCTGGGATGGCACTCACTCAGATGGGCCAAGCTGCCTGGGGCTGGTGGTAGAGCTCAGTAAACGACTGATACACCTTCTGCTGAACCCTCACCCCGAGTCCCATCAGACTGGTGTCTGTCAATTATCATCTCACTGTCTATCCACAGTCCTGCTTATCTTGCAGGAGGTCTCTGATTCTCTTGACCACACCTACAGCCTACAGCAAAGAACTGTCTGGTCCTCTGCAGAGAAGGAATCCCAGCCACCACGGCTCTGGACTTCAGATGAACACCATGTGCCTCTGTTACAGGATAAGAACGAGGAAAAATCCAGTTTTATACACCAGGCACAACCTGTTCCCCAGCGGCCATCCAGCAGGTGCAGACCATTTCTGAGGCATTTTATGTTTCAGTGTTTGTGAGCAAATACTCAATTATTTGTTGCCAGTCTTAGTCACAACAATGATTTTCTTATTTTGGCCAGATTGTTGGGGGTGTGGCAGTGGGTCTACAAGATCACCCAGCAGTACATGGAGGAACTGAAACGCTTTAACGGCTGTGATGGCTGGGAGGAGGAACAGGAACAGTTGTCCGTCATCATGTCCCAGATCCAAACAGCTCTACAGGCTACAGGAGAAAGGCTAGAGGAGGGTCCTGCACTGCTGAGTTACCCAGGCGTGTAGCAAAAAGGGCTATTTATCTAACCATAGTTATTGTACCAGCTACAGGACATAAATTAGGTAGTTTAAATCAAAAGGTTGTCTGAATAATTATTAAAACTTAAAAACTTTTCCCCCTAGGTGAACATCTTTTCCTGTGTGGCTCATATCCAAAAAGTGCTGACACATGGCGGTCACAAATTTGTGAGGAGAGTAACAAAAGTAAGAACCACTGCTGCACTCTTTCATTTAAGTACACCACACGGTCACATTCAGTCTGAAGTTGGTAATCATATGTCGTTCTGTTAGGCTGTGATCGTAGTGTCTTCAAGGAGACACAGCTTTGTCTGGCCCTCCTATACAGTCTGTTATCCCAGTACCGTCTGAGAGAAGCCCAGGAGTTGGGGGACCACATGGCCTACCTGATCCTGCACAGGGCTGGACACCAGAAGAACAACACAACCGGCATAACGGGTCAGCCATTGTCAGTAATCCTCAGTCTTTTAGAGGACCGACTCATATGTGAGTCTGTTTATGGAACTGAGTTGTAAAGAGTTCCTGCATACTAATACATCATGGAGTGCTGAGAGAACTAAGTAGGTTACAATAATATTAGTTTGTTCATATCAGCCTAGAGCAGAGCTGTCCATGACTCACTCTCAACATTTTAGGCACAGGTTTTATTCATTTATTTATTCATTACAGGGATAATGCCCATTAATTAACACCATTCTAAATGCTCCAATGTTAGCCAAAAGGCTAATTTTGAACTATTGCCCCTTGGCCAGGAGTTAGATTAGTCATTAGTACAATAAAACAGTGGATAAAAGGTAAGGTGGGAGACATGCAAACTGTACAATGCAACAACACTACAGTATGATCACATTATGTTAGGTCTGACGAGACACAATCTGTTATCAGCTCTGCCTCTATGCTCTGCAGCAGACTCTCTTCCTTGCCCGTGGCTGCCGGTGGACCTTCACAGTGAGGCAGCTTGTGCTGTGGTTCAGACTCTGGGGAGATTCATGGCCTCTTATTTCACCAACCAACCCCTCTACATCCTGCCCCCTCACCACGTGGCCGTCCTGCCTCCACTCCATCTACCCCATGGTGTGTTTCCATAATTATCTGTCAGTCAAAAAGATAATTTCTTCATTTATATTATTATTTGGTAACATGTTATCTGGTAACGTGCTTTCTCAGCCCCCAGTGTTGGGCGCTTGGTGCCATTGTGCCAGGAGGAGGTTTCCAGAGCAGTGCGTCGTCAGCAGCTGTCAGAGGTATGGACAGTAGGCTACGCACAAGACCTGCTACTGATAGGGGGTCTGCTTCCTGAGACCGTGTGGCTGGCTTATCATCTTGGGGACTGGAAGACAGCGGCCTCTCTAAGCCTGGCCTATACAAATTACTGCACTGACCACTTTGACTTCACTCGGCTCAGGAGGAGAGAGCTCCACCTCCCAACAGTTTTAGAACCAGAGAGCATTTTTCAGGTTGAGTTGGAGTGTCTTCTTGGCAACAAATCTAAATCCCAAGAGTGCAGGGGAAAAGATAGTGACAAGAGCTTTACAGGTTTGTGAGACCTGACAACAATAGGATGACTACTACACACATGGAAACCTTTGATTTAATCTATGCCTTGTCTCAACTCCTTTTACCAGACCCTTTGGAAGAAGAAGACTGGGACGTGTTACAGGTTTCCATACAGGAGATACTGAAGGCCTCGGTCATGGCTGGAGTGAATGTTATGTCCTCACCCTTGTCTTCCTTGCTGGACAAAGCCAAAGACTTGTGTTCTCGCCTGCCTACATTGGTGCCCAATGGACTGTATCTGCCTTCCCCACCTCTTTATTGCCCTCAGCCTTCCCCCAACACACAGGTACATTAAACAGAAGATTAGCTTTTACACCGTGTTTACATATAAAGTTGATAATTAAATGCTGTGTGTGTCTCATGTTTAGGACCCAGTAGGGACAATCGGGCAGTTTGCAGAAGCTGCATCACGTCATAAAGTGTCTGGAGTTCTCCAAAGATTACTGTTACTTCTGAGATCTGCACGTTGTTGCCATCCTGCTGCCCAGTGGTACATCAGCCATCTGCGCCGTGCCAGACACCTACTACACAAGGTACTCTTCTACGACTGAAAGGTTTTTATCTGGTCCCCAAATGTGGCTGACATTTTACTTTTACCTGAAACTTATGGTCGGTTGTATTATGTAAAGTAGACTAGCTGTGATACATACCTGTGATTACACTTTGGTATAAAGAATAAACATCTGATGCTGTTTTCAGATCAAGAAGAAGTACTCCTATCCGTCAGCTGCTGAAGAAGAAAAGACCTTCCCAGAAGGCCTGATGAAGTTCGTCACCCGTAGTGGATTCTTCAAACGAGGGCCTAATAAAGACGGTCACCTGGACCCTGACACCATTCAAACCATTAGTAAGATGCCACTCATAGTGAATTGCAGATATCATAATCAATGATCTACCTTCATAAAGTATTTATCAACTATATTTTTCCTACAAGTCTGTTTCAGGGAGCTTTGCGGTTTATGCTGGATGCTTCATGTCAGGGACCAGCTCTCCATTTCCTGCAGGAAGTATCAGGCTGCCAGACAGAATGATGAAGACGAACAGGTATTCCATTTGTGTTTGATTGTGTGTCGTGTTTATGTATAAACATCCTTAGCCGTTGATGCCCTATAAATATCCGTGTGTATCAGGTTTCTCCTGGTGCAGAAGTGAGATCTACCTGTGTCGATGCTCTCAGCTGGGCCCGTCGTTTTCTGCCTTTTTCTTGCTTCCTCAATGCTGAGGAAATCCTCCAGGACATACTGCTCAGCCTCGTGTCTGAACTCCCTCCTCTCTTCCTGGTGATGTGTCTTGCCTTTTCTCACATAGACAGTGTTTATCAAAGTAACATAGAATGACCTTGAGTGAGTACATTTCTCATCCTTGCCTGTGCTTCTTCATAGGTGGCAGACACACTTGTACGAGCCTTCCCAGAGGAGGAAGAGTCTGTGAGAGTGCCTCTGAGGGAAAAGTATAACTCGCTGCTGCAGAGACTGAGGCAATGCAATGTCCTCGGTACGAATACCTGAACACCTTGATCCATTTCTTTACTTTACTTTTGTTTAACTTTTCTGATGATACCGTGCTCTGTGTTTTGATTACATATGATCATTGTATGCTACTTTTTGTGTATCCCTGTTTATTGTATTGTATTGTATTGAATACATAAATAGGGATTTAGGTTGATATATTCTACTTCCTAAACATATGTGTCTGTTCTTCAGAGGGTGAAGACGAGGACGAGCTGATGATGGTTGTGATTCAAGACAAGCGCAGGCAGAGGAGAAAACATCTCGGGCGTTTGCGGAGGCACCTGGCCCCTCCTGAGCTCCATCTGTGGGAGAAGGAGGAGGAAGAGGAGGAAAGGGGAAGCAAACATGGGATGGCCATGTTAAGGCAACTCTCGCTGGGTACAAGTCTGAGCACCAGCACCTTAACTGACTTTGGGTTCCCCCCAGTGTGCAGCGACGGAGACACAACAGAAAATACCTCTGAGGCTATCTCTCCTGAAATGCATAGCAGAGCCATGACGAGGTAACCAGCAGGGACAGTAGCATTACCGTTGAAATATGCTGAAATATCTCATATCTGTGTTGTAGCTTATTCTGTGCTCTGTGTTGTTTTTTCCAGGGGCAAAAAAGCAAAGAAGGTAAGAGAACATGCAAAGAAGACTGCTGTTAAGATTGAAAGTGTCATTCAGGAAGAGAGTCACACAGGCGATGCTAAGGAGAGTGAGCAGCCCTCTCTACCAGTGGTTGGCACCTGGGAGTTTGAGCTGGAAGATGAAGAGTATCTAAATTTCCTGGAGCTCTTCCTCAGTTACGTGCTAGAGAAGGATAGCACCGGTGGAGGGGACTCAGGCAGTGAACTCCCTTTGTTGAAGAGCTTCTCCTCCAAGCTGAGGGAGAGAGAGTTGCATTCTCTCACCTTTGATGTGCTCACAACTATCCACCGGCGTCAAAGAGATGCACACCATCCAGCGAGAAAACACCAGGGAAATGATCCTCCAGTGTTCAGAGCTGGCTGCTGCTACAAGCCTGTGAAACGAGGTGTGACACCCGAGCTGCAAACTTCCTCCGTCTGGAGTGAAGCTCCTGTATCCAGAACTAGCCTTTCTGTCACCTCTCTTCCTGGACTGAGAACTGGCAGACAAAAAGGTTTGTTTGGCCTCAGACAGCAGAGCAGTGTGCCTTTAGGCCGAAGAATGAAGGAGGGCCTCGTTGGTCCTGAAACTAGCCCTATTCGAAGTGCCTTTCCCACGGGGCAGCCATCAGAAAGTTTCATATTTGACTCCTCAACTTCAGTGGAAGCCGCGATTGAACTGCAGCAGGGCCTGGACCCTAAATTAGAGGCTCAGTTTCCAGAGCTGGGCAGGCTGCTGGAGTGGATGGTACGCTGGGCTGATAGGAGGGTGCTACTAGGACATCATGGCAAAAAGAAAAAAGACAAGGGAAGAGAGACTGGAGGAACAGCTGATGGAGTAGTGATTCGTGTTAAAGCCTCTGCGCCCGCTGTCCTCACTTCCCTCAGCTTGCTACAGCGCAGATACTCTGCTATACTCGAGAGTGACCGCTACAGTGCTCACATCCAAGTTCCAGAAACGCAATGGACTGTAGCCCCTGTGCTGCAGCCTGAGGTGGATAGGAAGCTGGAGAGAGAGAGCAGTGTTGATACAGGCTACCCTGGATCTGCCAACACGCCCATCACTGGTCTGGATCCCAATCTACAGCAAGGAGAACTGTCCATGTGAGTGCCCCGTGTTTTTATTTACAATGTTATTGGACTAAATAGAAACTTTTCCAACAACATTATACATCATAGCAACAATCCACGTGGTTTTATCTTATAAACAGTTTCATATAAAACAGAATTCGCTTTTGTCTGCTGTATTTATATATTATTTGTTTCCCTGCAGTGGTTCTGGTACAGATGAACCAGAAGAGCGGATATTTCTCAGGACACCTCTCCCTTATGACCAGGATCAGCTCATCTTTGATGCTCAGCAGAGACAATCCAGTTCACAGCAGCCGTCTCTTGATGACTTAGATGTTACACCTGAAAAAGAAGGTATGATATATTATGTTATATATAATTAAAGTTGCTGTAATGCAGACCTTTATAACAGAAAATACTAATTGATATGTTTGATATTTACAGGCAAAAGTAGTGACAGTGAGGGCTTGGAAGCGTCATCCTCTGTTTCCAACGGGAACATCTCTGGAAACATTGACACACCTGAAACGGTGAATATTCTCGTTCTTCATGTATCATCAACGTTGTCAAAAACACATGAATGACTTTTGTATTTGTCCTTTGCAGAGTTTAAAGCTGGCAGACCTGAACTTCTCAGAAAACGCTGAAGACTTGTCCAGTTCCATTTCTCTGTGAGTTTTTAATGCAAACTTATTTACATCTCTGCTGAGTTATTTCTACATCAGCATTTTGGTGGTGAAACCTCAACATACAAACTGTTGTTGACACTGGGTGTTGAACTTCTTGTTTAAGCCACAGTCCTCCACACTCAGAGCCCGAAGCTTTTCCTACTGTCCAGCCTGAAGCAGACGTCCATGTCGAGCGTCCTGCTTCAGCTAGAGTGCCTCTCCCCAACACACCTGTGGATCCTCCAAGCCTTCAGCCGCAAAGCTCCACAGCTGGTGCACCCACTGCAGATTCTACAGCCCCCAATCAGCCATTTTCCACCCAGACTCCACCAATGAGGCAGCGTCTTGGTGAAGACTTATTCAGATTGGTTCAGGTAGGAGCAGACTGATCATAAGTAAAGGTTTGGATTAAATTTTCTTTTTTTAACTGACTCTGAACTGAAGTATTTCTGTCCTTAATTATAGAATATCAACTACATGAGCCTGATGGAGGTCTTGGGAGCTTCATTTTCTAACCTGCAACTCGCCCAGCAGAGCTCTGCTTTGGCTCAGTCTAACATGAACTCCTCACACCCTAATGTGCCATCATCGTATGCTGCCAATTTTATCCCTCAACCAAACGCCTTACCTATTCAAACTAACATATCTGTGGCACCTCAGACGCAAGCACCGGTGCCAAGTTTTGGATCCGACAACCCTCAGTTCAGTCAGGTCCCTGCATGTATGTTTGCAGACCAACCTGTCAGGCAGAGCTCAGGGAAAGGCTCTCAAACAGGCGGCCAGCATCACATGAGGAATCTAACCTCCACTGCTAACGGGACAGATGTACATTATCAGGTATTGCTCAAGTGTTCTGTATGATTTAAGTACAATACTTAAATCACATTGAAACCAAACTGAATACACTTTCCTTCTTTCTTCAGGAAATGCAGCCACTCTCTGTCCAGGCCATGTCACCAGAGATCCAGTTTAGGGAGGGCAGCAGGTTAATCCCACACTCACAGGGGCTTCTGGCCACTACTGACACCGGCCACAGCGCCCCTGTGTTACCACCTGCAAATAGCATACAAAATGATCCTGCTCCCCAGGTCTCGGGTCTGAAGTTACTTCAGCTCCACCGTCCTCCATTACCTCAGCAGATAGCCCCACACTATCCACCAGCCCAGCTGCTGTACACTGCAAACGCTGCAAATACAGAACACCATCAGCACAGGCTTAAAATCAATGACCAGTCCGCCCAAAGAAAGACAGAAGAGGAAAAAAGATCAGTTCCAAAAAGACAACTCAGTTTTAATTCTCTACGTGATTCAACTCAACCGAGGATTCAGACGTCAGAGAGATCCAGGGGGCAAGAGCCCTCGCTACTTCCTCCTGCTTTACCAGCTCACACACCTGCACCCATTCAGGGCCTTCGCCTGCTGCACTTTCAGCCTGTTCAACAAAGCAACACCACCTTCCCCAGAATACCCTTATTGTCTCCCTCCAGGGCAGCTACTGTCATTGCCGCTCCGATGGGAGAAGCACCTATGATCAAGCTTCTACATATAGATACTGGACCAAAAATGGCAAGTGATACTTCTGTTACTTCAAGATGTTTGCTTTGCTAGCTTTGCCATTTTTGCTTTGTCTTTGCATTGTAGTTCATATACAGATATCTGTCTCTGCCACAGATGTTACCTCCAGCAGCTCCTTCAGCCCAAATGACCCGTCTAATCTCCATGGAGGAGTTGACAAGTTCAGTTATCGGGAGACAGATGGCTGGAGAGACTCGACCGCGGTTGCTCAGAGTAGACCCACCTACTGAAAGCATCAGAAGAGCTACCATTTCTCCCAGCTCTAACTCCAGCAAAAGGCAGCTACATATTAGCTTTCATGTCATTAATTTTCTTTCTCTTTTTTTTAAAGCTGATTATTTAACTCGCTGTGTGTGTTGTTTATAGGCAGAAGAGGAGAGAGGAAAAGGCGGGCCGGGCAAGAAAAACAGAGGTCACATTCAGACCAAATGAGTCAATCATTCTTTCACCAGAGGTAAAACAATATTATTTCTAGTAAGAAGTATTTTGTGCTGTTACAAATGTTTAAATGCAATTCCACTGTAATGTGTTTGTTTCATGTATCTACAGCCAACAAAAGAGCCTGTAAACGTGGAGCCTGCTGAAGAGATCACTCCTGGACAGGATGCTGCCATTTCATTTGGTTAGTGTCAAATACACACAGCACCTAATTACATTTCCTGATTCATCAATAAACTGCTGCGATGTTTTATAAATATGGCAGTAGTATTGTGTGTTGCACTTGGTTGTACAGAAATAGTGAAACCAGAGCTTCACACAGCTGGCCAATCACAGCGTAAAAGGGTGTGAATGTTGCATTGTTTGTATTTAGAAAGTTAGATATTGTCTGACACAGCCCTCTCTCAATTTCTGTCATAAGCTGTCACAAATCTGCATTCTTGCAGTTTCAAATGTACATTGATTGAATTAAGAGAGATGTCACAGTGGCCTCGTACTCACTTTCTTTGACAGCTTGGCACTGATCACATTTTGATGAACTGCAATCAAACAAAGTTTCTCTTTACTCTCCTCTTTTGAAATAGTAATGAAAGACTTCTGAAAGGGCGCCTTGTAACTAATCTTTCGCAGCAGTTTATCCACTGACCCTTCATTTCTCATGTGTTACATGCAGTGCAATGTAGGTCTTGACCAGACATTTGATGTCATGATGTTTTCAATTCTACCAATCTATTGTTCTTTTTCTAATTAACTCAAAGTCCCAGGGTCTATTGACTCTTTGCTGACTGGTCAGAGATTGTTGGACAAGGCCATGTCCACTTCAGCTGAGCTGCATGCCTTTGCTTCCACTTCTAAAAGACCTCCAGAGTGCCTTGATGCTTTCACGAACACAGACCCAGGTGAGTTAGTGTTCGCGTTAGGATTCACAAAGACATCTTGTATTTCTAATTGAATGAAAATCCTTTGTTCTTCCTGGATTTTTGATGTCTGGATGAAAATGAGGGGTTACCGCATATTTTCCAAAACCTACAGAAGATGTTGATTATTTTTCTTTCAGCTTGTCCTCCTACACTCGTGGATAAAGCTGTGTCTGCCTCGGTGACTGCTAGCAGCCCTAAATGTAAGTTGATTTGAAAATTGAAGGTATACTGCTTTTTATATGTGTGGATATAATGAAGATGCATATGTCTGTGTGTGTTTCCTTCATCCAGCCCAAAGTTCAAGGAATCTGCAGTTTTTCAGTGAGCACCATGTTCAAGACACAGAGGAGACCCCACAGGGACCAAATAAGAATCTAGTAAGAGTCCAGACATATTAGGTGGACCCAACAGGAGACTCTTCTATATTAAACTTGCATATTAGCAAGGGTTTACTTTAATTTATGGATATTTTGATTCACTTCAGGATCTGAATGGCCGCCAGTTCATAAGTGTCTTGGATCTGGAAGACAAAGCCCTGCATCAGGATTTGCCACCATGTCTCAGTCCAGGAGCACCAGATGTTTCTTCCAGCCGTCCCTCTTCACCTACTTCTGCTCAGCTTCATGTACTCGCGACTTCTGTTATTAGGGGTGGTGCTGATGCTCCTGATCCACAACCTCTTGTCATAATTCCAGAGGATCTCCTGAAACCCAGCACTCACACAGGTATTTATATGTATTTATATTGAAGATCTGATGCAGTTATGTCTTTATATTGAATACAATCAGATCTCTGGTCCAGCATAACACTGTTGTACTGTGTACTCTAGATGTCCCTGAGGAGTTGCCATCCCTCAGCCACATTGAGCCCAATATGGATCCTGAGAGAATCACTCCACAATACTTGGTAGATCCATCTGACTCTGAAATCTGTCAGGCCATAAAGACCCAGAGTGTTGGACCTCACAGTGCCTCAACCACACCTCCTACAGTCTGGTTCTCCTCTCGCCTGACAGAGCTGGACACTCAGTTGGCTGCTCTGCAGAACATTGCAGACTATCTGGAGAAGGACTTTTCCAACTCCAGGATGGTACATAATCATGTTGATTTTGTATTTATCCTGCTTATTTTATTAACGACACCTGAGTTTACAGCTTGGCTTTAAAAACTGACAAAGATGTGTAATATGTCTTTCCATTCTTGTCCTGCTTTGTGTCTGTGTAGCTGGTGAACACTATTGAAAAGCTCACACCAGTCTTGGGTACCGATGTGAAGACTACTAGTGCAATAAAAAAAACTGTAAGACTGTCTGTCCCACGGGAAGGTATGACCCAAAACTCTTCAGTATATTATTACCATTCATTACATTGCAAGCCCTTGAAACCCAGAAACAAAAACATTGCAGGTATAATCGAGTAATATTGTTTAAAAAACCTCTTTAAGGCTTGTTAATCCTCTGTCTCTAACAGCATGGACGTCACGACTGGACACCTTAACTGAACTAAATACCTTTGAAGAGGAAGAAGAAAATCAGGAAGAAGATGATGTTGGTTTTAATGACAGAAGGAAGCCAACTTTTCGTCATGCCACTTCTTCCCATGGTCACAACGCTGGTCCTTCCCACCTTCACTCCCCTCCAAGTAAAGATGCAGTTTAATCGAATATTTCCTAAAAGTGTTACTTCTTTAAATAACTGGCAAGCATAACGGCAAACAACTGCTTTTATACTTGCAGGTTAGATAATACAGTAGTGTGCTAAAGGTAGAAGCAATGTGGGCTTTAAATGTTTTCAGTTACTCAGTATAACCGTGAAGAAGAAGTGGACATGGACAAACATGCAAATAAGATTCAATATTTAAGATTTAAGACTCAAATCAGCTGATGCACTGTGAATTTAGACTGTATTCTCTTGTATCTCTTGTGTTTATATCTGTTTTAATGTTTGTGTTGCTCTCGAAGGAATGAGAGATCAGCTGGCTGAAGCTTCAGGAACATCTCCTGGGTGAGTTAATCTGAAGCCTTTTAATGTTATTAACTGTGGATGTTCTTACCTCACTGTTATTTTTTTAACAATTCTCTGCTGCCCTCTACCTGTCCATCACTAGATGGGCAGATGAGAATCTGGGTCAGACTGGGCTATCCGATACAGCAGAACTCTTAGACGAGTTGGTGAAGGAAGGGTATATATCCCAGAGCGACCTGGATTGGTCAAATTCACAGACCGTACACCATAGCAGGTATAGTACCTACTCGAATTCTTTGCTATCAAAATGACTTAAACAAGTTATGATTATCTCTGAGCTAAAAAAGTAATGTGACCCTCAGCAGACTGGATCAACAGCAAAGCAGCTGGATGTCGCAGAGACGTGTCCTTCCAGAGGACGAGAGGAGAGAGCTCAGGGTCTGGATGAGAAGGAAACATCGAGAAAGACTGGCTGTTTATCAAAAACAGAGAGAGAGCCTGAGGGAGAGGGAGCGCAAACCTTTCTCTACCTCTGGAACAGTGGTGAGATGTGTTTGCCTTTTTACTAGAACTGATACTCGATTGTATGTAATGTTTTAAAAATATAACATTTTTGTTCACGTGCAGAAACCAACAAACAAGAATCAAGCGACCACGGGGAGAACCAGAGAGGAAAAAGAAAAGTATGGACCTCTTTGCATAATTTGTGTACAAGAGATGTGCATGTGTGTAACTGTTATTTCTGTTTGATTTAATAGGATCATGCTTCTGGAGCAATACAACCAGAGGACCCGTGAAGCCTGTTCTTTGGCCAGTGATATTCCCACCAGTCGTCCAGCCCTACTCAGTACTTTCAGGATTGGAAGTTCACCTTTGCCCTCAACTGCACGATCCATCTCTGCTCCACCCCCTGGTAGCGCTCACAGGTATCTCCTGCAACTGATCTGACCAGGCTCTTGTCTCATTAAAGAATAATTGTACTCTGATCTAGCATCAAATCATTCATGAATTATTCCACAATCATTCTGTACACACCCAAACCTGGAATTAGCTGGTTTTGTTGCTCATGGAAGTAATATCTTTATTTTTAGAGCTTACAGTGCATCTGCCAGTGATAAAAGAAGTCCTAAGTCAGGACAGGCTCAACCCAACCCTCGTCCATGGACTGCTGAGATACAAGAACGGCCTTCAGAGGAACAACGCAGGAGGTTGGGACTACATAGACCAGGTATCATAATGATATCCAGCTACACTGATGTCCTGTAGATGTATTTTTTAATGTCAAAAACAATAATATTAGATTCACTAAACTCAAATGTTGTGTGAAATTTGTGTTAGTGACGTCTCTGCCAAGAGACCGTCTGTCTCAGGTGACCAGACGTGGCATGCTCACTGACACAAAGAGCCGCACTAAACTGCACACAGCCAGCCAGAGTGAGCAACGGCATGTCGGATACCAGAGAAAGACGGAAATGAGCAAAAGTCCTTCAAGAGGGAATGCGATGGGGGGGAGCATCCTGAGGGAGCAGACGAGGATGGAAGAGAGAGAAGAGGTGAACCTTTGGGAGCCCACTACAGAACTGAATAGGTTTCTGGGCCCAGAGGAGTCGAACATAGTAAGAATCGCATTTTTCATCACATATTAGCCAATATCTGAGAGATATATAACTACTATAGATGATGTGGTTTCATATCTAGTTTCAGCAGGATGATGGCGCCAGAGCTGGTGTGTCAGACATGGACTGGCTGGACAACCTTTCTGAGACCGGCAGCAGCCTCAGCAAAATAGACTGGGCCGCTATCGAGAGGATGGTGGCTGCAGAGGAAGCTTGAGCCTGGAAAAACAATACCACATTGACACTTACGTAGATGGTATATTACTGAATAGAAACTCCCAAGATTTTATGTGCATTTTATATTGAATATAGTGTAAATCAGAAGCTATTATATGTTTAATAGACAGAATATGTCAAGACAGATTAGTTTTTTATTGGTAAAGTAGGTCTACAATTGAAATGAATTTCATTCAATTGAATATTTGTTGCACAGACATCTGCTGTGATGTCCTCTTCTTAAACATGTAGATTTGTGCCATTTGTGTGTATATGTGTATGTGTTTTCTACACTTATAATTTATTTTTGCACAGACTTGACTGTCACAGCTATTAAAGATCTGGATTTAAGCATTTCAAAGCTGTTTCCTCTCATTTTGCAGTTTTCTGTCCCTTTAAACTTGTTGAATTTTAAAGCACCTCTTCAACGGCTGTTTTTAAAACCACTTTAAACACACTCACATTTTTTTTTACATATAAGGAAATGCACACTATTCATTTTATATCTCTTGTAATTAACTTGCTGTGGTATGAACAGCGCCAACATAAATGAGTATGCAAAAGTCATGCACCGCCTGTAAACACTTGGAGGACTCTGCTGCCTCAGCTGTGCCGCAATAAGCGCGAGAGAAGTAGAAGAAAGTACTTCCGCTGGTCAAAGGTCATCTGCGCATTTGAAAACATGGATCCCAACAAAGTGGATGAAGGTAACAACGTTTAGCTGCCTTTAAGTTTAGTATATCCACTTCACGCTGCTTACATGTATGTGCAGTTATGGTTAGTTTATCGGGCTGTCAGTTTGACGTTTGTCTGTTCGCTACTTTGAGCTACTTTGTGAGAAGAAACAGACGTCGTTGCTGTTTGTGCTAGCTTGTTGTTAGCTTGTGGTCTCTGCCATGGTGTTCTTCAGCTTCCAGGGGAAGTTTAAAGGCGATTCAAGTCCAGTAAAGTTACAGATTTAAATGACCTTCAAATGAGAGAGACTCACCATTGTTAAATCTATTGTGTTCATTCAGGATGGCAGCTAACAACGATAGTTTTCTAACATAACGTTTTACTGATGTCTAAAGGACAGTGTAGAGGAATGTGTGTGTGCCAAGTATGTGGTATAAAGTTAACTTAGAGGTATTTACCTCCCTGTTTTTAATGTGCATTTGACTAAAAGTCCCTTAGCCATGTGTAAGCCTAATGTTTATGTTTATGACCATGGATGTGAGGCAGCACCACCTAAATTCAGGCACTATAAAATCAGTTAAAGTCATAATGACTTATTTTACTTGGATTTACTTAACATGCATTGTGCACTAGTATTTGTGCTAGAGGTTTGTTTATTTTATGTCTATAATCCTATAACATCCTCATTTCCAACCCTGATTTAAGGCAAGACAGGTTGGATCTATCACACGTGAGCACATTGAGGTGTTTTGGTGAGTTTAGAACGGACAGACACTGAGAGTTCAACTCAGCCAGCTTCAGCTTGAGTACATAAGATAACTGCAATTACTGTCCTGTACAGTGACACATATAGGCTGTTAGTACAACAGGATGTGTGATTTGGTTATAAAATATATCTCGTAACTAGAGTTTGCTGAAATGTTTTTGAGGTTTGAGAGTACTGTACTCTGCCGGTTACTCTGTGAACAGGTTTCTCATATGAACAGGTACATCGTTGATTGAGTGAGCTTAGGTAGATCGGTAGTTTTTTGATGCATAAGTTCAGTGTTCCTGCCTCTGTTGTTGCTGTGGCTGCTTTCACATATATTATGTTGGTGGTCATGTGAAACACTGTAAAATTGTTATATACAATATATGCAAAGGCAATGAATGTCTGCGCAGAGACTAGACTAAGTTTCTCTCAGCACCCCCAACTCTGACTGACAATATCCAACATCCCTGAAGCATGACCCCTGCATATTGATATTTATGAGTTTCTTTTTAGACTAATTTCTGCCCTTCAGTAAAAATGACCTCTCCTGGGGTCCCTGAAGGGTCGGCTGCAGTTGAAGCTACTTTGCTTACAAAGAAAACGACAAAACCGAGAGAGCTGCACCTTTTAACTTGAGCATTAACGTGCCTTTTTCAGTGATAAATGTGATAACCCAGCGTAATCAATCTGCTCGCCTCTTTTGCAGCATCAGGCAAGATGAGTGGTGATGGAGACATGGCATCTGTCATGGGATTCTCTGGGTTTGGTATGTGCAGTCCAATCAGTCACACAGTTATGTTATTTTTTATATGATAAACTGCTTTGTGTCAGTTATCGGTTAAATAAGTTGTCTTTGTTCCCGTCAGGTAAGAAGGCCCGCACATTCGACCTGGATGCCATTTTTGAACAAACCCGTCGCACAGCCATTGAGAGGAGTCAGCGCATATTAGGTAGGTTTACCAACGTGATGAGCTGTTTACTAGTCATTCTGTCACCAGGGTGTGTGTGTGTAACTGTGCTGTAACTGATGCTTCATTAGACGAGCGGGAGAAGAGTCACATGGAGGAGGAAGGGGAGAGCTCCAAATCAGTCAAGCCATCAATCCACACTCAAAGAGACAAAGCTGCTGCTGCTACCTCCAGGTAACCAGGGTTTGATTATTTGTAAATGCTATATTACAGTTTAGTCAAGCTGCCACCGCTTCAGAGGTTAGTTTCATGTCTGTTATTCATGTACAAAATAAGCTTTTGCTTTTGCCTTTTGTAGAAAACAGGAGAGCGACAGCAGCAGTGCCAGTGACTCAGACTCAGATTCAGACTCAGAGCTTATTGGGCCTCCACTGCCTCCTCAATATGCAGCGCAGGGTGATGACGATGAGCGTATGAGGCCGCCTCATCCACCAGGTCACAAAGAGGGCACGGCTCACAGCGATGAAGAAGATGACGACGACGATGAAGGGGAGGCACAAGATGACGACGATGATGTATGTCTGAAAAAAATACTTCCTATAGGTCCATAACCTGATTCTCCTCGAGTGACTAAAACATCCAGTCTGTCTTCCTCCTACCTCAAATATGCCTTTTTAGTAGTGGACATTGAGGGTGCATATGATAAATTGCATATATAAAGATGGCACAATACTAGAACCCTGAATAAGGTGACTGAAACCGACATCATTTTATATATTTATTTATTTTCCTACCATGATATGTCTCAATGTCTTTAGTGAAAATGCCTATAAAGGTACCAGTTTGTTTGTTGTGGGGTGTTTTTAAGATTTCGCCACTAGATGGCAGCATAAGGAAATATAATGGAGGACAGTGTTGCTCCATGATCTTGTGTTGCCAAACACTAATTGGTCTCTTGGGTGTTTCTTTCTCACACGTCAGCATCTTAGATGCAGCATTATTCAAAGTGTGGTGAAAAGTATTCACACTCTGTCATGCAGTGAAGTAAATAACTAAGATTATAAGTGAAATAGCTCAGATTCTAACCTTTTACATCTGATGGCGTAACTGTTTCCCAGTTATTCATTTGCAGCTCTCGTCTGCGATTCCAGGTTGTTAAAGTTAAAATGTCATGTTGTAACTGAATGTTGGAATGAGGCGCTGCACTATAACTACGCACCTAATTCAGCCTTCTTCGGCCTTTTACTGATTCCTGATGTTCATCTCAACTTTCCAAACCTAGAATCCAGTGAAGAAGATTCCAGACACTCATGAGATCACTCTGCAGCATGGCACCAAGACAGTAAGGACATCTTTACTTAATGATTATAATTGTTCCTCATGTGGTTCTATGGAAATGTATTCAATGGCTTTTTGTTACAAAGAATACGCTCTTTATTCATCTTAAGTAGCTTTTAACCAACACCATATTTTATTTATATTATGCACGCATTAGAACAGCTGATAATGGAGATTTGCATCAGTTATTGGATCTTCAGCTAACGTTACTTAACTTTGTTGAATTCTAGCAAAAGAGCAGCCAGTCTGTTTATTTTTTGTCTTAAGTATCTGGTATCCAGATCCAGTGCTGATTGCAGCTTAGAGCTGAATAATACGATCCTAACACAAGAACAATTATAACAAATATTTGTCTTTTATTTATTTTTGCTGCCTTTCAGAGGAGGCAGTGTGACTGCCTCTACAGTTGGTTGTTTTTTTGAGCCGTACAGGCAGTCGTACAGAGATCCTTTTAGTTTTAAATAAGGTGATTGTCTTTTCAGGTATCAGCTCTTGGCTTAGACCCCTCTGGAGCCCGTTTGGTGACCGGTGGGTACGACTATGATGTGCGCTTCTGGGATTTCGCCGGGATGGATCAGGCCCTGCAGGCCTTCCGATCCCTCCAGCCCTGCGAGTGGTGAGTCCACTTCTGAGAACGTGGAACATCAACACAGTTGCTTAACATGTGGTTAATTAGTTTCATACAAACATCCAGTACACTCACTGCAGATATGTGTGCCAAAGTCTACACACATACACAAACACACACACATTTGTTGAGCTCCATTGAGCCTCATGTTAACTCTGTGACATCCTCTCTTTTCATTCAAAATGAGCCCTTCAGAAGCAGATGGTTGAGATATGTGTGTGTGTGTGTGTGTGTTTGTGTGTGTGTTTGTGTGTCTGCATGTGTTTATTCTGTGTTTCACCGAGGCCATCATCAAAGATCGAATTCTTTTTTGGTTTTGGGAACCAGTGGGCTGAGCTGGACCAGGCCTCCGCTTATTAAGAGAAATTCACGCTACATTTAATTTGATTACAGTGTGATCCAGTAGCCTGTTTGGTTTACTAACAAGATGGGCTTCATATAGAAAGCTGTGCTGTTGAGGTCCACTGTTCCTCTCTCCTGACCCAAAAAGGCAACTTGTAAGCTCAGTCAAACTAAAACAACGAGGAGACTGAGCATTCGGTGTTGTGCAGTGAGTCTTAAAGATGACAAAGCTCTCCAAATTAAAAACATTCAAGTTTCATTTCAGCAATGGAACTTTTTACTCGATGTACGGAAATGTTTGTGCCCCATCTACTGTGTTAATGCTATTTTATATTAACCTGAATTGCTAATCTTACTCAGGTTACGTGGTCCAGATAGTCGTCTGTCTCTTGAATTGTATGCACGGCTGTGCTTTTATAGAATATGTGAGTTTCTTTGTTATTCATTGTAAATTAAAAAAATAGAAATCTCCGTTCTAGAAATCACTAAATAGGCGTATAAAGTTATTTTTATACAATGCATAACATATTATATTTATTGTGGCACATTTCTGTATCAACAGAATTTTGTCGTGTTTATTTTCTTTCGTTATATTTCAAAGAGTGTTTTATCATTCTTTCCGTTTCTTAGCCTAACTGCATGTCGTACATCAAAGAGGTCAGATGTACATCAGATGTTGTGTTTTGTTGTGTTTTGTTCCTATAGCTACATCTATCTAGTGTTTGTTTTTGTCCGTCAACCCTTTGAAGGATTAAAAGCTTCTTATATAACAATGTTTTGGTGCAGACAATCACAGCTAGCAGATGGCTTACAAACAGGCACCGAGACACTTATCAGAACTTATCAGCAAACTTAAAGTATCTCCTTTGTCTACAGATTATCTTTTCATGTGTGTGTGTGTGTGTGTGTGTGTGTGTGTGTGTGTGTGTGTGTGTGTGTGTTCCCCTCAGCCATCAGATCAAGACCCTGCAGTACAGCACCACTGGTGATGTCATCCTGGTGGTTTCTGGCAATGCACAGGCCAAGGTTTTGGACCGTGACGGCTTCAATGTCATGGAGTGTATAAAGGGAGACCAGTACATTGTGGATATGGCCAACACCAAGGTAAAGTGATGCTCATGTATAGTTCAGGGTTATGATAACTTCTTGTTGTATTTTTGTACTCTTGGACAAAGTTTAAAAATTGGTTGTGATAACATTCAGTCAACACCCAGTCAAAGCAATTTCTGAGGTCTGGCAACTCGGCAACAAGCTCTGACATGGCAATAAACACGAGCAGTCAGATGATTAGACAAGCTGTAAAGAAGCCAACAAATTAGCAAGATTGTGGAACACTTTATTTGGAGAAAAAAACAAACAAGTGAATGTAATATTCCCTCATTTCACAGGAAAACTGTGCAGACAACCACAACACATACAGAGGGTTGAACCAAGAAGTTGGTTCAGTTTAGGCCATAATTTTAACAGTTTCTCCTCCATTTTCTCTTCCATAAAAGTTTGGCAAACCTGAATATTTGTTTAAATGGCAAGTATGTAGGATTTAGTGGCATCTAGCAGTGAGTTTGTAACCAACTAAATCCCCCTCACCTCACCAGCCCCTTCCAAGCAAGTATGGGAACCTGCATTTGTTGCGAGTCTCTTGAAAAACGCAAAAAAAAAAAAAAAGCACCCTTGCAGTGCAACACGGTGACGTCTGAGGAGGACCTGCTCCCTCTGTAGATATAAAAAGCTCATTCTGATGTAATGAAAACACAAATTTTTATATATTTCTGTCATATTCTGCCAATAATTCCCGTTAAATCTTACACACTGGTCCTGTCTGATCATCGAACAGCTTGTGTTTCTTGCCCCGTCTAACTTCTTTTTAGGAATGACGCAGAAACACTGAGCTTAAACTCGGTATAGAGGGGAGCTGCAGATTCTTGTGATATTTTTCAGTAGGTTCATCACTACAAATGACCTCATTCACATTGTGTTAATTTTGTCATTTGATACATTGGTAGAAAGTATTTATTATAGCTGCTTTAAAGATCTTACAGGTATCAATGTTTTCAATTAAGCAACAGTAGCGTGCTAATTCTGCTAATTCTAAACACAGGCTGGATGCCCTGCTCTCTCTCCGCTTTGCGGATAGATCCTGCCAATGCATAATGGTAGCAAGGTGAAGCCATGAGCTGGTCTGTTTTTGTATGTGAGGGATAATGGTTTGTGTTATGTGACCAGCTAGAGGCAGTCTCAGGGGGAGAGGAACACCACATGCTTTCAGGACGTTCGTGGTTCAACTCTTGCTTTTACCTGCATCTACAAAGGACGATCCTAATTAAGGGCCCATGCTTTGGGTTTTACTGTGTTTAAGGAAGCTGTATTGGTGGTCACCAACCATCTGTACCAGCTGCAGTGCATTTAGACATGGTTTATACCACCCATATGAATCACTTGAACAAGTGAAGGCCCATTGATTGCAAGTAGTGTTTTCCTGGATGTCCTACATTTTTGTCCTGCTCAGTCCCATCTGGAGCTGATGGGAGAGATTGGTTCAATGAAAATGCGTTTTGGCCCGCTGACGATGTCCCAGACGATTAGCTGTGTCTCATGTGATAATTAAGTCCTTGCCTCTGCTCTGCCTGTGCTGACAGACAATTTACGTGCTCATGGCTCATCCCACTGTGTGCAGAGAGGTTTGCCTCGCAGAGATCTATATGAATGCTTGTAGTGGGATTGCAATATATCTTATTTTAGTTGAAAGTTTTATGAAAATGGTTTCCAATATCCCAGAAAATTCTAATTGGTAGTTTTGTCCCAATAGAAAGACAAAGAAAAGGAGCAAATCCTCAAATGTGAGAGGTCAAAACCAGACAGTGTTTGACATGTTTGATCCACAGTTGACTTAAACTTTCATCAGTCATCAGTCAGAATTTTTGTCTGTCAACTTTTTCTATCAACTGATCCTTTTAGCTCTTCTTAACTTAAACCTAGCAACAGAAACCTGTTCAGCCTATGCTATACTGCAATAAAAACAAACTGGGACCTGTAAGTCATTTCTTGTTATCAGGGAGGGTTTCTATTCCTGGTGCTGTTTGTCATTAACATGCTCTATTTTTGTTTACTGTTAGTATGAATATCAGTCTGTTTCTCTTTAGTCACTCGTAATTTGTTGTCCTGAACTGTTGAGGAAGAGGAATCAGATTTGTTCACCCTCCTTCGCCCTAATCATGAAGCTCCTGTGGCGGATGCTTCTGTTTATTTTGATGTTAGTGCACGAAGCAGGGAAGCAGCCATTCGTAGCCCATTTGAGCTTTAACCTCATCTTATAGCGTGTGTGTATTTTACCATAAAATTTAACAACTTAGCCATTTGTTATGAGTCCTTTTTTAGTCGTTAAACAGCAAGAGTTCCCTTTTATCGATTATTAAAGTGGCGTGTTTGAAGTATTTGACAGTGAGCAGGCAGGCCTCTCTTTCTGATGCACACATACCAATGTCATTTGGTCAACTTCTGCTCATGCATGGCTCTGCTTTCTTGAGCATCCTGTCAAATAGAGGTATGTCATGTCTGAAGCCTCTTTGCAGCACGCTGAAGTGTTCCTCTTTGACCCGGCGGTGGAGGAGGCCTCTCACTGGGTTATCCCGCTTTGAAGTCATTTGTTAGCAGTAATACTCCACAGGACTACCCCAGCAGAGGAAACGTCTAAAAGTTACTCTTCTTCGAGCTCGCTGTTTGAAGCTGGCTCAGTTGTACGTCAAAGGCCTCTGTTGAGGAAGGTCAAGGTTACAAAAAGATCCTTTCCCTGTAGGGAGAGCCCTTTTCAGATTAGGCAACATAATTGATGCCTCCCGGGAACCTTCTGAGTCTTTGTCGATAAATGCCTCATAGTTGCCATGCACTTCACACTACACAGCTCTGAAAAATCGTCACAAATACATAATAGCACCCTTGAAATAATTAACTGGTGACCTTTTGTGCCGCATTTTTGGCAGAAGATTTAACAACGAAGAACAACAGCTGTCTTTGGAAGTAATTTGTGTGCAGTAAGATTGCAAAAGTACGTCTTCATGAATTCACCTTCATTAGTTTCTCCTGGTGACATTTCCCATTTTATGTCTCCACCAGCTCTGCTACAGCTGTTCTTTAAATATCAAACCAGTTTGAAAACAGTCATAGGGTAAACGGCACCTGAATCCACAGTAAACTACACAACTCACAGGTGTGTGTGTGTGTGTGTGTGTGTGTGTGTGTGTGTGTGTGTTTTCTGCACCTCAAAGCGACTGGAAGTTCACCACAGCATCTGGCTAGCAACAGTTTAGTGCCTGTTAAAACTGTGCAGGTTGTTAATATTCACTTTCTGCTCGTTTCAGGGCCACACAGCAATGCTGAATTGTGGCTGCTGGCATCCCAAGATAAAGGAAGAGTTCATGACCTGCTCCAATGATGGGTGAGTTTGATTTATTATACTGAATGTGCAGAAAAAAATCATTTTCAAATGGTCTGCTGCACGGCACGGTGACATCCAAAAACAACGAAAAATATCCATTTATCTTGTCAGATGAAATTCTTTTTTGGATGCTGAAAATTCAGTGATGACATTCATAGACAGACCTCAAGAATATTATGATTACTTGTCCAACATGTATTCAAATTTATCGTTACTGGGCAACTAAATCGTGTATGTCATGTCCAAGGCAATGTTTCAAGACTTTTCTCTGCTCTCATGTCCCCTGTCACCAGCAGGGAGTCCTCTAGTCCAGATTATGCCTCTCTGAAGCGTAGCTTGGCCTCACAGCTGTGCATTGACACATGGCACATTTTAGACTGGATGTAGTCCAAATGCAGCCCTGTTTATTTGTATGCAATGACTTGCACGAAGGCAACACTGCTGTAGATAACAAACGACATCACAAACACGCGTATTTATAATGTTTCTGCTTCAGAAAGCTTTAGCAGACTTCTGCTAAAGCAGCACTGGTCCTGTGTGACTGCAGAAGCTGTAACCCTTTGCCCTGTGTAAAGGTGTGAGTGAATATGTGTGACTTTGAGTGAGACCACAGTGATGAGTCTAAGTGAGTGTGACAGGCAGCAGTGCAGAAACCCAGGGCTATCATCATTAAGTGGAAACAAGGGCCTGGCTTTGTGGGCAGGCCGCGGCCCAGTGTTTACCAATGTTACTGCTCTCCCAGATGTGGAGGCTGGTTTATTTAGCTCTTATTGAGGTTCTGGAAATCCTCCCCTGGCACGTTAGCACTGGGTGTTGCCCCTGGCCAGCTCACAGGAGAACGGCGGAGAGGAGCGCACAGGGAACCATTCACAGTCAGAGCAGCTGCATGTGAGGAGCATTCACAGCAGCGCAGCAGGTCAGCACAGCAACCTGAGAGATGGAAAGAGGCAGCGATGAAGAGAGGAAAGGGAGGGGGAGACTGTCGATAGTGACTTACAGGTGAAAGATGTCCATCTAACCCCATGTCGGATCGCTCATATTGCATTTTATATTAGTAATCTGCGGTGCAATACAAGGGCTACTTTGTGATTAAGTGTTGACTCTCTTGGTTGAACGAGCGCTCCTCAAACCTCCCACTTCTTCCATCAAAAGTTCTTCTCGTTCCTCCAGTGCAAACAGATTGTAGCTGCGAGGGTTTAAACAGGTGGCAAACATGCACATCAAATTACTCTAGTCCTTATTCTTGTACTCATTCATCTTCAGAACTAATCATTGAATTTATTTTAGCGTGCATGTTTTTGTTTTGTTTTTGAGAGGACAACCTGAGAGCAGAGCTCCTGTGGCAACAAGGTATTTGCTGATCCATCTCAATATTAAGTGGTTCTGGATTTCACTCAGCAAATTCATCCTCCTTCGTATTAAAAAAGTACCCCCCCCCTCCCTCCCAACATTTTAGGGTCTGAATTGGTGATTTAATTTCTTGAAAAATGCAGCCTGGTTGGGATTTTGGAAAAAACAAAAGGAACTTGATTTACGCGTTTGGCAGTGTGTTTGCTTGATTGATTGGAGTGTCTCTGTTGTGGTGGTTGCCTCTAATAATTATTTTTTATCATCGATTAATCTATCGCCCATTTCCTTTATCAATCAATTGGTTGTTATGTCCATAAAAATGTCAGAAAATTCTAAAACTCTTGATGACTGTCTCCCAAAGTCCAAGTTGACGTCCTCGAATGTCTTGTTTTGCCCAGAACTTGAAGATATTCAGTTATCCGTCATAGAAGACTGAAGAAACACAAAAATATTCACATTTGAGGCGATGAAATCAAATAATTTGGACCTTTTTCTGTGACTCAAAGCGATTAACAGATTACCAAAATAGTTGATTAATGTAGATCGATTAATGTACTAGCTGCTGTAGTTCTACCTCTTCAGCTACATCAGTAATGCTTCAGTTGTCTTCCGTTCTTTGCTCATGACCACCTCATGATGTGTGCTGCTCCCTCCACCTCAGTGCCATCCTTTGAACAAGCCTGACTGTAGTCGGTGGGCCTCTCTGGAAAAGACCAGCGGTTGGCCAGTAGTACCAGTGGGTGGCTGCAACTGGCTGTATCAGCTTCAGACTAACACCTATGTTTTCTGTCTTTCTTCCTGTGTCAGGCTGTCTTTGTTGTGTTTATTTGAATAGGTTATTAAGCATGATCACTGGACCGCCCAGCTCCTTAATTAAAGGTCCCTCCGTGTTGTATGGAATCTCATTCATAAGAACTGCCTCCCAGCTCTTTGAATGATTTCATTTACCCAGAGTTTTTCTCCCTGAGAGGAAGCGGATGAGCGGGAAGCACAATAATGCAGCAGCGGGTAGTTTTGATTGTCCTCGCACACTGAGGTTTGAATGGTCAGTCAGTGAAAAGCGTTTCTGCTCGGACTGGTGTGAACGTGTCAACATTTCACATTCTTCTGTCCTTCTGTTTGAGAGTCGTGTGATTGTAAAACGGCAAAATGTTTTCCAACATTATTCATGTTTGATCCAAAGGGGCCAAATGTGTATTAAGCACTGAGCCACTTTAACTGAGTCTTTGCTGAAAGACCGAACACCTGTTTGAAAAGCGCAGATTTATTTCTCAGAAAGTGAAGGCAAAATGTGCTGGGTCTTCTCCCGGTGGAAGTATTTCCTTGGCAGGATTGAACTTGAAGTAAACTAAGAATATGGCTGGGACTTTTGTGAGCTGCAGCCTTTTGAAATGAACAAAATCCTAAAAAGTAGTGGCTTAAAAATTCATGAATAAACTCTGGTAAAAGTTAACAAACCATAGCGCTTACTGTAGAATTGTTAACAAACTATAACGCTGTGGAGAGCTTTGCATTCGTGGCTCCAAGGACATGACATGTCTGATTCTTGGTTTGACTTTATGACTTTTATAGTGCCCCAGGAGAACAATCAAAAATTCATGTTATGCTCTTTTTGTGACTGAAATTTCAGCCAGGGGAGCAGAGGATAGGACGAACGGCGACTTTCTAATTGGGACCACATGTTACTTCTGTTGAGTCTTGAGACACACTTGCGCATGTGCGCGCACACACAAATACACACAATTTGAGGAATGTTTCCAGGAGGTTTGAATGCCAGGGATTCCCTTTGTGCTGGCCTGCTGTCAGGGCTGCAGCTGGATGTGGATGTGTAGCTGTATGCAAAGAGACTCAGAGGACAACATGGCAGGTCCTTTTTTTTTTTTACTGCTGAGAAACAAACTATTTGTCTTTGTCATGTGCTCAAACCAAACATATAATGTGACACATGTGACATATTAAGGACTTATCATTGGAGAGCATCCACCAAATATAAAGACAGAGCTTATTTACGATCTGCTGATGACATAAATCCTGGTTAACGTTTGTGTAAGTGTGTATTGGAGGAGAAAGGGCATTAAGTGTGACCTGTGTGACAGAACACGGATGAAGAGTGATGAACATGCTCACACATAATGTGTGCGAGCATGTTGGAGCGATTCACGCAGTTTAACACATCAGGTTCACACACAGTCCAGCTCATCTCCACCTGTTGCCCGCCTTACACTGCAAGTGTTCCATATCCTGCACAAGAACGCACATACCGTACCTTTTTATCCGTCTTGTTGAATTTACAGTCATGGCTTACTTTTTGACTGACAGCAAGCTCTAGTTCTTTAGTGTGCGAGGACAATTGTTTGTTTCTTTTCTTATTGAACTAAATATGGGGCCACTTCCTTATGGGGACATGGTGCGAAGGCATGTTATCAACTAGATTTCTTGATTAAATCTGAGGAGCTGTCTTGACTTCTTTTAGCTTGAGTCATGCGTTTTGTACCTGTAGTGTGTGGTCTCACCTGCCCTCCTAAGCTAGGCTTTGGAGCCACACTAATAATGTTGTGAATGCTTGAATCAGTATCTCGCTCTACCCACAGTGCATCAGTAGTGTTTCTTCTCTTTGCTTCTTTGCTTGAGTGCCACAGTGTGTATGCCTGCTCCCAAATCCTTTTGTTATTTCCCCACTTTATCTTCTTCAGCTGCGACGCGAGATGGAGCATCTTTTCCTCCTAATCCTCTTTTCTCATAACAGAGCCCCAGTTAGTCAGTCAACCGGCCATCGGGCCAACACGGCCACATCCCCATCAGCCGGAATTCGACCAATAAACAACCTTATACGACACATACGTATTTCTTTCTTATCTCATCATCTGGGAAAGTGATCCTAGCAACCATCACCCCCACCAAACCTGTAACCTGACAGACAGATAAAATCTGGGGCTCGGGGAGCTGTCACTCCTCAGTTGATGTGTGAATGACTGTGCTACCTCGTAAAGTGCACACGCATGACTGAGGATGTATGGGTCTCATTTTATTACATTCACCCCTCTGTCTCTGAAGCGTTTGTGCGGGAAAAAGGGGGCTGCCGATTGAAGGGAAAACAGGGTTGCAGGGAAGAGGAACGCCGCTGAATGTTTTTTGGTGGTTTCTTTATGCTACGTGTGAATATTTTGACATCTCATACTCTTTCCCCAAAACAACCAGCTCCTCTGGAGTTGATAAGGTTTGCCCCAGATGTGTCCCTCTGCAACATCAATTCACTTCTTTTGATCTTTACTACTTTAACGCGGGACGGAAAGTTTAACATTTCTAAACCACATATTAGAGCCGGGAGTTTTCCCTTTCCTGTCCTGCTCTGTGTCTCGCCCCTGACAGGTGAGGGTGTGCAGTCTTCACCCCATACTCATGGGTTGGCTCGACACTGGTGGGCTCCAGCCTCTCTGCTCCATCCCCCTGACAGCCGGCGCTGCCATGTTTTGGAAAGAGCCCTTACGATAAATAGCATTCCAGGTTTTGTGTGCTACACGAAAGGTTATGTTGTCTTTATTGGCTTGACAGACGCCTACAGTCTTCTGTAAACAAAATAGAGATGTCTGTGTGAGGCAGCAGGTGGACCAATTTGTCATCCGGTCCGTGGCTATCACTCTTTCTTGTTCACTCTCACACAAACACATGTATATCTTCCCATGAAAACATTAACTGTACAATGCAGTAGCCTTCATGGTGTACTGGGCAACCTCCTTTTATATGTGGCTTTTGCATCTTTTTCTTCTTTTGATTTATTAACAGCTTTGGTTTATGTGGCTTTAAACACAACTATGCATCAAACAGAGTTTTATTTGACCCTTGCCAGTTCTCACTCAAACCATATGTCTTCAGCTGGCATTTGTATCACATTGTTAGACTTATCCAAACACAGTTGAGTGTGTGTGTCTGTGACTTTGTAGCCGTGCCGTGGAGGAATCCTTGCCTGGCTGTTAGTAGCAGCCCTGCCCCGTATGTTTACACTCCACCGCTGACCTCACGACCCGAAGGTCATGATGTTCACTAAAGCAAGCAGCGGGTCACAGACACATTTGGACACACTCTGTCTGGCATGAGTGTTTGAGTGGGCGTGTGAGAGACTGGCTAAACATGTTTGTGTGTAGTCAGGTAGTTCAATAAATAAATGTGGAGGTTTGAGGCTCTTGAGGTCACTTGCAGTGCTGGTGGGCACTTCAGTTTATCGTCTCTGTCATCATTTTTGTCTTCCTATTCATCAGTTTCTACATCTCTCTCTTTTTCATCTATTTCGCCTCCCTTGTACACTTTCTTTGGTTGGTAGACATGGTGTGCAACATCTCTTGCTTGGACATCCTTGAGCAACGGGGTCAAAGGTGAAATGTTCCACCTTGTTTTAAACTAAACAACTTGGTGTTCTCAGATCATCGTCCACCCTACTTTGAAATTCAAAGTATGCGGAAATACTGATGACCGCTTTTGGCTAGCCTAAATAATCTGATGAGTCCGAGGGCTTTTTGAGTAACTTCATCCTTTTTTTCCTATTTTAACAGATAATTAAGTCGCATGAGGGTTAAAATGAATGATCATGTGAAAGTTAATACTCATTTTTCAGATCTATTGTATGCTTTATTCCTTGATTGATGGAAGACAATCAATTTTGCATTGTTTTTTTTTTAATTAACACCATTTAAGTCACCTTCAAGGATTCTTGTTGGGCATTATGACATTTGGAAAAACCCTCCTGTTTGCACATATACTGTATAAAAAGTATAAAGCATTTTAATTCCTCTCTTTCAGTGGTCCAGGTTGTGTAACCTTATGTTGAGAATAGCGGGAGCAGACTTTATCTCTAATCTGAATCTGATTTATTACGGTGGTGGATGGTGTGGATGACCAAATATGTTTTGAAGGTTAAATATTTTATGATGACAGTTGGGTGAGGATAAATTGTATTTTTGTCTGCCCACAGCACCGTGCGCACATGGGACCTGAGCTCAGAGAAGAAGCACAAGTCTGTGTTCAAACCGCGCTCCTTCCAGGGGAAGAAGGTCATCCCAACATGCTGCACCTACAGCCGCGATGGGAAGCTCATTGCAGCAGGCTGCCAGGATGGCACCATCCAGATCTGGGACAGAAACCTCAGCGTGAGTCTTACAAACACACACACACACACACACACACACACTACCAGCCGCCACAATGCGTTGTGGGTTGTAAAGGTAGGATGTCTGTTTTGTTATGGCCTGATGCAGAGTCATGAGACTTGGGTCATCTGGTCACAGGGCCGAGAGGTCAGAGTTCAACAAGTCACTGACCAGAATTCAAAATGCCTGGCTTTAAAACGTCCAAACTGGGAGTAGTTGAGAATATTATTAAATAGCCTGACATGTATTGACACTGTTATCACACTAAACAGGCACATAGCAGTGAGCTTAGGCCAAAGTCACTCTCATTCAACTCTGGTAAGAGTCTACAGCGACGTCAGAGGCTCTGTGAGGCTGCATTTTAGACAAGCTAAATGCTAAAATCAACATGCCGCTAGCATGGCTCAGAATAGCTGATTATGTAACCAAATTAACGTGACGTGTGATGATTGAGTTGAATTACAAGAAAGTTACTGGGGGGCCCAATCGCGATTTCCTGCCATACATTTTCCACTATTAGTTAATTGCACAATTTGGTGATCAAAGTGTTCATTCCATTTGTCAAGATTCACATAGCTGAGGTAATGGTTGATCTTGGCTCCCGTGCAGCATTGCTCTCACTTAATATGGCTGTTTTCACTTGAGTTATTTGACAAATTGTCACTGTAGATAAAAATGACTTCCATTCAGGGCTGGGGAATGCATCTCCCCTGTCTTTCATCGAGTAGATTTACTGGATCTCTCTAATGTTTTATGACTGACGGTTACATTTTAACCCATGCCTGCCTGTTCACCTGTGCGTCTCTAGTTTTGATGCCTGTCACGGTGACTCATTAGTGTCTGGACAGCAAAAGGAAATTACTCGCTGTTGTTTCTTGTTGGTCAGTGTCGGAGCAGGTTTGGCAGCTTACAGCTCACATGCTGGTTCACACACAAAATTCACCTCCACGAAACAGATGGGAAGACATAAAAAGAAGAGGGAGAGGTGCATTTCTGTTGAAGACCCGCAGCACTCATAATTCAGTATTTTTAAAGATGACACATTTCAGGCTTCATTCCAGTTTGGTGTCGTCTAACGTCGTGGCAAGCTATTTTGCAAACATGGATTCACAAGTTGCTTTGTCCATGGTGTGAGAAACACTTTGTGGTCACTCACCTGGGAGTCCTAAAACACTATAAATCTATATTTTAAGAGGGGAAATAAAATTGATGGAGGACTGCACATGGATATTGCTAAATACTTTGAGACAACCAGTCTGCAGTACAAGACCTGTGTCCAGTATAAGACATCGAGTTGTTTTTCTACCCTCGATGTTTTGGTACATTTCTACTCTAATTCCTTTGTTCCGCTTCATATCCTTTCATCTGTCCATCCCCATATGTGGACAAGGTTGAACGTTTCTGTTATTTCATATGAGAATAGTGACAATTAAGCTGTAGTTAGTGAGTTGGAACAGCTTGATTGGACAGAGGGGCTTATCCAGATTAGTCAAATGGGAAGTAGGCTACATGATAATTACTCCAACAGTCAACTTCGTAATCACAGGACACACACAAAAAATGTTGTTAGATGGAGGATTTGTTTTCCCCTGTACCGACTATTGTAAGAGCGTTTGTGCTTCCATGTACACATGTTGTATAGACTCCCATCATCCCATCCGTGGCCTGCTCATAGCAGTAGTCTGCGAGTGATTGGGTTAAAGCTCTCCAAAATTTATTACCCCTCTTTCTCCAAACTAAATATTTACCCTGCGTACCATAGCAGCTTACAATAGTCATGTCTGTTGCCTGACCACTGGAGCCTTTCTTGTGTGAATGGCTCAAGAATTTAGTTGGTGCCCTCTGCCCTAATCATCAACCTGTGCTGCTGACTCGAATTCAGCCACAAACCTAAAAAGGAGCTGACCTCCCGATGCTTTTATTGCTGCTCCCCCACTCAAAGGAGGCCTATCTGCTGTTGTATCGCCACTATTACTCATGGCCAGAATATGCAGGCAGATCAATCACGATCAATCATGTACATGACCTTGATCTAGAGCTCAGCCTGAAGAGAAGCTATTGAGGATGACACATCGTGGTCTTGAACCCTGACATGAGTTGATTGATCCTATGATGGGGAGTCAAGTAGGTCTCTTTTAGTGGACTGCCACAGAGAGTGATTGCATGCTCATTCTCTGACCAGAGGGGTCGGTGCCAGAATTACAAGGCTGCATTTAAATGGTTGCCAGGTAATGTGCACTCTGTGAAAGTTTGTGCATTGAGGGTGCAGGCCTTCGTTCAAAAACATTACCACAGAGACCTGGAGAATGTTATGATGTCATTGGTGGACTTAGATGTTTCCAGACTTCAACGTGGGACCCCAGAAGAGGTGCTTTTGATGATCGGCTTGATAGGAGAGTGTTATCATGAGATGACTTTCTGCAAATTTGCTGGCTTTGTCACTGCAATAAATCCTTAATTAAGAGAGAAACCAGAAATTCCAAAGAAGTTTTAAATCTGTCCAGATGCATGTCGATGTGTAGCAAGTTTTTTCTTCAGTTTTGATCCTTTTATGATTTGCTGTGACTTCAGCTCTTTGTTTTTTAATGAAATGACTCCCAGGTTCCTTCTTCTTCACTCAGCACCCTGTTTAGTGTTTTAAGGGCTCTCGGGTATATTATCAGCTATGAGGATCCATTTTAGCATTTAGCAGAAAAACACAGAGCTAGAGAGCGACCTCATCTATCTGGTGTTATGTCAAAAGACGCAGACGGATTGTGGATATTTTAAGACGGACCAAGCAACTGTGAGCACACCTTATTGGTGCCGATGTCATTCAGTACCACGTTGATTTACCAACGAGCGTCCTCCGCCTCCACAAACAAACAGGTGTTTGTGTTTTTTGGGTGACTTTAGAAAATGTATTACTGATGGATGAAGTCAGCGACACGGACAGAAAGAAAAAGAAAAACTTGGGGCAGGGCAAAGACGTTGTCTCTGAAAGAGGTGTAAAGGAGAACTGACGGGAAAAGCAAGGTGAGAACTGTAAAGTATTTTGTGAATAAACACTAAAATTAAGTGGAGAATTCAGAAATAAGAAATGGCTGCTATCATTTAAGTTATCAATTAATGATAAATATACAATGTTGAGTCGATACTGCTTCCAGTGATCCCAAATATCCTGATCGGAGCGCCTTTCATCATCATTATCATTGTAGTCACGCACAGTTTATTGTCACCGGCATAATTTGACCACCAGAGCTGGGCAGCACATAACGTACAGTTACTGGTCCAGTCGGACCCTCAACACAGTAACGCAGCTCTGCACAGTATCACTGTAAACAAGTAACACAAAAAAAAGATGAGGCAGTGAAAGATTGGAACAGACAATCACAGAAGAACTTCTTAAAGTCCAATGAAAATGTTTAGAAAACTGTCCAGGATGTGATAACGGGCAAGAGTCATGAACATGTTTTCCTGGATGTGTTTGAAATAAAACCGGTCCCCCACGTTGTCTAAAGACAGTCTGATCGTAAACATTTACACCGGATCTCAGTCATGCACCCTCCATAGCGACAAGCTCATGATTTCTGTCATTGCCACACAACATGATCTCCTCTCCTTCAACCCTTCCTACACGTGAAGACAAACAGTCACTAAATTACCTTCAAGAGGGGGTATTTTATTTCTCTATCAAGTGAATGCTACAGTTTCCCGTGCCCATTCCTCACCCACGTTTCAACCCCGAACAAAGACTTGGAAACGGCATGTACAGTCTTCTTTGCACAGTTTGTAGCTGAGACATAGGGGAGTACAGTTACCTTAATGGAACACGCGTTCAGATTATGTGGACACTCAGTCCAGTGATCCTCTAACACACACACACACACACACACACACACAGACACACACACACACACGGCTCCACCATCACCACTTGTTGATTTCCATGAAAGATCATAGCAGCTGTTCAGGACTGCGGTTTGGCTACTCGATCCTCAGAAAGTAGCAGAGGTCAGAGTGAGATGTTACAACTGACTGCACAGTGGACATCATTTAGTCTTTCAGGTGTGCGGTGGTAAAAGTATGGAGGTTGGGGAAAAGCAGAGGCTCGTGTATTTATATAATGATACTCAGATAGTGTGGTTAGGAACAGTTGGCCCTGCGGTAGATTGTTATCATAGTCTGCTGAGGATGAAACCCAATGCCGTGTTCCTTGAGCTATTTATCAACTCCTGCTGCCGAATTGGAGTCGATGCGTATGTGCACAATCCTGTATGTAAGGTATGCATGCATATCTGTGTAGAAAAATGACTCTCATTGGCTTTCTGAATAAAGATGGAGACAGTTTAGGGCAGGGAGAAGGGCACAGTTTGCCCAGGATGTCACAAGGCATGAGAGAGGTTTGAAACAGTGTACGAGAATCTGGTTTCACAAACCGGCTGTGTAGATTATCACAGGAAGCAAACACCATGGCATCTACCAATGCCAGCCAACATCAGGATAGTAAATAAACACTCAAGCTTTCATAACAGCAGTCAATGATCTAGAAATAGCTGGAGTGGGTGTATGTTTGCAATAAGCAGCTAGAATAACCACGAGCTACCTAATAAAGGCACTGCTTTTACTACCCAATAGATCATTAATCAAAACAACTCTTATTTCCTGTCTTGTATTTATCAGGCTAGAATATTTTTGACTGACCCAGTTAATGTCCCTGTCTCTGTCTCGTAAATACGTATTTAAATATATAAATGGACATGCAGGAATCGTTTATTTTCAGCGCAAACAAAACAGACATTGAAGACAGTAAAATTGTACAATAATACAACATAAAAGAGGTTAAAGCACAGCATGTGTGAACAGCAGATGGTGTTAATCTTAGAAAGAAAGATGTCAGATGAAAAGAGGGGAAAAAACTTTGGAATGATTCATCACGGGCCGAACAAGAGCTCATAATTTTTCTTACTAGCTGACCTGAGAATACCCGAGTAAAAAACATTCTTTTTGAGGTCATGGTTTCGAATGCATCGCTGCAATTTTCTCTGGAGTTACGTAAAAAACGGATTTCATCACCGTCTCCTCGCAGTATTTATGGTATAATAGCTCTACGTTTGGTGCCATATGTACTCACCCTGCAACTTTGCACCTCTCCTACAACCGGTCTATCCTCTCCGCTTAGACCCGTTTTTTATGATGTGCCATTGAGCTTCATGCAAGAGTTCATAAGACAAGATAATTACAAGAAAACAGTTCATTAGCGTAGCCTCCTGTTCATAGTCCACTGACTCCACGCAACCCTCTTTGTGCCTACCACGCATAGATGCGCTTGCAGTTATATGAATGGAAATATTGCATGTTTGGATGCGCTCCCATTGTCCATGTGCACATAACGTGATTGCATGACTGAAATGGGGCCCCCAATGTCTTTGTTTTGGGCTGATCAAATAAAGTAGCCAATTCTCAAAGCTCAGCCAGTCACCATGCACCCTCGATGTGGAGTATTGTGCGTTTGACTGGGTTTAAGCCTCGCTGCTGTTTAGTAGGCCAGAGATAGCATGTGGGCAAGCTGTTCTACACCTGCTGTAAGATTAGAAAAAATTTCATTTTTATATTAAATTGACCTCTTGACTTTTCTTTCTCAACCAAGTCAATTTCAATGCAGCGAATAAAAGAATAGTTATCTAAGATAACAAATGAGGAGACTGGATTTGAGTCAAAGGTAATATACGAGTAAAGTGATAATAGGAAGCAGAAAATTATCCCTGGAGAGTCGACAGAGGCTAAATGGCCAAGGCCTGAAAAAGTGGAATCCGTGTTATCTACAGTTCAAGGTAACAGCGTTATCTGTCTCGTCCAAGTTAATAACTTCCCTCCATTTGCTTTGGAAGTAAGAAATGGCCTTGTTTCCTTCTTGGTATCATCACGACACATCACTCATTCACCTCACGCTCCACTCTCTCCTGCTCGTTTTGCCAGCATTTCTCTATCTTATCTGTCTTCCACACTCTGTGCTCACTTCAAATTCCTTATCCAGCTCTCAGAGTCAAGAGCCCGTATTGCAGCACTTCTCTTTTCACTGATTTATTTGCATTCCGTTTAGAATTAATGAAAATGTAGCTGTATAAACCAAGGTTATGTTTGTTTGAGTGTTAGCAAACCCACTTCCCAGACTATTGCTTCACCACTGTCTTTTAATGATCGATCTCTGTAATCTGGCTGTGCTGAGTCCAGGTAAAGCTGAGGCACTGGGAAGGAAATGTAGGAGGAGGCGGGGGGGGGGGGGGATGCATCCAACAAGCAATGCAGTTAGTGCTGAAACAATTAGCTGATTTGTTTAGACATTTTGATAATCAATTAGGCGTTTAAGTCATTTATCAAGCAAATATGTCAAACATTTGCTGGTTTCAGCTTCTCAAATGTGAGAGCTGTGTTTCATAAGTTTTACCTGTGCATCAAATCTTTTTGTATTTTGAACTGTTGTCTGAAGAAAACACGATTTGAAGACGTCATCATGAGCTATTGTAAATTGACATTTTATAGACTAGAAGATTGGAAAACATTTCGGATAAATCGATGATGAAATAAGTGAGTTGCATTCCTAATTGCAAAATCCAGAGTTAAAACTTAAGGTTAGCCAGAGTTACATGAATTTTAACGTCATTGTGTTTGTTTACTGGTTATCTCCTTTTTCACTTCTTTTCATTGTCCACATTTTGAGCGGCTGTGTACTTTTACAGAGCTTTTCTTCTTGCTGTTCCTTTGTGTGTATGTGTGAGAAAGATAGAGAGAATTATGTGTGAGCGGGAGGGTGGGTGGAGTGGAGTGGGGTGGTGTCGTGTCGAGGGGGGGGGGGGTTTGTTGAGCTGGGTTATTTCCAGCCTGGAGCTGCAGACCTTGGCACACACCCTACACTGCACTACAGTAGTACACCACTTGCTCAGAGTGAGTGCTGAGAAAGTACATGCAATGGCTGGCCATCTTGGAAAACAGCTGTTTAGATGAGAATTTAAAATGCTTCTGTTTGCAGGGAGGAACTGCAGTGGCTGGGATTAATTGGGAATATTTTGGCTGACTTTTTAATTGAGTGTATGGAAATTTCTCGTGTCCTTGAAATGCCACCAACGCTCAGCTTTCTCCTTAAACCGTTTAAAACAACTAATCTGTTTTTTTCCATCCCTTCTAGCTTTTGTAATCAGTCTTTTCTCACCTTGATACAATGACCCGCAACTGAAATGTCACTTAGCCTACTTGGTTTCCAGTGATGCATGCTGATCATCACAGCCAAGTCGAGTAAGATCACATTCTCATATACAGCAACATGCTGGGGAAATAGTTACAAGGACAGAATTAAGCACATCATTAGCCTGACGAAGATCCTGACGGTGGAGGCTGTAATATTTAGTGTGTGGACTACCTCTTTTTTTTCAATGGAAGCTAGCCCAGATGTCTTGTATTGGACATGCATCGCCCCTCATTTAGTATTACACATGCTTTGGATTTCAACACTGATTTTCATTAGGGATTTATCTGTGGATTATTTTAGCAATTCATCAATTAATTTGGTCTTTAAAATGTCAGAAAATAATGAACAGTTCCTACATTCCTTAAAGCCAAAGGTGGTATCTAAAAAATGTCTTGTTTGAAACCCAAAGAGATTCAGTTTATTCTCACATAAGAAAAAGAAAAACAGGTGTAAAAAATCTAGTTTCCAAGCCCAAACCAGGATAACCCCGAAGCCCTCATTAGGATCAGCAGATAAGCGTACATTTTCTCATACTTGACAAAATAAAAGTCCAAAGAAAGTTATGCAACTTTCACAGTCTGAGTAGTTCTTTCCATCTGGGAGGGTTCACCTTTAACTGTTTTAGGGAGAGGAGTACATTACTCATTTATTTCCTAACCCACACTTTTAAATAAAGTTTTGTTTAAACACTTTCTTCCGATCTCAAACTACCGCTGTCTCCTCTGCTTCTTGCACATGCGTCGCTGAGAAGCAAATTTTTCCATATTTTGTAATTTATCTCGGTGGTCGTCGATAATTCGACGTGACACTTGTGACAATAACACTTAGGCATGGCTAATAACAACGAATCAAAAGGGCGATGTTGGCGTAGGGCTTGTAGTTAAAACGGTGTTTGATGTGCGTTATTGGCTGGTAGACTGTACGCAGTCGGAACATTATAATACTGTTTCAGGTAGGAGCAAAAGAAACATCAAAACCCATCTGTCAAACAGGCACCTGAGCTTGCCAAGGTAAATCTCTGTGGTCTGCAGTCTTGCTGAAGAGTGCGATGGGTACAGTGTGTAAAGTTGCTGGTATTTCATAAGATGTAGCGGGCTTCATAGTTAAATATATAGTATGGTGTTCACGGAGGAAATGGAAACCGTATGTTGTTTTGAAGACAGAATGAAAAGGTCTTTTTGTGACTGCAGTGGCCAAATGAAATATCTGCTACCGAAGCAGAGCACTGACAGTTTCATGCTGTTCTACATCAGGAGATTATAAGAACTCTTTTTAATATTGATAATCTGTAGTGAAGAAGGCAGTGTTTATGGAAAAGGCAGAGAGAGCCAGGACTGCACTATCTATTCATTTTGTTCTGTAATTAATGATCAGTTACATCTCGTTTTTTTCTGTCTCTGTGCTTTGAGACTTGCCTGTGATACATATTAACAGGAATAAAGTTTATCTCTACTTCTCACTTGCACATAACTTTTACCAGACACAAACAAGTTGCTATCATGACCTCTGTACTACTTCTTCCCTTTCATACACACACCATGCACATGAAAGGGCATTAAGTCACAGGTCATTGCTGTTTCTATAGGACCCTGCAGCTGTAGTTGTGTCACACATCACTACTAAACCATAAACTACACCCAGACTGTGTTTCTAATCTATGTGGTCAATGCATTGTTTTGTCTCTTTCTTCTTAGGTCCATACAAAGTTCCACTGTCGGCAAGCACACATTCCAGGATCAGACACCTCTTGCCTCTCCTTTTCTTATGATGGCATGACTCTCGCTTCACGTGGAGGTAAATAAAACTCTTGCAATTTTTACTATATCCTCCTAATCTCACAGCCAGTAGTTGCACACATTGAAGTTGGACAGCTGGACAGCCCAGTTTAGAGCCTCCAGTTTTTAGGTCGGAAGATGTAGCTTGTCCCTTCCAAAGTGTGCGAATAAACTGGGAGCACCACCAACAAAACATAAGACTCAGAAGAGATTAACACACAGAAACATGACTTCTAACACGAAGACAAACAGAAATAATTCTGCGTAAGAGTCTTTCACACGACATATTTCTGTAATGTAAATGAAAATAACTCTTACAGCCTTGTTGTACAGTTGGCACACTCCAGCAAAATAAATAACGTCTAAGACAGTTCCTCTTTCTGTAAAGTAAATCTCACAATTTACAGTCTGACGTCTCCATCTGTTTTCTAGGTGATGACACTGTGAAGATGTGGGATATACGCAACTTCAGGAAGCCTCTGAATGTAGCTACTGGGCTGACCAACTACTTTGCAATGTGAGAATTTTAAACCATCATCCTCATTACAATCTGCTTGATTAACTGTAAATTATGTGTGGGTTATGAACTGATTATATTATCATCTGTCACTTTTCCTATTAGGACTGACTGCTGTTTCAGCCCAGATGACAAACTTCTTGTAACAGGGACCTCAGTGAAGAAAGAAGAGGGGAATGGGAAGCTGGTTTTCTTTGACCGAGCTTCCTTTCAGAAGGTCTATGAAATAGAGGTCACCAACGCAGTAAGTACTGCCTCACAACCACAACTGCTCTAATTACAAGATGTTTTTCAACTGGTTGATACATGTCGGTTGAAAACCAAAATTACCCTAAAATGATGCACAGTGGAAAATAAACTAAATTAATCCGCAATGAAACATAATGAAAATATAATAAAACCAATGTGCATGTCATTTCTCCACCACATAAGTAGTCTGGCTTAAAAAAAAAAACTGCAGCATTAAAATGTTTTTATTTGTTTATAGCTCCCTGAAAACACAACAGCACCAAGAGACCTCATTATGACGGCTGAACAGATTTCACTGTCCTGATATGGGGATTTATTTAATTTCCTATTTATCCCCAACACAGGATTATTCCAGCAGATTAGACCTTCAGTTTATTATGTATTTTGGCTGTATTTATAATTTTCTGTGTAGTAGTCCACACAAATTTAGACAGACAGACCCAGTCAGCAGCCTCTGGTATGTATAATTATGGAGCAATAATGCTAAAAACTCAAGTCTACAAAAACCAGCTAGAAATGTCGTTTGAATATATTATCAGTTCACTGAGAAAGACAAATTAGTTTAGCTATCAAGTATCCCAATCGTCTGGCAGCAACTATACATTTACACCTAAATCACTGTGTCTGAGGCTAGTCGTATCTCAGCAGCATAGCAGAACGAATATTTTGTCTATCTTCACGCTAGATGAAAGATTGATGGTGGCAGTATTTGGGGGGAAAATACAGAAGAAGATGAGAAGAGTTATGGAGGGGAGTGAAGGCAAAGGAGGAAAAAAAAAACGGTTAGAGGAAAGCTAAGAGAGAGTGGAGTAATGTGACCTTTCCTTACTTCAAGTCATTCCCACAAAGCTTTGGCAGAACAGCTATTGCCGCTTTTATATGTACTGCCTTTGAGTTACATTTGAAATTAAATTATCAGCATGTTCCATTCACATGCTCAGCCTCCACTGTCAAACACGTTAGCATACTATGCACTTTATACTAATCCTGCTTTCTCAGAAATCCATTTGGTGAAGGCAACCAGCCATAGGTGCTGAAATGAAGGGCAGAGGTGCTGTCTTCAGTAGAAAAATGCTTCTTTTTTTTTTTTTGTTGCTTCCTGCTCCTCCTCTCTTTTTCAACAGATTTAGCACAGTGTATCTGTAGTCATAACAGTGAGTTCTGACAGATGCTAATGGCTTCTAACTTGGTCCTCTCCCTGCCTAAGACGTGACATTTTCACATGGGCCACTGAGTGAATATGTACGAGAGAGGGGGAAAGAGACAAAAGCTGGGTTTGTCTGTCTGTGCATCCCCCTGTCCTGCCAGCCAGCTGCTGTTAGCTTGCAAACCTTGGCACAGCGTTGACACTAAGTGCACACCCCGGTGCACAGTTGCACCAACTAAGAAGGAGGGTAGAGCAATCTGTGTTTTGGGTCATTTTATCTGAGATTTTAATGTTAATTGAGTAAGTGCATTTATATTTTTTTAAATTGTCATTTCCATATCTAAATATGACCGAAATCTGTCAATTTATATAGAAAGATGACTGTTGAATGCAAAGTTGAGTGTGAGCTTTCAAGTCTGCACACAAGTTTTAACTGAGAAAGGTACATGAGGCTGTCAGCGCAGTTGTTTTAAGTTGGAATAAAGATTGACGTTGCATAAAAATAGAGCTGACAGAACTCTGTGTTGAGTTACTTTGGTGACTAAAAGTGCTAAGAATAGCATTTTTAAACATCACTGTACTCACCGCCAGGTCCTTGGTATGTACTGCCTTCATTCAGGAGAAACAACAACAATCTCTGTCTCACAGTAATGTTCCGTTATTGTTTGTGGAAGTCATTCTCCAAATCAAAACCACATTTTCGAGATACTCTGTGTTGCTACTGTATTTGTCCTCTCCTCTCTAGATGGCTAGAGCTCCTGTCTGGCGGTAGAGCTAAAAAGTGCACTTCAGTTAAAATGCGTTTCAATGTTCAGTATAAATGGTGTCACTTAAAGACGGTAAGTGGTGTCGACATATGTATGGATGTCTGTCATTCACACCAAACAGTGGTCGCCATCATACGTTGTATTTGAGGTCTCTCAGCAGAGTCGACATAACCCTTTATAAACAGAATCAGCTGTAACATTTGCACCCACTTCACTGTGCTGACGATATTGCAATAGGCAGCATCAAAGAAAGACCTCAGACACTGGGTCAAAGAGTCTGTTTAGAACTTAACAACCCTCCTCCTCCTGTGCATCAATCTCCATGGACGCTTGTCTCCTCGTTCGCTTCTTTACTGAAGAGGGTAAACATTTGGAAGTGATTTTTCCATTGGCCTTTCACTCGCTCCGTCATCTACCATTGTGAAAAAACTCTTTAAGAGCTTCAGTTCAGTTTCCCTGGAAAGGGGACGGCAAAACCTCTTCCTGTCTGATCACCCCTTTGTGCTGTGCAGAAATCCAGCAGATTTCCCACAAAATCCAACCTGGTGCCACGAAAAACAATGCAGACTTTTACGGGCTGCCAATTGCCTTGGCAATGGTTTTATTTGTGTTAATTGCACTAACCTCTCAAAATTTTTCTGGTAATGATTAAAGTACTGCAATCATAGTCTACGCAAATATGCTTTGATGTCATTCACATATTTGAGCAGTTTCTTGCAGTCATATAACTTCATTTAATTGCTTCCGCTTACATAAAAGCTATGGTTTGTACATCAACATGTTTTGTTGGGTAGGCACATGGGTGGCACAAAGGAAAGACATTATGCTATTTGTGGATAAATTAGAGCTCGTAGAATTCTGAGAAGTGGCCATTAATGGTAATTGTCATCATTTGTTGATAACTGAGATCAATTACTGTAATATTACAAAATTGCATTAGGTTATTTTGAGGTGATTTCTTGCTATTTCAACATTCAATGAACAAGTGTGTGTGTATATATATACACACACACTTGTTCATTGAATCAGGCCTGCCTCCCAACCCACTGACCATTATTCTACCAATCAGAGTGCAAAACTAAATCACCCATGCCAAATTGCGTTCGTAACTTGTCCCCTTTAACAGAAAAATCAATGCATTGAAATTTAGTTTTGCCGCAGATCGGTTATTTCTGGTCCACATGCACTCTGTGAACCTGATGAATGTGCTATTTACTATGTTTACATCAGCCGTCTGCTTCTCGGATGGCCCCGAGAATTTAAGTGCAGTCTTTTATAAAGTGGTGTACCAGGCAGGCGAGTGAAAGGAAGGGCCACCAATCATTTCTAACTAAACAGTCTACATAACCCCAGACCTGGATTCTGGGGTGCGCTTGGGAGCGGAGGTTGTTTTAGGCCTATTTGGTAAATACATCAGACACTCTTAAGCTTATCTTAGTCAATCAAAAGGGGCAGAAACCAGGTGAGACCCTGTGGACTATCAAAGCACTGAGGGTTTGGCTGGATTTCAAATGGAGACCAACTTAAACCTGCAGCTCTCATCCACTCTATAAATGTGTACATGCACTACTTGTCCCTCATTTCCTGTCATCTGTCCACTATTACATGGTGCATGCTCTACAAGGTGAGCTACTAGGGAGTCCCTAAAAGCTAGATAAAAAAGCAGATACAAAGTTATGTGTAGTTCCAGACTCTGACACTTTTATCCAAAGGTGCTTACAGAAAGGGAAACAATCAAGGTACAGTGCAACAAGGACATGTTAGTGCAGCAATAAGTACTACTCACATACAATCAAGTGACAGTTCCAGAAGGGGGATGGATTTAGCATGTTGGTAGTGTCGGAGAGGAGGTACTCTCGTCTTCAGGAGATTTTTTTAACCTAGAAAGGGACGCCGCTGATCTGGTAGGAACTGGTGGGACGTTCAACCAACGGGGAACAACAGACGAGAAAAGTGTGGGTTGCCTTGAGCGTACGGGTGACAGAGCCAGGCTTCGTTCACTGGAGAAGCGCAACAGTCAGTCAGGAGGTAACATATGCCTGAAATAAGGGCCTTCAAGTAGGTCGGTGCAGAACCGGAGACTATTTTGTATGCAAGCATAAGTGATTTGAATTGAATGCAGGCGGCTACAGGTAGCCAGTGGAGCTCGATGAGCAGCAGGGTAACATGTACCCTTTTGGGTTGATTGAAGACCAGGCAGGCCGCCATGTCCTGGATCATCAAAGCACCCTAGCTTCTTATCAGTGCTGGGTATTCGCCAATAATATTGTATACAAATTTGTATTGAGGGAGGAAAAAGTGACATCAAATCATCTGATATGATGCGCGTATGCTTGAAAACATCTTGAATTCTGATATTGAGTTTGACGTACAGGTGAAAGATTGTGAATAATCAGAATGACTGAGTCTAAAAGAAAAGAAAATGTAGCTGGAGAACTATTTTCGAGTCACCTTCACAAGTTGCCGTTTGCTCATGCTTTACCTACCCTCTCATGCTTGATAGCTCTTAAACAGTAAGCTGCTCCCTGTGCCAAGCTCTTCAAGGAGGCCTTTGATACGAATGGTCAGTCTTTCATCCTCAGTACGAACAGCCAAGCTTGAATGATGAGGTGGGAGGCTTTAACTCTGTTCTTTCTTGTGCGTCTTACCAAGTAAATCTTGGACGACGTAAAAGCTAGTTGTTCCAGTAAGGAAGTTCACACTAATTACAGACTTCTCGGACGTGTGCCCACTCAGTGTGTAGCTGAGGTGCTAAGTCTCGAGTTCTCCTTTTTCCCCCTGCTGCATTCAGCTGGCCTGTGTAGCTGAGTCTGTCAGAAGCAGTGCACATTTGGATCCACTCACGGGTGACTAAATGAGGAACACAGCTGTGACTGTTGCGTCCCATTAGTGCTGCATAACTTTATTTCATAATCAGCATACATATTGGGCGAGTGGCTGTTGTCTTATTTATCCCTAATCAGCGTTTGGTATTTTAATCTGACGGGACATTGAAGGCTGCTACCGAAGAACTGACTGATTAAAGTTTCCTCCTTCACGATGTGATGTAATTTGGTGGACGTGAAGTGTAAACAGGGGTTCCTAGAGTGTAAACACGCTGCTCTGAATATCTGGAAAGCAGTCCCGCTGTTGGACTGAGCTGAGCTGTGCTTGGCCCTGTGCTTCTCAGTGGATCCAGCTGGGGTGGGCCCCACTGTGAACGGGTCTGTTTTGGGCTGCTCTGCTCTCTTCTGTTCTGACTTGTTTCACTGTTGACAGAATGATTTGTTTGGGGCTGAAGAGGTTGTTTTCCGAACTCGACTGGGCCGCAGTTACCTGGTTGTGTTGCCACTTTTATTTTGGTTTTTACTGCCTGATTTGGGTCGCTCTACGTATGTGTTGCCGCACTGTGTATTGGGTGAATTCCTTGAGCTTTTACAGTACCTGCAGAGTGTAACAGAATCCCTAGCTGTCATCTCTGCCTTCCCTCACATGTAGGGACTGTCCGTGTTGCTTTAGCAACCATGACGGGGCAATTTATAACCCATTACAAATTTACACTGAAGCACATCAGTGGGTAGACTTCAATTGTTCGGATGCATACATGTTGATGCATGCTGCTATAAGTGTTGAGCTCAGATCAGAGCAGAGCAGATCGTCACAGTTCTTTATGCTAAGATAACACAGAGCATTTTCTTCATATTTATGTTTGTTTATTAAGTAATTTATCGTTATTATTTTATATATGTTATCATCTGTCTTCTAATGTATGAATGGAACGTGAGGCTCATGTTAAGCACACCCTGTTTAAAGCATTTCCCAGATCTTTCTATCAATTAGAGCCGGCTCACGCTCCGGTTGAGCAGATTAACCCTCATCTGCCCCACGAGCCACACACCGCTGAGCTGGTGGCCTCGTAGTGTAGATATACCTACATGAGGTTTGTGTCAAATTGAAGTAGATTATGAATGATTTGAATTCACTAAAGGGCACAAAGTCTTAGCTATGGATGTAAAATGTTGGAACATGATTGTGTACATGTTGAAAGAATTTAACTGTACATAGAATATTGGCTGGATCTGCTGTTTTATATGAACACAAGTTCTGTTTTATAGTTTTCATGTTGTAAAATTGAACTAAAATCACCAACCTGCCACGCATTTTCTCTACATACACAAGTACTGTGTATGTATGATTGTGTGTGTGTGTGTGTGTGTGTGTGTGTGTGTGTGTGTGTGTGTGTGTGTGAGACTCCTTCCCCTGGTATCGTGGTGGGAAGCTGAACAGCTGGGCGCTAAGCAGCTTTCACCGTCACAGAATCTGGACGTCCCAGTCGTAGTCCTACCCACCCCCATCCTACACCCCTGCTCTAGACCCCCACCCCGCCGATTGCTTACTGTGTTCCACATAAAGACGCAACAAACGCTCTCTCAGAAATCCTACGACACACACACACACACACACACACACACACACACACTTGCACCTAATACACACGGATGTTCGTTAACGATGACGCTCTGAAGACAGGAAGTGCTGCTGTCTGCGAGTCTAGCTCTCTACTGTAGCTCACGTATCAGAGAATGAACAGAGGGTCATTCATCCAACAACTGTGTGCGTATTTCTCTCTCTGCCCTTCTTTTGCTCTCTCTCTCACACACACACACACACACACACACACCCACACACACACACCTTTGGATAAATGTGGTCACATTTGCCTATTGGCACTGGGCCATCTGTCACACACAGACTGAGGGATCCAGCCCTCATCCCAACAACCAAATATAGTCAACTAGAGCAGCAGAGCACGGCGGGCCTGATCCCCGCTGTATCACAACCAACCTGGGTCACACAGTCACAATCAAATCTGATTGTTTCCTTTTTGTTAGAAGGGAAACAAATCTGAACCACAGTAGAGAGGGATGTTCACAACATGCCGTGGGCTGGAAGAATGACCTCCTTTCCTTTCCTCACGTGCCACCCTCAGTTATTGTACAAAAACATTAAACTGTATCTTGTTGTTTTTGTCTGTGTACTCCAGAGCGTCATCCGCTGCCTGTGGCATCCAAAACTTAACCAGATAATGGTGGGAACTGGGAATGGACTGGCAAAGGTCTACTATGACCCCGTTAGAAGCCACAGGTATGTTCAGTTGTTTTATCTTCTTTTAACACATGAACTGAAAAGCCAAAACCCAAACACCCTATTTATCCTAACAGTTACAGCCTGAAATAACTTATTCCGTCTCGCCGTAAAACTCTATTGTTGACCAAAAACAATTAAAAACACATTAAAAGAGCCACACTGTTGCGATGGATAACATATTTATTTACTGCAATCAACACAGTAAGAGTAGTTTGTCCCTCTCAGCTTGTCAAAGCGGTGTAAACATTAGCATGAAATCAGCCTAATCTGCTCACTGCAGAGGTTGAAAATGCAAAGTTGGCTGGAAAAAAAAAAAAAGAAAAAGATTAAGATGAATTCACCCAAACGTTTGAAGCTACAGCTTCTTAGGTCCATCATCTGTTTCTGTTATTCAAACCAAATACCGAATACCGCAGCTGAATTATTTATTGTTATTCCCAATGACAAGTATATCACCCAATGCATCACCATGTCTGTTTTACGTATTTTTAATGTTTTTTGGACAACAGTTGCGTTCTTTGGCATGGAAGCATAAGCAATATCAGGCTGTGGCTGCATAGTGTGATAAATTCATTGCTGGTCTCTTCAGATGAATAATAATAAATAAATAAAATCTAGTCCTTATCTTGATATATTGTTTTCTATACGACACCGTCATATAGCATCATTTGTAACCAACTGGCTCTCTTCCAGAGGGGCTAAGCTGTGCGTGGTGAAGAGCCAGCGCAAAGAGAAACAAGCAGAGACGCTAACGCAAGATTACATCATCACGCGTAAGTTCCTCCATGTCTGTACTCGAAGACACACACTCACACACATTTCATCAATACCTACTTAGAAGACAGAATTTGCCACTTAATGAACTTTGAACTGAACTCCCCGCTCTCTTGCCTTGTCGTGCATGCAGCTTTTAATCACTCAACAATTACTGCAGCAATTAGAAGTGACGTGCCTTTCTCGAAGCCCTCCAGCAGTTTAACTCACTTTGAGCCACTAACCCATCTGTGCTTGGCGCTCTTCACATGATAACGCACTGCGTGTTTTAACAGCAAGAGAGACACACATCCTCAAAACAATGCCAACCATCTCCCGTGTGCATGATGTGACAAGTGGAGCGTATTCTAAACATCCTCCTCCTCAAACATAAAGAACAAAATCACCACCCTCTATTTACATGCCAACTCGCCCTTTCACTCTCTCACACACAAAAACATTCAAACACGCTCTCACACTGAGAATGGGAGAGTGTTCAGGGCTTTCACAGGCCCATTAGCTGATGGAGTAGGGTGTGGATGAGTGGATGGACAGCCGCGGGGCACTGTGCCACGCGGCGGCCATGTGGTCTTCAGTCATACTGGATCACGCTAGGTACAGCCGCTTCTCCCACCTCCGCTGGCGTGATCTCCTGCTGGTCCACACCGCCCACACAAACACACATAAACTACCCCCGTACCTGTCATCCTGTCATATCACCAACACACGAGGCTGTCATCTGTTTCGTGCGTGCCTCACCCTCCTTTGCCCCCGGACTGAAGTCGTGAACCTACAGCTAGGAACAGAACAGCTGCCGACACGTCCTCCCTGATTGGCTGTCGAGTCCCAATTGAGATGCCATTTATTGTTTGGGCTACTGCAGCCTTTTCAGATGCATCATGTGATTTCATTGCCATGCCAACAGGGTGTGAAGTAGGCAGGCATTTGACTGCCGCAAGCGGCGAGTGACGCACTTGATGCCCTGGCACTGGAAAATTAGAGGGGACAGGAAGCAAGTGATGGCCCATTGAGAAAAGCGAGGGAATCTGTTAACAGTAACCTTTTTGCTTAATGTAGCGTGGAGGAGAAGAATTAACACTGAACAGCGACAGGACCCCTGAATGGAAAATCACTTTATCTAGCCCTTTGTCTCTTTGTAACCCCTGAGGATAAGAGCAGAGCATACACTCGCTTTACACAAACACAAATGCTCGTACACACACACGCACACACACACACACACACACTCTCCTTCTCACACACCTTTGAGGGCACTCATTCACTCTTACTCATGCACACGTACACTCACACACTCGTGGATTTAAGTGCTGTCGGGCCTTTATTGTGATAGTGTTCACAAAAGTGTGAAGAGCGGCGGAGCGATTGTCTAAATCTAAACACGGGGGATATAATGAATATGTTGGTGTGCACTATGGCAGAAAGAGTACACAAGAGGAGAGAACCTGCCGGAGGTCAACAGGTGCATGTGTTTTTAAATGCTGTGTAGTAATAGGTGAGACTGCGTCTCCGCACTTTCTGTATGTAAAAAAACTGCCAAATCTCAGCTCTCAGTTCTGTCTTCGCTCGACAAAGTGGTATGATACACGAGCTACAAACACTCAACATATTGCCAGGTGCCCTACCTGCTTATTTGTGCGGCTGTGTTTTGTGATCTTGCAGTTCGAGTTACCTAAGCAACTTGATTATCCTTGTTTACCCTGTGTGTCTCCAGCTCATGCCTTACCCATGTTCAGAGAGGCCCGGCAGCGGAGTACACGAAAACAGCTGGAGAAGGACAGACTGGACCCAAGGAAATCACACAAACCCGAGCCTCCTGTATCCGGACCAGGTAACGTTTCTTTTCTTTTTTTTTTTTTCTTTCTTAGTTTTATTTGTGCAAAACATGAACTTCTCAGAATAAACAAGAAAATAGACAAATGAATAACAAGTGTACAATCAGTGTCTCTGGGAGACGTGGCAAAGCAAAAACAGAAATGCTACAAATACTGTCATTCAAATATGAGCATAGTAATAAAGTACGGCTGCAGTTCTGCAGTTGTTTTGAAAGCATATTATTAGTCATGTTCTTAACTGGATGAATGCATGATTCTGTTTGAGACAGATGTACAAATCCACAGTTGTTGATGTGTTACGCAATGCAGCTGAAGTCAAGAGCTACAAAAGTCCTGCTCCCACTTGGCCTCTCAAAGATTCACTGTAACCTGCTCATGTCACTTTTTTTTTTTTTTTTTTTTTTACTGAGATATAATGATTCTTTTTGAATTTTCTCTGAACCCCATCGTCAGCTTGTCTATATTTCTTACTGCAATGCACGTGTACACAGACGCCACACCTACACGCATGATCATGGACACAGTTTGAGTTTCGTTCCAATAAGCCGAGGTGCCAGACAACATTTCCTGTTTCACTTTGTTCCAGCTGGCTGATTGCTGCTGTGTTTTGTTTTCAGTTTTTTTTTTTTACACCAATCTAATGATTCCACAGTGTAATGTTTTTTGTCAGATTGGAAAAAAAAAAAGCACTTAGAAATGGAAATCCAGAAAGAAAAGTAGCCAAATATAAAAAAGTGGGTCATGAAAAATCTGAATGAAATAAGAAATATAGCCCAATTTACAACAGAACTACCTACTAAGACAAATAACACGTTTCACATTAAGAAATATAACTTGCATAATTAAGCCTTCGAGTACAAAACACTGCTCAGCTAAATGACATCAATTAGGAATCGTTAGAGGTCACTTCTGCAGGTTATTGTATACAAGTATGACAACATGAAGAGTCACAGAGGTTAAGAGGAAGACAAAAGACAGTCTGCAAATGAAAATGCAGGTCCACTTTATAAAAATAAGTTTGATTACTTGATAGCAGGTCAGTGGTTTTTAGACGACAGGCTGTCTTTATATTGTTTATCCTCGGTGTAGGTTGACTTTGCATAAGTGCAAGGTAATGTTTGGTGGTTGGCCTCGATGCTTACAAGCAGTGGAAAGAGGTGCCTCTCAATCCCCCAAACAACCTAACTGCCCAAAGCGGCAGAAAATCCGGCTGTGTTAAAGTATGGGAATATATGTGTGTGTGTGTGTGTGTGTGTGTGTGTGCACATACATGTGTGCATCTCATCCTTGATCTTTTAAGACAACTGTAATAATGCCCCTACTGGAAAGCTCAGTGTTTTTTCTGCCAAAAACTCCATTAAGTCAAATGGAAGTATTCTAACAGCAGCAAAGAACAGTGTAGCTTTCATGCACTACTCTCTGGAACAATACAGTACATAAAACAGAATTTTCCTCAAAGTAAGTAATAAAAATAATAATGTGATAATATGCCGATAATTTCAAAGAAATAGTGTGGCAAACCTTTGTGTACACCCCACAAAACTTTGGACTCGTCAGTCATGTATTCTGTTCACACATTTTCATTTTTAAGATTAAATATATTATAATATTATTCCCTGTACAGAAGTCTTAACTGTATCTAATCCAGTCATCGTGTGTCCTGACAGGTCGCGGAGGGCGAGTAGCAGCCCATGGTGGCACTCTGTCATCCTTCATTGTGAAGAACATCGCTTTAGATAAAACGGATGACAGCAACCCACGAGAGGCCATCCTACGTCACGCCAAAGAGGCTTCAGATAATCCTTACTGGGTTGCCCCGGCGTACACACAGTAAGAAAACGTTGTAAAAAAATATATATATATATGAATCATTTACGCACTTCCTCTCGTCTTCTCTCATTTCTGGGTTTGCTGTCATTAGCAGACAGTGTAAGATGAGTACTGGGAGTGTTACGTATACTATTGTGTTTCTTCCTACCGGTGTGACATATAAATGTTTAAAGAGTTGTACAGTTTTACAGGTACTCACTTCAAACTGCAGGAAGGAGTGTAATGGACAGCTTTAGATCACTATCAGACTCAGACAGCTATGTAAGCATGGAACAAAGCTGCCAGCCAAATCAAACAGTCTGCTTCACATACTGCAAAGAGAGTGATCTATAGTTGAATAGATATACTTGGGATATACTATTTTAGTCCGGTTGCAGAGCTGCCTCAAGAGTCACCAATACAGCTCTCTTTGCTTGGCTGGCAGTTATATTAAACATCAAGTTAATTCTGCTGAGGAGCAGCCTTGCCAAGGCAGGTCAACATTCGGTCTGAGTTACAGTCTTCTGCACGATGGAACTATAAAATCTGCAGCGTGAACTTCTTTAAGCCTCAGTTGGCCTGTAAAGAAATTATTTGTTACGTATTAATCTTCTTAAAGCATTTATGTCTTCAAAGTTTTGTCATCTGGTTATTATTTTTAAATTGCAGCTCTGATGTTGTTAAATGTTAAATCATTACCCCTTTAGGACCCAACCCGAGCCAGTGTTTGCAGAGGAATCGGAGGAGGACGAGGAGGCTGAAAAGGAACCACAGTGGAAGAAACGCAAGATTTGAGGCACTTCAACAGCAGCTCATTTTATATAGTGTAGATGACAGGGTGGGATTGTGGTTGGATATACGGCACCACAAGGTCTCAGGATCAATCCCAGAACACGAGGTTACTGTCAGAAACTGTGCAAAGGGTCATCAATTAAATGAATAAATTGTGCTCTGTCCTCCCCTCCTCTAACGTTTTTTAAGGGTGTATATATTTATGTGTGTGCTTCCGTGTCGCACATAAACGTGAAGGCTTCTTCACTGTGCACGCACGACATAATTTTATACAGGTTTATGTTCCTCTCATTGCAATTCATCAACCACTGGAAGAACTTTTTTTTTTTATGTCGGTTTGGATTATATAGACTTTATTTTCATCATTTCTATTGTCTTCTCCACCCACATCTCCAGTGTTTGCTAATGCCTCATAAATCGACTCCAGATTTTGTGGTCTGGTTCTGTTCATCAGCTATGAATAACAGTTTGTGAGTTTGTAAGGAGTAAATTGTGTAAATGTACAAAAAAAAATTGCAGCCAGTTTTCTTCTTTTTTTAAAAAAGTGTTTTGTTGGTTGTGATATATAAAATCTGCTGGATTTTTTTTTTCTACGTAGATACTGTATTTCACCTCGAAACCTAAATAAAAGAATTTGTATCATGTCAAATAGTGATAAATTTTATCCAAATGAAGTGACAGATTTGTTTTTATCAGATGATCAAAGGAAGACTTCTGGCAAATATATTTTTTATGAGGTGCTGGCTCAAACCTGCGATACGCAGCAGACTTTGTTCTAGACAAAATTGGTATTTTGACCCACGGCTTTAAATCAAATTTTTATGAGGTACTATTTTAGATTCGATTCAACTGGTAAACTTTTAATTAAATAAACGATAATTAAAATGCTATTTGATTGATTCTAATCCAAAATAATCTTTTGAAGTTTGAGTTAAGATCATTTTGACAAACAACTGCTCTTGAGGTGAATAACAAGCTTTCACGCTCCAGTTAAAAAATTGCATCATATTTCTAAGAGCTTGAGATTAAACTTCTGGTCTGGCTTCAAACATACAGTATGTCTTAAATAGTAGTAATCTAAAAATAACTTAACTGCACAGTCCAGAGTGGAGCCTTTTCACCGTGTTCTCTTCGAATTCCTCGAATGACCTGTGCATTGTCTAAAAATATTTCAGCTGACAGAGAAAACCACAACATACAGATCTAATGAAACCCATGTTGTCTTCTTTATACATTCTTCTGGAATGTAACCTCTGCCTACGGCAACAAACAAATGCGAGTGCTCTTGTTTTTCGACTAGAACTAGTTTGTAACAAGAGAAATCTGAGTCATTCTGCTGTAGAAATTTTGATTTTTGATTATAATTTTGATGTTCTGTTTTCTCCAATAGCTCAGTTTCCTCATACCCTACAGACATGGAAAGTTTTTACACTCTGTATTCGTCATTAAGCTGGTGTTTCTACTCAGTGACTCAACATTGGGTGAAACTGTAAGACCATCTGAAATCCCAAGCCAACCAAAGTTACAAGCAGACAACCAAATGTCTCAAGTGGCCTGGCGGCCATAAAACGAATATTAGACACAGAAATGCCAGCAGAAGAAATATGGACGGACTAAAACAATGAGTGATGTTTTTTTTTAAGAGCAACTAAAGTGGAGAGTCGAGAGGAGAGTGGCTTCGTGGGGGAGAGGTTGACGTCAAGCTCTTCTCGTGAAGAAGAGTTCTCAGCGAGCAGCAGGCGGTGAGGATTGACTGCTGTTTGATTCACTCCACTGCCGTGTGATGAACCAGTTGGCACGTAGAAAGTAAAAGAGAAGCTCTACGTGGAGCTAAAACTGTAGCCTCCGGGTGCAAACATTTTAAGATACAGACCTGACAAAGGGTCACTTCAATCCAAATTAAGTAACATTTCCTTGTAGGTATCCATGCCCTCAGTACAGAGGAGGTGAATGCTGCTCAAAGCATTAAAAAGTTTGAAAAACTAGACACAATTATATCTACTTCACCTGAATATCTCTTTATCTTTCGTGATTTGGAGGACTTGACCTCAAACAAGAAACCATCAATTACTGCGGATTTGAAAAACAGCTCTTGCAGTACCTCAGCTATACATTGTATACACACCTTGAACCACTGCTTGATGACTCACTGTCTGTACCGCTGCCATTTTCTCATCAGCATTTACATATCTTCTTTGCACAGTGGAAACATTCTTGAGCGCCTTGATTTATAGCTCAGTGGCGCTTTACGGCTAGCTTTTGTTTACTGTACGACCCTGGGCTAGTGTTCAGGAATGCAGAACAGGAGGGGACGCCACACTGTCGAGGCCATCTCTCAAACCATCCCCACCATTCTCCGTTTAACCCAAATTTTCATCCTCAATTTTACATGATGCTTGTGTAAACATATCCCAGGCAAATTAGCACCATCTGGCACCGGTGCATTGTTGTATGTGGCAGAATACCAGGAGACGTGCTCGTTTGATAGAAACAAGTTTAATTCTGTAAAAAGTTATAAAATGAATATTGTACAAAAATAAAGTTTGCCGAGAGCTTTGGTTCTGTAACACGAAACAAGTGAGACGACATGACAGGTTTTTCACAGAGGTGTTAACACAATAAGGAGTGAAAATGAATCCAATCCTTTCTTCAAATATTAACACTGAGGATTCCTTTGCATCTTTACCTTTTGCTTGTTTACCTTTGCATCAAAACCAGAGGACTTATCGCCAAGGAACAGTTGAGCAAACAGTCATGAAGATGAGAGGGCTAGTGGTCACAGTTTACACACATTAATGTATGGTATCGAAGAGTAGCGAGGCGCTCTGAGGCTTCTGGGAAGTCTCCTAACTGCACATTCTCATCTGGAAAGGCTTACGCACGAATCAGTTGTTAAAGGGGAAGATGATCCAATTGATGAGGTATGCTCTGATAAAAGCTAGTTTTTTTTTTTTCTCCTCTCTGTGTAGTGTTTGGCCTAAATTCAGCTTGATGCAGTGGATTTGTTCTGTGTGCAGGGGGATTACACAGTAAAGCTGGCTTGCTTGCTTGCTGCTGGGTGGGCACAGATACCTTGGTCCCTAATCCGTGCTAACATCAAGACCTACCCGAGGGCTCTCTTTGTTCCACTTAGAACGATCCCCTCGCAGGGTCTCGGTGGGCACAGCAACATGCTTTTAAATGGATGTACATTTCCGTATTGTTTGGGAATAAACTTAGCTGAACAAGTTATCACACGTAGTAAGCATGTTGAGCCTACCCATTGCCTTCCCTCTGTAATTCCAAAACATATTCTTTTGTCCAAACGTCTAGTCTTGAGATATTTACATCGGTAGGCGATGACAGCCGCTACAGTAGCTAGATGTTCCTTAAACTGCCTTCACCAAAAAAGCCTTTGCCAACGGGGATATTTGGTTAAGACTCATGTTAGAGGATCACTTTCAAATCCCCTTTCAGGGAGTAAGACCTGTCTGTCAGAGTCGAGACACAAACACAGGCAGTCCTGTGAACTTTAAAGCTTATTAGGACAGTAACCGCTGCAAAGCCTTCGCTCAGACTTGGTGCAAGGCCGGAGTGAGGTTTCAGGTAACGTGTGTTGATAGGCAGGCATTCTAGCAGCTTCTGTACTCTGTGTCTCAAAGGACGGATCCTCAAAGGCACCTGCAGGTCCTCAGAGAGACCTCTACTCTTGATTAGAGATTTGAATTAAATCTGACATTAAATATATTCTGAATTATTAATTTGACAGTTATCTTGAAAATAAACAGCAGCAAAGAGTCTTGTGCCTCTTTGTAAACATACAGTATAATGTGAAAGTTAGATTAGGAGTCTATATCTAGGCTCTGTGAGGAGAGAGAGCAATCCCTCCTGTCTTAGCATGGTCACACTGGGGAAAATGAGGTGAAATATATATGTATATAAAAAAAATCCATCCTGCCATCCCTCAAAATGCTCTAAAACGACAGTCGAAAATCTTCTATTGGTCCCCTCCTCTGTGTCTCTCTCTCTCTACCTTCTCTTAACTTGACAGCTAATGATGATTTTGGACTCGTTAATTGAGAAACCCTGGAATCTAAGTGAAGCAATAAGCATTATTAGGATGTGTGGGTGAGTGTTTAGCAGTTCTGGAACACTTTTTTTAGACTTCGCTTGAGAAAATGCTCCACTTTGGCACCCTCCAGAACAAACAAAGCTTTTAAATAAATAAGAAAAAAACGACAATTTCTTTCATAAAATGGATTGAAATAAATAACAATAAGTTAATTCCATCTTAATAAATATACCTCTTACACACACGTGTATATATATATATATATATATATATATATGTACTGTATATATACATATATATATGTATGACTGGATTTTATGTGGATGTGTTGTACCAAAAGTCTTTGCTGAACTCCGGAGTGGTATTTGTCATCCCTTGGCTCTGAATGTAAATGTCAACATCCAGACTATGCAGTGGAAGTGATTTAGACTGCAGCTGAATATACTCCTCAAATCTCGGCATTCGTCTGGAGTCTTAGGAGACAGCTATGGAAAAAAAAATGATGTTCCTGGGAAAGTTAATTCTTCTCGAAAAGCAAGTCAAGTCAGTCAGAGGTTTTCTTCACTCTCACCTTTTTAGACAGCACAGTTAGCAAACCTGGAAGTGTAACAGTATGGTTTCTTCTGCACATTGGTACACATCTCATGCATTTCTGCATGTGGCTAACCGTCAAATACTGGTCAGAACTTTTGAAAGATTGAGCACGGTACTGTCAGAGTTAACAGTTTGCTTTTTTAACAGCTGTTCCATTGTCTTTCAGGTCACAGAGGTGGCCTTTATATACTCACCTGTGTCTCCTTTGACAGCTACTGACAAAAAATTAGAGACAGTACCCTTCCTTTTTCAACCTTGTACGCACATTTCCAACTGTGATCCCTCCCTTTGAAATACAAGCTTGGAAAGGTGATCCTTAGTTCACGGATGCTGGTCATGTCTGTTATTTTGTCACATCCAATATGACGTCCTCAGACGCAGCCGCACTTCCTGGCTGAATGCTTCTTCAGCGTGTGATACACTACATTGTCGTCCAAGAAAGATAAGTCATCGTCGAAAGCGATTGGTCGACAGCAGGTGCGAGAGGGCGTGTCCTTGTCTAGCTTCTTGTTGTGTGTGAGGTTATTGAGGATCTTGTCATAGTTGGTCTCTGCCTCCACGCAGGGGCCGCTGCAGTATCGGAAGATCAGCTCCTCTTTAGTCTGGTAGCCCAGCCCCAAGTCCGTCACATTGAGGTGGACCTCCTTTAGCAAGCAGCCTCGAGTCTGCACCATTATCCTCTCCCTCCCCTTCTCGCCTCGCCCTCCTTTACCACCTCGACTTCCCCCTCGCCCCCGACCCCTCCTCCTGTCGTCATGTCCTCTCCCCTCGCCTCTCGTGCCTCCTGTGTTTGCTGCTCCCCTCTGTCTCTGCTCCTTCCGTCCCCTGGAGCCCCCTCTGGGCTCTGACGATCTCCGGAGTCTGCCAATAGTAGCCTCAATAAAATCCATTACATCATCAAACTGCTCTGGATAGGGACCTGAGATGTCATCTGAAAGACACAGCAGGAACAGATTCACATATAAAGCCGGTGTTAAAATAATGATTTCAGCGCTGACATGAAAGAATAGCTGAAATGTAACATCAACAATACAATATGAAAATCACTGATTTACTGCTTGCAAAGGTTGCATGAACAGATGAAATAAAACAAATCAAATAAAGTAAAACTATGATAGGTATGAACACATTGCACAATCAGAAATTTCAACATTTCAGTAAAAAAAAAAGGATCTTTATGATGGTGATGGTGTGCAAAAATCACATCATGTTAGAGAAATAATAAATAAACGAATACAAAAATATGACATAGAGAGTTAGATGACAAGATTAATATCACACATGCAAGCTGCAGCCAATAGCGTGTTAGCTTATCTCAAAGACTGCTGGGGAAACAACAAGCCTGTCTCTATTCAGTGGTAACAGAATCTGTCTGCTAACACTTCTAATGATCACTAGTTAACACACAACTTGTTGATTTAATCCTGACAACAACAAAAAAAAACACTTTTAAAATGCTCAGACTGTTTCCAGTCTCTGTGCTATGCTGAGCCAACAGGCTGTTAGCTGTAGACTTATATTTAATGGACAGATGCGAGGGTGGTTTTAATCTTCCCATCTAACTTATTTTACTTCTAAACCAGAAAGCATATTTCCCAACATGTCTAAATGATATGCAACATGCAGAATTGAATAAATGCACCACCATTTCTGCAAAAAAACCCACAAAAAAAACAATGTCCCCTAATGTACATCGTTGTGGTGATTGTTGTTAAGGACAGTCAGCATATACACTGACACATGTGCAGACAATGTCCATAAATACTGAGAAATGTGCAGATCAGAAACAGTGCATGCTGATTTATAGATTAGTTTCAGGCGGAGGAATGTAGAAAACAGTCCAGAGTTGTTCATATGGACATGCAGGTGCCCTGCTGTAACTCTTTCCAACATGGCTGTTGGGGGATGAGTTGGAGGCTGAAGGTCAGAGGGTGTTGTCAATTCCATTTTGTGAATTGTTGTTGTCAGTGAGTAAGAAACTGTGTACATCTGTACTGGGTTGATTCAGCATTAATAGCATGCCCGGTGTGCTTCCTACATCCTACATTAGGTTTCAATCCCCTGAGAACCTGATTTGTTAAACGTGGTTCAGTTATACAGCCCAAGTTAACTCGGTTTGCTTTCACTCACCAATTGCTTGTATCTATACAGTAGGCGCAGACCAATTACACCACCAAGGGAGATGTTTTTCAGTCATTTAAATCTTTCATGGATGTAATTTTTAGAATGCCAAGACTTCAAAGGCCCAATAAAAGGAAATCATATGCTCTGAGTCATTTAGATGAAGCAGATTGTAGTCTGCTCAAAACTCAAAACATGCAGCAGCCCAGCTCTCCACCATCTGCTGTGAGGATCAATGAGGACTGACTGAAAGTCTTGGACCCTCCTGTGTTACATGTTGATTCTATTACAGAGTAACGTCTCTCCTACTCCAACGCCTGCGGGTCTGGCAACAATGAACTACGTATGAAGATCATGAAGACATATTGTTCTGAGATGAATCAATTGGGCCAACTCTAATTACATTACCTGTGTGCGTGTCTGTGTGTGAGTTTATGGGTGGTGTGTCATCATGGTGTATGTGTGTCAAGAAGCCAGGGCGGCGGGGTGCGATGTCTGGCAGGTGGTGTTGTGGTTTACACGGCCTCTCTATTGCAGTGTCACCTATCTCTCCTCTCTTTTACCTGTTCCTCTGGCAGCGCATCGGCCACCTGATCCGCCGTACGCGCCACAGCTGATTGGGCAGACGCTCGTATATCAGGTGAGCCCAGGCCAATCTGTTTAGACACACCTGCCCTTTGATTTAGACACCTCCTATTGTATGTCAGCTGACAGGCAGTGTGCACCTGCTGACAGACCGGACCGGTTGCAGCAAATGGAGTGATTCACATGGCCTAAATTGTGCCATCACTTTGCAGAATCCATACTAAACAGTCATGTCTTTTTGGTTTTCTTTTAGCATATTTGTTGGCTGAATGCTTGAATCCGTCTCATGGTGCAGATGTTTTAGTCATAAAAGGAAAAACCCAATTTTTCTTTGTAATTCCGTGCAAACCAAAAGACCCAACCCCTCTTGGAGCTACAGTGTTGTTTACACTATTAGTGCATAGTTAATGGTCTTGGGTTACAAAAGCAGATCAGTGATGTCACCATGGTCCAAACAGAATATGAGGTGGCAGGACAAACATTTGTCCAAATGTTCCATTCCTTATCTAGTTCTTGGCCGTGTCTACTTCTGTGTGAAGATGATACAGTGTCACATTGATCCAAACAAAATAAATTCTTGCCCACTGTCGCTGTTAAAATGAACATAAACAGAACTCTCGCTAGATGCTTCAACCACTCTGCCATTGTCCAGCCTCTCCCCTTTGGAAATTTCTGCGACCTGGTTCACGCTGACTTCTCTAAAACATACCATGATTTCTGACTTTTGGCAGATGGGTAAAGGTCATGGGTCTCCCAGTCGCGGAGAGACAGAGGTGAACATAAACAAAAGGAAAAGGGAAATGTGGTGAGCGACCTCTGGGATCGGAGCTGTTCATACTCCTTTTCATGCTGCTTGCTTGTTTTGACATCAGTATGATGTAACCCACAGCAGCAATAAAACACAAATTAAGATCTTCCGTCTGATAACCTGCCTGTTTGAGAGCCTTATCAATGTAGGACTCTCCACTCTTGGTTCAACCCACTGGCTATCGCTTTACATGTTGTTTCTCAAGAATGATTTGTCATTCAAAGCTAAATTGGAACATCCATGTCTGAAGTGGCCTCATACAAAATGCAGCCTACAGTATGAGGAACATGTGCTGCCTAATATTCCTATATGATTAAACAGTTAGTTGCATGTTATTTAATAGAGGTTTGCACAAGCAGCACAGATCTATAACATGACCCCCATGTGGGCCAATTATCCACCATTCAAGAGACCATCACAGTCACCGCACATCACAAAAGATTTTGTCAAAACATGCCCTGTGTGTGTGTGTGTGTGTGTGTGCCTTACATTGATCCTCCATAGAGATCTCCTGCAGGTTGTGGTCTTTGCGCTGGAACGTTTGCTTTTTGTCCTCCACAGACAGGGACGCAGAATCACTGTAGCTGCTGGGGAAATAAGTCCTCTTGGCTGGCTGTGTGTTTTGGTAGAGAGGCCGTGTAGCGACAGAGTTCAGGAGCAACAAACACGTGGCCAAAACATCCCATAACTTCATCTTAGACTCAGTTCCGATGAAGAAAGCTGTGAAAATAAGAGAGGATGATTTATTTGAAACAGGGAGACTCAACAAATCTGATTTAAAAACTCACTAAAAATAAGTTAATTAATAAATAACAATAATAATCTAAACACACTCTTGGCCCGAACAGAATGTAGGCCAAGTCTTGTTTATAATGAAGTCAGCAAAGTGTTTGAAACAGTGTGACTCATTCTGTATTAATAACTCTGTGTCATCATGTCAAGAAGCTTTGATCCTCACTTTGTCTGTTTGATAGTGGAGTTTGCTGTACAAAGAAATTTTACAATGAACCTACCAGAAAATTCCAAATAAATTAAACACAATGAAAAATTGCTGTAATGTACATGATAATGCCAAGATATCCACAAAATGCAGACAGTATTACGCGTAATGCGTAAATTTGTGCGTAAAAGTACCGAGTTGTTCTCAAATTCAGATCATTTGTGATTAACCAGCAGCCTGCTGCTTTTTCTCTACTGACGTTCAGATCTGTCAGGATTATAAGATGATACATTCATGTTGTTGTGGTATCAGACGAGCTCCTGCTACTTATAATGAGGCTCGGAGGGTGCGCCTCGCACAAAAAAATGCGTTGGTTACAGCACGCACCAAAGCGTGTTGGCAGCAATAGCCTAAATAATGGTGCGAGTTGACCAGATGGCGATCCCCAAAGCTTACGTGACTCTGTCTAATGGCATGTTGAGTCTGCAGCAAACCTAAACAGCCATGCATGGATAAATACTGGGCTTAAACATGCTATGCAAAAGTCCCAAGAAGTGTTTTTAAAAATGCACAAGTTCATTTTGATTTGTTACTCCAACAAATTTGACTAAAGTGAGGCTTGTATGTCTTCTACAGACAAATAATCAGAGGATATAAGAATATCTTGGTTTACATTTTCAAATAATATATATAATGCTTCACTTACCTTAAATATGGCCCATGCAGACCTGAAATTCGCCTGGCTGTTGGTGTTAAAATCCAAACAGAAAACACGACTCATTTAGTGTCCCGAGCTGTATCAGCTGCATGAATCCAACAGCCACAATCCGAAAAAATTTCCTTCAAACAAACGAGTTCAAATTCGGCTTGTGTCCTGATAGAAGAAGAAAAAACTGAAATACCGCACCAGGTGTTTTTTTCATACTCCGATCCAGCGCACCCAAACCAAACCATGCGTCTTTCCACACTTTACAGTCCAAAGGTAGGTGTTGAAGAGAACGAACCCGAGTGCCACTGCGCCTTACGGGGGTACAGTTGCAGTCGCTGATTAATTAGATGCTACGTTTCCACGTTGGAAATCCGAGCGAGTTCCACCATCTCCGACTGAAAGGAGTCCAATGAAGACATCAGCGTCTCCCGCGCATAAGCGAGGCGCAAAAAGGTGCACAATATCAGTTTCCCAGAGTGCGCGAAGCTTTCGTCTGCCTCTTGATGAAACAGTTAAAGCGCCGTTATATCCACAACTGCGTTAAATGTTCATGATCGCCAACATCTGACACTATCTTGACATGGTAAACAACACAGGTCGGGGTATTTATTCTCCATTTTCTCCAGCTCAGATAGTCTCTATGTAGCTCGAAGACTTTCCACACGCGTTGTCCTCATACTGGACCGAAGCAGGACGGATGTCTGCGCATAACACCGCACCGGGCGCAGAGGGCAGTTTGGAGAGATTTATAGTTAAGTGCGCTCTGACGTTTGGGGCAGTTGGTGTCCGCCCCTCTTTTATATACCCCTGCAAAGAGCAAACAGTGAGTAACAGAGGTCCACATATCTCTCCAAACCACCCCTGGAGCCCCGTTCGGAGGAGCGCAGTTTTCAGATGTCTTGGGGATTATGTCACACATCCTGATGTCCTCGGATTAGATTTCAGTATGCGGAATGCGATTTGGAGATGTTCTGTTGCGATGCATGTTTCTAACCTGATCTCCGCGCTCTGCGCAACGGTGTCAAGTTCCATCTGATGGCTACACACATCTCAAATTTAAACGTCCCACTTCACTTGCTATTTACTAGGAACGTATTTGTAAATACGTGAGGCGAGCATTTAGGGCACAGCGATAGGTTTGTAAGTGTGTGTGGAGGCATTTGTCATGTGTTCCACTTCAGATTTATTACATGCAAATGTAATTCATACACACCTTGGAGCATCTGGTCATTCAATAAGCGGTTTCGTGTCAAGGTGAGCCCGGGGCAACACCGCAACAGACCACAAAAGAAGGACTGAACCGGCTAAGATGTGGCACCTGAGAAAGCCTTTCCATCACCCTTCATGATTTACAAGCTACACTTTCATCTCCTGCATAAAGAAAAAAAAAAGTGCTTTAAGAATTAAAAGTCATTTTGTGTTCATCTGCCAGAAGAGATCGGCTCCTTCCAACGACAAAACACTTCCATTTCCAAGAAGCTTTCTGGTTTTAATTTAACGCGTAAAATGCTGCTAAAGATGGCTGTTCGATAAAGGCATGGAAATCCCTGCACTGACAATTTAAATCCACGCTAACTTATCTGTTATTCAATGGTATTAAGGCTCATATTTGTTTGCTCATGGGCTGCAGCTTCTTGTCAATACATGTTTGCTTCCAAGCATTTATACGCCCTGCCTATTCTTAAAGTGTCTGTATGGTGCTGAGCCAACTCCTCATTGTATGGATTCCTTTCTGTCGTGTTCTCACACGGATTCATTGTATGAACTGACAGCTAGTCATTCGTTTGTCATGACACAACCCTTTGAATTCATATGGTTTGTTTTTGTTTGGAACTTTATGGTAACTTATACAAGTTCCAGACATAACCTGACATGTCTGAGTTGTCCTCACTGACTGAAGTCACCATTTACTTGCGATACTGGGGTATGACAGTATAGGAGCTGTTCTGTCATAGCTCCATATTTCTAAAATTGAATTTGTTTTTTTTTGCTTTTGATTCCACAGGAATATTAAACTGTTCTGAAAAGCGGCACTCTTCAATGTTTTTCCGTGCCAGTGCATGCTGGGATAGCCTCCAGGCTCCCATTTACTGAACAGGAATAAACAGGTAAAGCGAACGAATGAAAGGAAATCAGACTTATACTGTATAAACAAGCCCAAATGCATGAATGTAATGTGAACTGGCAATGCAGTGCATTAGAAAGAAAAGCTGAGTCATTAGAACGCAGAGCCAGTGTTGTCAGAAGTCTGCGTGGTTCTTCAAGGTTGTTTAAAGTTCATCAGGAGACTTTGAGTCGGAGCTGAGAAATCTAAATGTGCTGCCAAATTTACTTACAGTTACAATAAAAAACAGATTTATTATAAGATTTATTACATGTTTTGTTCTTTCTTGTTTATGTTCTTTATATATCAAATCCACAACCATAGAACGGCTACTGTATAATGTGTATATGAAACGTTTAAATATGGAAAGATGTGACATTTCTCAAATGATGATGATGGTACAACACTTATTGTTACATTCAGATGGTATATATAGTGAAACAGCAGTATTAAACATGACCGTATATACACATCCATACATATACATATACATATACATATACATACAGCATATCTTAAATACATTATACTGCAAACACAGTATTATACTTACTTAACAAATGTATTATTCTATCTATATTATTATGTGTAGGATTTACTTAGAACTTTAATGGCATTTGTAGAAGAATATGACAAAGTTCATTATTATTAGATGAAACATTTAGTCAGTTTATTGCCAGACAGGACTGATCATCAACAAATTTAAATATTTTTCTAAAATACTAATAAGACAAATATTTTTGATGGCTGGTCAAACAAAACAAGTAATATGACCACATAACCTTGGGCTTTAAGAAACTGGTGGACATTTTGCACACATTTTGACATTTTTATAGACAAAACAAGTAATTAAAATTAAATATTAAATTAAAATAATTAGTAGAATAATTAATAATGAAAATAATTGTTTACTTTAGTCCCAATTCTTACACTCATTACATTTTAATTGTTAGTTTACACATTATAGAAAGCAAAAACAGTCAGTTTTTTTTCCCAAAATCAGTGATGAATCAGCTGAGTTGACGCATCACTCCTGGGACTTTCCTCATTCCTCATTATTATGTCCAGTCATTTGATAGCACAAAATACATTTGATTAAAGACTGCATAACTGCAGCATATTTCACATAGGAGATATTCTTTACACGTCACCACATATGACATCTCAGACTAGGGCACAGCCTTGCTCAGAGATACGCCGGACAGAGGCTGTATTGTTTACAGATATCTGCAGCAGTGTCACCAAACGATCCCTCTGTGACCGTCCTCTGTCTCATACAGGCACAGTCGTGAAGATAATGGTCACCGAAAATAGAACCATCTTACAGAGTTCCTTTATGTGGGAGCGCTGCGCCGTCTGAGGGGTGTCATAAGTCCCCAGGGCTGAATACTTGAGTGACTATAAATATTAATTTGTTTGGAGGAGAAACATGAGTAAGCTGAACGAATCACCACCACATGGGGTGTGAGGAAGAGACTCGTCACTCACAGAGAAGAGCCCTCTTTCATTATTCGTGCCACTGACGGGACTAGTACCTCAGTTTTTGATGTCAAGCCTCCACAGAGGACAGACAGGACCTCAGATGGAAATAACAATGACTCCCCACGGAGTTTATATGAGCATATAATAATACGCAGACAAACAATCCAGATCACTGCAGCTGGTTCAGTTTAATGCAGAATTGTAAAAAATAATATGAAACAAATGTCACGTCTTCTTGTGCGTATAATATCCCTCGATAATGACTTGTTTTGTTTAAATCATTTTGTTTTCGGTCAAACCGATATGACAAACAACTGGCAACCTATTCATGGTAATGTTAATGTATTTTCTGCCCTTTGATTCTATGCGTCACTGTTGCATGTAATATGCAATAAAATGGGGCGTCTGTAGGCTTGTTCAACATGTTTCATTCCAACTTCACGTCGTCTTCTTTGATGAATAAAAGACGCACTATGCACAACTCCCTCAGGACGATGTCATAAATATAACTCGATGACAAACTGACATATTCATTTAAAGCATTGTTGTGGTTTGGATGATAAACATTTTGAGTTCCCATGATCTTTCAAGGATAAGATGAACTTACAACTTCATCAGTATTTTGCCTGTTCATTTCACGTTAAAGGTCCGGTCAATGCACAGTTATAACACCTATTGAAAACCCGACTACCTTTGTTGATAACGGTGTTACAGAAATCAGAATAATGGATGTCAGCATCCTGATGACTGGGGTGAGCATGCGCAGCGCAGGTCGGTGGTGCTGGTGAGCATTATTTTAAATACAATACATATTGTTGCAGACCGCGTGCATCCCTGCATGGACAAAGTGTGCCATGTCACAGGTGTAATACATGGTCACTCTCACACATTATGACAAGCTAGTTCCAGGAACATGACAGTAACTTTCCATTCAAAAAGCAGCAGGAACTCTGCGTGGTTATTGTAGTTATTAAGTAGACCTACAGAGCTCTGAACCAAAGCCATATTGTATTGATTATACGGGCATAATAGTATAGTAATATAGTATAGGTGGTGAAAAACACTAAATTCCACACGCCAAATGTACAAACTTTGGGATAAGCTTACAAAATTTGGTGCATTGCATAGATTAAACTATCCAACAGTAGTTAAAAGTGAGTTCATGACTGATCAGCCACAACATAAAAATACTATTTACACGTTAATGCATCAGTATCAATACGAAACCAGAGATATATATAAATATTACACTGACAGGAGCCAATAGCATTAAGCATAATGAGTACTTTTATTTCTGATCATTTACTTTTGTTGATTATATGTCTTTAATTTTAAGTAACATTTTGAATGCTGGACTGTTACTTATAATGAAGTGCTTTCACATGATTGCCAGTCCATCACCGGTCTTCCACCACTGGTATTTGATGTACAAGAAGGCTTAAGGGGCAAACCTGCTGAAGCTAAAGAAATGTTTCAGATGTGTCTCAAAATTTCAAACGAAATGGTTTAACAGTCAGAGCCAAACCATTTTGTTTAAAGCTAGTCATTACAGACAGGAAGCCAAACCAACTCTTAAAATATTGACCGCTATTAGATCAGTGGATGTTTGTAGAGTGTGTTTATTTAATTAAATGAAATGAAATTAATTAAATGGATAAGTGCAGTTTGCCAGCATGGACATCAGCATCTGAAAGACAGTGGATTAGAACACTTAGCTGACACTGCACAGATTCAAGCCATCCACTGACAGTTTGATGAACAGTGCGTGGACATAGTTTGTGTGAGTGTTGTATTGGATTTCTTTATATTGCTGGGTGAACCTTCCGTACTATTCAGGGATGGAAAAATTCCAAATCACAAAACCACTTTAAACTATGGTCTTAAATATGGTGTACCTGCACAGCAGCTCGGACCCCACAGAGCAGTGCTTTTCTGCTTTAATGCTGATCAGGACAGTGGCTTCTCATTCTGTATTCTGCATGTAACTGTGTGCAGAAGTGCCGGTTGTCTGCCAGAGTGAGCTCAGCTGTCAGTAGGGCACAGAGCCCCGGATCACCCTTGGCACAGAGACGCAGAGACAGAGAGCAGGTAGTCAGGACAGATACTGAAGGATTGGCATAGCTTTCAGCTGATCCATTAGGACATGCTACAATTCAGATATGGCCTGCTGCCAAATGCCCAGCCATTGTGGCATCCAGTGCAGTATTTCCATCTGTTTCACTCATTGCTCAAACATTTTATGAGTATCTGTTGGCATCATTTGCGCATAGATTGTATGCGTGTGAAAATATGCGCTAGCATGAGTGTGTGTGATCGTGCGTGTGAGCGAGTGTGTGTAAATGAGATCACTTGGTACTATCAAAGTGCAGGCAGGACTATGACACGGTTATAAATAGAAGGGAGGAAGTAAGGAAGGTTATATCTCTCAGACACAGATACTAAATGTGTAGAGAGGAGCCATTTAAAAACCTCCATGTACTTTTAGATCCATTTCCAAATATATATTTACATTATGTACAAATCATGGTATTCTTTTGCTGTCTGGACTGTGGTTATCAAACTATATGGTCTGATATGAAAAGTTGAAACAACTGTTTGCTGCTGGTTTATCCTGTAGCAATAGCTGCTATAGCTGTGTGAACAGCTTATTATTGGCCAAGGGTGAATTATCACCCCATGAGTAAGAGGAATCCAGTAAGCTTTCTCTCACGGACCAATGACTTCATTGGGCCACGATGGAACCGATGGATTCAAGGTCCTTCGTTATTGTTGTGTAAAAGCTATTGCTCTGTAAGCATTTACGACACTGCTGCTTTTTTTTTTTTAAACCATTCACAAATACTGATGAAGGATTTAGGGAGTTCCCCAGAGTGCACAGGGCTGGACACATAAATGGACTCTCTGAGATGCACTTCATGTTGGCTACTGCCCAAACCCTAAAAACCTCCAGAAGCGTCCGTGTTCAGCTGTCTGCGTGACAAAAGATGGATTTAAATAAGGAATTTCAGAGGAAATGTATGTGTGCACTATGTATTGTATATGGTAGGCCATATGTCTAAACATATACACAACACTATGCTTACAGACACTGCAAGAGTATCTGTGGTTAGACTGATTCTTCAGTTCAGGCCTCCATCCTTCACTGCCCTTTCTGTAATCCTAACTACTGATCTACCTGTCGTGACTTTGACCCTTGACTTTCGGCAGCTGTCAGTGGTGCCCCTCATCGAAGAGTGGGATACAAGCACTGCACCCCAAGGTGGCACAGTGTCAGATGCTATGCTGGCTTTACGGTTTTTAGCATTCAAAGAGCGTCCGCTGGGGCCTCCTCCTACTGTGTTACTAAACAAACAAGGCTGGCTAAGTGCTGATCACAACCACTGGGCGAAGATGAAAAGCTCCCTCGGGCAAGGGACACGGTTACGTTGCTTGTTGTCCATTTGTTTTATGTATCTGGATCAGTTTACAGATCTGGACAGAGCTATTTTGATTATAACCTCTAGCCTTCAAGCCCAGTCACTGCGCAGCTCTGCTAAAAGTGTGGTGCATGAAGCTTGGTCTTGACTTTCACAAAGCTTCCTCGTCCCAAGCGTAACAAGGTCACACTAATTGGAGAAGGAAGTGTTGAGGATGTCTTCGGGAAGGAGCGGCAGTGGTTAGAGAGTGATAGCAGAGAGGGTCAGATCCTGTTTCTGCTCTGGTTCCCTGTTCTAATCCAGCCTGGTATGTGTAGAGATCAGAGCAGGTCTCTTTCACTGCAGCCATCCGGTGGCTGTGCAGTGCGACTCCATTTCTTCTGCTGCTGCTGTTGCTGCAAATTGGTTGGGGACAGCGCTAGACGACTAGTCTGCCGCTGGGAACCAAGTTCCCTGAAGAGGAACATGAAATGAAGTGACCCAACAGAAACGGTCCTGCGGTCCATTTCAGGTCCTAACCCCTGAGAAACATGGCACTAGACAGCTGTGTGTTCTCCTTGATGTATTTATGTCAGCCGCTTACATAAATACACTGTGACACACTTACACATTCACACTCATACACGTGGGCCTGTGTGTAAATGTGCACGCTTACACGGGCGCGGTGACACACACTAACACACACAAATGCATACAGTGGCACACAGACACACACACATATCATGCTCCCTGTCAGTAATACCCAGAGGATATTATATCGCTCTCAGCAGACTGGACAGTTGATCAGAGCAGCATGACCACATGGCCACTTTGATGTAAATCATGTCGTGTAGTCACCTTGAAAATCGCTTGAATTGTAGAGAGAGGAATCTTCAGACCCTCAGATTAATTAGTTCATACACTGACTCACCTGATTCATTCACATTCTCCTTTGTTTATTTCTAAAGAGTGGTAAAAGGAACACTTAAAACACCGTAACAGGTCTAAATGTTGCTCATTAAAGGGAAGATGCTCTCTGAGAGTCACATGAGAGGCTCATTTTATCCCTGTGTTCAGTAGATACAGAGATTTGTACAGCCAATACAGCGCAGAGGGAGCTGCTAATCTAGTGTGACCAAACAAATACATCTTTCAACCACTTCAAAGCTGTGGATTTAACGGCAAGTGTTTTACACAAAATGTCAGGGTTGTAATTTCTGGCACAAGTTCAAGTACTTCCAAGGTGGCTGCAGAAAGGAAATACCACGAAGAGGTCAAAACTCCAGCAACATTTGTGTATATTAGGGGCGTTGCGATACACTGGTATCGACAATTACTGTGATATGTAATAAAATGAGATATTGTTATCATGTTAATACACACATATGAGAATATGTGTAATTGTCAGTGTAATTGTTCTTTTTGTAATCTTTTGTACATTTATGGTTTAAGACTCTCTCTCCACCACCCTGCCCTTATATCACGGCCAATTCAGAGTCACCAATTAGAGTCACTGGAGGAAGCCGGAGTACCTGGAGAGAACCCATGCCGACACGGGGAGAACATGCAGACTCCACCAGGAAACTTCTTGCTGTGAGACAACGTTAATATAATTACACACACACGCAAAAAACATCAACAGCGAAGAATAATTTATGACTAACACTCCTAACTGATTGCAGTCTGTCCACTTACTGCTTTACATCAAATGGATCAACTTTTCTACTCCAGGCTGAAGTTATACAATCCCGCATTGCATGATAACTCTTACAAACACACACTCACACCCCAATGCTGCAAGCTGGCTGCACACAAATACACACCTCCATGTGTAGAACATGGCTCTCACACTGCTAGGGTTAGAAGTTCAGATTTTAACTGGGGCCACCCATGTTAAAATGTATAAACTCTTAGTCGTGCCAGGCGGTCTAAATCCATTAAGGACAGATGTGGATGAAAGGGTGGTGAACTTTTCGAGCCCTGAGAAATATGACTCATGATTATGCTAAACAGGATGTGGCGTCTCCTTGTGTCATATTTCACTACTATTAACTTAATATGACAACTCCAACACTTCACAGGCTGGAGTATTAACACATATTGTTATTTGGTCATAGCGCCGGACAAACACTGCTCAGTTGCTCTTGTAATGAAAAGAAAGGTGAGTCAAATGTGCCGTCAGCCTTGAACTTTGTTTCATGAATAGCGCAAAACAAGTGGCCTAAAATATCAAACAGAATTGAGTTAACAAAGAGACAATTGGATGTAATACCACGATAATCTAATCAGTTCGCTCTGGAGTAGAGGTTATGGGAAAATTGACTTGCAGTGTTTATTTACTTCCAAGGTCAAATAAATTAGTGATAGCTACTGGTTGTGTACATGGATCCTTGGAGATTAAATCGGCTGTCAGGTGATATCAGATATAAACTAATTAAACGGTTTATTATAACCAGGTTGGATACTGTATCTGATTAAAAATGAAGTAAACATGCTATTTTACTTGAAGCTAAACTCTGTTAATACCTACACAGAGATATTTTTAAACGCCTTTTAAAGAAGTAGGGATTACTGACGATACTTTAGAGTGTAAACTGCTGATAAAGAGCAGACAATTAGGAGAAAGGATGCTGGGAATCATTTATTTTATCATCATTATCAGAATATGAAGGTCAGGTTTATTTGGCAATGATCCAGGTATTTAGCTCCAAGGACAAGAATTATTTGTACACAACAAGGCAGTGAGTCATCCGGGGCGGAGGGAAAACTAGTTGTTTTCAGTCTACCTGATAGCTGAAGTATCTGGAGACATACACTTTGGTTCAGAGGTCAAGGTTCAGGTGTCAGATGGTGAATTGCTCTGGGCATACTTTTGTCTAGCCTCTAAGTGGGAAAAAAAAAAAGTTTGTGAGCCTTGAAAAGAAATATGTAAAGTTCATAAAACACACACACACATGTATGTATATAAATATAAACAGACTAATTTTAAAGAAGTGTGAACAGTCCATTAACATCATCCTTTTACTTTTTCCTCAATCCTGAGATATTTTTTCATGAAATCCAATCTGATGACACATCAGTCGTCTTGGAGGTTGGCGAGACACATGACAGCATATGAATTTTATCATGACTGTAACAAGATAATCTACCCTCGTATCACACATCAATCCCATTCCAAGACACTTTATCGGTTTAAGCCCGAGTCTGAAAACACTACAGCTGTCTTTGTGACCTGTGACAGACGATCGCACTGCAGGTTAGGATGCTGAGTCGGATCGTGTTACTAACAATTGGCATGTGCGAGTTTGTGTGTAGAATCACCCGCAACAACGTTGATGCACTGAAACAGCTGAGAACACTATGGATGGACGACGGCCTCACAAATGGATGTGACAGATAGATAGATAGATCTGTACCTTCATGGGTAGCCAGACAGGCGATAGACAGACAGATAGATAGCCAGACAGATACATATAAACATACTCATAGATATCAAAGTGAGTGCTACAATCTTGCAGACACAAAAGTAATAGAATACAGTGCATGTAAAAGGTCGCAAATTGTAAAAACATTCAGTTATTGTATGGCAAGCTCAGTGTTACACCTTTTGTGGTGAATTATAGGTCAGACGAAGGGTCAATTATCCAACTCTTAGTGAGGATCAACACACTCATGCATTCCTTTAGAACTGTTTTTCTGCTCTTTAAAAAATACTGTTTTCATCATGAGGACAAGGGCGCAGAGGGCAAAGCTTTGGAAAAAGACGACTATCATGTTTCCAATACATTTCTTCTGAGAACAGAAGAACCTTCGTACCTGTCGCGTAGTGTAAAACAGCGAGGTGTCAAAAGTGAAACGCGATCGGCATATCTGACAAAGGGAAAACTGCTGTGGGGGATCAGTTCAGAGACAGAAAGACCTGCGTCCCCACAGCAGATGGGAGCTTTATCGTTATGGCCAGAGGGGGAGAGCGCCAAAGAAGAGAGAGACGCGAGACCACAAAAAAGGTTGGAGACACGGCTGGACTGTGACACATGTCCCACTGCGGAGGGGGATTTTACTCACCTGGCCTTTGGTGTGTCATCATGTTACCAGTCCTGTCATGAGCCTCCACCCTGTCCGCCTGCGCTGCATTGTTCTGCACTGTGTGGACAAGGGAATAAAAGAGAATAGATAATGAAAAAGAGAGTAGGCTAGGCAGTGGGAGTGAGCCACATTTTGGCCTATTGTTGGTGCTGTATCTTTTTTTAACACTACTAAAGTGAGGGATAAAGCTGATCAAAGGGGTGAATATGATTGCTCTGGTGGGTGTTGAGAATCATTAGTTGGTAAGGCAGTGAGAGTGAATAGAGTGGGGTGGGGGGGGCTGATGTGCCATGGAGGAGGAGAAAAATGATGCTGCAGACGAACAGTGGTATCGTACTTCATCGTGTGCATCTTGAAAAGACGCACCTGAGGACCGCTCGCTGAATATCACACCTGGACTACGTTTTTATATCATCCAACGTCTGTCACCATCCGTCTCATTCAGTGTAGCTGGACACAAAATCTCCTGCTTGTATGTCAGGGACATCGAGACATTTCATAGCTTTAATGACAACTTTTGTTATGCTTTCGCACAATACAAGAGAAAGAAAGAGAGAAAGGGAGATAGTTTGTGTGAGGATCTGAGTTGAAGAGAGTGCCTTAATCATAACATACCCCAGATGTGCTTAAGCCCAACATAAGCAATAGATAAAGCCAGTTTTACTATGTTGAGTCCTATTTACACTGATGTAAAGACAAGCCTTCACTTGCACCGTGTAGAAAATTGTGCATCCTCAGAATTAAACAGATCAAACGACAGAGGTGAAACACAAGACAGCTGACCAGATACACTATGCAAAAATTTAAACAACGGGAAACCATAATACGCCGAATTTACACAGAGGTGCACATGCTTCAACTTTGAATGTGGCTGTGTTTTGACTGAGGCATTTATAATATAAACAAACTCTATAACAAGCAAAGATGTAAAAGTAACACTTAGAAACATGAGCCACTCGGAGCTCAGAAATGAGTTACACAGTCCCAAAGACCTCCGCGTCAAATACCTTTGTAATGGAGCTGTTTTTCTAAAAAGGACCGTGCGCACACACGTACACACACATGCATTTGTATGTGTGCGCGTGTACGACAAAGTGGACCTTGGAGTTTCTTTACAGGGAGACTGTGAGTGAGAGAGCTGTGTGCCAGTTTGCTGGAGGTGCTGCGAGATCAAGAACAGTCCACCCCCAGGTGGTAAAGCTAAGCTTTCAGGGGTGAGAGGTCACAGACACCGGAGTGGTCACACACGTGTCAGAACACTATTTACAACTGGTGAGGCCCACCTCAGACCACCTACAACTGCTCTCCCGCTACAATACTGTACATCTGCAGGAGGTGCTGTGCTTCACGACCCACTAGGTGGTAGTAAAGCTCCATACGCAGCATCTCTTCATCATGACATCCTGACATGAATGGCTCTTATCATCCATCATGAGATAGTGTATCTGTAATACGTCTGAACTCTGATCCTCGACTATATAATAAGAAAACCACAAAGAGATGAGAGGACTACACAGGCATTTATTTGCTGATGAAATGAAACCATACAAGTGTGGTCGGATACAGCTTCAAAAGCATAAGTGGCCATGCATGTGTGTGCATAACTATGTCCTTAATTTGAAACGGCTCCATAACCTTTGGGCTCTTGTTCAAGGTCGCAAGGGAGTTCAGTGTGGCTAATGGTATTGGAATGCGAACTAGTTGTATCGAGCAATGAGGTACACTTACTAAATTTATTATTTAACCATTTAAAATAGAACAAAACTTGATGTGCAATATGAGAGCACGATCTCTTATTGCGGCTCCGTGAATATCTTTCGGTGCCTGATGTGTATCCAGTTATCCTACACAATTACACTCATCCAAGTCCTCCAATTTCCTGAATAGATGCAAGCTACAGCCGCATGCAGACTAGATGACGTATAACTTATTTATATGCCAACAATGCTGAATGGCCTTAAAAACACTTATCTCTTATGGTTTGCAACTGTATTGTTAAATTGTACAACAGAGGATACTCTGAAATTTAATGCAGCGATTAAATTGATAAAAATAAATAAAATAATATGAAGTAATACGTAAAATAAGTAAAAAATATATATAATATAATGGGGGAAATGAAGAAAAAAACTCTTCCAGATCAGTCATTTACTACCTTGTATGTCACATTTAAATGCTGAAATAGCAGATATAACTGCAGGATTACAGAACAGGAAGAATTGAATAGTGGCTTCATACATGCAGAATGATAGCTAAAAAAAACATCATTATATTCCACGTCTGTTGGAGTTGATTAAACCCCTCAATGTAGTTCATGCTTGACATTTTTTTTAATGTAATACCTCTTGTGTCATTGGTTAAATAAGCTATTCTTAGGCCACTGGAAGCTAAACAGTAAGTGTGTAAGAGTGTATTTTTTCTTGAATGACTGCCTGGTGTATCAGTCGCTGTATCTGAATGAGTACACAATGGTTTGACAAGCAACTGCGTGGACCTCTTTAAAAAGGCCTTGTCTACATGAGGGCTGCATAACCTCAGTGGCCAGTTTTACATGAAATAAAAGCACTCCAAACGTATGAGGTCCACATTCCACAGGGGGACTAACTATATCACGTGAAGCCCGAGAGATTTGCACAATATCAGAAGTGCAACTACTCCTCTGCTGCTCATGTAGATCTGTGAGAGCATTTTGCTTGTCGCCTACAAACTTGGAAATGTATCATGTCGCCCTCTGGTGGTTGCAAGCAAACATCAGACCACAGTATATTTTACACTCTAATATATTTTTTCATTTAATACTTGTATATACATTTTCTTAAGATGAGTAAAGAGTAAGACATATATCAGTTTCACAGTAGAGTGTGGTCTGTAATGAACAACGATAGTCTCCCCTAAATCATACACTAGTTGGTGGATTTATACTCTGCAGGTCTGTTGAGTTTAACACTCACATCATCAAGAAGCTGTGGTGAATAACACTGCATATTACTTAGCATGTCAGACAGGGACATAGCAGAGCAAGTGCAGCAGGGTCGTTGGTCTTTGTACAAACAAATGCATTAAACAATACCACAGTGACAGAAAACAGGAAGAGGAAGAGGATATGAAGCAAATACATCACTAAGAGGAAGCAGCAAGGTGTGTCAAAAACACTTGAAAACTATAAAAGAAAACCGCCTGGACTGCAAACTGCTGGGAGAAAGAACGCTAGTGTTTGGTGTCTTGATTCATTACAGGGGCGACGTCTGATGAGCCGTCACCACCTCACAGTTTCAGCTCACATATCCTCTGGGTTTAACAACTACAAGTCTTCAACGTATCACCAATAGTTAATATAGATAGTATTCAGTATTTCAGTATTCAAAATATTTTCCCCAAGGATAACTGTTATTCATAACAGTTTTAGCTTTCTTCTGGTCTTAATCCACTTCCCTGTTAGGAATGGGATTTGATAAGATTGTATTGATACCAATGCCATTATCGAGTCTATGTATTCATCAGATTCTTTACTGATTCCTGATCAATTTCCTGCGTGGAATAAAAAAGTAAAAGTAAATATTTCATTATCTCTGAGTCTGAATCAAAAGATATGCATGCGTGAGGTGTGCAAGAGCTCAAATTTAACCAATGTTTAATCTGGAACAGTCGATTTAATTTAGGGTTTGTTATTCGAAGAGAAAATGTGCCTGCCTATATTATAATATAGGATATTTACCTTCGGAAATGGATGTGCTGCTTGATTGAGAAGCAGAGGCGCTCGTGCAAGTGTTAAATACATGGCATTCCTGGAATTTAAGCCCATTTTTCATTGGTGTGATGGTCAGAAAAATACATTGGCATCAATAAAAAAGAATAGATAAGCTCGCAGGCATATGATTTCGATAGAGAATTTGGAACCAGGTCTCGATTTCCATCCCTAATTAGTGTACAGATTGTTCTTGTTTTTAGGTTGCACAAGGGTAAATAATAAAATAAATGGCAGATTTTGTATGGCAGGGAGGTGGAGTGGTACCAACAAAACACCACCCTTAAATTGACTCCTTTTCACACGTTTCATGAAAGCTAGACATTTGTAAGCTGTGTCACTATGGAGTACTGATTGCAGGCCTGTTGTCTTTCACATAATACAGGTGTCATCATGTCCGCAGCTACATATGATCATTGTCAATGACGCTTTATTAATCTAGAAAAGCATAAAGTTCACTGTCACAATGACAGAAATTTAGAAGAATAGGTGGAACATAATCACAATGTACAGACACAATACTACAGTAATTCTATATTAGAAACCAACAGATTTGAGCGGCTGATATTGATATTTGAGGGTATAAACAACATAAACATGGTGGCTCTCTGGTGGACAAACTATTTAATAACCTCACAGTTTCTACACAACATCAGTCATATATTTGTGTGACTATTTCTGGATGACATACAGTATGTGTGATATGTAACATCTGTTGCTAGAATAGTTGCAGTTCATCTTCATCCCAGAGGGAATTACTTAAATCAGTTACATTGACCACGTGTCTTGTGGCTTTTACAAACCGTGGAGTTCCTCAGATATCGGTCAGTCGTCAGCATATAGATGAATTATTCAAATATTTAACAGGGCATTAGGGTATTCTCATGAACCATATGATGTTCAATGTAAATACCATAGAGTAAAAGACCAATAGCCATAATTCATTAATGTCTCAGTAAAGCTCTGACACAGTTCACTGTGTTACAGAGGTTAGTTTTATTGATAATCTCTCCTTCCTGTGAGTCGCTGTGCCACTAGCTATAACTAAATCTTTTGTAATCCATATAGAAAGGTCAGTAGGAGCCATTAATATAAACGAGTAGTTGATCCTCTGTGGCATTAGATAATACATTACTCCTAATGACAGCCCTGGATTTAGAGGTTACCGCTAACCATTCACTGCCCCAGTGTTGCTGAGACATTTATGTAATGTAGAAAAATAATCAATGTAAGGACATTAAAAATCAGCAAGTGCACACTGTGAAGGTGACTAGTCATTTAACATTTGTCCTCTGGTGGGTATGGTAATTTATCCATATCTATCACATGTGCATGGAGTTGACTAAAGTAAAGGAAATCTTTACCCATGTCAAAGAAAAGAGAACTAAGCAAGGTCATACTTGAACTGCTAAGGAAATGATGCCAATTAGGGGCCCATTTCACAAAAGTGTTGTGTCAGTACTGCTAATACACGGTCGTAGCAATGTAATGTAATACATTTTTGCATATGTATGATTTTGGTGCAATTTTATTGTTGTTTCATAAGTTATAAGTATAAATACGTTTCAAAATTAATGTGAAAGGAAATAATCTAATTTTGTAAATCACAGCGTGCATGTTGCAAACTCGGTAAAGGCAGGGAAATAAGTCAAATGTAAAATTAGTTAACTTTATGGTCAGGAATAAACTGCTGTATACAGTAATCAGGGCAACTGACCAATCAGCGATCAAATTAGAAACATTGAGATCAAAATCTGTTTTAGTGTCTTGGCTAGTTCTCGCTTTTAAAAGAGATTTCAATCTCAGTGTGACAAGTTACATAACAGTTTTATATATAAGATAAATTACTGTAACCCAATTTGTCCCCCAGAGTCCTCCAGACACAGCTCAGTCGCAGCGGCCAGAAACAGTCCACTGCCATTGCAGCCAGTGTGCCAATATCAACCAGACATGTCATGCTCATGTGTGGGTCTTTTTGTTCTTTGCTCTGTATCTTTATGCTTCAGGTCTATTTTTGCCAGAGCAACTTGCATGTCTGAAACATGAAATTCACTTGTGGGTGTACTGTATAAATCCTTATTTACATTTGACATTAATTAACCAGTTTTGTTTTGCAGAAACCTCACTTCCCCTAACAAATAAAAGTCACTTAATTGGGTAAGGAGCAATGAACTGTAGAAAAATTGTTTTTAACAAACCTCACTGGTCACTGTGTAAAGAATATTTTTCAGTGCCATGGTGGTTAAAAATATCCTGTGTAAACCCTGTAACATTCATTCGCCATAGCAACATGATAGACTTTAGAAAAATAGAAAGTAAAGACATCAAATTTATGTTGAGACACCCAGTGGAAACGCAAAGGAAGAGTCTTTGGATCAAAAGCTCTTACTAAATGTCTCCACTCATTAAGATCAACTGAACAGGATTTTGAATGCTAATTCCATTACTTATAGACTCAATAACTTTGAACGTTTGAATGTATTTGGACCAAAAATGTATGAATTTCCCCACCAGATCTTTTTTTTTCCAGGATTGAGAGGGGTCTGAAACAGCAGACCATTACAGGTAGAAACTCTGGAAAATACTAGCTGTAAACAAATAACTTGCCTTTGTACAAATTTGTACAAACCATGGTGTCTAGTGGTAGTCTGGCAGACTCTAACCTAATGTGCAATTTATGCAATACATATTTGGATACGCTCAAAGTCGCCTATTTTAATCAAAGCGGTTTACCATTATAATATGGTATGTATTAATGTATGCTTTTGTCACATTAACGTAAGTCTATTGCTTTGTCAATTATCTAAGCAGACATTAAATACTGCTTACATTCAACATTAAATAGAGTAAAAAAATGTGTGCTGCATTTCAGTATTCACGATTACCCATAGTGGCCTCTTGAAGATACAATATTGCAATTTAAAAGCACTGACACAATGGGTACTGATTAGCCCTGAGGGGGAGGCTTCATTATTCACTGAGGATGACATGTTTTCCTTTCTCTTTTCATGTCATAATGAAGTCCTATGATGACCTTGAGAAACATTTATGTTAATTCTTAATTCTTTCCATTTTAACCTTAAAGATTTTTGTTGGAGAGTTTCTGACAGATCATTTTATCTTCTTATCCACATCTTTCTCATAGATGTTTTCCAGATGCATATTAGTGCACAAAAATATTTTCTTGAATCTATTCTCTAGACCACTGCATGTCTCTAAACCCCTTAAGGGCAGACTAATTCTCAAGTATAAGCTGTTTTCTTGAAACGTATTTTGCAGGATACATTTGTCCTTTTCACAACTCAGTGGGAGTGACAGAGGTGACAGACCATTTTGACAGTAATTGGATGGTTGATTGTTGTAGTGGAGTTACCTCGGGCAAAAGACGCAAACACATAGCACGCTCATTCACTATTCTAGCCTGACTAAAACAACTGACATTAGTATGCATCACTGTTTGGCTACCTGTGTTATCATCACAGTGATGCACCACTTGACATTAATAACCTGTAAACTGTTCCACACAGCGACAGCTGTGTTACCACTGATTCTCACATCCTCCACAAGTGTCCTCCAGGCAATGGACAAGTCATACAAAGCGGTAATACACAATTCTGCCTTGTGTCCACATTATCTCAATATTTACTATATATTCACAAGTTGTACAATCCCTTAAAGTAGCTGTAATAATATACTCTCTCTATGCATAATGGAATACAATACAACACCACAAATGACCTCAGAAAAACGAAAACACCTGTCAAAGAGTCAACAAACGTTTACATTATAAGCTGAGCTATAAATGTTATAAATGGTTTGTTTTGTTGGACCGTTGTAGTTGATTGCATTCGATTGGGCTTTCAACAACAACGAATTCACCTCATGTACATGCTTTCCATGGAAATATTTCAGATTTCCTTTTCTGATGAAGTATACAGAATTACTGAAAGCTCCCTTTGTCTTAGCTACATATAGAAAACAGTTAAGCCTTGTACCCATGATGCTATATGGCCTTCATGTGAATCAGCTGGTCATCACAGTCATGTAGGAAATTATTGAATTACACACAATATAGAAAACAAACCAATAAACACACAAAGAAAAGAAACACACTACCATCTGCCTCCCTGTGTTACTGTGTCAGAATCCCTTATAGTGAAGCTAACTGGTTGGAAACTGGTGTATGTTGATAGGTCTGTTAAGTGCAGTGACCCAGAAGTGCAAAGGCATATCCTCCACCATCTTGCTAGATACTATCTAGACTTCACAGAAAAAGCAAATTTTGTAAGTCACTGCATCTTCTGCCCTGGTTTGAACTGGCACAACCCTGGCCAGGTGCTATGACCATCAAACAAAGAGGCCAGATTTCTATGTAGAAAATGAAAATCTTAAAGGCGAGAGGAGGTGCTGCAGCTGTCTGCTCAGTTGTGCATGAGATGATAATATTGGGAGGCTTTTATCTGAGTGCTTTTCTCAAGATTGCCCTCACACAAGGATGAGCAGTGAACAAGTCCAACACTATGTAAAAGGTTTGGTGCTTTGGTGCTTTACAAAACCACGAGAGTTCACTTTGCAATTCTCAGAGCACCGAGAGGGAAGCACCTGGGCTGCATCAATTTCTCACCTCCGACATCATCAGCTATGGCATGTGGTGCTCACATACAAATAGAAATCTGTGCTTATGAAAACACAATTTGCCTTGATTCATTAGGGGAAGCTGCAACGGTGCAACATGTTTCTAGTGAAGCACATTTTGTTTGCAAAAGTATTGACAAAAATTCAGATGTAACGGTTTGTACCTGAAATTTCTTTTATATGATCACACTGACTACCTTCCCACACAAACAAACAAACAAACAAACAGTAACACACGCACATCCACACGCACGCACACATACCACACACTGATTTGATCGATGCATTGTGCTATATGAGAGCTGTGTGTGATGGGTAGCCAGCAGGGGGATGGGTCAATGTGCTGCCGCTCGCCTTCCATCTGCCTTTCTGTGTATTCTCATCTTCTCTCAAGGACTGAGAGCAGCAGCTCACTGTTGCTACACAGTGAGAAGGAATCTCCATCTAACTTGAGGATTAGAGAAGCAGTCACCAACCATTTCCATTTAAACCTTGATGGATTTTTCACCAGGAGTTTTACATGCTGTACAGCTTCAGTGACTCTGATCCTCTTTATCAATCTATTATAAACACAGAGGTGCACTGGAGAGGAAACTGAGCTTCACTCTCTGGATAAGGTAAAGTAACACTTTGTTCATATATTCACTTGGTTGATGTACACCTCTTTCGTTATTTGTTGCTGTTGTCAACAATATGAAGCAAACTTTCTAAGCAGTTTTCAAGAATGTGTCTAATCTTATAATTGTCAAGAGGTGCTTGAAACAATTCATTTGCATAAAAATATATGGTTTACAAACTCTTACTATTTGTTTTGGAGGAGAATCCTTCCTAAATGCAGTTGCTCATGATTTCACATATTCTTTATTCCTATCAGCTCTTGACTAACTACAATAAATTTACCCTGATCATATAATTATACAGTAATGTTGATGGGTACTGTTGGTGTTGTCAGAGGTGGGCTTGACCACCTGATGATCTTACCCTCTGCTTTGCATCCTCTTTTAGAGATGATTTGTATATTTAATTATCAACTATGCAGCATAACTTCAATTAAAACCCCATTATTGTTATAAAAGGAGCTCTTACAAACACACTTGTTGATTCGAACAAAACTCTGTGCAAAGCTTACCAATACATTTGTCATTTGCAAAAATATTTGCAGTTTCATAATTTAGTTTTGAAAACCTTTGAATGCATTTTAATATCAATTGAATAGAGTAGAAAATGAAAACATTTAAAAATATTATTAATTAAAATATCATTATATAATAGAACATAAAACAGTACATGAAGCACACTGGGCATGCTCTCCTCTACCAAAGCTTATTCGCCATCATCGATCCATTTGCTTTCCATGAACTTCATATTAGCAATTTCTGAATGAACACGGACATTTAATGTCCCCATCCCAGTTATGAAATGTTAAACATACATAAAATATGGTAATGATACCTCTGGTGTGAACACAGTCACTCTAAATCAGATATGGACTTTATGATAGGTTAGCCTTTCACAAAAGACAATGCCTTGATGTCTAATGAGGGGAAGTAAGTGGTGATTGAGGGTTTCTCTGACGCACAAGGCTTCACTGAGCACAGCAAGAGCTCCATGTGTGGACGCACTGCATGCCCATGCGTGCTTCACCCATTGTGTCGTAATATAGAGGTCTATGCTTATGTATTCAGTCTTTGCACTATGTTATGAGTCACATTCACTACTGCTCTGGTGGACAAAGTACAGTACCATCACTTAGCTAAGTTTTGGATTACACAATGCGACTCAACAGCGGACACAATTTAAAACATGTTCTTGTTCTCAAACAAATTATTGATGTGTTACATGACAGATGTTTACAGCATGTATTGAAATGGATGTGGCAGCAAGCCTGCACCGGCATGTTACTCCTTTCTATAATGCAGGCAGACAGGAAGTGGGTTTACATAAGGTGATAAATGCTGTTAACATAACGTGACAGTCTTGATTCCATCACATTAACAAAACAAAGAAATCCTCTTATAATCACTGCTGCAGCTGAGCAATGGCCACATGGAATAGCAAGTCCATACAGCCTTTTTCATTAGAAATGATTGCTGTGCTGTAAATATATTTATCAGATTACAAAACTGTTACACTTCTATACAACATGCCTGTCTCACTGCAATCTATTATTCTACTATTTTGCCTTATTAGAGTTGAATTTCTGGCTCCCACTGAAAATGCACATTGTGGATGCCCTAAGAAGGACCTCATAAAAACCCAGTTCACTAAAAAAATAAAACCAGTCCAATACCTCTGAGTGAGGATCTCCTTTGTGATCAGAAAGGCCACGGCAGCTTCACCGCACTTCAACTCTTATCGTGATTAATACGTGGCCAACCGATTTTACAGTTTACAAGCGTTAATAATTGATATTAAAAGGAACCGACCGTCATAATCCTTCTGAATCTATAAACTGGAAGATACAAAGGATATGCACACTCACTCTTAAGTCAGCGGATAAAGTGAACTGGAAGACTTTTAGGGGTCATTTCAGTCTAGAAAAGTGCAGCGTGGAGAAAGTTCATATAAGGAAGAGAATACTTGTCCCATGCCAATCTCAGACGATTCCTAACCAAACCCTTTGCAAAGAAGATACTGTGCTAAGAGCATGAGTCTTCTTCTCTTTGGATTATAAGTAGAAAATCTGAACAACTGAAAAGACTCAAGAGGAGCTAAAAAGCCTCAAAAAAGTGCCATGTGGCTAAAGATGCATAAAACTCAGTTACTTGACTAAGATTAAACTCTGTACACACAAACAGAGAAATAAACCTATATATTCTTCACAACATTTATAAATCTCCATCATTGTGAAACTACTATGTCTACTATGTAGACACACCCTTAATCATCTGCACATCAATACTTCTGCCTGCTCCACCATTGACCTGTAAATGAAAATGATGTGCAATCAACTGGCACATGTCTCAAGCATGGATCTGATAATAATCTCAAAAATTAGATGGATGTAAAAAGTAAACATAATGCAATAAATAATAACAAAATGAGAACATAATGTGAAACTATTACAAACAAACTTTAACTAAGACAAATCAAATTCAATAAAATATTGACATGAAGGAACTGAATAAAGATGCATGGTTACAGACACCAGCTGTATGCTGCTGCATGTTATTTTTATATTTGTGTCTACAGACATTGACAGAGATGAAGATTGGCTTTGTATCAAACCCGCTGGGACATGCTGTACACGAAGATAGATTCTGATAGACAGACGCTGACATCTGTGTGTGTGTGGTTGTCACAGAAATGGATGGGGAGCACGGATTCTATCGGCAGGTGGATGTTCAGGACCACGCTCACTACATCGTTGCCTTCTTTGTCTTGGTGATTGGAACAGTAGGTGTTACTGGGAACACCTTGGTCATCTATGCTTTTTTCTGGTAAGTGTTGGGGTTATGGTAAATAATGTGCTCGTTTGTCATCTTAACTCTGAAGCTCTAGCTATAACCAGGAGTTTTGTGTTGTGTTTCGTCTCTTGTCTAAATATTAATCTGTTCTGACTGACTGGCTGACCAACCACAGGGGACAAAGTTGTAGCCTATCTGGACAGTGGGTCTGGGTGGGCTGTGCTGGGCTGTGGGCAGTGACTGTAAAGTTGTGGCATCACAACCATATTGAAGTCCTGACAGCTCATTTAATGGCAGAATTTATGAATATGGGCTGTGTGTATCATAAAACATTACCTAAATGTAGTGGCTTTACAAAGGGACTAATACCAAAAAACATCTAACATTTTGGTTGAAATTACTTGTAGCAGTGACTAGACATCTAAATGCTACTATCTGACAGACAAATTCCCAGAAGAGGAGGATTACACAGCCCCATCCTTTAGCATGACGGCAGGTTAATCAGCCAGCAACAGTATGACCTACATTTGACACTGTAACAAGCCTCTTTTTTATCACATTTCTGAGATTCTGAGAAGTCAAGGAGAAGTGCACAGTGCTCTACTGTTCAAGTTTTGTTAGAACTCCAAAACGAGCGAGTTCACTGAAGCTGTTTGCCCGGGGACTGTTCCTGTAATGAGACAACATCACACATTAAACACTCTCTTTAATGCTATATTACCAGAGGTGGAAGAAGTCATCAGATCTTCCAGTTCACCTCGTAAAATTGCAGTATCTCACTGTAAAAATACTTTGTCGCAAGTAAAAGTCCTGCATTCAAATTCGCAGTGGAGTAAAAGTGCAGAAGTATTATCAACAAAATGTACAACTGAAGCTTCTTTTAAGTATTTTATATGGTGTACTGTTGGGTAGTTTAATCTATAAAATTCATTTTATGCATCAAAACAATAATCTAAAATAACTAGTAACTATAGCTGTCAAACAAATGTAATGGTTTAAGTTTAAGCACAATATTTCCCACTAAAATGTAGTGGTCCTACATTACTTCAAAAATGTACTTAAGTACAGTACTTGAGTAAATGTAATTAGTTATATTTACGCCACTGTATATTACAATATCAAAAAATTTGTTAGATTATATCTTAACTCAGTCAGAAAAAGGTCATAGCAGTGCTTAATTCTAAGAGAGTATTATAACATTTCATGTGTTATCATTTTAACCCTGCAGACAGCACGCTGCAGTGCTTGGCAGAGATTTAGAGCTCTGAACTGGGGAAACTGTGTGTTCTTGCATTGGGAAGCACAGGCAGAGAGAGGTCTTCACAGCAGCCTGCAGGCATCCAATATATCAGGAAGCAGCTCAGTGATATTCTAACAGTACTGGATAAATCAATGCATAAATTCAATAATTCAGTCAGCTACTTCCTTATTTCCATTGAATCAACACTGTGCTACAACCTAAATCACATAAAGCTTAACTACTGTAACAGTACTGAGGCTCAGGGTAATCCAATTAACTATTATGTGCCCCACTGTACGCTGACATCAGACAATTCAACTAGATTTTCAACTAGCTGAATAACAAGTCTGTATTGTATAATGTAGATTTTCACACATGGTGTTAAAAGATAGCTGTGTGATTCATGTGTAATGATGTTGTGTCTGACTTAATTTTTAAACACCGCTGGGAGCAAGACTTTGGTATTTATCTCTGGAGTGAATACACGTGGTTCAGCAGAGTTGACCACCATTAAACCTTTAGAAAAATTCACATATGCAGATTGTATTCTAGCACAAAATTTCAGGCAAATCTGTTTGGATAAATGACTAAATAAATAAATTAACACATGTATCAAATATATAGGAGAAGTCTGTAATGATCCTATTTTATAAACTAAACTGTAACCCTGCAATAAAAAATAATACAAAAAAACAACAAAAAATATAGTATTTAGACAGTGGCTACTCCTGGGTATATAGTGGCGTTCCACTGAATGCACTGAAGAACCACGTGTTAGATAACATCCTGAGCCTGACATGTTTTCTGCATTAAGGTCTAATCTCCAGTGATACACGTCTATATCTTTAAATGTCTCACCACTCGATTTTTCCAGTCACACTTGTTCAGTACCCACATACACAAATACACTCTAACGTCTTTTCCTTGTGCAATGTTTACTCTTTGAGGCCTTTATATAGTTAGTGGACAAAGCAAGGCAAGGAGGTCAATGCCCAAAGGGTGTCAATGATAAGTGGAGTTATGGCATTATATGAATTCTGGTCTAAGATTTACAAGGAAACATAGCATCATTGTGTTCATTCAGCTGAATCAAATATTCATCCCACATCTGTGTCCCTATACACCATTTATGTCACAGTAAATAAGTATAATGTAATTAATGTGAGTTTAAATTGCTCATTGACACAGTTTACACTGACTATTCGCAGATGAAAGTCATCAAAAGCTGCTAGAAATAGTGAATATTCTGAAGTCTGCATTTACATTACATTACATTTACACATACTGACAAGTCCTCCACACAGCCTGGCACTATTTCTGGGGGCTTGTTTCAGTATAATGAAGCCTTTAGCTATGGTTTACACACTATATTGCCAAAAGGCAATCAGAAGTATATTTGTGTGCAGTGAGCTGTATGTTGACACAAGTTTATTAGGTGTACACAATTATTATTACAACATGACCACCTGTGGCATGTTGCAGTCTTTCAAAAAGTAGCCCTCTGGGCCTAACATGGACCGCTAGTTCAATAAAAACAACAAAGGCATTGGGTTGTTCTTTTGTTATTTGTAGGAGACACAAAGATGCTTTGAAAGGCTACAGAAATCCATTTTTTTACTTTGCACCCTGACTCATGTCAATAACCAAATTATGTCAATACTACTCAGAGTTTTTCAATATCCATTTTATTCCCTGCAGGCCCTCTAACAATGCATCTTAAGTCAAATGGTTGTGGACCTCTAGTAATGAAGTGTCTGCTTTGGCCAACACTTCTTCATTACGACTGTTAAATCAGCAAGAAAACTGCTCATTATAGTTGCCAAAATGAGTCAACAAGGGAGTGCACTGGACAGTCCATTGGTATTGAATGTATGCATGTGTTGTCCATTTTATTTTTACAGGACAACATTTGTGTGTTTACTTCTGATCTTGTGATTCCTAAAGCATAAAGCATTAGAATGACAGCATTATTGAAAGTGAGTGTTTAGTTGTGCCATTGTTACCGATTTCCATTCCCTTGCTTGTTATGGTAAGGGAGGTGGACAAAAGCTATGATGGATGGGGATTCCAGAGGTACTGAATGGATATTGTATTGACCAGGGTATGAACTGCTTCCCTCTACATGTCTCATGTTCCACTCTAGGATAAGTTTCTTGTTGTAATGAAACCTCCAATGTGTATGATTATTTGAACACGACAAAATAATTGTTCTCGTGTTGGAAGTCCATGTTTCAGCTATAGATCTGCAGCTGTCTGTGTTACTTAATCTATTATTAAACTCTTCTGTATGCAACATATTGTTTTGTTTTATAAGATACTGAGTGCTTTGGAATTGAGAATTTTCAATCATGTGTTTCAGCAACAAGAAGCTACGAACTCCCCCCAACTACTTCATTGTGAACCTGGCAGTCAGTGACTTCCTCATGGCAATTACACAGTCTCCCATCTTCTTTGTTAACTCCCTTTATAAGGGCTGGATTTTTGGTGAAACAGGTATGCACGTTATACATGTCATATGCATGTTATTTTAGAATCTGTGATTGTTGTTAATATGTTTAGTCATGATAAATGTATGTACAAAACATACAATAATAGCTTTTAGTTGTTTTTTTCTCTTTACCTAAGAAGACCCAACCTGACCCAGTCATATTACTTATCTCATAGTTTTCCATTTAGAAGAAGAAACTTGCTGAAATGTTTTCTTCCTTCGTTTTTCTCCACAGGCTGTAAAATGTACGCCTTCTGTGGAGCTTTATTCGGAATCACTTCCATGATCAACCTTCTGGCCATCTCTATTGACCGATACATTGTCATCACCAAGCCTCTACAGGCCATACAGTGGACCTCCAAGAGACGCACCTGCCTCATTATCACACTGGTCTGGCTGTACTCACTAGCCTGGAGCCTTGCACCACTACTGGGATGGAGTAAGTGACTTATTCTTTTTAATTCAGCTATTCTCTTTTTATACATTTAGACCCTTTACACCTTCTTCTCATCCATTTTTTCATTTTTATCTCAAGGTTCGTACATACCAGAGGGCCTGATGACTTCATGCACATGGGACTATGTGACATCTACTCCTGCCAATAAAAGTTACACTTTGATGTTATGCTGCTTTGTATTCTTCATTCCTCTGGGCATTATATCCTACTGTTATCTGTGCATGTTCCTGGCGATCCGCCATGCAAGCAGGTGAATGAATTAACACAGATGAATATGTTGCACATCTATGCACTTAACACTGATTAATAATTGCTGCCATTTAAAGCAAGTTTAATTAATAACTGTATAAAACAGCATAATTCGATTGAAGTGCAGACTGTACTGTCACATTAACAATCTACTGTAATGTGTTTTAGAAGAGGCTTGAAATGACTGCAATACCATTTGTTAGATGTAATTACAAATGTGTTACATATATTGTGGTGTATGAAGGTGGCCTTTGCATTGCTCTCATACATCTTTAGTTTTTCCCTTTTCTAATTTCTTTGTGAACACAAGGTTTGAGCCTTTTATATATATATATATATATATATATATATATATAATTTTATTTTATGCTTCTGTAGGAATATCTATTGCTATTGAATGCTTTAATTTTTATGTAAATTGGCTAACAACAGAAAACAAATCCAATTGGACTATAAAGATCAAGTGATGTGTGACTGGAAATGTTGAATGTTATATGTGGCTTTAGAGATCTATCATTTTAGCTATATAGAAATAGTATAGCTGAACAAATACTGATGTCTAAATCGAGTGTTCGAGTACTTATACCCATCACTAGTCCACATGCCATATTTTGTCTCTCCACAAGTAGCTTTCAATGTACATCTGTAGATCTCACATATTTAATTTTAGGAGACAATTTTGAGGTCAAATCACCAAGTTACTATGGAATTAACCTTTAGTAATGATGTCAAAGGCAACTTAACCTTTAATTAGAAGGAATGCGTGAACGCAACATTAGTTTTGCTCTCCGTAAGGTTAGCATTGTTTCTCATTTGTGGTGAAGGTACAAGTGTAATCTCAACTTCAGTCCTGTGATGGATAAAACTCTGTAGGCCATGACATTTAAAAGTAGTTGCTTTGCCTCTAATCATCCTAGCATGCTAGTCTCTTTGCCTGCTCTGTCCAATTATAACTACATATTATATATTATATTTTATCTTACGTCCTGGTGATGGGTTTGCTATCTCTCAGGATGTTCTAATCCTCTTAATCCTGCCTCGGAGTAGGAATAAGTAAAATCAGATGTACCCTGCATTGTTGCCTGCTTGCCCTGTTTGTCCGTTGTCTGTTTTGCCTTACTGTATTGCATTTTGACTTCTGCAGAGATCTGTCTGACATTCTCTGTCCAAACAAAGACTCTCTAACTGCATTCTGGATTTTTATTGTAGAGACAAAATCAACTAAACATAAACACCTTTACCTTACAAGACACTCTGTATGCTAGGAAGACTCTGTACTCACCTCCTCTTGCGCAATTAATATTAATTACCCACTACCCAATTGAAACACACATACCTACAATTATCATCAGTGACAATTGAGTGACAACAAGTGAGTGCTACTCAAACACATCCCTTGCTCTTACAGTCCTATATGAATTGCATAATACACTGTCTGGCTGTAAAGACTGCATTAAATATTCCACTTAATTTAGTCCCTGAGTAGACCGATGTGTTGGCTAAAATTTCTTTTCTCCCTGCCCAAACAGAGATGTGGTGAAGTTGGGGTCTCAGGTGAGGAAGTCGAGCCTGATCCAGCAGCAGTCCATCGCGACTGAATGGAAGCTGGCCAAGATTGCCTTTGTGGTCATCATAGTGTTTGTGCTTTCCTGGTCGCCCTATGCATGCGTCACCCTCATCGCCTGGGCTGGGTAATTATACCACATGACAAGGGTTCTTTATGACCACTCATTTGTTTTAATAGTCTAACTGCTTTTGTTGTGTACAGACAGCATGGTAGACGCTGGTAGAAAACATAAAACATATAGGATGCTTGCTTGCACTGTTGCACCATGAACCATATTCCACCTCTTGTAGAATATGATTATACTTGTATGTGAAATGCTATGCAATAGGGTCAGACTCTAGTACCAGTATTGTCACAGGTGATGTACAGTTGTACTCTTTACAAATGCTTTACTCCTTGCAGATATGGAAGCATCCTCAACCCTTATTCCAAAGCAGTCCCTGCAGTTATAGCAAAGGCTTCGGCCATCTACAATCCCTTTATCTACGCCATCATTCACTCGAAATATAGGTGAGTGCAGTCTAACTAATCAGTAACCTAAGCTTGAAACAGAATGTATAAGTTTTGCTGAGAGATCATCATTTATCAACAGGGACACCCTGGCAGAAAAGGTTCCCTGTCTACACTTCCTATCCCAGGCACCCAGGAGGGACTGCATGTCAGTGTCACACAGCGAGTCCTCCTTCAGGGACTCAGTGCTGAGCAGACAGTCATCGATCTCCAAAGCCAACTTTCACAGAGTTTCCTCCATGTCTACAACAGACACAGTAAGTGGAGCTTTTTTTTGCTTTGAGGTCCATTGTGTAAGATTCTATCTATTAATCTATTTACAGATTATGAATAATATAATGGAATATAATATGCATGAGTACGTTTTTTGCGTGTTTTAGTGTATAATCTCCTAAAAATAATAATAGTTATGTTTGTGTTATCTTAGAATGAGCCTTTTATATCTACACACACACACTACAGGTCCTCTTTCATGGAGTCATGGATCAAGTGTTTCACGGTCATGATAGTTTCTCCTTCACACTAGGAAGGAAAAGATGAGGCAAGGGGGTTGCAAGCTGCAACTACACTACTCGATACTACTAAATCCTACACACTGGTCCTTTAATTTCTTTTCTGTGTTAGTCTTGAACCTTGTTTTGGTATAGAGTTGCAGTTTTTCAGTAAAAGTCGAATTAAAAGTTGAATAAATGTGTTCTGAGTTTGTCAGACCAAAGAAGAAAGTGTTATTTACCACCCAGCCAAATTTGAATGAAAATATCAACAAGTTTATGAAATTAGGTGTAAAAATCGGCTAAAAATGAGCAGTATCAGGTCCAGGACTGTGGGGGCGTGTCCGCTGAAGGCTCTGAAACATTTCAGATGCTTCAGAAAATGACTAACTTTGAAACAGTCTGAGAGAGATGAATTAATCTCTATCTCTCTGCTAGGGGTGCAGAGGTATGCTCAGGGTGGCCTCAGTGTGTCATCGAGCCACCCTTTAGGACCGCCTTTACACGGACTTTAAATTATTTTCATAGGAACTGTATAAATTCAGATTGCTTTTCTTATTGCCACATTGTTTGGCCCAAGAGAGGCTGTGAAAAAAGGAATAAATAAAAAAGCCCTCATGGAACAGCTTACAGCTTCACAATTCAGGAGAGCTGCTCAGCAACGGCAGATGGTCAAATGTTGAATAAACATTATTCTCCTTTCTTTGAATGGATATTCACTGCTGGGTTTTGCTAGATGTGTCTACATCTTGAAAATAATAAATAATTACTGAGATAAAGAGTTGTTTTTTTAAATCAGGAGATGTACAGTACAAAATAACGAGTCATTATTGTGTTTTTTTCTAATGGTACCAATATCACCGGACAAAAATGAGTCATAGAGTCACATTGGTAAATTCTTACCTTGATTTACATATGAATGTGCATATCTCTCATAGCAGCTGTGGAGTGATGTGGAGCTGGACCCTATCGACCATCGTCTGAGATCCAGCTATTCCCTTGGAGGTCTGAGGGACAAAAAGTACAACTCATTGGCTAAGCAAACAAATAAAATGGGAAGCCAAAGCCAGGAACAGGTAAGGTAGGTCCTCATTATTAAATTAGTTAATAATGTAATTATTAAAATATAAAGGAATAACATGTCACCACAATCATGTATTCAGAAAAAGACCTATGTCATGTCCATTACTTCTGTATTTTATTTCAATTCTGTTTTAGACTTCCATCCCAGAGCGAGGCCCACTGAAAAGATGTGAACACAACATATCGCCTGAGTCTTTTCACACAATAATGAGGAGAGAGGAGGAGAATCCTCAAAGTTGGAAAAAAGAAAAGCAAGAAGACGAACAAGAAGGAGAGAGTGAACATGAACAGAAAGAGGAACAGCATGTACAGAAGGAGATAGATGAGAAAGAGGTCCTCATTCAGCCAGACACTCTGGAAAATATTGTATGTCTGCACTCCGATGCAATCATCCCACCTGGCTCAACAAAAAGCCTTCTGAACCACCGTTATTGTGAGGAACAACAAAGCACACAAAACAGAAGGAAAGAGCTGTTGCTCAATTTACAGTCTCTGGACGGTTCTGATCAACTATCCGAGTCTGTTCCAGGAAGCTAAATGTTGAATCTGTTTATTTATCTATGTGGTTATGTGTTTACTGTGACACATCGGAGCAAACAAGTTCGCTGAGATCTTTTAAAGCAGCTGTTCAACTTTTTCACCATGCAGTGCAACTAAACTACGCACAAAAAGTATGGAAATTAGTGTCTGGTAGATTATTTCTTTGTTGTAACAATGCTTCTTGGCAATAAATCTTACACCATTGGAAAGCCTGTTTATTTCCCTTTTAAATGGTGCCTCATTTGTAAGGAACATGCATTTGTGGGATGAGAAGCAGAACTGAGTATGCGGGTTGCGCCCATGAAAAATTTGCCAAATCTTCTCTGACAATGCCAAACAGCTTTTCTTTGCTGTTGACTCTTGTTTGGTGGATTGGATGATTAAAGTGTGAAGAAACAAGACGTACTGACAATTCAACAATTTATTCATTTAATATCTGTTGTGGCTGTGGCACCATTTAAAAGGGAAATAAACAGGCTTTCCAATGGTGTAAGATTTATTGCAAAGAAGCATTGTTACAACAAACAAATAATCTACCAAACACAAATTTTCTTACTTAGTAGTTTAAATACAATTTTGTGCAATTGTACAAAACAATTCAATTAATTTTTATTTATATTCTTATATGCACTTTACATATAGAGCAGATCTAGATCGTACCGTTTATATTATTATTTGCAGAGACTCTAATTCCCACCATGAGCAAGCAATGGCGATGGTAGCAACAGAAACCTTGAGCAGAACTCAGCTCATTGGTGGGCAGACATCTGCTGCGACTGGTTGAACTAGTTGTTAGAGGTAGTTTAGGAGGATCTGTTGGCAGAATACTGCAGAAATCGAATATAATATTCATAAGTATGTTTACATGGGTGTTTAATCATCTGAATATAACAATTGTTGTTTTTATAACCTTAGAATAAGCCCTTTAGAGAGAGTTGGTTCTCTTACACGTCCACCATGTTGCACCACCATGTTTCTACAGAACAGACAAATGCAACATTGGCTCTAGGATAAGGCCACATTACTTCACCTAGTTTCTCCTTCATGCTTGCTGGACGGCTGAGGTGAGCAGTATTCAATTGCAATGGCTGCAATGTCACAGCTAGATGCCACTAAATTCTATACAATGGAGGCAAGCACTCAGTATTATAACATTGTCACAGCAAAATAAAGAAAATTCTTACAAACAGGACCAAAAGTTTTTGCAAAATAGGAACAATTATTTAAAAATACCATACATATTTAGTATCAGTTTGTTATAAAGAGACCAAAGAGTATTTTTTAAAGAGGTTTCTTGTGTATTTTGTGAGGAAGCTGATTTCATAGAACTGTTTAGTTTGTAACTAAGTCCAGCTACCAGCCTTGCTCATTTACATTATCACTGAGAAGATCTGGTTACTATTTAATGTGAATGTCATGTCTAGGATGCACTATTAGCATGATTAAGTCTATAATTAAATGAGTTATTGTACGACTCATTATAATGTACTGTGTATGACACCGTGTAACAAAAGTTGCTGACATTATGTGCTGTATCATGAGTTCAGGCACTTTAGTAGTCATGCATTACAACGCAACGACGACGTTCATTCACTTCAGTTACTTTGGAAATGTGAAAACATTTTTATCACAAGTCATAGAGACACTTGACACACTTATGTATTATATACCATCACCTGTTATGATCATTCTGAGTTTATAAAGTTTATAAAACAAAGTACTGCTGCATGTTTGGTGCCTTTTACCAAAATATGAACCTGTTGCACGAACGATTCAATCAGCGGAGGCTGCTGCACTACATCATGCATCGTTTTTACTCATATACTCGTGTAATCACATGGTACAGTTGCCTCAAAAGCTGAGGATATTTATCTAGAGCGACAGTAGAAGTGTTTTCGTCCTTCAAATTCAAACACCCATAAATCCCCCTTTTGAACAGTCTTTGAACTTTAATTTCAGGACTTCCTGAGCAGATTATGTAAAGATGATCTAGAGGTATGTGTAACAGCCTCACGTAAAACACTACACACTTCGCTGGTTTAATAAGTATTGCACAGGAAGATTTTGCTGCTGGGCTTCCCATCAGTTTATGACCAGATATTGACATGACATATGTAGCTGAAAGAAAACCTAGCAGACCGAAACAGCAGAATGCAAACAGCAGTTATTGGTAATCTGTAGAGCAGACCGTGAATTTTACCATGTAAAAATTAATCAGTGTATGTTTATTCAAATAAATATCACACTGCAAAAAAGGGATGCGCTGAAATAGGCAGTCATGTGATTTCCTTAAGAAAGTCAGTTTAAAGGGTGAAACAGCACTGTGTTAAAATTAAAATGTTTAACAATGCTGACACCCTGTGCTGTCTGAGGGATTAAGGGCGTTTTGTCAATCAAATAAGTACGTAGCTTTTTTTATCTGCATACAATTTAAACTTTTGCACAGACATATCATCTAATAGACGGAGCATAAAGATGTTCTCCTACAGCTGGCAAACCTCTTACGGAGTAGACCAGACCAGCTGTTGGAACATTAGAGACTGCAATTATTATTTTTTATTTGTTTTAATTATCAGTTAATCTGTCGATTATTTCCTTTTGTCTATAAACTGGTAAAATTTTGAAAAATGTTACATTTTTTCCCCATTGTCCAAATTCTTACATTTAAATAGCTGGAAGCAGGAACAGATCTTTGCCAAACAAAGATTATTTAGATATTAAAATAGCTGCAGATTCATATTTTGTCAATCGACTTATCAATTAAACGTCTTTTACACTGGGTAGCAAAAATGTGCTCAAAGATTTCAACCGTAGTCTGTTCATTTTAGTTTTATTTTTTGTTCCCTACCTCTGAAAATATTGACCTGATGGTGGTGCTAGAGGACAGGTCGAAGGGACCACAGATATCAACAGCAAGTTATGTGAAAATTTAATCTAATCTTACTTTTTAAAAATCTTTTGATTATATCTGGACATTTTGAGTCATATATTGTTGCTTATTTTAAGTGTGACGAGTCATGAGTTGGTGACAGCTCAGTGAAGTTACAAAAACTTGAGAGATCAGTAAAAAAAAAAAAAAATAGTAAAGCCAGAGATGATTGTTTGTTTGTTCTGATGGTCAGAACTTTTCAGTCACAGTTTTATCTTCATTGCTCCACTGAGTTGGCTTTGGCGTGAAAACCTCAGCCTCTGGCGAGATGACAGCACGATGAGTGAAGATCTCCATGTATGAACCTGCCTGCTTGCAGAGGAGGGCAGGATTAACAGCACACTCCCTGCCCCGAGGCCATAAAATGTGCAGTGGCTTACAATCAACAGTAAGCATGTACTTTCTTTGCTGCCCACTAGAGAGCAACACCATGCCACTAAAATTGTGTTGAACATAGAGACCCACTTCACTGCCATATCACAGTAATGAAAAATAAGTAATAAAAATATATAACGGTGCCAAAAGCTTTACAGGGAAGGATCTAACATTTTATGCGATATTTTTAGGATCAGATATAGAGACATTTAAGAGAGGCTTCTGAATATATATCACGCAGGAAGGTTTCAGTGAACAGGTGGCATAAGCGTGTGATTTAGAGGACTTCTAGAGGCTATAATTTGTGAAAAAGGGCCCATTTAAGAGCTTACATAGCTACATAGTGATTGAGGTGCACTCAGCCGTTATATAAGTGACACAGACAAACACCAAGCATTAAGATGGCTCTGGGTTGAGGAAATCACTGCTGATTATACTGTGCAAAAAACGACCAATTTGGACAAAAATATGTCTAAACTTTCCTTTGTTTTATATGTTCATGCATAATCGGGAAAGCTTATATTTTTCATACAAACCAAGCTATAAGATCTTACTTCCAGCTGCCATCTTGAACAAAAAAAAAAGTTACAACTTGGGGAAACTGTAAAAGCTCTTGAAAATGTATGAAGCCCTAGAAAATAGTTTTAGATGTTTGATTATTACAAGAAAATGTTGTCAAAACAGTGACAATAAACCTTTCTGTTCATCTTCATTACCTTTTGTCTGCAGGATTTCTGAACAGTCTCCCTGAGATAAACAACACACTGAGGTTTAATCATTCACTCAATCAAATCAAAAAATCAATAACTAATGGTGCACACAATGTAAGCAAGCGCACCCTTTGCTCGGCTAGCGCAGTCAAACTAGTACCTCAAGCCTGGGAAGTGATCTGTTTTTGTGTTTACACTATGATAATACACAGTGCAGCAATATATGGACTATGGTCCAATGTACCAATCAGAAAGGGTGACACCCAGAATAACAAACTTAAAGAAGTGGAGGACAACTCTTCCTTTAATGTCCTTCCATTGAAATCAATGGAATGTAAGCTAACCATCAATGCTAAAGTGTGAAATTTCCAATTGACCAACTTTCAGACAGGTAGTGATCTGGTCCCTTCTTTGCATATTGTGGCCAGGTTTTATCATTTGCCTTGCGATTAACGTTAGCCCTAAACTGCTGAAGTTGCAGTTAACATTAGCGAACACCTGGGGTGTTTGCTGTACTACAACTCACCAACTCACTTTACCAAAAATAAAGTCTGTAAAAAAAAATCATAAAAAGATAGGAACAGCCCTACAAAATGAATATAAAATGATAAGTGATAATGTTGTTGAACAGTTTGCGACAGCTTAGCTTAGCTTAGCTAGCTAGCACTGATGGTTAGCTTCCATTGAAATCAATGGAATGTAAGCTAACCGTCAATGCTAACGTGTGAAATCTACAAACTACAGAGGGGGGAGGATTTACTGACTTTCAGACAGGTAGTGATCTGGTCCCTTCTTTGCATATTGTGGCCAGGTTTTATCATTTGCCTTGCGATTAACGTTAGCCCTAAACTGCTGAAGTTGCAGTTAACGTTAGCGAACACCTGGGGTGTTTGCTGTACTACAACTCACCAACTCACTTTACCAAAAATAAAGTCTGTAAAAAAAAAATCATAAAAAGATAGGACCAGCCCTACAAAATGAATGTAAAATGATAAGTGATAATGTTGTTGAACAGTTTGCGACAGCTTAGCTTAGCTAGCTAGCACTGATGGTTAGCTTCCATTGAAATCAATGGAATGTAAGCTAACCATCAATGCTAACGTGTGAAATCTACAAACTACAGAGGGGGGAGGGTTTACTGACTTTCAGATAGGTAGTGATTTGGTCCCTTATTTGCATATTATGGCATTTGCCTTGCATTTAACGTTAGCCCTAAACTGCTCCAGTTACAGTGAACATCTAGATAGATAGATAGATAGGTAGCTAGATAGATAGATAGATACTTTATTAATCCTGAGGGGTGTTGGCTAACACCTGGAGTGTTTGCTGTACTCTAACTCACCTGTACTGTTGTGCACCATGTGGCAAGCCCGTTCCTGCTCCTGTGTTGGCTTCAGTCAACAACCTCACACACACACACACACACACACACACACACACACACACACACGCAGACACACACACGCAGACACACACACACACACACACACACACACACACACACACACACACACACACACACTGCTGGCTGACTGAGTGACTGAGTGAGTGAACCCTCCTACCGGCAGCCAGATGGGGCTGGCTTATATGCGGAAGTTTTCAGTTCCGCTCAGTCCAGTTGACTTCGAAAACTGAGAACAGACGGACTAAAGTCACGCTCCTCTCTGTCTGAACACCAGACCCGGCATCACAAGGCAAGGTGAGTGCAGCACATCTGAGAAAATCTCTTTACATGAACGAGAGGACAGGAGAGAGATAAAGAGTTAGTGCTCGTGTTACCGTTATCATTTTATGTGCCCTTGTAGTTAGAAAATGTACAATTAAAACGAACACAAGTCCTAACAGAGTTACACATTTGTTTTACAGACTTGGCTTTCAACAGGTTACAAGTGGGATAAAAATCCATCAGAAAAATGTGGTAATAATGTCAGACATGTGCTTTATGTCACACCCACTGAGGCAACCAAATTAAAAGTTGAGTTTCCGTGAGAAAAACCAGCCGTGATGGATTGAACAGACGCTTCTGTACGTCCTCCAAAGTAAACACATGAGAGAGGACGACCTGGGCTCAGGCTAAAACGTTATGTTAGAGTATTACCCATAGAGGTTACATTAAATTTAATGATCTAGACTGAACACACACAGTGAGGTAAGTCCACTTTGAGTAGTTCAAATGTAAGAATGTGTCACATGTTTCAGGAGCACAGGGGTTAACTGTTCAAAACCTGACATGTAATCCAGCCTGTGTACAAAAAGTGTCCTATAAAGTCAGGTTGGAACAAGTTGTCTCACTTGACAACTGCCAAGCATATTGGACGTCACACTTTACTGTCAAACTGCTTTTTTTATTTAAGCTTGAAGAGGGTGTAGTCAGACAGAAACTGCACGTTTGTGTCATTTATTCATAGAAAAACGTGATTTCATAATTGAGAAATAATCTGCAGACTTGTGAACGGTACGTTGTGAAAACAAACTCCACTCCGTGAGTCACAATGTCCTGAAATGATGTCACCAGGCAACATTGTCTCCTGAAACATTGTGAAATGAGGATGACGTCTCTGAAGAGGCAAATCATACACTCGGGATAGAGGAGGATGTTTCTTTGCCAGTACCTAAAGATTAAGGAAACGTGACTTGACACAGCTGGAGTTTGACACATGCAGTGGAAAAGGGCACAGCCGTGGTGGCAAATGACATTTGTATTCAATTTTAGTACTGTGAGGGAAGTTTAGTGTGAATTGAAGCATGACCAGGAAGCAACCATGTATACTAAAAAGCTGACATTTCAGTTCAGTATCAGATTATTCAGCTACTGCTCAGGAACATATAAACGTCTGAGACTGTAGATAACTCGCTCCTATTTGTGCTGTGCTGAAAGGACTGCGTTTTTAATTTGATAGTGCGTTATTATTACAGGAACTTGACAGATAAGCTGTAAAATAAGCAGAATTATTGCTATAACTAGCTCAGAGTCGTGCTGATGTGGGCGCTGCTGATGACATGCTTGTGCAGAGCTGTTTGGGAACACTCAAAGGTGTGGTGTCTTCTCATGTCTATGCATGATATCATTAGGGATTGCAAAACAAGCAGGGACATGAGATGAGCCTCATGTTTGTTTTCTCCATATTAGGAGAAAGAAATGATACCGACATGTGAGTCTGGTGTGACTTGAGCGTGATCCAAGTTTCAGCATCGACATTTTTATGTACCTTTTTACTGAGATGTCCCAGTTGGCTTTGAAATCCAATACTGAAAAAATCTGGTGTGAACAACACAGACATTGTTGTAACGGAGCAATCCAACGCTGTGAATTCCTCAAGGGATCTTCCTCGAGCTATGACTTTTGGCTCAAAGATCTTTGCATAAAACTTATGGTATGTTAGTCATTGTGTCTTGTGTCACCCCGAGCGTTTCAGACTTAAGTGATATGGTAAACAGAGCTTGCAACAGTGTGAAAGATGTCATTGAGTTCCTTATGTTGAGGTTATGACGATGCTTTCATGACTTTATTTTTAAAGCATTTTAATTGAGTGTGCCTGCATTGGGTTATTGATAAACTGACATAGACAAAGCCTCTCGTGTAAAAAACAGAAAATCTGAAGCTTTTGCAGGAGAAATTGTAAAAAAATAAACAATGGAACAAAACATTTGACCTTGCAAAGAGATTAGGATTGATCAGGACTTTAGGAGTGATGGTACAATGCGTTTAATGCAACCTCTGTGGTTGTGTAACTCAAACTGTTCAAAAACTGCAGTTCCTCGAACGTCCACTTGAGGCTGGCTACAGAACGAGTCCCCATGTTAAAATGTCCAACTTCACAGCAGAAATAAACATGTTTACTGCCTGGAACAAAAAACAGTTTTGGTCTCTATAGCTAATTTCCCCATTCATGACAACTGTACTGAGTCTGAATTTTGTTTTAACTCACCCGTTCAAATGATATTAAAGCTTAAAGTTATGCATAATTAATAGCCTGGCTGCTTTGATTGACAGGTTGGTGCCATTACAGGTGGTTTGCTTGAACACGTGGGTGTCGTTCAGCTCACGTCAGGTTCTTTATACTGTCAGTGCTTTTTTTATGCTTAAACATTATAATGTGTTCTTAATTATTGTTATGACAGTTATTTAAACATGGATGAAAAGATTGTCATGAGTTTATGGGTAATTTACCGGGTTAGGCCATGTAATTTTTCCTAAAAATGAACTTCTTGGCTCACCTCAAGGCTAAGTCACCTTGAAGAGGGATGCAGCTGTCTTTGTTGCTGTCTTATTATAGACTTGCATATTGCATATGTGTGTGTATTTGTGTTTGGTTGTATTAGTTTGATTGTGAACGCGTGTTGTATAAATCGTAGAGCTGTGCGCTCCGTGCTTTCCAGGTGTTCGCCTCGTCCCTATCGCTTTCACAAGTGATTTTATTTCTTCTCCCACACCTCCTCACACCCTTTTGTGACTCCTACTACTGGCTTCTTTTAAAGAGCTTGCTGCCTTCCGGGCGTGATGGTGAGACAGCCAACAGTCGAATTGGATGTGTGTGTGTGCCTGTACATCTGACCAGGTGACGGGCCTCAGCAGGTGGTGCTGCGTCCCTGAGGGAAATTGTGACGGCAGCATGACTAACAACCTCAAAATGACATGCCTCTGGGTTGACAAGGCATTATTATTCATGGATACTCATCAGAAAAGCATGCTTCGCACTGCCCAGAGCACAAATATGTGAATATTTAGCATCTTTTCTTATGCTCTTTTTCAAGGCAAGCATTGAAACGGTTATTCCTCACTTTAAGAAGTCACACTTGCTGCTCCAGCCATGGATTATATACCTTATAAAGTTAAAATCCTCTTCACCAAAGCCAGAATTAAAAGAGCAGATATGTCATTAGCATCATAGTTTAAAACTCAGTTTAAAAAGTTCAGCACCGACTCAAATCCCTCTATTCACCACCCAGTTTTCTTCCCCATCTTTTCCAATTTGTTCAAGCAAAAAGCCAGACTTTAAGTTCATTACATCAGCTCTATAAGCGTCCTTTGGTTCTCTGCTGCTCTCTAAAATAAGTTCTGATAACCACTAACAATGTGCCCTTCTGTTCAAACTTAGACTCGGCTTTGCATACATTTCCCCCTTTTTTTCCATGTAATTACGTTGTACTATACGTGACATATAATGCTTGTGGGTTCGCCTTTGATGTCATGTTTTCATGTCAACATACACCCTTCCTGTTGGGTGTTGCACAGGTGATATATTTCCACATGATCTGTGTTTTTTTTTCTGAACCTGACACACAGACAGATTCACTACAGCCCGTTAGCTGAATACTCATACCAGACCACAAAGTAAAGTGTATTCTGCAAATATGGTATACCAATTTCCTTCAGTCACCAACCTAATAAATTTAATAATGCACTAAATGTTAACATGTGACTGCACTTAACCTCAGTCTGGCTTCCAATAAATAGCTTGCAGCTTCAATTTTTCAGGGGGAAAAGGAATGCACGACATGCAGGGCTTAAACCTGCGAAACTCAATAGTGCATGAAAAATTTTATGATCTTTGCTGTGCCTCATTTTTGGAACTGTCCATTTAATTTGGATGCACACACATGTATAGTTAGGATTTGTATCCATCCATGAAGTAATGTAGATCATGGTGCATTTAGCCATTGAGATGTTTCCAAATCATGGAAATAGAAGGCTAAACCCGCCCTCCAATCAAATACTGAGTTGTCAAGTTTCCAAAAATCCAAATTATGTCTTGCCTTCACTGTACTCTTCTATTCTTCTTCTCTCTTCTACTCTATGCAGGCCCAGCAGCATCACAGTTACCTGATGAAAGGCCGATGCTCACTCGATACTGTTATAAGCTAGGGATTAACAGGGGTTTCAGAAAGATGTTTGAAAGCTGACAAGATGTTTTAGATGAATGTTTCAGACTCTTAAATACCCCTAAACCACAGGAATGAGTGTTCAAGATGGTACAGGTGCACTAGACCATGTCTTACTGGGATGATGACTGCCAAAAAGTTGCTCAATCTTTTAGAAAAAATTAGAGACGACACCTCTACCTCCTACTTCCTCCTACCTTCTTGCCTTTGGTTGATTATATATAGTTTTATTTGCCTGTGTTTAAAGCTATGCCACTGTTTATCTACAATAGGCTGGCATACAGTATATCCATATTATATATGTGTAGGGTTTTTTTTTTAGCAATAGTTTGTCTCAGTCTGTGTATCTTCATCAGAACATATAAAAGCAGTAGGTTCAGTGAAAGGTCATTGAGTGAATAGATTCAAAGTGCAGCTCCAGACTCACTGACCTGAGATTCTTTAAGGTAAACAAAGGATTTTCAGTGCTTACATGCTACTGACGTGCTTTCAGAGCTTGCTTGCAACTACTGCCGCCTATTGCAAGCCTCATTTCCAATTTGTTCTGGCATGTGCATCGACACTATTATTTTTTTTTTCAGGTAAGGAATGTATACAAAATGAAAAAAAGCATCACTTGCTATTTTTACAAAACAAAAGCCTTTTTTCATTTTTTACATACATACATGTACAGATCCTGTAGGCTATTTCCAGGCGCATGTATCCAAGTATATCCTTATATAGTATATTATTCACATCAAAGAAAGGGAAGTTGTACTAATCCTCAGTGGAGTCATACAAAGTCTCCTTGTTTTGGGGTTATAAATTTAATCCATTTATTCCAAATTTGGTAGAATTTGTCCTTTTGAATCCACAAAGAATAAGTCAACTTTTCCATTTTAAATATTTCCAAAACTGTTCCATGCCAATGATCCAATGTAGGAGGTACTGGACTTAACCACCTTCTAGTGATTGATTTTTGCATCGACACAATTTAATGCTTATTTTTCTTCAAAAAGAGTGAATGCTTTTTGTCAAATGGTATAGTGGACTAATACATTCTGAAGTGTGACTTCCTGTTGCATAATAAATTACACACTTCATTACAGGTTATCTCTTACTATGTTGTTTGCCACTCTATCATTTGTCCATTAGTACTTGAGAAGATATACTGTACATGATATATTACAGACTCACTCTTACTCCCATCATTGTAAATTGCATTGCTCGGGACCTGGCACCGATAATAAAGCTGTCAGCGGAGAAGAGGCCTATTAATAGACGTGATTTTAGATAGCTTTAATGTGATAATGTTTAAGCAAGCCATAAGGCTGTAAATATTATTTACAGTGTAGATAGCTGACTATTATCACACATTCATAGCACACAGTGGTGGAACAAGCAGTTGCATACCTTTTTAATCGAGACTCATCAGAGGAATGCTTGTTTTTGGGTTCAGCATAATTTGCAGTTTACCATGCTCTACCTTGAAAATAGTAATCTTTTCTAAATGGGGGTTGTTGGCTGCACACCAATGGTATATTACTTCGCGTGATATCCTGTCTGTTTACATGCTCTTTTTTCCTGTTATTCTCCTCCTTTCCTTCGTGTTCTCCCTTGTGTCCGTGATATTTGTCTGTCTCCTGTTGGATTATATCCCCCATTAAAATGGGCTCACGCCCAATCAAGTGTAAACTATCTGTTTTTCTGTCTCTAGGTGAATCATGAGCAGCAGCTACAGTGTCTCTCTGGCTGGCCCTGCCCCATGGGGCTTTAGACTACAAGGAGGGAAGGACTTCTGTCTGCCCCTCACCATCTCACGGGTGAGTGGAACACACACACACACACACACACACACACACACACACCACTTATGTACCCTTCACTCCATAATAGTCACCTCTGAGGAATGCCGCTCATGCTCACTATACCATTTGCATAGTCTGGGATGAAAGTGCGTGTGCCATTCGTCTCCTGTGTGACACTCATTGCTGGATTTAGACACCTTCTCTAACAGTTCATGGCCTCTGTCACTCAGTCTCTCGTCAAGGCTACGTCTATTGTCATAATATTGTTACATAACTGAGCCGTAAACTGCAACATCCGTCAGTTTAAAAAAAGCTCTTGAAATTCTCTGATGGCCTTTCGGGATATATTTTGAGGGATTAAGCCGATAGCTGTTAATGGCTGCTGTCATTTTGGTCATTCAGATGAGGGATAGTGCAAAGAGTCCTGGCCTTTCTCCCTGGCGTTAGTCTAGTATGTATACTGGATCTGCAAGGGAAACATTAAGACCTGTCCTTAAACGGCCCATCTGACTGAAACTCTAGAAAGCCACAGTGGCTCTGTAATAGCTATTTGGGACTTTGGGCCACAAAAACTCAAACAGGGATTTGGCTCCGGCTGACCAGGTTCTATTGAGCCGTCAGCTGCTAGAAAGGCTGCTGAAGGACACACTGTTTGAAAAACATTCCTGTTTATAAGACATGTCCAGCTTCAGCCTATACATAGTCACACTGGGCAAATAAAATGATGGTTACACAAATTAAAAGAAAGTCTGCAGTGCGGCTTACTGTAAGTAGCAGTTGTTTTCATCCCAAGGGCATCTGAAGTGTCTCAATTATACTGACATAGTCTCTTGTCAAACAGGATTAAAAGTAGGCCCTCCACCAGTGCAGTCTGTGCTTTGACAACAACTCTGCCTGCTGCGAATGAGAATGAGCCGTGTTATTCACTTCTTGCTGCTTCCTGTTATGTAATTGCAATCTCAGAGTCACGGACAAGGTCAGTGACTCTGTTTATCTGTTGCTGGTCGGATCAGTTACAGAATTTGTTGTTGTGTATGGGAAGGAGAAGTGACTTTTCTCAAGTGGCTTAGGTGTGTTAGGACACAGTGTTTCGAAGAGAATGAGAAGGCCAGCATAGCTTACTCAGACTATTTTTATCCCTCTTGCCACTATGATAATAATGGAATGCGGGACATTATGTTGTTATAGTGGCACGTAGCTGTCAGCGAACATCATGTCAAGTTATCTCAAAAACAATACGCGACTGACCTTCGCACGCATCACCTCATTAGTTATTGAACCACCTTTATATATAGGAATATATAAAAATAGAAAAATCCATTTCAGAGAGGAACAGGAAAACAAAACCTGCATCAAATTTCCATTTGCTCTTCCAAATTTGGCATCAGCTATTGAAAAAGCACAAGGCCAACATCTGTCCAAAATACCCCTCAGTTTTTAACAGCTCTGTATAGTTTCACTTCAAATTCTTGAGGTCCTGCAAGTAGAAAGGTGCACTCACCCTAATTACACGTTAAATATTTACTATTCAGACTTGAAGTAAGAAGGTAGAGGTAAGAAAGATTTTTCCGTTGATATGGTGCAAAAAGCACACTGTGTAAAACTCCCAGGACAAACGAAAAGCAGGTGTGCTGTGCACCTGACCCCTTACTGTGATATCTGTAGGGATGTGCCATATCACATTTTTTTCAGTGAATTTAAAATAAAATGAGACAAGTGAGTTGGGAAATGTGTCCAAAAAAAAAAAAAGGCCAGACAGAAGCCTTGAATCTGTTAAAATCACAAGTGCATGTAATGTGGTGGTTTTGATCATGTCTACTTCATGGACTATAAAAGTGTCCAATACCTCGTGTGTCCAACGGCTGTCCGTCCTGCGTTGAGCCATCGGTGGTCTGGAGCGTGCCATAGCGCTGCCGAGCCTGGCAACATGACTCTCACAGCTTTTCATTCCTTCACATTATTGGTTAGTGTCATTCCTGTGACATGTTTTCCTTCCAGCACATGACCAGTGAATGGCACCGTGAATGGCTCAGATTTCTTGTTATTGTCCGGGCGCCAGGAATAAGTGTCCCTTTTGTCTATTTATCTTCCAGATCCCAATGTCACATAAGGCACAGCCAAAATAAAGCTCTCGGTGATGCAGTAAAACCCGAAAACTTTCCATTTTGTTACATACATTTACTTAAATCTGATGTCAGATCTGGTACTCCTAAAATCTAAGTAATCTGTCATCACTGTATGTGAGTGAGTAGAAGGTACATACATGGAAACATCTGCCAACAGTTTAACTTTAGTTCCTTCATTAGATGAGTGAAAATTACGTAGACCACAGGCCTATTTTAAGGTTCATTAGAGACCCACAATGTTAAATAGACTGACTTTGTGGTAAAGAATATGCATCTGTTGCTATCACATTAAAGCTTATATTTATTTAGCTTAGATTGATTTGATTACCGTGGAATAATGGTGTAATGACTTTACATATGCTTACCATATGTAACTGATCCAAAGAATACATACAGTACAGTACAGTATGGCTTACAAGACAACCACAGACTTATCCTGATGCCTTTTTTAGGAATATATGCCTTTTGGCCTAGTAATAACACTAAATCAGTGTATGAGGTGGAGTACTTTCCTTAAATCATATGTGTTGTATGCGTTTGAGTTGGGCTTCACATTGTGAACAGCAATGCTCACACGCTAAACATGCAAAAGGCATCATACCACCTCAATTTAGGGCCTCAGAAATAACCATCGAGATGAATTAACACCTCTTTAATTGAGTCGTATTGTATACTGCAAGTGTTTATGTGTCAGAAAGGTTAGACATAAATACATTTAACAATGCAGCTGATTAAAAGTGAGACCACCCAGTACTGTAAGGATGACTTATGGAGGAAGGGGCTACTTATGTACATAATATGTGCGGGTGTCTGTGTTCCTGTTGCTCCAGACTTCTTTCCGTTCTCGTCTTCTGTGGTTCTTTCAGCTCCTTTTTAGGTATGTCTTGACAGGCTTCCACACGGGAAAGAATTCAATTATTTTTGCTTATGATACAGTGGAAAATGTCTAAACGATATAATGTAGGAGAAGTTTATCAGAACTGAAGCTGAAGTAAAGCAACAGTAGCTCTCTCCCACCTAAATGTGTGGTGTGGTTGGGTCAGTTTTAGGTCAGCACAGCAAAAAAATGCCCTTTTTTTCCCCCCATTTGACCTTTCACTTCCCCCTCTTGTTTCTCATGTCCTTTTGATTGTTGTTTTAGTGGCATGTGATACTTTGAGTAAACTTTATACAAACTAATTTTAGCCGTGTGTTAGCAGGAGGCTCCTGAGCTCCTGCATTTGCTCTTCTTTAAGCACCACCACCATGTGTTAATATGGTGAAGCACTCTCAAAGAAGAGGAATGTGATAATGTAGTGTATCTGGGCAACCCACATCAACATGAGGGGGGAATGGTTTTCTTTGTCCATTTGTTTTAAGAGAAGCGGATCCAATAGAGCTAGACGGCATCATGCTGTGTTCCTGGCAAATATTATGAGTTAAATAATAAAATAATGTCTTTAAGTGTATGTTTATGAATATTAGTATCTTTTGGTTGATAAAACTGATCATAAAAATCATCATAAAAAGGAATTAAAAGTATGATTCAGTCAATGGCGAGGAACAGAGATGAGTGGACTAAGAGTTATGCTTCGTGGGGTTCAAAATGAGAAGCTGAGACAGCTGTTCCTGTTGTGAATTTAATTTGGTTTAAAACCTCCGTCACTGTCCTTTTTTATCTGACTATTAACATATCTGTTACTCACTAGTCATTTCTGAAATGACTAGTGCTTTAAATGCTTTAAATCTTGAAAGACTGACCAAACACTGCGTTCTGTTTTCATCTACTCACACTAGTTAAAAAAAAAGTGCAACCAGGTTAGATTTGTTCGTGCAACAGTGAGGATAACCTCCACTGACATTCAGCTCCTTAACAATTTCTGCATGTATTGATGGATATCGACTGAACTGAACTGCGTAGTCAGGTTATTCTAATGATAGCAAGTGCTGAAGTGCAGCTCCCTGCTATTACAGGAAATCTGTATGTTGTGTTTTTGTCACTGATTTAAAATTCATGAGACAGAAGTTTGTGTCTTGTGTAGCTCACTGGATAAAGAATAATCTGCCTTGCTCTGTCTGACACAGAGCCATAACTTTTGTTTCAGCTCAAGTCCAGAAAAAATAAAATCAAGCGGTGAAAAAACTCCCCTGGCATTTTAGAATATCATTGAGACAGATAGCTTGTGGTCTGTGCTGTACAGCTGCCAAACAGTTTGTGTGTATTTTTATTTTTTATCTGTCTCTTGTATTAAAATCGCTTGGGCATTTTTGCAAGGAAGCTGGAATTTAATAGAAACCAGTTATGTTTATCCAGCATTTTCATAGCTTTGTGTATAGTATATACACAACCCAAGATATATTATAATAATCTGTGATTCTGTGCAATGTCCTAAAGCGGTGTTCAGGTTACATATGGGTTTAGTAGAAACCCCTTATCTGCAGTATGTGTTTGATCCCAGTATGATCTCCCTGGTGTCTGTCTAGAGTTGCATTGAGGGCATCTGCTTTCAATCTCACTAATCCTATATGGCAGAGCTATAAAGAATAACCAAGCTGTCACTTGATTGTGATTTAGATCACACACTATTTTCTTGTGTTAAGATGAAAGATATTGAAAGGAATAATCTGCTAAATTCAAAGGTACAAGAGACAACTGCACAAGATGTGTCTTCATGGCGGCATCTTGGACTGCAACCAACCATTATCAGTGTGTCTTAAGTTCAGTTGGATTAGAGACATCATCACCATTGATTGTCACTCATTGACAACAGGCATCCCATCGCATGTTATAAAGCATCGTAAACTGTCTGGATTGAGGTGCAATATAAATGTAATCTTTGATCTTTGCAATCATGCAAAATATGTATTAATATCCCAGCGGGTCTCTAAGTTATGTTGTAGCTTTGATAAACCTATGATTTCGTGTTACAGAGAAACTGTATATTATGTTAACAGGAGGTTAATTTGTGGTGAGGTCTTTTTGTGTCAGCCCAGTCATTAATACATTATACAGACAGAACATTTTGCCATCCAAACAGTAGGTGAAACGTAACAATCATTATGCCATTTGGCTGAATCCAAAAGGGTCCAATTGAAACCCTGCAGGAGAGTAGAATGAATCATGGATGGAAACCAGCACTCGCTCTTGGCTTGAGCCTCACCACGGCTAAAAGCCTTTTCATATCATCTGCCTCAGCGATGCTAGTCAGCCCTGGGTTTGTTTCTGACCTGACTAAAGAGCATTCAGTATTCAGTGCCGGGTTGGTACTGCTTTGTGTTGTTTTGTTTGCGTTGTCATGGCAATTTGACTAAGAGCTCGTATGTAGGTCCTCTTGGCATCTTGTGTTTTCCAGCAGCCTGATTGATGTACTAAGAGACTGGGGTCAAACCATGACAACCACGGGTCTACCTCTGTTCAAGTGCCCCTAATTGCGATGTTTGGCTTGGAGGGAAAAAAAAAAACGACTTGCTATTTGGTCCCCTCCCAATACGCAAATATATAGTGTACTGCTGTACTTATCATGTCTCATATTTTCTGGTTGAATAGTTTGAGCAAGGTGTTGCAGGTGCGCAAGCATAAAAAGATATGGCTTCCGCTTGTGCTAGCCCAGCAGGTTGCTGTGAGCTGTGCTGTCATATTCATTCCGGAGATTCTGCAGGGTAAACAATTTTTCTGTGATGAGCTTTACAGGTTGAATGCGTGCAGGAACAACAGTCCTGCCTCCTTAAAGGGGAACACGATACCGTGTGATAAGCTTCAAGATTAATAGACAGCATTTTAAAGTCTTAACTCATGTTGAAACAAATTGGTCTCACACTCACTAATTCATGGGAAGTGTTAGTCTAAGGCAGTTGTATAATTACATAATCAGAGTAGGTCTCTGTGTGTTAGTGATGACATAATGTTAGGCCCAAGTCTTGTAAGTCCATATAAGGTCCTCTATCTTAGTCTGTCGTACACAGACGTGACATGCATCGCACTGGCCTTCAGTCCTCACCACAAGACACTTCCTGTAACATGACTTCTCAAATATGAAATGACCACAGCCCTCTTCCTTACTCCATAATTTCACTGAAAGCAGGAAGTTACCCCAGCATGAAAGATGATTATTATCCCACTCACATCTGAAATGTTATCTTAAATGTGTTACCTTACCATGAATGTGAATAAAATGTGATAAATAGATAAATAGAAAAAGAGTTTTGTGTGGAGTTTAAAATGTTTTACGTAAAACTGCAAATCTGTCTAAAAATACAGCATTAATATGTTTAATGAAGAGTTTCCAGTGTAGGAGAATTTGGCCATATCAGCTAAACAAAGCTGCTTTCTCTCCAAACAGATCTCTCTCTTCACCAATAATGAATTATATTATTTTATTGCCTTATTGTGGATAAGTTGATTACTGAGCAAACATCTAAATATTTAAAATGGACCACACTGTTTTTATTATTTACTTTTATGACTGTATTTGATTATGGTTATGAAACAGATTGATCGAATACACATGGAAGCAATGAGTTGTTAATTTCTAGGCTTCTATTCCACTTCTTGTGTCTTTCTAGTTAGTCTGGTACAAAATCCCTCTGAATTTCTCTTAACAACAAGGCGAAGATGAAGTTATTCCACAAAGATGTTTGTAGCAGTAATAAATTAAAGGCCTTCAGATTGATCTGCCAAGTATTGTGCAATATTCTGTATTTTGTAAGCTACATTTGTAGTGTGGAGCACGTCATTACCAGTAACTGCGCAGCGGTAAAATCAGCAGTGTGGAGAGGACCACAGCAGCACAGCAGCCTCACCATTATGTGGCTGGAATCCCATTCAGGTAGACGTGGTTGGAAAGACAGTTCATTCATTTGGAAACGTCTTTCTCATCCCAAACAAACAGTTAGTATCCTCGTTACTCTTTCAAAAAATCTTCTTTTTGATTTATACTGTGTGTAATTGGCTTGGACGACTTTTTTATTTGACCTAGCAAAGTTTAAAATAGTAACTTGTGTTTTGCAAATTTTGATTAAGTGTTCAAATTACATAGTATGATGGTATTTGGTTAAAAACACGTTGCTAAAACATCCCGCTCTCTTGAGAGAGCTGGGGTAGCGCAGCCAAAGTTCCAGTTCATTACTTATCTGCTCTCCATCACGAGTGCTTCAGACCTCTCCTGATTTATATTTATAGACCGCGGATGCCAGGGATTCTTACTGTAACATCTATTTGTTTTGTATCCATGTGAGAAAGGCCGCGTTTGACTGAAAGAAGTTTGGATTTATAAAGCGCTCTCTGTTCACCGCAGACTGAAGCAGTAAACATTGTTAGCCACATATAAAAAAAAACAACAACATATTTTTCCTCTTTTCATGTCTTGAAATGTTTAAGGAATTGCCATATGTAGAGCTGTATAGTGTCGTCTTTTGTCACATCCCTACAAGGAGAGAACCTCACATCTCTTTTTCACGCTCTCTCTTCCTCTGTAACAAACACAAGCGGACAAAGGCATGCAGAGAGGGAGACATGGGGAGAGTGAGACAGACAAATCCATGTCCCCGGACGTGCTCATTCAGTAATCCCAGCTTTTTTCTTTTTTTTTCTCTGCCATTGACCTCTGGAGCTGTCGAGCAGAGTAAGACAGAGCCAGCAGATCCCAGTGATCTCTGAAGAGTGCGTACACTCACTCTATTAGCCACTGCTCTTAAGAGCAATGAGTTGTTTTATTGAAAGTGAATGAGTCAGGACAGACTCGGTAAATGCCAGCAGGTGTGTCTTTGAGTGTGTGCCGGACACTGAGTGAGCAAGTGATTCAGTTAAAGCTGTGTTTGTGCGTGCGTAGCAAGTACCCTTCCCCTTTGTGAGTAACACTTAGCATGTGGCTGCACTATAGGTTTCCATGACATTGGTATGCATACATCAGCCTCAACTATGCGTTCTTACACTTCCCGCTACTGATCTGCTTAATAATGACACAAGGAAAGCACAGCTCCAGAGAAACTGTGTCGGTCACTGCCACAGCACTGTCACTTCCTCATTCTTTCTCTCTGTCCCGCCCACTCTTTTGCCCTATTTTTATTATGAGGGTTAACACAATGGCACATTCATTATGTCTCATTGGCTCCTTTTAGAGTTACCTAACCTGAATGCATTCTTTAGCAGAGGGGAGATGGGATATTTTGTTGTATGTATCTGTCTAAATCAGGGCTGGTTCATATAAATAACTACTCTCACGCGTATGTGTGTGTGTGTGTGACTGAAGGTCTTTTACATTCTTTTAAATCTTATCGCTTCATAGGAATCCATTGAGGATTTCTAGGTGTTGCATTTAATTGTTTTCTGAAGTTCTAATTTTCTATTCAACACCCAATAGAGTTGACAGATAAAATCACTTTCCTCCCATCATACTTCACACCCTCTTAATTATACTTTTCAGTCTCTCAACACATTCATAGACCTCACCTGGGTTTCCACTTTACGTATATGTCTGGCTTTCCTCATTTTGTCCAAATGTTTTTTATCAGTTCTGTTCTCTTCACACCGCTGAAAGCTGACATCAAGATATGATCAAAACAGAGCCAGAGAAGATAATAAGTACAGAGAGTTCTTTCTTGTTTCCATGATTGCAGCCAGCATGGCTGTACATGTGTGAGTGCGCTGAGTGATGATTGATGAGGTGTACACAGCGTTGCGTAATCACCCGTCGATTGCCACACCTGGTAGAGAGTCATCCCATCGTCATGGTTTTTATTACGTTACTTCCTGTGCGTTAAATGCAAGTCTGAGCGTGGTGGAGAGGGATAGAAGACGTGATAAACCTATTTACGCTACAGACAGTTGTAGAGCTTTAGGCCTTTAAGCTGTTGCTACCAGATTTGGAGAGATATAATGTTGAATGGTTGTACCTCTGAAGATGGTGTTGCTTTTTACACATCTCATATTAAAAGTGTACTTTTTATTTTGTTTAAAAATATACAAAAACCTTTTATCCTGTCCACAGGGTATAGGTTTAATTTATAATACATACATGTAGTTTAAAATACAGAAATACTAGTTTTACACAGCATGTACAATGGCCTAGGATGTGAAGAAAAACATTTATTTGTGTGATCAGAAACACAACACGGATTGGGAGGCTGGGTGTGGACAAGAGGTGGAGCCAAATGATTCCGATTGTAAAGAAAAAACCTGCTCCAGAGCACACAACCTGTGGACTAGCGCCTTTTTAGCATGACAATAACAGATGAAGCACACAGCAAAGGAAACCCTGGAGTGGCTTCAAGCTTCTGAATGTCCTTAAGAGACCCAGTAACAGCAGTGAACGTGGCCCCCATCAAAAATCTGAGGGGAAAACTGAAGATTAGAATTTACCGACTCTCAGTCTGATATTTTACTCTGACAGAGCTCGAGAGGATCAACAGGGGAGAATTGGAGAGACTTAAATTTCCCAAATGCAGATGTGCAAGGCTGGAAGAGGCATAACCAACACCACCTGAGTCTGTATTCACTGGCAGTGGTGCTCTTTTAAAATACTTCTTTCTTTCTTTTTTTTTTTTTCATTTTTAGAATTAGTCTTATCCTGATGCGTAATGCAGTATATTTGTAACTGACATTCATGACTGAAATTCAGACTTTTGGTAGTCATCATTCTTTTTAATGTGCAAATTATTCCTGAGGAAATAAAGATAGCAGGACAGAATCCTGCCCCCAATGGATGTTGTGATGTTGTGAAGAGAACAAGATGTCTATCTTATCAGACAAAGGTTACATAAGAGAGGAAACGGAAAGGAGAGGACAATACTTGGTGATTACAAGAAGTAAATTGACACAATATGCACACAACTGTTTCACTTTTATTCATTTTAGTAACTGCAGATCAAACCCTAAAGTTCCAAATGTTAACACGGTCTTAAATTCATGCACAAGAGGCAGAGTTGATGTAACTTAATGATTTGTCAATAACGTTTTTTTCAAAACTTTTTTGTGTGTGTCATTGCAGCTCACTGATGGAGGCAAGGCAGCCCAAGCCAAGATGAGTGTTGGAGACATCATTCTGTCCATTAATGGCATTTCCACAGAGAGCATGAATCACCTCGAGGCCCAGAACAAGATAAAGGCCTGCACAGGCCATCTCAGCCTCACTATACAGAGGTAACAGTCGCACACATGCACACAGCACATGAGCACACACTCCAAAACATAATCTACGGATTTCCTAGCTCAGCAATAGAATTCATACTCTGTTGTTTTTGCCTACCCTTGTGTGTTTAAGCCTGTTAGAAGAATTTGTACAGAGTCAACCGTCACTGTTACTGTATGGATCTCGGGCTACTTTTCACAGGATACTGAACAGATAAACAGAACGACCTTTGATCGGCAAGAGCAAGCTTGATTGCCATATTTGGTTTATTTGTGCTGTATTTAATCTTTTCATAATTTCAAACAGATGAGCTCCTGTTGTGCTAATATAAAACATCTCAGTGTTTCTGCCACAGCAGATGCTATGCCCCCGAGGTCCTGCAGGGAGTTTGGAAGCGTTAAAAAGACTGAATTAAGCTTGATGTTACTTGCACAGTAGCATCAGTTTATGTAACTTGTCATGCTAGATTGTGTCGCCTGACATTGGATTTATAGTAATTCCATGTGTCCTGAAAAGTCTACAGTTTACAGCAGCGTCACGTTTTAGACCATATTAAACACACTTAATGCAATGTTTGTGTTTGTTCCAACATTTATTCTTGAATACCTAATGAGAAAGTGTCTGTATTCCATATTAATGCTACACAGCACAACCCATTTGAATTATATGTTATTACAGAGAACCTTTTAATTAATGGTTTACACATGTCCTTCCTGGCTGTGTGGTGTATGGCTAAGAATCTGTTAAAGTCTTCAGATCAGTTTTGGTTCCAACATGTTGAGTCCATCAACTGCTTCTCTGCTTCTACCATTAGACAAAAGGAAGACCCTGGTATTTTGGGGCCCTTGAGTGTATTAAAGCTCTAGCACTGTATTAGGAGCACTTCGAACGAAAGCTTCAAAGAAAGGAAAACAGGGACTCAACTGAAGCCCACCAAGGAACAGTTTCAGTCCAAACAACTTTTATAGTCCATGTACAAGACAAAGGCCAGATCTTCACTCACGGGGACACCCTGAGTTGGCTTTGTAATCCAAAGAAAAAAACCCAAACTTAAAACTGCTTTTCACAGACAGTGCTGAAAGTCTAAGATCAGTTCACCCAGCTCAGAAGTGGCTACATGGAATCGCTGTTCATTTTATTTGAAGAAGATGAATAGATTAAAAGAAAAAAAGATTGATCCCCTCTGTTTTTCTGCCAAGCACTTTAGCCAAACATATTACATTTTCTGCAGCCAAGTGTAAAGAAGAGTAGCTTTAGTGTGAGACACAAACAAATGAAGGCGAAGCACGCATGCTTCCCAAGCTGTAAAACATGTTGACAGAAAAACTCAAAGTCTGGTTTGCATGTCCTGTCATTCCATCACCACATCAAAGGAGAAAGGAGCCTCTGTGCTTTAATCGTGGGAAAATCGTCCTAAAATAGCCCTGTCCCACAGCTGCATGTAATCTACTGTGGATAATGGATGCACAATGAAACATCAAACATTTAGGTCTCACAGTACATGTAAACTACAGCTAAAATCACCCACGAAACAACAAAGGTTTCCTCATTACAAATGATAGATTATTGCAATTTCCTTCATTTGGCTGAATTTTAGGGAATGGCTTACACCGTATTGATATTACATGTCACGGAAAGAAGATGTTGCAAAGACAGGTGCAGGGTCGCAAGGAAGACAAAAGCATCACACTGGCCAAGAGGTGTGCAGAAAACAGGTTGACTTTTATTCAGTTATCAAACCAAAATCATCATTTAACAAAGAACAGTTAGGGTGCTGCTCTTCACATAGCATACAAAACTGAAAAACCCCAAAACACATGATAAACCTTCTCTCCAGTTCAAACCGGCCTATCAGAGTAGAGATTTAACAAGGTTAACAATAAAAACCATAATTTCTTTGATTTGCTAGTACCAACAAATTCATATTAAATTCTACAATATATAACAACATACATTATTTACCTTAATTAACTAAGATTTTTGCACACATGCAATCATCCAATGAAAGTAATACGGTGGGTATCCCATAAAAGGGTACCCATTGAGGTGTGCTTCCTCTTTAAGTACCTGCCCAGATGGCCTCCACAAAGGACTAAAAACAGGTACTTCTACATTATCATCATGTCTTTACTATGTTTTTAGAAAGAAAAAACGTAACACTGATTTTTTGAACAATTCTTTGTCTTTTATATAATGTTGTGACTACAAGTTAAACAGGAAGAGACTACCCATCCCTCCCAACAACGATGACCCCTTCCTCACAGAAGAGTTGAGACTTGAGAATTATGTATATTATATCAGGACAAACAAGGTTGAGTGGGATCATTCTCACTGACCTTTATGCTATTGTCCTCTTGAGTACCTAAAGTTCACAGTTATGTACTAAATGTAGCACTTTAAGAACTCGATTTAACGAGAGGAATTCTCTCTGTCCCGCTTTCTCAACCCACGTTCTCAGATTTGATTAATGGCAGTGACGATCACTGATAAGACTGTCAGCGTCAAAATAACATACCAAGAGTACCAAGAGATGATTAATGTGACTACAGTTTTGTACCATTATGTCACTTTGTCATTTTTCAAATTCTCTGGGCTTCCTTCCTTCCTTAAAAAGACACATTTAAACCTGCATGGTGCAGCTGTGTAAAAATGACACTACAGCCCTATATTTAGTTACCTTTTAACCTAACATTTATTTATCTTATTTTGACTATAGTAAGTTGACAGGCAGCGCCACTGCTATGTGGGCATTTGTTGCAGGCTCTAGGGTGAGCAGTAGCAGAGACCATCAGCACTGTTTTCTTTTCTTTTTTTTCCCCCTTCAGTCAAAAGCACAAGAGTCTCCTGCAGGATGTCCGAGCATTTAACTTGAACTGTGTTCAGTTGAGGAAACTTGTGTAAGCCTGTCAAAGCTGACAAATTAGAGACAAAAGGGAGCAGGAGCAGGAGCAGGAGGAAGAGGAAGGGGAGAGAGGTTATCACTTCATTATGACCTCAACATAGCACTTCTTTTGTTTTACTTGTATTTATCAGATGTGTCTTATTAAAAAAGGTTAAATCTTACACTGAGTTCACTATCAAAGGCTAGATAATTAAGTTTATATGTGCTTTAATCAAATTGGAATCACGCAAGTGCAAAAATTGAAGTCTAAAAAACATCTACAGTTGTATATTAACTAGTTTATATTAAATAGAAGTGATTATAAAACGCCTGTCATGTCATATTTTTAATTGCTATAAATGTTTTAATGTACTAAAAAAGGATTTAATTATCACCATTTAAGGATTGCATATAGTGCAGTGTTTCCGTATATTGTCTAACCAAAAAGGCACTCACAGTCATCGATGACAATATGTTTGTTTCCCTGTTGCTAGGTGAGGGGAAACATGTTTGCTCTCTCCACCCCGTCACTAAACTATACAATAAAACATAACACAGCTGTCAAGTTGAGTTTGAATGAGCAAAAAGCTGTTATGTATTCTGTGACAGTGGGAGAAACTAGCTTTCCCTTTCCAAAACTCTAGTCTCAGAAAAGATGTCAAAACTGTGTCTGACAGCAGTCGCTAATTTTAGCTAATACAGTAGTTTTCCAATCTTCCACCCTTTTGCTTTCAGTTGATACAGCCAGCAGTAATCAGTGATTTTTATGGGTACTTTTTGTTTTACTATCATGGGAAACTTGTTGCTGCGCAGCCAACAGCCAGTTACACCAGCGACCGTGGGAAGTGTCCTTAGGAAAGTATGATAATTGATGTTTATTTATTGTCATTGAAATATGCAGCGTAGTGCAATGAAACACCACTCCCCAGAGGTTGTGGCTGGCTGCACCTGGTTCCAAAACCTCAAAGATAATACAGATCAGCACCACTAGCGCTGCGATCCAACCATTTTCTGATGTTTTACGCAAGAATACGTGTCAGCTCCCACAGCGCAAGAGTGTTTCAGATTTTGTGTATTTTCCACTTTGTGTGTCTGGGACGCGTGCTGTTTCAGGGGGGATTAGGAAGGTGTGAAGCTTTGAAGCTTTTGGAAGGTGTTAAGTCTTTACAAACTCAAAAACATTCATTAGATGAGGAGTGGAAGCACCTAGACTTTCAAAATATCCTCCTCCTGTAGCTACCCTCTTTTTCTAACTTAAGATTTGATTTATCAAAACTGCAACCTTGTTTTAAATATATCTGTTAGATAGAGCTGTAGCTGCAGTATATTATACAGATGTTTTTTTCGCCCACAGGCTACTCACTGTAGCTAAACACTAGTCAGCTCAGCGGCTGTCAGTTACATCTACAGATATTCTTGCATACATGGCCAATGTACACCCACCATGTCTTATGGAATGGTTATAACAGGGTGAAGTAAAGGCCAATCCAATGTAACCTAGAGCCCCCACTGACTCCTGGCTGCCTTAACCAGATGTGGTGTGGTGGTCAGAAGAAAAGTATGGAAGGATGGGGTCCTGCTATTGCATTGCTTGGATCTGCATTAAAAAGATACATTAACTAGAGTTGCAGTTAATGCTGTTGTGGTCGCTGTAGATCCGACCTCAACGAGAACTCCTTCATTCCCCCCACTTGCGCTAATCAGTCTGGTCTCGATGTGGGTTACTGAACGCAATTAAATGCAAATTTTAATATTTTTTGTTTAGTCCTGTGGTTAACATTTATTCCACTATTTGCTTGCCAAGACAAGCACACATGGCCAGAGAGTTATCACTCACACAGTAAAGTGCTGCAGAGGGGCATGACAAGGCACGTGGAAACAAGTGGCATGAATCCCTTCTATCACTATGATGCATGTGACTGCTGATATGGACAAGTGCACAGAGTTCCTACTTGACACGTGTGCAGACACATCAGACACGGGCAATAACTATGTTAGCGATGTATCCAGGCAACTGACAGCAGCAACAGGCAGTTCAGTTGCACGTTATTAAGCTTTAACTCTGGAAATAGCTGTCACGTTTCTGTCATTTTTGGAATGGCCACAGTTTTAAATCTCTGTCCTTCCTCAAACCTTCTGCTCCTTTCAAAGTCATGTCAAAAGCACAAAATTCCCTCTTCCAAGATGCTCATATAGCAGGGGGGAGAGTGGGAACATAGTGAGACCTTGAGAGGCCGTGTGACATGCCAGACACAAGCTGCAAGATTTGCCACTGAGCGGATAGGCTGGGTGCACAGAAAAATAGAAATACAGAAAGAAAAGTTATTTTCCACACCCGTTAATTCCACATCCCTCTGTTGGAGTTTTTGTTTTCCTTTCCTATGTTTTTTTTTCTCCTTGTTTTCCCTCACCATGCTTTGGTTCGATTTTTCATGCAGTGGTAAATCTGAGAAAACGGCTTGTGTTTGCCAGGTCTCCCACAGAGTTTTAACATTTATCACACAAGTTAACCATAAGAGGGCTGATCTTGTTCAAAAAGGTTTTGGAATAATGTAACCTGTGCATGACATTAATAGCATGTGTGAATTCTACTCATCTCTATCCTCCCACATAACGTATAATATCTGTACCAAGTTCTGACTCCCAGCTTGCTTTAATATGATGAGAGTTAACAAAACTCTGTCTAGAGAGTAAAGCAAAAGACAGTGACAGATGCTTGGAGTCAGATGGTTATCACAGAGGATTATTAAAAACTTCTCTGTGGACACTGAGTGTGAAAATGAAGTGAAAACAACACAGGGAAAATGAAGGGCTACTCTTACTTGTGCCGTTTTCCCTCCAGTTAAAATATGAATATGCAAGTCTGTAACCTGGTAAGACATATTTGTGTGTGTGTGGTGAGAAAGCTGTGTCTATTAGCCTCTCCATCACTCCGTCAAATGCCATATGCCAGACTGTTTCTCTTGGCCCTCAAAGAGACACGGGCAGGGTGGAAATGCGTCAGTCCCCTCAGGCTTATTCCTCCAGTTAACCTCCTCATTCTCTTATTCTAGAGCTGTGTGTGTGTGTGGACGTGTATTGCTCATGTTGTGGGGACATAAATCTCTTTACACACTCACATTGTGGGGACTCGCCTTTCCCTTTGGGGACAAAAACGCAAGTCCCCATCATGTAAAACATCATACTTAAGCATGAAGACTTTGTTTAAAGTAAGGTTAGAATGAGGTTGAAGTTAGGTTAAAAGAGGTAAGGGTTAGGTTTAGACAAGTAGTGTTTATGGTTAGGGTTCGGATAAGTCTCCAGGAAATGGATGTAAGTCAATGTAATGTCCTCTGAAGGGGAAACATTACTGTGTGAGTGTGTGTGGGTTTATATATGACAGAGTGGGTGGACAGACAAGTCTATTTTGACGAAAACCAAACCTTTTTCCTTCCAAATACGCATTTGCTGTCAAGATAATCTGTTTATTTATATCTTGCACTTTTTTTTTTTTTAGGTATATAGTTAATAAATTTGGTCCATATATAAATCAATCTTGTAGATATCAACATCTATAATCTAATAAAACAAGGCATCCTGATTAGATTTGGAGGAACCAGCTGACGTGTGTTCTGGGCTAAACAAAGCCATGACTGCATCTTCAGCAGAGGCAGGATTTCTCTGTTAGTAGCATAAACTGTGGTACGGTAATACAAGGAAAGCAGTTTGATACGGCAGATAAATTGTAAATATAAACATTACCCAGATCAGAAATGACTGTTAGATATTAGATATTAGAACCCCAACAATAAGTGTAACATTTATATATCTGATTTTCTTGCTCTTTATTCAAGAGAAACTATGACTTCTATTTAAAAAATACATGACTATATAGTAGTAGCACACACAAAAAACTAATTAATTGCTCACACTGAGTAGGTATTCATGTTCATCCATGTCCTATGTAGTTATATCCTCACTGAGCAGCTAGCCGTTTGAATAACCCTGAGAATAATCATAGTTCTTACATGGAGCACAACAAAGAGATCCATTTTTTTTTTGTATTTTGCTTTTGTTTTTATAAAATTTTTCTCGTGACGTCAAATGTTGGTTTGAACATCAGTAGTAGACCACAGTTTGTTTGCAGTTTTACTATCCAAAATCCTTAAATATAAGACATCACAGATTGTCAAGAAGAAGACGCCTTTCATCTGAATGACAAACCAGTAACAGTATCTAGTAACTTGTAACAATGAGATTAACCATGTATATGTACACCTGGACACCAAAAAGTAAATATATATTTGTGCGCCCACACACTCACCCAGTGTTTGTCTCTTTGTCATAGCAGAACAAAAGCGGGTCTGGCTATGCAGGGAGCAGGACAGCACAGAGGAGCTGAGCTGAGCAGATGTTCACGGGACCACCCTAGAAAGTGTTTGTTCAGTTTATTCAGCTTGCTCTAGGGAAAGCCAGATAGAGAGTGGATCCGCCCAACCGGCTCACTCTGGGCCACCGATGGCAGAATCACACTAGCTCATTGTAGACCGGGTCCCATCTGTAATGGAATGTGCTGTTTTGATCTTTAGACCTTTTAGCGTTTTCATTGGCACATTGTGCTGTTTCTCCATAAGCAAGTCCAATAATACAAGTACGTTGGAAAATAAGCATACTCTATATTAACTGCTAAGTGGAAACTGTAAATGCAAGTATGGGCACAGATGACATCAGCATCTGGTTGGAGGGTGGGGCTCTTTAATAACCTGGTGCCAGGCTCAGTTGTTGCTCCTCTGCTCAGGCAGAAAGGAAATACGAAATACGAGTTTGTTGACTGTTTTCCTAATATGGCAGTGAAAGAGGATGCCAGCGGACATACCGTAGCTGCTGGTCCGGAACCAGCTTTGCTGACTCACTGTCTTTTTTTTTTGTTTTGTTTTTTATGAGCAATGAGGGACACGTTGTCTGCATGTCCAGACCAAATATAGGACACATTGTTTGAGTTTGAGTTTCAGTAATAGAGTTATTTTAAGAAACACATTTAAAGTTACCTGACAGATACTTCCATGTACCTTTTGTGACATGAAGGGTGGCATACGTAGTATTGGATTTCTGTTATTTTTTGCACAATACATCCTTTCATCCTCTCCCAAAACAAAAGGAGGTAAAAGTTTGTCGGATATTTGTCGGTTTCTATCCAGGACGTCTCAAGAAAAGACACAAACAGACCACCTTCCTGTCCCATAGGTGATAAAACTGTGGCAGCTGCCTCGATCATAAGTGTAAATCAGACGTGTGTCACACTTCAACACCAGTCTGCATGTGGACACACACCCTAAAATAAATGGCGGCTTAACTACAAATTTAATAGATAGTTATTATAAGCATAAAGTTTTGAACATTTCCTGCTTTCCATGCTGCCGTTTGTTTCCATTTATTTCAGGACGCAATAAAAGTCAATATCCAGAGCTTGAACCTTGCTTGAGATAGGTAATCCATCAAATTTGGTGCCTTTGTTTACTTTTTAAATCCAATTTATGTTATTGTAACCCAGTACTGCAGTTTTCATTTTAAAAATTCCTCCTTTTTGGGATGTTTTAAGGATGATCTGACATCAAAGATACGATCATATATCTCTGACAGAAAAGAAAAAGAAACATTAAATACATTTTAAAAATAAGACCAGTGTTTGGCCAGGAAAAATATCACCATCTTAAAAATGTTGCTCTGAATCAGGCTTCACAGCAGACTGTGATTTTCACAGCAGTTAGCATGTCCAGTCATTTATTGTACAGGAATTAAACTTTATTGCAGCATTACTAATGCCTGCTATAAAGATGTTGTGTGTGTGTGTGTGTGTGTGTGTGCAGTGGTTTTATAATTTTCTTTCTGTCTTCACAGACCCACCAGTGTCCCCAATGATGGAGTGCCTAAGGTATGAAGTAAAATATTCACATAAATATTGTATATTGATTAAAGTTGACCCAAATTCCTTTTGTACAGAAATATTATCAGTTTATTAAAGTGAGCATGTGCCCTTCTGAGATTATGTCAGAACACAGATTGGCTTGGCATGCATAAACTGACCTGAGAGAGGCCACGTTTTATAGCACCTCTTAAACTTGTGTGGCACAGGCATGACTTTCAATACAGCAGTGTGAAAAACAGTGTTTATTTGAATTTGATTGTTGTGGGAATGCCGGTTGACATGCATGAGTTGATTTTGGATTTGTTGTATGTGCATGCTGTGTGTTTTCACCTTTATCCAGGACGAACCTCAAGAAATCATTAAGCCTGTCCCAATCACTCACCCTGCCCCAAGCACCACATACACCAAGCCATCGAGTCAGCCCGCTCCTGCATACAACAAGACAGCCCGGCCTTTTGGGGGGGGCAGCAGTGTGGTCACAGCTTCTTCCACCCCAGATGCTCCCAAAGTAGCCAACATTCCCTCTGCATCATCTGCTTTCACGCCGGCTGCTCCTTCTCAACCACCACAGCCTCCATTTCCGCTGAAGTCAAGCCCCGCTGCCCCAAACTCAGCTCCAGCCAACTCAGCTCCCAGACCCAGCCCTGGTCGCTCCACTTTCACCTCCCCGTATACCTCTTCCTCCACATCCAACCCCTCTCCAGCCAAAGTGACAGCCCCCTCCTCCAATCCTAATGTCCCACAGTCCTCCGTCTATAACACACCCATCAACCTCTACTCCAACACGAATGCTTGTGAGGTGGCTATGGGCCAGAGACGAGGTCTTTTGGAGAGCCAGGGCCTGTCAGAGCACTTCAATGGGTAGGTACCATCCATCAAGCTCAGTTACCATATGTTTTCCCTTACACTGTCCCTTTTTAATCTGAAGAGTAAAGCTGAAGGCATATATGAAACAACCTCAGTATTTATGTTGGTGTGAGTGCAAAAGAATATAGAAAGATTTAGTAATATACGCTGTGTGCTTTAGTCAGCAGCACCAGAAGGAGTTGTGGTTCTCAGAGGCCACAGATTAGTGGACATTTTTGCTTTGCAGTCTATAATATGCGTCTCATTTGAAAAGCTAACATTGAAACAGCCCATCACCTCTGTTTTCACACTGCTGCGTACAAGGAAAATCCAAGACATGCTGCAGATCTTGTTTAAATCTTCCACAGGGGAACTGGAAAGGGAACACAGTCTAGACAACATGCTAACTGATGCCACTGCCCGCCTATCTATAATTGACAGTGGGGTTCACAGCTCTGCCAAACACGGTCTGCCCAACAGGCACTGCTGGTGTAACACTTGTTTCTAATTAGGCAGAATCCTGGCAGGTCTGTGCTTCTCGAGGCCAGGGACAGAGCCAGGTTTGGCTGGACTGGGCTTCATCAGCAGGGCTTGGCTCACTGATTGGGTTACAGGAGACAGAGCTAGGTTTAAGTGATTTGCCACTCATTCTTTGCTCCCTGTCACCTGAAAAAAATAGGTCATAGAAATCGGTTTTATTGGATTCAAGTGAGCATGCAGCTTCACACTTAAATAAATCTGGGAAACCTACTTATATCTGTGTGTGTTTACAAAGTTACAGCCTTTAAAGTCATCTCCAATCTCTCTGTTTCCTGAAACCCTCGACTGTCCGCTTACAGAGGTGGAGTGTATTTGCTGCATGCGTGTGTTTGTGTCCTGACCTGCATGCTTTGTTTGTGTGTTTTCTTTATGTACATTCTCTCAGAAGGGGCTATGATGTTAGGGACTATGTTCTTTCTCTCAGTCTGGTCTATTCATGCTTCATTTAGGATCCAACCATTTTCCATTCACCCCTTCTTTGCCCACAGGAGGAAGAAGAGACATGCACCAAGTTAGTGCTGCGAATGATAATATATCTGCTGCAGTAGCATTCTAACCATGTGGAATGTGATTACAGCCTTCAAATCTCTCTGGTTTATGATTACCAAAGGCATGCTTGCACCTCTTTGAGCTAACCCTCACAAACCTCACATTCGTGCTCATCCCCTTCCAAGTACATGCTCATTTCAAGGCCCAAACAAACTGTACAACCCCCGTAAATAATCCATCTCTGAGACACCACAGGACACTCAGTGGGGCTGAGCTCATACTGGTCACTCATCCTCTCAGTGGCATCAGACTCTGTGTTAGCTTATACTGCATTTTACACCCAGTGCAGACAGGGCTGTCAGCGCACCGGGCTGCTGAAGTCACCCAACTTTGCATCTGTCTAGCTCCCATCTGCTACTGAGTGTTTATTCAAGGCCAGACAAATTACTGCCAAGTATATTCTTCTTTGGCTAAGAATAGCCTGACTTGTGCTGTCTTTCATCATCCTTCACCTCGACTCACCTGACACGCACAGATTAATAAATTGCATACTTGGGACCTTTGACATGAAATTGTTTGGAACAGCACTTGAACTTAACTCTGCATGTAAACACTTACAGCATAAATATTATTGCATTGTAGAGAGCCGTCAAATTATTTAGGAAGGAAACTTTCCTTTATTTTCAAAGCACATTACTCCCACCTTGTGGTGAGATATGGTCACTGCCGCTTTCATCTCTTAAACACTCAACGTTGTTAATATGCTGTCAGTGCGTTTAATTCACCATTTTAAAATAATAAATGTAATTGCTCTTCACTTTTTTACTCACTAATCAATACACAGCTGACTTCTACTCTGTGGTTTTCCCTTCTTATAGTCAGCCTCAGAGAAGTGCTAAGTAAGTATAGGTTAAAATAGTTTCTTGACTTTCCCATATAAACAGTTCAGTGTCATACGGTATACTTAGCACTTGATGTGACTTTTGAATTTGTGATTGTTTCTGCCTCTGTGCATTTTCCTCCTTTGCCTTCTCTTTGACCACCTGCAGAACTCCACCTCCAGCTAGGCCTAGGAGGTAAATGTAAAGTCTAACAGCGGTTAGGTCACACTGTGAAATATGTAACTAGAAGCGGCACTCTCGGTTGAATGTGGAGCACTTATTCCATGTTACAGTATACGTGTGTGCTGTGTAGATTGTGTGTTAATATGAATGTTAGTTTGTGAGCTTGTGTGTGTGTGTATTACCTGTGGCAAAGGTTCTGTTACACTTAATATGTAACAAGGTAAGATGTTTTCCTTGTCTCTAACATCATTTCTTGGTTGATCTGACTGTACAGGAAACCGGTTGAGGAGCCCGAGAATCATGTGTACCCATTGAGCGATGCCAGCAAGAAGCGTCTGATTGAGGACACGGAGGACTGGCACCCGAGAACCGGCACCTCCCAGTCCCGCTCCTTCCGTATCCTGGCCCAGCTCACCGGCACTGAAAATGGTGTGTACTGACCGCAGTGTTATACGGCTTTAAACAGGTTGTTGATGAAGACTTAACACTCTGCAAAGACTTACTACTGTGTCTAGTGTTACATTAGTGTTTTAGTGTTGAAACTGCCTGAATTTAATATTGGGAATTATCTGAGTATTATAAGTCTCAGCTTGGTATTGCTGTCGGTTCATTTTAGAACCCTTAAACCACTTTAGGCTGGAACACTTGACAGATTTATATAAATGTTACCAATTTTACAGTAATTCATTGCAACATAATTTCCTTAGAAACTTTTATATGACTTCAATTATGTCCCTGTTTTTCTAATCATATTTCTTTTATAAAAACTTAATTGCCTCTGGAGATTACAGTATTATTATAGGTTCTGTAGTCATAATAGCTTTCATCACCCTATGATTTAATATATTTTTCATGTTACTGTTTTGACTGTAAGTGACATCGATGCTTACATGAGCAGGCTGCGGCTTTGGGCTTCTCTCCATTCTTAGGGGTTGTGTGTGTGGATCTGTTTAACTGATTTACACTAACTCACTTATTAGAATGAAACAAGATGAGAGATTTGTCTTTCTCCATCTCTCTTTTTGTCAAATGATGTTACCAGACCAGGCATATGTGATGAGCTTTGAACACTTGATGGATATCCAATCTGTCATGGTGTTTCTGTAGCTGTGAGCAACTCGGGGATAGGTCCAAGAAGTCCCATCAGGCTCTAGTTTGTAGGGATAGCACTCAGTCATTCATGTGCTATGACAAGATGAACCTACTGTAGAACAATCTTGTTTTAAACACTGTTAAAAACCACTTACAATACATTTTTCCTTCATTTTCATCTGTGTTTTTTTTCCCCTTCACTGTTGCAGAGCAAGCTTCAGAGAACAGTGGAAAGAAGTAAGTGGTTGGTGGTTTTGATATAATCAAATCTGGTATGTGTTCGCTCTCGGTGTCTCGTCTGTGAGCACTTTTGCAGGAAATACAGTAATGCATGTGTTTTAGCAATGTCTTCTTCCTGTTATATAATAATTTCTTGATCATAGACGTTTCATATTCAGAACTGGCCCTCAGAGTACTCATGTAAGCATGTCTACGAGCCTGTTATTCAGAGTTAAGCCCTGATTTCCCAATCTTACGGTCCCACACTATCATGCTTAATTTAAGGCTTAATTTGGAGAAACCACATCGAGAGCTCTTATAGGAGGATGGTTGAGTGAAGACAGCCATAGACTCAGCATAGGCTGTGATTGCTACTGCTGTTCTCAATCTTAAATCAGTTTAATCTGCAGTAAACACAGCCTGCCCTCTGTACCAGATCCCCAACCAATCAGTGTGTCACTCACTGGAAAGTCTGGGTAATTAAGTGGTATTGTGGGTAATATAAACTCTGCCAGAAGGAGATTCCTGTTATCCTTCTGTTAGTGAGATTTTGTTTTCGGGTACACTTCCTAAAAAACCCCAGCATGTAATTCCATACACATCTGCAAGGAGAAACTCTCTCATTTCATAATTATCTACAACTGTGCTATTGCTATTTTTGTTTCATTTCTCCACATGCTTCCTCTTGTGTTATCTATTACTTTTCTGCTTTAATCTTCCAACTTTGCCTTTTTCTCTTCTTTCTCTTGTAACGCTGTCCTCTGGGGCGAATCAGAGCAAACAAGTTGGACGCAGAAGTTATAGGATACAAGTACAACAAGCTGAGAGATTGGCATCATGGTGTTTCAGCACGACTGCTAAATGTGCAGTAGGCAAGGTTTTGTTTTGTCTTGTTTCACTTGTTTAAATTGTCTATCTATTTATTTAAGTTTGACATTGCCTCCTTTTCCATACCGACATCATACAGCCTTCATTTGGCACTTAAATGTTTAATGTTAAATATTAAATAACTTTTTTTTTTTTTAGAAATACACAAGCAAACAGAACTGTTTTAAGAAACATATTATCTTGTTACATGTAGTTATATTTCACAATGTAAATGAAATGCATGCATGAAAGTAAATATGGATGTGTGCTCTGAAATGCAGCAGTACATTATATTGCAGTGTACTTATCGTAGTGTTTGTCTGAGCCGCCACTTTCCACTATACACTTTCTGTAGTCTTTATTTCTGAGCATGTCTGTGTCTTTCTCCTCTGGTTTCTACACTAACCAAAGTAGTTTCATTTGTCAGCTTTTGATGATTTTTCCTCAATAAACTATTTTTTTTTCTTTTCTGCTGTTGCTTATTTCTTAATCTTTTCAATTCCTTCTTTTTTCTTCTTGCCTGGCAGAGAAAAATAAACTTGTCAATTAAAATTTCCAGTAGTTTGTCTATTATATGAATAAATTAGTTGTGCATGGGGGTTTACAGTGTCTTCAGTGTACTTGTTTGAGCAATGAGAAACAAAATCTTCAAAGTACAGTTCAATATGAATCAGTTGTTGTTTTGCATCATTCTCATTCTAGCATCTAGTTAATCTGCTGAATTTAAACACGGCGTGATCTGTTTTCCATTAAAAGAGCTCAGGTTTCTTATCATTTTGATTTGAGGCAAGCAGACACCAACGCAATCTGTCCATACTCGAAAACCAGCAGATTGCATTGCATTTCCGAGACATGATTCTCATGTCATTCAAACAGAAACACCTAACAGGCAGGATAATATAAAGAAAGACAAGACTGGATTAAAACCATGATGAAACATCCGTCCATGAGTCTGTGGTTGACAGTACAATAGGATCTGTTGTCAGTAAGATGCAGTGTGCTGTAGCTGAAAAACCAAATGGCTTCAGGGATACAAATTGTTAATCCTGTTGGTGCAAATCCTTTTACTCAACCGTTCTATCTGCCTACATGATGGTTTGCTGAGCGATCACGTTACACCCATTATCATATAGGTCCTGAAGGATGCTTTCAAGAGAAAAAATGTTTAAGATTCATTCAAATATTGTATAATTAGAAAAGCAGATTATATTTACCAAATGACCAAATGAAAGCTGTGAAATTTTACAAGGGGTGTGGCTCTTATATTGTGGCTCTTAACATTTTGTACTACAACTGGGAAAGAAATCACCACTGCCTCAAAGTATCTACATCTTTAGAAAAGCAATAACCTCTACTACAATTATACCACTGGTCATCTCCGGAAATTATTGGAGGTTGAGCTACATGTACAGTTGATACTATGGCATCACCACCTTTAATTGTGTCCTTATGTCAGTAATTGAAAAACCATATGGACAGTAGGCAGCGATGCATATCCTTATTTAAAAGTGCCCCATAATTGTCTTGATTGTTTGCATGTGTTACTGAGATTCAGACCAACTGATTGTGAACGTTAGTACCTGCAGTTGTTCAAATCACACTAAGCACTCGTCTGTACTGGAGGTTCAGTCCAACTCGTGGCACTCTTAGATTTAGTTTTTGTTTAAACTGCAGGAACACAGCACAGCAATACCAGATAGGAAGGAAAAGCTGTGGTTGTGAGACAGTGTATAAATAGAAAGTGTGTATATACAGTATGTATGTGTATGTGTATGTGTGTTGTAGTGAGTTATGATTTATGCAAAATATATCTGTTTCCCAGTGAGGCAGTTGACAAAAGCACCCCCACTGTGCACACCTCGCCTGCAGCAAAAACATTTTCCAAATCTGCAGCAGCACCCAGAAATGGAAACATCAACTCTGCTTCTGCGTACAAGAGCCCAGCAGCCCAGAACAAGCCATCCTACCAGCCTGGAGCTCCATCAGGTAGAGGAACACATTCAGATATCCTCCCCTACATCTGTTATTTACCGCCACTTACATGATTCTGCTCCTGCCATGAATGTAATATTTATTTTGTGTGTAGTTGCTTCTTTTGACCCACAGAGGGCAGCCCCACTCTTTTAAATCACTGCTGCTCAGCCGTAATGTTTATTGCAGGTTTAATACCTGACACTCAGCTATTTAGGATTATGAGCTCTATAAAAACCAGAGGTATTCCGTTAATGAGCTCAGATTATTGGCTTTTCCCAAGAATCCCCTTAGTTAAATAGATTGTGAAATTGAGAATTATGTATTTTATTTTGTGTGAAAGCTGCTCTTTAAATACAGCAATCCCTGCCACGAGACCCCGAGCTTGTCAGGGTAAATATTTGCTGAAAGGCATCAGTCAGAGGTCATCATTATTAGCAATATTAAGACACAAGTACGCACTTATTCAAGAACAGATACACTATGTGCTCCGCAACGCATTTCCCTAAAGACCCTTTAAGAAATGGTGCCACAGGGTGAGAGCAGGAGAGGCCACAGTTAGTTCTCTGTTGACTGTGTTATTTATCAGATTAACACATTGAGTTCAAGTAAACAAGCACGTATCTCATAGCTGGGCTGGGCATGTGGAATGTCCCATTTGACCTTTAAATTTATTTACATGAATTCATAATTTTGGCACTTTAACTGCCAGGAGCAAGGAATTAGTAGGATATTTAGGCTGTGTGTGTTTTTCAAAAGATACACATAAAGTTTAGAGTCAGAGTCTGAATCATTTGCACTGCTTTCCATCATCCCCTCTGTCTCTGAATTTAGAGAGACAGAACAGACAAAACGGAGAGTTGCAGTCCTGCTGTGATTCAGTCTTGATGTCGTCTCATGCTGAAATTTTTTCTTCTTATCTTCCTCTTACAGAAAGGCAGCAATGACAGACTTACAAATGTCTGTTTCACTTTCAGTCCTATTTAATGTGGCTCAGCCCTCAATCTTTTGATTCGATTGGACTGACAGCTTGTCATCATCCACCTCACTGTACCAGCTTTCACACAGATAAGGTCACGTAGGGCCATTGAAAAATATTTTGACTCCGGCGTAATTCTCTGCATCAATAGCGCATTCAATTCAATGCGAAACTTTTAATCTCACACAAGTTAATGGATAGTAGCTGCTAAATCGTGATACCATTAAAAGATGTGTTGTACATTAGCATTTCCTTTCTATAATTTCTCCTCTGAAGAACTCTTACACACTTGCTGTGACTTTCTACCATCAATGCCATCATTCAACAATGAAAGCGTAACAGACACCAGTCTACATGAAAACAAGGGTTGTACAAATAGTGAAGTCATGAGTTTATAATTTTTTTCTCTTTTTACTAAAATTATGATATTCTGTTCAATTTAATTTCCCAACAGGAAGATCTAACTGCTCTCTTAGAGCCTTCTCATACTGACATTAGTGAACTTATATACAGATTCCCCTTTTTTGGAATTAAAGTGGTCAAAATTAGACATAATGACTCAAACAATATTGGTATCAGTCTACAAAATGTCCTCCATGTGTCTGTTTTTAATTATAAACCTCTTTCAGGTTGCTAAACTTGCAAATTTCCAGAAAAAACACCAAGGACATCACCACCATAATAGTAGCTGTGGAATAAGAGTGTTATTTTATACTCATTATGTTTGATAATGTCACTGGAATAATGGAGTTAATATATCAAGAGCAGCTCTTCAGATTAATCACAACAGAAATATTATTTCAGCGAGCAATTATTATCTAATAGAATCTCAGAGAGAACCATCACACTTACTCTCTAGTATCTTTCTTCCTATGAATCCCACTCCCACAGTCTTCTCACATCCTTGCTAGTTCCCCGTTCTGTTTATTCAGTTTGTTTGCTCTCCGTTAAAAGGAAATTTAGTGAGCACTTGTCCTTTGACCTCCCGAGTCTTTGATAATGGTGCTCTTTTTCAATAGTGTCTCTGTCCCTGGTGACTTTACCCTCAAGCTCTCACCTCAGAGGGCAGGCAACACTGACCTCCTGTCCTGGATGGCGCTTTGCAATGTGAAAGAGAATGAGAAAAACTGTTCATCCTCTCAATATGTTTTGTGATGAGAGGAGGGGGATTATTTTTCCAGGTGTCTCCTCTGACTCTGGGAATGTGTTGTTTCCCTCAGTGGGAAAAATTGATCCCTTGTCTAGGATGGGTGGGGTGGCTCTGTCCAACCCAGCTGTGTCATGCTTCAAGCATGGAGGTTAAAGATCATCAAATCATTCCCATTCATTGTGTGACAAGACACACCTACACTGTACACATCTGTTCTGGTCAGTTAAGACTGAGAAATTAAACAAGTAGTTTGTATACATTTTAAGTTTTGGAAAGTACATTTTGTCTAATACTTTATCTAGTAACTATTTTTTTTTCCCCCATTTCAAAACTGACCCATTATTTTCCCTGCTGGTCAAGGTTTTCCAAAGGGTGGAGCAGCTCCTTCGTTTGGCAAAGTTGCCAACCCTGCTCCCAGAGGTCCAGACCGCCCGACCCCGCAGCCACATCCACAGGACCTCAACTCCGTGGTGCAACGGGCTGAACACATCCCAGCCGGCACACGCACCCCAATGTGTAGCAAGTGCAACAATGTCATCAGGTAAGTAACAGCAGAAAAAAAGAGTCAAATCTTAAACAACTTACATATTAAAAAACCCTAGTAGGTGGATGTTCTTTCTAATGTTTGAATCATTTCCCTCTGTCCCTTGCTTTTTCTCACCAGGGGCCCATTCCTTGTGGCCATGGGCATGTCATGGCACCCCGAGGAATTCAACTGTGCTCACTGCCACTCCTCCCTGGCAGAAAATGGATTTGTGGAGGAGAGGGGCCAGGTGTACTGTGAACGCTGCTACGAGCAGTTCTTTGCTCCCACCTGCGGCCGCTGCCAACAGAAGATTCTGGGCGTGAGTTTCAAAGCTGATCTCATCGTTCTCTGCTTTATTCTGAAAACTTTTATTAATTCAATAAACATTGTTTACTCTTCTTTATTACTCAAAGAAATAAAGCAGATGCTGGCTGGTTAATGCATTGTAGTGAATGTGATTGTAGCCTGAATAATAATGTTTGAATTTAACCTTCAAAACAAATGCAGCCCATGTGCATTGTCTGTTATACCTTATATGTTAGAAACAGGTTATATATAGTAACATTCATCATCTAAAGGTTATTTATAAGAAAACACATCTTCAGAGTTTTAACTTTTTTAAATGATAAAAACTGTCCTTAATTTATTTTATGGATCATTTGAGGACTACATAGTTGTATTAACTTCTACATTTCTCATTTATTTCTTGTGTTTCCTTTGCAGGAGGTCATGAATGCCCTGAAACAGACCTGGCATGTGTCCTGTTTCGTCTGTGTCGCCTGCCAACAGCCAATCAAAGGCAACATGTTTCACATGGAGGATGGACAGCCATACTGTGAACAAGGTAGAGCAGGAAGCCCACAGCAGTAAACTAGGTGTTTGTAAAGAAAACTATGCGTGCAAACAGGATAACATTTTGTCGCTCTTCACTCAGACTACTACAACCTGTTTGGGACCAATTGCCACGGCTGTGACTTCCCCATCGAGGCGGGGGACAAGTTCCTGGAGGCTCTAGGATTCACCTGGCATGACACCTGCTTTGTGTGTGCGGTAGGTCCAGGAGATAGTTTCACCCATAGCAACAACAGGGATTAGATCTAAAAATAAGACAATGCTGAGAATGTTGTGTGAATAACAACACTGCGCTGTATATGTTTGGCTCCCTCCACAGGTCTGCTCTACTTCTCTGGAAGGTCAGCCGTTCTTCTCCAAAAAAGACAAGGCTTTGTGCAAGAAACATGCCCACACTGTCAACATCTGACCTGCCCCATGAATATGAATCGGAGGGACCAACGGTGTCAGTTTACAGCCATTTATATTTCAGTCAGATGTTAAATATTTTCAGAATAAAACGGATCTGATTGATCTGTTTCTGTTAGGATAACATTGGGTCAGAGGTTCCACTGTAAGCTTTAGTTTTGCTCTAATATTTCCATGCCTTATCAGTTTAATAGATAAATATGCAGGAGTACATTTCAATACACTGTTAACCCCCTGCCAGTTCAATATCTGTGCAAGTGAATTTTTAATACACGTTTGTGCTGAGATTTTTATTTGTGCTTGATAGGACATTTTTGTTTGACACAGAATAGCAAAGTTTAGAATATTGATGTGGAAAGATATGCTATTAGTAATGCGAGTGAAAGGTTTAGAAATTATTTAACGTTATGGGGAAAAAATATTTATTTTTAAGCAAGGGATTGTCCAACAAAAAGACATATGGGCGTCTGGCCATCAGATTAAAAAAATGGGAAATTTTAATATTATATTAGTATTTTTGTTGTTGTTTTAAAGTGATGTGGTAAGTATCCATTCCCAGTAAACAAAAGCACAAAAGGTCACGTGTACAGCAGTGTGTAAATTAGACACTGTACAGGTAAAGTTTCATTGTTAATGCATAAAAATGATATGCAAAGATTAAAATTCAGTCTTTCAGAGATTAATCCATAATAGATGGAGTAGCTATGTTGCGTTGTTTATGTATATTTTGCAATGCCTATAATTCAGAGGCAAAATGGCTCCTGAGCATGCTTCCAGTGCTTCATTCTACTAGCTCCTGCCGTTAAAATGCATAGAATTTGAATTATTTGTTCAATTAACACAAAACAATGTTAATATATTCATTTCTTCTTTGTCTTGCACACATTTCTATGTGTACGTGTGCAATTGATTTCTCATTGGACACTCCTTTCTGTCATTTCAAATAAAAGGGTTCAACAATGAACACCACAATCAGAGCTCTTGGATATGTCATCCAGCTTTTTACTATCTATCTATCTATCTTATCCTGTTCTTCGTGGCTGACACTGGACTGAAACATTAAATTCTTCGTTCTGCAAATGCCTTGTTTATGTTTTGTGCACATGTACTTTGTTTAATGCATTTGTCAGTGCATAGAAAGCATCGCAGCAAAGAACGGATGCATCCTGTACTATAAATCTGTAACTGTGACGGTAATTATTCAGACAAGTTTAACAGGCAGGCAGACAGGCACCAGCATGAGCTGCCTCTTACACTTTACCTGCAGTAAGAGGGGAAAAGTACACATCCCCATAGGGACAGGAGAACAACACACACACACACATGCATTCTTTCTTATATGATAACAATTCAGGTTATTAACAGCCACATTATTTCGGGATGACAGACAGCAGGAAACAGATATTCAATGTTGAGTCTCTCTCGAGTTATTTTTATGCAGTCTCAGTCTGAGTCTGAGTGCAAATGGACCAGATGATCTGAGCGTGCTGATGTGCACTTCTCCAAGACGTCGGAGGTGGGAGCTGTGCGCAGGACGACTCCAGATTTGAAACCAGCCTCAAATAACGCGTGGTACACTTACAAAAAACTCTGCCACAAGACAGAGAGGGACACATGCGAATAAAAGAGACCACAGCAGAGATCAAATCAACACAGGCCGAGATCTTGTCGAGCTGTTTTTAAAGCGAGAAGGAGACGGTAAGCATTCTTTGCCTTAAAGAAATTAAAACCTTCAGTACTGTGGTGTGCCGGAGCGCAGTAATAGTCTTTCTGGTTATCAGGGCTCCGGGATGTGTTTTCCGTGCTGCTGTTCATTACAATTCAACTGAAGCGCTTATTTTGCTGCCTGTGCGCAGTTTGATGCTGGCAGGAGCTTGCGGGCGATCAGCGGGACCCCCGGCAGTGTTATTGGTGGAGTCTGTGGTGGTGATGATGATGATGATGGTGATGATGATGCTTATCAGTAATTGGTGCCATGATCGCCGCTCAGTACGTCTTAACGTCTGATCTGAGTGAGAATAATGCCCAAGTGCGTTAAAATGTGATACATTTGATTTTATATTGTGAATAATTGATATTGAGGAAAACAGTTAAAGTGATGAAGGTCTGTTCTTGCTGCCTTGTTATGACTGTTAAGCAATTATAATATGGCTGCATAATCTCACCTCAAGGTGTACTACAGTGGTGCAAAGTAATTACTGGTACATTCAATTAAGGTAACTACAATTTTTTTTTTTTACTACTTTATACTTCTATTCCACTATAACCCAGAAACAAATGTTGGAAAGCATCAAAATTTTTCACCAATATTTGACCCATTTAAGAATAATGGGTAATAATGTTGGATTATAGACTGGCAACAATTATGCAATTAGTTGTTAACTATTGAATTAAAAAGCAAATATAAAATATAAATGCACAAATTCTGTGATTTCAGCTTTCAAATCTGATTTCTTTCCTGATTTCTTTAGTCCTCTGTGACAGTAAACTGAATGTCTTAAGATATTTGAGGACATCACAGTGATCAAGATATTCTGACATTTCTGGACCAAATAATCAATTAATCAAGACAATGATTGATTAATCTATAATGGAAATAATCACTAGTTGTAGTCCTGTTGTTGCATTAATGTGTACATCACTTTAATGCTAAAGCTGGTAAAGACAGGGCTAATGTAAATACACCACTAGCTTGTGAATTTACCGTCTTGTCTTATCTCAACTTATAATGTTTAATTTGTTGAGTATATTAAGTACATTTTTGAAAGCAGTACTTTTACTCGTAACAAAGTAACCGCTGATGTAGTAGCTGTCCTGGAGCTTTTGATCTGATCCCATCATCAATGATCTCGTCATCAATTTCCATCTTCTTCTGAGTACTGAGACTTCTTCACGATCCAGAGTTGAGTGAATGGACCTTGTGAGATCCTCAACTTCTGCTTCCAAGATCAAGATTGAACCTCAGCTTTATAATACAGGATTTGATCATTCTTACACTCAATTAGGACTCAGATATTGCTCATCAGTGTAGAGGGTTAAATACATCCAGTGTATGTACTAGTTGTGTGTGTGTGTTAATGTCTGGCAGCGAGCTAAAGACTCCATCGCCTGTCGGCGTATAGTGGCATGGCTTCAATGGCAATATTTCGCTGTTAAATGCATTAAACAGAACCTCTCTGTGCTCGCCAGTTGATCTCTGAGCATCAGTGAACCAGAGCTGATGTCTGTGACATCACTGAGGTCCTGATGTTTACATCAGCATCCCAGAGCCCAGAGGGAGCCATGCACAAGCCGCTGCACTCTCTGCAGGTCTGTGGTCATGTCCTTGCAACCCTCTAACTCTACAGGACAGAGAAGCTCATTGTGGCAGAGCTGAGTGAACGCTTTTGGGTAATATTAAACACACACAGAGCGATCAAACCATCACCACCCGGTCTTTGCCCTGACTTTGCCCCTGGCAGGAGAAACGCCTGTCATTAGGGTTACACGATGGGGATGGCATGTCAAGTGAGGGTGCATGGCAAGGCAGTGATTTGTGGTCTACCACAGACTCAAGCTTCAAGTGTTTCAGCTTGTTGGACTCTGGCAGTGATGGCTAACACACAGAGTATGTGTGTGGGTGAAACACACTAACATTGGTCTTTTCTAGGCCCAGTTATTGTAGCAATATAAAGGCAGGTCTGTCTGTTAAAAATACCTGTGTGGTGGAGTTCTCACAGATCTCTTTATGTAGTGTAATGTTGGCTAATAGTAATCCAGAACAATTTAAATCTAACACTGAGCCACACTTAAAGTGTCTGCTTATGAGGGAGAGTTTCTATGTGTGTGCACTTGTGAACCGGTTAATGGACTTAAATTTATGATGGATTGAAAGTACCACAAATGGAAAATGAATGATGATGACACATCCATCACACATTTGGAAATACGGTTGCAAGAAATTCATGAAACTCTCACTGCGGCACTGACAGAACAGTATTATTATCAAAACAGCTTTATTGGATTGTAGGATTTTAAAGTAAATTTCCCCCTAAACAATAAGTCAAAAGAAACAAGGTACTCTATAGTAGCTGTGAATGTCATCCTCATTGCTGAGTATACATCTGTTAAGTTGATTTGGTGAATTCATTTGTTTAACCTGGAACATCACATATTGAAATGAAGACATCTTTCGCCAGAAACTGCTGCCCATGTGAGCATACCTGCACGCACAAACATCTACACACAGATATACACACACACACACACACTCTGATGCACATAAGCACATGAACAAACACTCCCAATCTAAGCAGATACTGGCCTGAGTCTGGGTTTGTCCATGGAGGCTAAACTTAGCAAGCTGCGACCCCTCACCCCAGCTTCCTCCATTATAATTACAGGAAATGAGTCCAGCCAATGAGAGCAGAGATATACGGTGCATATTAACAAGCTCAATAGGAGCAGTATTTGAAGACTAGACAGGTAAATGACCAAGCATGTGGAAATGGAGGGAGGAGGGTTGCCAGAAAGTTGTGAGATACGGAGGAGCGCTCGGGTTTGGCAGATGCTGCAGGAGATTTCTGTTTGAAAGCAGAAGAAAAGTAACACTCAGGTTTTGAGTTTATCAGCTCACACCCCAGCTTTAAGCAGTCTGTCATGTAATATGAGCACAGTGACTGTCAGACAAAGCAAATGTTGGAGCTACAATATATCAAGAGGCAGACTGTCAGACAGACTTTATGCAATGTCTTTTCCAGCTGCCAGGATATTTTTTCATGATTTCCTTTAGTTTTCTTTCCTCCACACACACAGGCTGATAGAGAAGCATCTCATATCAACGCACGGGATGGCTTTTGTGGCTCCATTCTGTATTGTATCTCCCATGTCAACATATACCTACTAAAAGAATACTGAAAAATACAGATCTGTATTTTCTTTGTAGCAAAAACAACATCACTGTCAACACAGATGCTGCTTGTGATGCAGTCCTGTGCTTGTTTTCCAGACAGCCTCTCTGGAGGATAGCTGGATAGACTGGACGATCACTTTGTGGCTCATACCCAAAAAGTTCTTGAATTGAACTCAAGCTTGAATTTCAACATTGAGATAAACTATTATGATCACTGGGAGTATTATGCTGTACCTCCTCTGGCTCCCATCAGTTAGGAAGTACGGGCGTAATGCAGCTGATCTTGTTCCACTTAGGAATAATCTTCCTCTTACCTGTGGGTAAGACCACTGGCTCTTTGACAATTAATTCAGCAACCAGAGCTAAGTACAGATGCCCCGCTCGCTGTTTCATCTAGAGTCGCTGATGAGAGACAAACACAGGCAACAGGAATTACTTAAAGCTGCGAGCTGCGAGCTGCTCTGCTGTTTGCCTGGAAGGTCAGCAACCATGTCAGAGACATCCTGTTATTAGAGAGAGAGAGAGGGGGGAGAAAAAAATAAGGAGAAAGAGGTACAAGATGAGTGGGGGGATGATTGAAGATCGAAGAACAGAAGAGGATAAGGGGTACTTTGCATGATTGGGTGAAAGTCAAAGTGGGGAAATGACATGAGCTTGAAATTTAGTCTCAGTCCTTTCAGTTCTAGATGGCAGACATATGAGCTCCTTCTAATAACTCCACTTTTTTTCCCAGAGAAAGACAAGTGCTGGAGCTTCGGCTGGGTAAAGTGACAGGATGCTTTCTGATGTCCTATGTTTGGATGGTGAGTGTATCTGTTTGACCCAATCTTTGTATAAATTCCTGATAAATGAATGACTTAGTAGATGCTTGTGTTCAACTTTTTGATTGTAAAACTGAGTCATATTGATAATAGTTCAATGTAAACTCTCAAATGTATTTTTGAGTGGTTTCACTTGATGCTCCAAACCGATAATATTGTGAAGAAAGTGAAATCCAAAGCTAAAAGCTGTATTGATCAAGATAGACCGAGTGTTGATTCTCCTGCAGTGGAGGTAGTATTTGGCAGGGCTGATCCTGTGTGTGTTTGTTTGTGTGTTTTTTTTCGGATTGTAATGCCGTCTCGGCAGCAATTTGCCTCCAAAGTGGCGAGCTAATTGACTTTCTGCTGAGCATGTGGATGGCTATGTAAAATAAACCACGCCGACTATAATAGAATCCTGTTTTCTCCACTAAAGTATCAGGCGAGACACAGGCTCCGTCTACCGACTGGAGTGCCGGAAATGAGTGAGATCAACATCTGATAGAGAGTAGTAAATTTTAGAAACTCTCAGAAGCTTTAATTTCACCTGAGTAATTTACCATAGCGGTTCAGGCCTTGTGAATGTCTGCTCATGTGTATGAAAGATGAAACATTTTTATCTCACAAATGATTTTGATTTTCTCAATTTCTACAATTTTTCTGCATAGAAATTTTATTTAAACGTTTTACTGTCATCAAATATATAGAATAGAATATAGAGACACTTTGAAACATTAGGACACGTATTAAATGCATTGCAGCACAAAGAATCATTGTTAGTCTCTGACGAGTTCACAGATACGCTGTATATTTTTGCCTCTTGATTTCAACAGTGAGCAGGCGTGCTACATCGTTTAATTGGCATTCCTGTTACATTAAGCAATGAACTTGCCACTACAGGACCCATCATAAACAGCAAAGTATGCTGACACAGCTCCAACATAGAGGCTCGGTGTACAGTCGGGAGCCTGAACCCATGCAGGGCTGTGAAATAGAGAGTTACTGTACCTAGAGAGGACAATAGTGGCCTGTAAATGTGGGAGAGGCTTTGCCTCGGACTCCTTCTGTGACAGCGACCTGCTGGCAGGAAAGTAAAGCGGGCCGAAGCCAAGCAGCGGTTTGAGTTGGAGAGTAACTCACACCCGTAAAGAATGTCAAGAATCTGTGTGTTAAAGTTCACACTGTATCACCATCTGCGGCTGGATCCTGGCAAATAAAAGACAGCTGTGTGTGAGTCAGGGTGTGTGTGTTTATGTTAGCATGCATATGTGTCTTTGAGCATTAAAGAATAAACGAAAATGAAAGAATATAGTAATTATGCAAAACATTTGAGTGTCATTGATTAAATTTTTTGCGCATATGTTTAAAGAATATAACAATTGTGTACACAGTCTCTCTCAGACACACACACACCCACATCCCTGATAAGCAGGTAGTAGGCAGGATGTCAGCCCATAATTATGCTCTAACATATTGCTTTATAAAGAAAAGACAGGTCAGCGAGACCACCCAGAATCGCAGTATAATTCACCTGTTTCAGCTGAAAGGGGAAAATCCGAGATTCAACACTCTTGGCTGTGTTAGTTCAGCCCTGTACCCAGCTGTGACTCGCTGTGTTATATTGCTGATACAATCTTGGCTAATCTTGGAGTATGTTTCACGACACTTGCTTTCTTTTCTGAGATTTTGAAGTTCATAAGTCCTTATATCTGTATGAAGAAGGGGCTCTGTGTTTCACCAGACTCAAAACATATCAACATCATCTCCCTTGACAGTTTGATCTTTCGACAGACTAATCTGAGCAAAGCTTTGTTCTGAATTCTTGCATGTCTGTCCTACTGTAGACCTTATGCTGCACCGTATCTGATTCTGCAGTTGAGCCTCACGCTTGTCCGCTAAATAGCAAGTGACAGCGAGTGCCACTCAGACCGTGAGAGGAGATGGAGAAACAGATGAAATCAATTTCTGCCTTGTTCATGTTTTTTCCTCCGTTGCCCAGCCCTGTGTTTCTGATGACAGATTGTGAAATGGGTTTCATATGTGACTTTTTTCCCCCCACAGATTGGGGAGAGGGCAGAGGGCATTTGGAGTCATACCTGTGAGGCCGTCTGCAGGGAAATGTGCTGACATCAGAGCTTTGCATTTTAAACCGGAGGATAGAGGAGGATGAGGAGGATGCTGCAGTGACGAAACAGAAGAAGCTGGGTTTGCATAGATCGTATCAGGTGAGTTCGCCCTCGGAGTGACATCTCTTATCATTGCAGCGCTAATCTGTAAATTGAAGACTCAGTCACATCCTGGAACAACAGGGGCACACGAGTATGAAAAACTATCAACCTCAACCCGACAATAGTGAATAAAAACAGGAACAGTTGTTCCTGTTTGTGAGTGTATTTTCAGTTTCTATTGTAATGTTTGGCTCCTGATGGCACACTGCTTTATCTGGAAACAGGCTCTCTCACACACTAACACACACAATACAACACCGCATTGCAATCCCTGTCAGATTTTGGCATTGGTTGCAGGATTAGCGAGCAAGCCAAAACAGGTGACAGGTGACAAACTCATGTCAACACTTCATGAAAAGGACTTTAACATTGGATTAACTAAATCACTATCGCAAACAAAAGGTGAGTCATGTTACTGTAGGTTGCATGTCAGTTTGCAGTAGTTGTCAACCCCTATTTGCTGTATATATGTCTGTCATATCCCTGGTGGGCAGTTTCAACTTTGGACAGCTGTTGTTCTTTGTTGAAGCAGTTTGTGTTTTGGCACAAGTTGTCTTGATTTTCCAGACTTTCCCCAGTGACATTTTGAATGTTCTTTTTCTATTTATTTTTGACCAGTTCTCCTGCAGTTTGGGCAGGGATAGTATGTCCTCCTTGGAGCTCTATTAGGTGTCTCCTGTTACTTTGAAAATATCAAAGTGCAGATGGTTAAACCTCTTTTCATAGCTATAAATACAGTTACAGTAACTAGTATTCAGCCTTCAATTATCGTCTTTGTTTGTGGTACAGTGGTCTGATGTCATTACTGAAAGAAACGTTGCAGACTTTGAATAAATTAGTCAAGGGTGTGTTGAGTCTGGCCTCAATTGACCATGTGGGATTGACTGCTTTTGAAGAGTTGATCAGTATTGTAGCACTGAATTATTTATGATTTTGCATACATTTGCCATATTGTGATTATATAACAATATTTTAAAAACACCAGCCACATCACCAAGCCCTATTGGCAACTCTGCAAATAGATATTGCAGTTCAAACGGCTGCCTTCAAAGACTTAATGCAGACATGTGGAGCTTTATTCTGCTTTTCAAATCAACTTTCAAGGGGTAAAATGAGTTAGCTACACCAATCATTCATTTGTCCTTCATCTTTAGTTACGGCTCTATCCAGTCTGAGAAGCGACCAGGCTCTCTCCTCGTCTTTCCAAGTCGGGCCTCTTCCTTGGCTCTGAGAGCTTTACGTAGAGATGGAGGCAGGATCAGATTACAATAAAAAGAAAGCGAGAGAGTAGCAGCTAGCTAACCTGCTACAGCCTAGATTGTTATTGCAGGTGTTCAGGAGCAGACACAGCTGTTAATTACCCCTACGTAGCTCTACACGTGGTGCTGCAGTTTACACGAGTGGCCACGTACAAGTGCATGTTGGCATGCCAGAATACACAGATTAGGATTTAAGGATCAGATAGTTTAAAGGGATGAAATGCCTTCTTGGTTTAGAGAATCCTCTGGTTAAGTCTTGTATTTGCTTTAGCCTTTTTGCTACATGTATGTTTGTGGAAGGCTCAGTCAGTCAACCATATCTGTTCACAGAGCACTGAAAATGTATAGTCTGGAAAATTTGCTTTATCTGTGATATATATGAGTGTGTGTGTGTGCACATGAGAGTGATATAAACCCTGTTAATAAACAAATTATTTTGTGTAGCATTTGTAGCTGAAATTGGTGGTCAGCTGCGTATAATTGCCTTAAACTGATTTTCAGCCGCTGCACAACACAAAAATGTACAATTATTAATACAGTAGCTTGTATGAAGCCCATAGTTGTAGTAAATCAGAATGCAGATATATGTACGTGATGAATTCATCCATGAATGTTTATGAATGCATGACTGAGAGCTGCTCGAGCTCCTTTCTCTGCTTGTCAACACACCTCAATCACATCATCATACGGCGAAACAGCGTCAAGAGGGTAATGAGTATTCACTCAGTCAGTCATTTGAGGGAAAACAAAATGAGTAGCTGTTAAAGTGAGTGATGTAAGTAATGTAAATGTAAACATTATGATTGCATAAATTATGTCAACAATATTTAATCTGCATTTTAAATGAACAACAATGGTTTGTTAATAGTTTGTTAAATATCCCTTCATCACAAGCACGACTTTGTTTTTGTGTGTGTTTGTGCTCACTCCTGAAATTTTTATGAGGTGTGTGTGTGTGTGTGTTTGTGTGATTTTATGAAAGTGCTTGTATTTGTGTCACTGAACAGCTGCTCCTCCTTTCCTCCACCTGTGTAATGTGGCTTTGTGCAAAACAACAGTAGTTCTCTTGTACTTTTCGTGAAGATCAAGTTTAATTAATGATTGTGCAAGTTTTAGAGCACACGACTCTCAACTGGCAAGAAATTGGAAGATAAGGGACTTTTGTCCTAAGTGCCAACATCTTGTGGCTTTATTGGTTTCATGATTCAAGTTTGACCTGAAAATTGTTTATTTAAACACACGCACAGTTTTCTCTACAATTAAGAACTGTTTTCTCCTTCTGGATACAAAGTGGTCAAGATGGTGGGTGTTCCCCACCTTTAAGAACCTGTGTTTGTTTAACTTTTTTTGAAAGTGCTGCAAATTAAGCAGTAAGTAACCTTGGATGGACTGTACCATGGGAGAGGGAAGGGGAGAAGAGAGGGAGCTGAGAGAAAAACCTCAAATGTGAAAATGGCTGGAACTCCGAGGGTTTTCAAAACAGAACTCAAGATTTCATTACACATACCTGGACAACTGAGGGCATGGAAAAACCCCTCCCTGTGTGCGCACACATGCACATGCACACACATACATGCACTCAGCAGCTGGGTTGGTCAGAAAAATAATAAGAATAATGTTAACTAAATAGAGCAGAGACGACTCCCAGCCAATAGAGCCAACACGTGTCAGCTTCAGAAGTATGCAGAACCCCGGTCATCAATCACAGACAGGAGGCCCTCAGTCTCGCTGACAGGCACGGACAGAGAAGAGGCGGAGTTTTTTGGCCACTCTTTGTGTGTGGATGGGCCGGTGGCGGCTGTGTTCCCAGACCTGCCTATAGCCTCTTGAGTCAGATTTGCTTGGGATTCATCCAAGACATTTAAGACTGACTGACGATGACACATCACATCAAACTAACGTCAGAAAAAGAGCAGAGCTAATGGACTTCACTTGTCAATATGGCCTGTTGGCTGCGTTTAAATAGGTCCTTCTCAGTGTTGTTTTATTAGGTTTTAATGTCGGTGTAAGCTGCAGATCATGAAAACCATGTATGTGGGTGTGTTGTGGGAATATTCTCACGGTGGCTTGACAGTCCACTGGTAACAGTATAACTGCAGGCAGTAAATTGGCCTAAACCAAGCAAAACAGAGCAAAGGGAGACAGTCCTGAGGGGCCAAGCAGGAGTTTAGTCCCTAAAATTGAACCTTCACCAGGGTTCAGAAAGACAAGGGGGGATCGAGGGATCGAGGGATGTAGGGATAGAAGGTGGGGGTTGTGGGATCCCTTGGCAAAGACAAAGCCCTCAGGGTTTCTACTCTAACTTCGTCTGTATAAACATGTCTGGAATGAAACACTCAATGTGTGTGTGTGTGTGCTCTACATCAAACTCCATGTACAGTTAGCCTCCTCTGTCCAAAGTCAATCTGCTAACTGACACCACTAAATCTCACTCATTAACACATCTTGTGTTAACGGACATCCTGGACTCTCCGATGGTTGCATGGACAAAGGCTAGCTCTTTCCTCCGCTGTCCAGCCTTTATGCTAAGCTAAGCTAATTGTCTTCTGACTATAGCTTCATATTGTATTTAGCATACAGAGCTCAGATCTCTCAGCAAGAAAGTATTTCTTAAATCATGTCATAATATTATTCATTGCTGCACATGAAAATGCGACCACTTTCTGTCTTTAAAATCATAAATTAGACTTTTGTGAAGACTTTGAAGATACGGTTCTTGAACTGTTCTGGATCTATGATTTCACTTGATATGTTGCTGCAGAAACCCAAGCGGGCTGTATTTCTCTTGTCCACAGACACAAGTTAATACTGTGGACACAGTACAAACGGAGTTCATCATCATACTGATGTTCTCAACCCCCCGTGAGTTGAATGGATGTCTCACTGCGTCCAATCGTTTCTTCACCCACTGTCTGTCTATATTAGACACAGGATGACAGGGCAGCTGTCTCTGTGCTTCGTCTTGGTTATTGTGTGCATGCACAAGGATGCATGTGTGCCTTTGCAATAGATCAGGCATGGCAAATTAATGTTATGTGGCTTGTTTGACTGAGTATGCTGTCTCCCTGCTCCAGTCTCTGATCCTGACATTGGACCCAAAAGGGGAATCATCACCAAGGAATTTCGCAGGCTTTGATCACGGGGCTGTCCGGAGAGAGTGCGGGGGTTAATGCGCTGTGTGAAGAGGAAAACATGACACACTCATCTTCAACCGAAGAATGGGTCATGTGTGACGCAAATGCGCAAAATTTATCATGTAGACAGTGGAGTGTGAATGTGCTTTGTCAGTTAGGCAACTGTAAAATTGCCTCCAGTGTGCAATTGTCAATCAAATGCAAGTGTACAATTTCCCGCTGTGAAACGCAATGAACAAATTAACAATTATGACTTCATCTCGAATACCAAGAACCACAGATGACTGTCATAAACAAACGTAATGAGTCTTTAATTGCTTGCCATGAGTGTTTACATTCTTCCACACAGAGCCTTCAGACAGACACTCAACAGATCTTAAGAAAGTCAAAACTGCTGATTAGCATCCGGTAAAAAAGATGACACGTACACGTGAAAAATCATACTGACATCTCAGTGACACTTAGCCCACTTCTCAGTCAGCCTAAAACAGCTTGGAAAGTAGTCAGTATCCAAAACATTCATCATGCAGCATCCTCTTATTAATGATAAACATGTGTTACGAGAGAATGCAGGGTCGCATGGTTGTATTTCAAAGCTTATTGTAGGTCGTGCTGTCAGGATTGCTCCGCTTTGGCTGCTCTAAAGGTTCGCCGATTGATGAAAGAAGTAATAACTTCTGGCATGTAGTAACCTCACTGTAGTTTAAATATTCCCGTAACCTAAGAATGATCATAAATGCTTTTTTTTTAATATAATATCACTGCCGATTTTATTATTATAGAACTTAGAGAAATGAAAGTTTGTGTTATGGCAGCAGGAAGGAACAGCCTGAGGAGCTGCATGAAAAGAGAGCAGAGACGCTTGTTACAAAGTAAATTGATGATACCTGTGGGGTAATACCAGTGGAGCTTATAGGAATATAGAGTCTTAAATACTTTAAGGATCCAGGGTATATAACTCTGTGTTGGGTGGGTCCTGCAGGTGTAGGGTGATCCCTGAGCCTCATATCTGCCCTGCACACCAGCGCTAAGATAAAACTGAACAGGAACAAAGTTCCTCTATAAGAACCTGTAGAGTGGGAGGAAATGACCATCCATCATGGATAGCATGTGATGACATGTCTGACCCTGTGTCCTCTCTCTCTCTCTCTCTCTCTCTCTCTCTCTCTCTCTCTCTCCAGACGCACACAAAATGCCTTCGTAGTCTGGCTCACAGTGCTTCACTTCACAGATCACATTGTTTCCTCATTTAGTGTAATTTATCACTATGTCTCGGCATGGAGAGGAAAAAATAAGATTAGCTTTTTCCCATATTTTAAATTGTCTTTATCACCTTGAGAAAAATCAACAGTTTGCAACCAGTAATGTATCAGAATAACAGATAGAATAAAAGATGTCGATACAGTAGGCACTGAGAATAACAAGCTTTTCTTATGAATCATGTGCACTAGAAAAGCCAAGAATGTGCAGGTCTTCATTCCAACAAAGCACTAAAGCTTTGTGATTGAAGGTGAGTTTATCAGTGAAAACACAAACCAAGTCTTATTGCAGGTTGGAATTAAAACCTGCACTCTCTCAGCCGTGCGTGGCAAATGGATCTTTGTTCTGTTGTATCATTTAAAACTGAAACGTTACACAGAAGCACCAGCATGGAAGTAAAATGAAAAATCTTTGTCAAGGCAACTCTCGTCTCATAAACCTCCCCAGCGAAGACTCTTTGCCTCTCCTTACACACCGTACTTTTTTAACGGCGAACGCCTTAATCCACCACAGCTGCGCAACTGTAAATACAATTAACCCCAGTAATAGTGTGATGTTGACTTTGGGTCTTGTACACTTTCTCACTGACTGCCGGTAGCCTGTGTTCTCTGAGGATGACATCATGGGTTTCAGGTTGCCCGCTGTGGCTTCGGTTCCCAGGGGGTTGGGGGAGCCTGAGCATAGACCTGGAGAGCAGATCCATGCTGCGAATAGACACTCATTCTCTCTCCTCTCCTTCTTCTGCTGCTCAGATGCATACATACACAGTCGACTGACCTCTCTGCCACCTCCCTCTGAGCTCAGAGTTTGTTATTGGCTCAGTTATGACGTGTTGACAGATGAGGCAGATGTGTGTTCCCCTCTTGGAGATAGTTTGTCGGTGTTGTTTTCAAAGTTGAAAAGCTCTGGAATTAGCTGAGTAATGACAATAATTTGGCTTCGTGGCGATCCGGTAAGATGGTTTCTATGTTTAAGAATCGCGTGATGTCAATTAAGACATACTGTTATGTCTGTGATTTTTGTGTGTGTGCGTTTTATTTTGGTGTATGCAGTGTGTGCGGGTCTGCTCATATTTATTTCCCTTTGTTTTCAGGAGAGGGGGCTAACAGTTCCTTCTGGAAGACAGATGACATGCTGTATATATTATTGCATGTAAGGTTTGCATTCTGTCTGATTTTGTGAATGCAGTGACAAGAGCCACATTAAAAGCTGTCTGTTTAGCGTGTTTTAAAAGTTTATCTTTGAACATTTAAAAACCAGCAGGGCAGTGAGGCCGAAATTCAAACTTCCTTCTAACACTGCCAGTATCACATAAAATATAAGACCCTGTAGCTCATTGTGGGCTAGTGTTATGGATTTTTTTCCCCCAAGCGTGCTCTCCCAGTTCACCTCAGTAAGTGTCAGTCATTCTGTCAATCATATATTTTGGTTATTTAAAGTCACTGGAGCCTGCAAAGTCAACCTCTACCACTGTGATGTCAAATAAGCAGTGTGGGCCAGCTTTCCTCTGGTCCTCTGTTTTATTTTTCCACTCCCTACATGGACACACCTGGTGATGGCTGATCAGCTGAGAACACACACATATACATCCAAAAACTAAGGCATCCTCAAGGAAGTGCTGACTTTCAAAACTTAATTTGGTTTTCTTGTTTCTGCCGAGTAGTTTTATGTTGAAATGTGATGGATAGAAGCAGACAGCTTCATGTATTTGTCTGTCTGACAGCTAAGCTGGAAAGTTATGAAATCACCTGGCTTCATGAGGGAAAACCTTTAAAACTTTAGGATTGTACACACTTAAAAACAAGGCCTGAAGGGAGGGATTTGTCCGTAATCCTGTATTGATCCTTGCTAGACAGGCTGTCTGGTGGACCAACACTCTGCCATACCTACAGGCACACAGCCACACTGGCTGCGTGCCTCGCCACATCTAACTATAGAAGCAAATACAAGCCAAGGCCAATTTGTGGCAGATTTAATGGCTCATAGTGGCGTCGTTATGTTGGGTCGAGAATGGCAGAATTGCCCATTTTGTTTTCCATTTTAAATGCAAGTCCCAGAAGTCTATGCATTAGCTTGCTGTATGTAAAGCCTGTGTTTCATGGACATTTCACTGCTGCTGACTAACACACTGTGCACTCTGCACTAGAGGGAGAAGACAGCTACATTTGAAAAAGTAGCCAGCCAAGGTTCAGAGTTCAGAGAAGTATAAATAAAATAACGAAAAGCATTTTTAGTAAAAACCAAAAGTACCCGACCCACTGCCCCACTGAGCTTTTAAAGCCATGCTAACAGTACGGCTGTAGGGATGAAAATGCTGCCAGGTCAACAATTTTTTCATATGTCATAATACTTAATAATAATACATAATGACCTGCACAATTAATTACCTTACCATCAGCCAAATGTACTTTGGTGCTAATGTTAACATACTAACATGGTAAAATGAGTCAACATGATATACATACCTGTTAAACATTAGCATGTTAGCCTTGCCACCATGTTAGCATGCTGACATTAGAACATATAGCTGAAAGCGCCTATACAGCCTCATACTTTAACTTTTTTTTTTTTTTATTTGTTTGTTTGTCTATCATCAAACGGAAAAACTACACCTATTTTCAGAAACATGGAAGGGTACATGAGCCAAGGAAGAACACATAAGTAGAGTGGATCTAATCACGGGGTGGATACACACTTTTGTTATCATTGCAAGGTAGTTTAATGGTAACACTAGTTTCTATGCCAAAATTAACTAAATTTGTCATTAAACTACCAAAAAATTTTTTTTTCTTAAATTCTAATTCATAAAATGGTAAACCTAATAATATTACTACATCAAAAAGTAATAGGCTATAGGGTCTATTTTCATTAAACTACTAATTCATAAAATGGTAATACCAACATAATCAAGTGTATCTAACACAGAAAACATGTACACGAGATAATTGTTGAAAGAGCAGGGACTCATAAAAATGTAATTCAACCACCAGGTGACTCCTGAAGCAGCTGTGTCCCATCTCATTAATTGCTTGCATTAATTAAAACATGCTGGAAATTGCTTTTAATTGGCTGAGAGGACTGGAGGTAAAACAGGTGTCTAAGAGGACTGCAGGAATAAACACTCCATTGTAACATGTTGCTATTTAGAGTACTTTTTATACACAGGAGTAGCTTGCCAATACCAATGCTGTAGTTGGCTGTCACCTGGTCATGTGGACCTGCCCAGCGATGGTGAAACTTAAAGCATCTTAAAGGTGAACGAAACACACTAACAGGTGCATCAAAAAATTAAAGTTAATTATAACTTCTTTTCTTTAACAGACAGTATAATTTCCAGTTCAGTAACGTTGGATAAAGACTGATAATTCTCTTGTCAGTAGTTAAGTTTTAGATTATTTTAATATAAGTCTAGTATGCTGAGCATGGGAGGCTCTTCCCTCACACATGCACTGACTGTTTTGCTGCAGTTAGGTGTTGAAAAAGTGTTATTTCTTCTTATGATATGAATAAGTGCTGCAGTTTTGATGTGTGCCAGACTACTGAATGGTTTCCCAAATACCTTCCACTCTCTTGTGGAGTAAAAAGATGCAGCGGTGTTCAGGTGTGCTGTCAAAAGCAGCTGTCAACGCCTCATTGAAAAAATGTCAAAAAACATTGAACAAACTGCGAATGAGAATTGGAGTGAGTCAGTCTGGGATAGAAATCTTTGCTTGTTATTTCCCAGACATCCACCCTGTATAAGCCTTGACTTATGGAATGAAAGGAATTGAGCTTTATTTGGCAGCGAATCAACTAAAGACACAGAAATGCTGCTAATGATCAGTATATGGCTGTAAATGTTGCCCTTTTACTGCATGCTTTCTGAACAAATGGACTCTGTCCAAGCAGAACTGATGTAAGTCATTGGATGTAAAAAGGAAAACACTGGTAATTAGATGACTTAAAGACCCTGGAGTTGTATGTAATATGTTTTAATCTTGTGGCCAAACACTGGTTTAAAATCAACCACAATGTTTATATTTACCATACATAAAATGTCACAAAAATACACCTTATTGTCATATTTGTTTGCTCCAATCTCAGCCTGAGCTGCATCAATTTTATGAATGCACATTACTATATTACTGGACCACCCCTTTAATAAGTGTAGTAACACTATGTAACTGATAATGGTAAACAAGCAATCACAGTTTAAATGGTAGGTGCAGCTTGCGTGTCCGAAGCACCTGTCCACGGCACAGCAGTTACACAAAAATCCCTGTCAATCAGTTGGAAGTCCTCAAGCAGTGGCCGTGGTGACCAACTGGGGTGCACCACTGCTTTACAGCTAAATGTTTGAAGGGGGCATGAAGGCTTTCATAATACAGTGAAGTTAACGGTGTAAAACAAAGTGTGTGGACAAAGAAAAAAATAAATGACTAATTACTGATAAATGCCATGCATTTTGGTGTGTATCAGCGTGATGGAGGCAAAAAAGGTAGAGAGAGTGAGGGGACAATGGCTGGAGTGTGACTGAACAGCCAGTCGAAACGTGTGGTTGCATTCTCGCTTTGTTCCATGAGATCACAGTTGTGGCAGATGCAGGATAGACTGGGAGCAGCTGTTTTGCGCTCCGTTCTCCAGTTACAGACGCTGGCACTGCCTGCGCTCTGGGGATGGGCAAAGGGGCACGTTGTTGAGTCTTAATAGTGTTTGTTCTCTGAGGGTGGGCACAAAGAGTCCTCAGACCGAGCCGTGCTCCACCAGTATTCTTGGCATCGGAAGAGAGGGATGTGGCCGGAGGTGTCAAACAGAGTGGGACTGGTGACAAGACATAACACGCAGCTGGTCCCACTCTCACAGGACCCATGGCGCCATTAATTACGCTGACTGTGGAGGCTACATTGGACTCCAGATATCAGTGGAAAATGCACCAATTTATTGCGCTTGTCAGTGGAAGTCAGATCAGATAGGAATCGGGTGGAAATCACTTAAAATGACAAATATAATAAATGTATAAAATTTGAATTTTAGAAATATTGAGTCACCTGGCAAATGTGGTTTAACAAGAGCTTGTTTTACTGCAAGGGAAAAACTGAAAGCTCCAATGAGAATTTAGACATCTGGCAGTCTGACTTAATGCCATGAAGTTCTAAAATGTGCAAAAGAAACAGTTGATAAAGTACATGAATCACATTTTGTACAGTGTGCTGTCATTTTACAGACAAAAGCACAATTTAAGAAGTTGAAATGGGAAAACGAAGACAACACAGAGGTTCAGTTTGAGGTAAGAGATACATATTTCAGGCTCTAACATTTTCTCAACATGCAGCACGGTGCAGTTTTATTATTTCTAAAACCATAAACTTCAACGGAGCACTATATACCAAACACACCAACAATAATGCATTCTCTGTGCAGCTCCGATATGGCTGACTTGTCTTTAAAATTTTCTTCACACTCTTTCCACATGTTTTGGTCCCACCCCATTGATGTTGCAAGTACTTTTATGTACATAATATTTTCCTTCACTATACTGCAGCTCAAGCCTAGCTTAAACTGTACAATCATAATCACAATAACCAACGCTTGTAATTGCTGTTGTATATTCCAAAAAGTGTACAGATGTCTCATAACCATGTGCAAAGTATGGACTGAGCAGAACTTTTAAAGGTGAAAACAGTCTAATGAGATGCTTCTGCCAACAAGTTTCCAGTCTTCACAGCCAATAACCCGAGTCGACAGAGCAGAAGACAACTGAATACAATTATTTACAGAAAATCAACACTTTTCCATGAAGTCGGACTGGATTTTACAAGTGTGTGCTGACTGCAGGCATTCTCGTGTTGTGAGACAACTTCTTGGCCGACACTGTTGAGCCCAGATAAAAGGAAGAGGTGTTTGATGGATAGGTTTGAGGATTAGATGGAAGATTGAGGTGCAGTTGGCTCTTTGGTAAATCAGGTACAAATATTGGCGTCTCACATGTTGTATCAAGGAGTTTAAATAAACAGGAGACTTCTAAACTGGTGAATCATGTTGTTTGATCCAAGCTACAATTCACTCTTCTGTGTTACTGAGAGATACGAGTCATGCCAGTTTCTCACAGCAACTGTTTTTCATTAAGTCTAACATGGACTTACTGAAAATGTTAATGTATATTGGAAGTCAGAAGTAAGAAGCAACAAAAGTGAGACTGTAGGATTGGCACACTCTTTTTATACGAGGCCAAAGCAGAGAATTAGCTGCTTAAACTGCTTTTCTTGTATTGTTAGGATTGTTAGGAGGTATAACCAGACAGATACTGGATTCCTTTGAGGCCAATATCGATATTTGAGATCACAGACAATATATATATATATATTTTATAAGTAAACAGACACCATCCACATACTTAAATATAGTTTTTAAAGTTCGACATTTTACAGCTGAGAAACAGCTGGTGGATAAGCGGTATAATTAAAACGCTGTTTCTACATGACCGCAAATACATTTGGCATTTCTGTAGTGCAATTTCCGCTTATTGGCAAGCACACACACACACACACACACACACACACACACACACACACACCAATACATCTACAAGCCAATATCTAGATACATGTTTGGCTGATTTATTGGTCCAACTTTGTCAGAAAGGTCGGTTAATTACGACTCATGCGTAACAGACGTCTGACAGTGTTTTTATTCAATGAGAAAATCTATATTATACAATATTAGAATTCAGTTTTCTTGTCAGTGAAATGGTTAAGAGCTCACAGAGTGACTACACACGACTTACCAGACACATTAAAGACTCTGTTCAAATAAAAGACATTTGGAAGTGTTGCTCTTGACATCATGCTTGACTCAAATTCTCCTTCAGTTGGTGTTTATCCACACACTCCGATAGGACTCTTATTTAAATCTGGAAGACTAAAATTAGTTCTCCTTGCCAGTGGATTGCTCTGATGGATTAGTCAGTTGCTCATAGGTAATAAATACCAACAGTGAAGCAGAGAGATACTGCAATATCAGAGGATATGAGGAGAAAACTGCATATTATCATACTTCAACCACAAGGACTGCTTTTAGGTTATTCTTTACTCCTGGAATGATTTGAAAAACCCGGCTCATATTTTACTAACGAGAGCCCAATTCAGACACGCAGTCTGTTCTCTGCAATTTTAGTAGTGAAAACTATGTCTGTGGTTGCATCTGATGATGCTCGCTCATAGCAGGGGCCCGCCTGGTGTTGTCTTCCTCCCTGTCAGCAGTGTGGGGATGGTGCCCACAGTGATGCGCACTTACAGTAAGTGAAGGAGTGATGTTTCAGAGATGGATAGCATTTCCAGTATTTATCGACTACTGCGAGGCGGCCCTGGATGACACTGCATTCAGATACATTAGCGGTAGAGGGAGACTTGACGGCCTGTCGGAGGGAAAGAGGGGGTTGAGAAGTGAGGAGGGCAGACGTAAAGACATCACCTAGCTCACAGACAGACACAAAGGCATCGATCGCAGCCCCCATTGCTCTCCGAGCTGCTTCCTGTGTTTTCATTGTGCTATCATTGGAAGAGAGCAAACAACAACGTCAGGGGGAAAGGCTACTGATAGCTCCATATCTAATGTGCTCGGATCTCCAGGGAGAGAGATTTACATGTACTCGAATACCTAATAATGTATATCTGTATATCTGGATGCCACTGAATAAGCTCTTACTGATGGAATGAGAGTAGCAATACTTATAATAAACTTCTCACACCACAATTATATGGCGCAACACACAGAGTTTATTGCTCAAGATTGGTTCAGATTTGTCTAATAGTGGTCTTCATTGGTATTAATTGGTATTAAACTAAATTTCAAATGATGCAAATCCTTTTTATATCAGATATTTTTTTGTAGGAGCAATATAGGGAGCATATATACTGATCAGGTTCACTTTTAGAATAAAAATAAGCATTGTCTGTTGAATGTAGAGGTCAGGGCTCCTGATAAGACTTCAAAGTAAAATAACTGCTGTAGTTTAAAGTTTTACTCAGCGAAGTTATTCTGACAATCCAGCAAAGTCTGCTTCTTGTTTTTTGTTCTGATGTCCCCAAAAAAACTGATTTAATGTTCCAATCTTCCAATATGTTTGACATTTTGGGGTTAAGACTACAAATTGTTCGTTTAATTTTGCTGACAAGTTTATAGCTTTGTCACTACTTCTGCAGTAGGTGTGATTAGAGGAAGGATTAGTGTGTGATCATGTGTAATTTGTGCATAGCAAGGTAAGGTATTCATACAGTAAACAAATTATAGATGAAATTTATGGTGTATGGTAGAGTATGGATCTAAATGAATGGCCGTGTATGTATGTGTATTTTCTGTGTTTTCAGTGACAAATAACAGTTTGTTAATAACTTGATGAGTTAAAGCTAACAAGAGGAGAGGCTGCTGTCTCCACATGAACATGTGCATGGACTCCACGATTCTTCTAGTAATTTCCACACCATTGCATATGAATTATGTCCAAAGGCCTCCACAATTTCCCACATATGTGAACTATTAAGACAAACTATTGTGTATCACATGTGGCACTCTACTCCTTCACAGACAGTCCATCACAAACATCAAACATGTCTTTTGTTATTCCCACACTGAGGACATGAATATTTCAAATTATGTTAGACTGATATTAAAGGATTTTTTTTTACATTCCATTACCTCAAAAACAAATGTGGTGCCTAAAATAATAAATATTCCGCTACAGACACATTTATTTTCATCTGCGGAACAGAAGTGTTTCAAAGTCTTTTGAATATGTAATACAACATCAAAGGGTTTGGTGTAATTTTTGTTAACATTTGTTTCAAAGCTGTAAAGACAATTTCACTATAAAGCCTAAAAAAACAGGTGTCAGTTTTTCTGGTATGTGTGTTGGGGCTCAATAAATGAGAGTGAATACAGACAGGGAAGCAGGGAATTGTAAACCTTCTTGCTTTTCCCACTGAGTTACATGTTTCTGCGGAGGCTCAACCCAAGCTGTTCGACTGTTTCTCCTAATTAAGGGAAAAGGCGTCTGATTGACAAATGAGCTCTGGGTCAGCAGCCAACCAGAGACAGGGTCTCCCTGCCAAAACTGCAAGGCCCCTGGGTTTCCCATCAACCGGGAGAGCAGATGGTTTAACGCTCACTGAAACCTACTATACATGGAGGAAAACAGGGATGTCTCATCTGCTTTTGTTAGAGCTGAGGGATTAACAGGGGCACCCCCTTGAGTGTAAGGACGCAAAGCAACAAGTTGGATTACTGCAGAAAAATAATAAATGTAATTTGTTGTTCGCTTATTGTTATTGATTGATTTCCTCATGCAGTCAGTGTATAATTTCTGAGCTTGTAGACTAAGTGCACGGGATGGGGATTTGATTTTGCACTCGAGTTACACTCTAGACTTGACCTTCGTTTGGCTTCATACTTAACTCCAGATTACTGCAAATGATAAGCAAATGTGCAAAAGTGAATGGCACTATTGCATTGTATAAAAAGGCTAATCATGTCTAGCTGTGACACATCTGAACATCGCATTTATGCTTCAAGAAACAAAACAGCAGCAGCGTTCAATCAGCTGTTCATTGTACAAGATTCATGTCGTTCCTTCATTCATATCAGTAGCAGCGCAGAGCATCCAAACATCCACATCTGCTGTTGCCTATCCAAGCATATTGACTACAGGATGGACACAGACAAAAGAGAGATCTGTGTTTATGGTGATTATCATCAACAGCGTTACTCTCTAAGATGAGCTGAGTAACAGCTGAATGTGAATATCTTTTGCAAATCCACCTCTCCTAGACAGGATTCATCCTGAGTGGAGGGAAATCCTGTGTTGTGATGGACGTGTGTGCGTGTGTGTCTGAGAATCTGGTTTATGTTTTTGTTGACAGGAACAGCAGACAACATCTGTTTAGATTTAAGCCATCAGTATGTATCATTTAGAGACAGAGTGACTTAGTATTAAGGGATATAAAGCTGGAGGTGGAGATGTCCAGTTATCAGGGTGTCTGTCTCCTTAGGCTCTGCAACAGCAATGATTATAATTTAAGCAGTATCTAACTGATTCCAGTCATCTGCTTTGGTGGAATTTATTATATTTTTTTGGACAATATTTTTTGTTTTCTTTTTGCTCTCCACTCGTCTCCACATTTCTGTGGATATATTGATTTGATATATTGATTCCATTCTGACTGCTTGTTCATAAAACAGAAAAGAATTTAACCGCACATTGATTAATCGATTAGTCAAATGAAAAACTGGCAGACCTTTGACAGTTTAATTAATTGAGTCATCTTTTTTAAGAAAACATGCAAGTATTCTCTGGTTGCACTGTAAACTGAATGTGGGTTTTCAACTCTCTCACCGAACTTGAATGAATTTAGAAAATAATTGACAGATGAATCAATAATGAAAATAATTGCTAGTTGCAGCCCTACCCTGTGTTACTTGTGACCATTAAACTTAGTTGTATTAAATGCTGCTGCGACTAGGCCTTTACCATTCCTTTTAGTACTTTGGTGACATCAACTTTTTCCCTAACTAGCTTCGCCCTACATTAACCTGTATAGAGGTCTTACTATATCAGCCAACATAAGTGAGAGCACCTGTGTGTCCATGCAGGGCATTTAAAATAGCGTCGCTTTCAGTGCTACTTACATGGAAATGGGCCTTTTGACATGTCACTGTACAAGAAGCACAGGTGTAAATTTTATGTAGCTGCCTCAGTTTCTGAGTCCTGGCTCACTGTCACGCTGTCATGACTTACTGGGACACTTGAATAGAACAGTGGTAAAGTTATTAGTCACACCTGTGCTTTCCCTGCTACGACAGTCAAATTGCCTGCTGTGAAAAAGGAAAGAGGCTAAGAAGAAGATGTTTTCTCATGAGGAAATCAAAATTGAAAATGTGCTAAAGCTCTTTGTGTGAACTGCATCCACTTCAGGATGATGTGTAACCATCCATGTTATTACACTACTCATGATTTACACCGTTTAAACACTCCATCTGTGCTGTGTAACCTTGTATAGAAAAAAAAAAAAACAGAACTTCAAGTACATTATCTCGTTGCAAGATTTAACTAAGGTATTCACCTTGGAGGAGGTCATTTAGCAATTTTGCAGCTTGAAACTGTGCAGCACATCCCTCAAAGAATTGCTGTGGGGATTTAATCAACTAAAATGGAAACCTCTGATACATCATACAAGCCGTTTTGGCTGAGAGAGCCACAAGAATCACCCAGTAATGTAGCTCAGAGCTTTTTTTTTTTTTTAACTGTTTACTGATTTCTTTACCAGTTAGTAGGGCCTCTAGAGAAACAACAGCAGAATTTCAATATTGCAGTGTGACACCCAATTTGTACCTCTAGTGCTTCCAGCTCAATGTGGCACAGATGGAAAACAATCCACTTCTGCAAAAGGTCACTGTGCTTGATTCGCTCCAGCATGGAAATAGGACTTTAAGTATCAACAGCTGTGAGATTCACACGTTATGACTACTGTGTGTCCTTGTCTGTCCAGAAAACTAACACCTCATTTCATTTACTCATTTAGGCATTTACTTAATTTAATAAGTGGTAGTCATGTGCAAAGGGGGCAATTATGGTAATCTTTGCATGTCTCTCTCCTTATTTCATTGTCTTCAATTGCTGTCTGAGTGAGTGCTTATAGTCTCTGAGTGCATCTTCACTTTAATTGAGGTTAGTCTTTATCATCATGTGGTTTTGTGATTGATAACAAGACTAAAAGGTTTAGATGGATGCAGAAGGTTGTCCAGCGTCTATGTGGGAAGATCTACAGGTTAATGCCAGTGTTTTTCCTGAAATGACAAATCCTTCTAAGGCTTCATTGCAGTTTGTCTCTTTCTGAAATCCTAAGAAGTTACCAGCTTAAAGATAATTTGCCTGCAAATTGGTGTTAGAGACCATGCAGTCAAAGAACTGGGGTGTATGCTGTATCACTGCAGCCTTCACACCACTCACAAACACACAAAAGAGCTTTCAGCACTACAGCCACGGGAGGGGTGTGGGTGCACATGGAAAATATGCACAGAAGACTCCCCCCTCCTGCTCTCACCCTGCACTCCCTCTCAATCACACTCCAACAACACAGAGCAGGTAGTCTGACCAGAGGCAGTGTACCGGCCCCTTCTATTAATTCCCACTGAATTATAAAGCAGTAAAACTAAATTTATCCAAACACCATTAATCACAATGGCTGGGAGCGTCTATTTTAATGAACTGATTCTTTCTGGGGGCATCTATGGGCAGTTAATTTGCCATTTAAACCCCACCTGTCTGTGTGAACTAGTCCGTAGAGAGGTGCATAAATGTAGTCCAATAGCTTTTCCAAGGGTTGGGTTATATCCATTCCTTCATGCAGTACTACAGCCAGGGACAGGGCATGCTAAAAAGGAGCCAGTGTGCAAAGGTCTTGATGAATAACATACAGGCTTTTTGTTTCTCCACATATGCTGTCAGTACATGCAGCCAATTGCCAGTTGATTTTTTTCATATGCAGTTTGTCTTATCTATGGAGTTGTTGAGTTATCTGTTGAGTTGATATATTAAACAAATGAAAAGAATGACACCAGCATTTATGAAGTGTGATGATGTTGTTTAAAAGCACTTTTGTGGCATTGGATCTTACAGATTAGAGAATATACAGAGTGTGAAACAGCCTTATGTGACAGTATTTAGCCCCAACTAAGGGGCATTAATGCTGTATTCATTCACAATGTGATCTTAAAGATTAGTTTTGTTTTATGGTAATGTTAACAAGTATTGATTTTTACTGAGGGAGAATGTTGCAGTTGGTTAAGTGGGTGACTAATCTTTTGAATTCTTCATCTGGTCGACCTTGTTAACATTCAGTTTGCTGATGCTGTGATTGGTCAGTTGAAATTGTTGTGTACTGATGAGGTCCAGAGGCTGAAAGCGCAATTATTTAGGTGCACAAAAGTGAGGAGACCACAAGACAGATTTGTTTACTGAAAAAAGGAGTGAACAGTGTTCTCTTGCAGCTGGAAATTGAATAACTTTTTCATACATAACCCATTTAAAATCTGTAGTTTTACTTAAAATTGCTGAACATTTGATATTATTCTCAAAAATAAAATAATCTGCACACCAACAAACAGACAAAAGCTGACCATTTAGTGACCGCCCTGTGCAGCTTGTTGTGTGGCTGTAGCCTCATTCATTTCATAGACTGTCCCAGTCACATCAGGTTCACTCACATCAGGTTCACTCTTTCCAGTTTATATTGTTTTTGACAGATTTGACACAAACCATGTCATCCAAGCTGCTCCCTTAATTAAACAGTTCCTGCAGCTTTGGTACGACATTCCTACACGCACTCAGTGCACACACACAATTAGTGCTTGTCAAAGAGCATGTGATATGGTAAATACACGACTATTTTCCCATAATTACAGCCTCCTGTGAACCTTGGAGAAAGCGAGTGCTCTGGGTGACATGTTCATGTCTTCCCTCAAAATGTAACGCTTCGTCCTCTTTTCTAAAAATATGCTCTCTTTTAAACTGAGGAAAGCTAAATTATTATCTCTGCTCATCATATTTCCCCCACACATACACACACACACATAAAGCCATGCTTTTTTTTGCATTTTTCCTTTTTTTTTTTTACCCTATTGCTTTGCTGTCACTTCCCTCTCTGCTGGTTATTTAGCACTTCAGTGGCTAGCAGGACTAATTGGAGCAAGAGACAGGTGGAGCCACTCTGTAGCAATCAGTCTTGTTAGTGGCGGGGCCGTAGCTCACACTAGGCGATCTTTTTGTTTTTGTAGCGTGAACACTGGAAGAAGGGCATGAACTTTTGACACACTCACATATGGAGCCCCTCAGCAGCATGCCAGGCTTTACTTATTGTGGTTAATGTCAAGGTTATCTGTACAACACCAGTAACTAAGTCAAAACACCTCTTTCCATGAATATGCCTTTGGACAAATAAGACCATACTACTTTAAAAAGGTGTCATTTTAAATTTACGGAACTTCAGATTCATTTTTTTTCTGTGTACACAGATTATAAGATATAAAATGACACTGCTCTGCACTGACATATATCATTATTGATTTTTTCTTGCTGCATTTAATCAAATGGTTATCATCTCACATCCCATCATAATGGCTTGCCTATTAGTCCGCTAGGCCTCTTTCTTTCTGTGTCAGCGTGTGTGGCAAGGCACCAGCTCAGTAATGATGTGTCGGTGTGAGTGTGTGCACTGTGCACGGGACATGTTGCAGTATAATGCAACCAGGCAGGTGTGAGGGTCACAGCCAGTTTGCAGGCCAGCGTCTTGACCCCTGCTGTCTGCTTTGTCTGACCGACAGAGGAACCCCTTAATTAGACCCTTTGGTTTGCAGTGTCTGCTCGACGCAGCCCAGCAGACACTCGACAACAATCCCTTCATTAAATGCTCCTGGTTGACTTGGCAAGAAGAGCCTCGGTTTCCCAATCGCTGCTGCACAAAAGGCCATGTTAAGAAAATCTCCTCTAATTTTTCACTTTGAATTGTGAGCACCTGTTCCTTTTTTTCCATTACTGAGAAACAACCATGTGTAATCCTTATTGAGTAGAATAATACGTTTCTATGGAAGGTTTGAGTGTTTTAAATTTATTTTCGACTGTTTTCATTATCACACTTTGTCCTTTGTGATTGGGCACAATTTTCCCATATCTAAATGTAAATCCAGGTGCCTTGCTGAACCGCAACATATAGTTGTAAATGCATTCATGTAGGCTAATGTGCTGTGCATTAATCTATGTTAAATCTGTAAAACATTGCTTACAGGCCTTTTATCCTCTGAAAAATGTTCTTGTTCAATGCACCAATTCAGGATGATTAATTAGAGATTTACACACTACTGCACAGTGTTATTTCCACAAAATGTTGCCTTTGGTTGGTGTATGTGTGCAATATGAGTACATTACTATTATGTAAGAGTAGAGTGATCAAGTGGCCAGAAAATGAATGGGAGCAGAGCTGCGAGGGAATTAACTTAAGTACAGCTCACTGGCAGCCAGGCCTGCTGACAAAAACAAGGAGGCTTACTCAGTAGAGATCCAGCAAGACCTGGCCCAGTGACCTTCAGTGGTAGAGAGACTGAGAGACTGAGAGAGAGAGAGAGAGAGGGGGGAAGGATTTCATTCTGCTGTTCTTGGCCGGTGCGTGTCGTTGCCCCGGCCATGGAAAATCACAGAACACTTTCTTAACGGCACCTTCAGAGCCAGACAGACACTTCTTTACATGGAATCCATCTGTAAGGCTGTGTGGTTGTTTTGTAACCTCTGTGCCCACGGGTGAAACCTGAGCCACAGGTGTGTTTCAGGTGCTGCCACCAGTTGGTCCACAGAAAGGGCCTTGTGCATTGTTGCAGCCTTTCAGGTAGCTTCAGTGTTAGTAATCAAATAGAAAGTGATTACAATATTGTCCCTCCATGTGATTTGATAAGGTTCTCATGAAGAGAATATCAGTGGGCGATAAGATAAGTGGGTATTTTATGCGGAAATCTGTTCAGGTTCTTGGCAGCCAACTTGATATTTTAGCTTCCACTTTGTTATGACGCACCACAGCTGTCGTTGTTCAATACAATACTCAGCACAGTTAAGGAAAAAAAAGCATGTCAGGGTTATTCCACCACACTTGTAACAGCAGAATAGGATGATGTTAAAAAAGTGTAACATTAGATTTGCACAATTGTTAGTAGTATATCGTATTAAAAATGAAACAATCCAAACAACTGCTGTATAATTACAGTTAAAAATGTAATACCATTTTGTCTCAATGCAAGACAAAGTCTGATATAAAAAAATCTGTTTCAGATATTGTTGGGAGCAAGTAAAAGGAAACAAAGGCTGTGTAGTGAAATGCTCTCAGCAATGCAATAATTATCAGTTTGAGCATCATCAAAGGTTCTTTGACAATCCACAAACAACTTACAGTATTACCATTAACATTGCAGACTGTACACCTATGACACATGAACTGATACTGCCTTGTGCAGAAAGTTCCCCATTCCCATTAAGGTAGCTTCAAGTTTCAAATTGTGCTGGTTAAACAGCTTCAAATGAGCTGGTTTGAACATTAGATAGCAGATAGTTATAATGTGCATTTCTAGATACTCAAAGATTCTTAACTTGATGGTGTTTAGCTTTAGTTCAGAACTGGATTGAAGTTTTGTTTGCATTAGCTGCTTGGCATCAGCTGTCCAACTTCCTGCCTCACAATTTCTGTTTTTTTTTACCAGCTGATTAGTCATTTCTGAATAATATTTATGGAAGTGTACAGTGCGGCAATTATAACCTGGCACTTAAAGTCTGTGTAAAGGCGTCTCTGAGATTTCTTTCAAATATGTTGAAAAAAATAGTTGCTGAAAACATGTGAAAAGACTTTGAATGATATATTACTGAAATGTGGAGTTAGAGGTTCAAACAGTTTTTCACCAGTTTTCAGTCCAGGATTTTTTGGGCGGTCCTAAAGGGTGGCTTGATGACACACTGAGGCCACCCTGAGCATTCCCCTGCACCCCTAGCAGAGAGATAGAGATGAATTAATCTCGCTCAGTGTTTCAAAGTTAGTCATGTCATTTTCTGAACTCATCTGACACATTTCAGTCGCTCCAAAATGACTGCTTGACTGTTCCCACAAGTGGGCACATTCAGCGGACACGCCCCCACAGTCCAGTTGTTGATATTTTTAATCATTTAAATTTGGCTGGGTGGTTAATAACACTTTCTTCTTTGGTCTTACAAACTCAGAACACATTTATTCTTACTTTACACAGACTTTAACTATTACTGTGCTCATACACTTGTACCATGTCATGCTAACCTCCTCTTAATGAGCTAGACTTGTGTATTGTTGATATAACAAAGATTTAATGTCCATGTACTGTGTTTCTTAAGATAGGATTCATTTATCATGAAGCTGCTCAGATCTATGATCATTTTTCCTTAACATATCTTTGACTGAAAAAACAAATTAGACAGGGGGCAGCAATGGAGAGGGCCTTGTCACACCAAGTTTAGTGTTTGGTCCTAGATGGTGGGGAACTGTAGCAGGAGGCCTCTGTTATGTTATGTTGGGCTTTGTAAGTGAGGAGAAGGAGTTAATTCATCATGGGACAGGTGGAAGATTTGTTAATCCCTTTCAATGTCTTGTGAGCAAATCAATGAGCTGGACTATTTTTAACACATCAATGTGATGTACAGTAGTACCTTGATTGACCAAAAGGACACATCATTTCATCAGTTCGTTTCTCAGTACAATGTGATACATTGTTGCTTCACATGCCATCTCTTGGTTTAGTTTATTTGACTAGCTAGAAGCAGTGTTAAGTGAAATATTTATGAGTATCACAAAAGTTTTGACATTTACTACCTGACACAGACAATCGTCTCACAGAAACATTGCTGTTGCAACAAACTTAATTATAACCTGCACACAGAGCATCTTTATGCATGTCTGAATGCAGTAAAATCAAGTATGTGGATACATCATGTTCCCTCCTTGTTGCCTGGAACATAAATTTATGAGTTTACAAGCGTTGCTTTCTTTCATGACACAGGTCAGATCCTGAATTGAACAGTGATATGTGATATATTCTTATAGGAGCACTTCATTTTCTGTTTGAAACTCAAGCTGAGTGATGTGTAATCATGCCATAATTCTCCAAAATTGATCGCTACCCTGGTTCTCCTGCATTTTCCAGATGTTATGTTGGCCAACAGCACGAGTATTGTCAGAAAAAAAATGATTCAACAGAAGTGATTATGTTTCAGTGTTTTTCAATATCTCACTATGTCGTCACATCATGAAAGAAAGAGACAGTGAGAATGAGACAGTGTGACAGACAGAGGGAGGGGAAAGAGGCCGAATCTTGCTGTGCAGCCTTTTCACTCCTTATGAATGACGTTTTTCTCCCCCCTCAGCATTCTTTGAGACTTCAAAGCATCAATCTCAGCGGAGTGATTTGGCCCTACTATTGTGTGAATCTTGAATATTCATCAGGGTCTTTCTTTGCCTTGAGGGCTGAGACTCTGCTGGAGATCTTCAGGGATCTCACAATATATTGCCATTATAAATATAACAGTGGTGGATATGGATATTGTCTGATATCTTGTTGGAACATGAGTCTCTAGACATAGATGGATACATACTCTCCAGTGAGTTAAGTCTAATGCTTAACTATTAACTACATCATAGTACTCTTTTTGATAATTGATTACCTTTAAATAGTTTTTAAAGCACTAATGCAAACCACTTGCTAGCTCCACCTTCACTTCCACATGTGAAGATTTGCTTTGTTCCCCTTTTGTATATCACTGTACATATCATTGGTTTTTGGACTATTACTTGGCCAATTTAAAGATGTCATCTCAAACTTTTAGAAATTGAGATTTCACTATTTTCTGAGAGTTTCATCCTTGCAGTAACCAAATAAAAGATGCTGCACTAACTCTCTCCATGGTACAAAAGATGCCGGTGCATCCTACAACTTAATGAGGAGAGGAAGCAAATCTTCGTCTAGCTAGATGATGAAGACGGTGTCACGCTTTCTCGACTCCTGCACCCCGATTGGACCATCTGGGCCAGACAGCTGTGTTACCACGGTAATAAACTGCTTTCCAGGATTCTATGACAGCAGTTTTAACACTGAGCTGCTGAAAATCCAGCTAATTTCACAGAGCTGAGGGTCAGTTTGGCCCCGGCTGGAACATCGCTCATGATACGCATTCCATCTCTGCCCGAAGTAATTTCATCATCTGTGCTCTGCCACGGCTTTTTGTTTCACAGGTTAGCGGTGATTTTTCACAGTCATCCATCCCACTCCTCTTGCTGTGCGATGAAAGGTGTGTTTGGTCCTTTAAAGTCCTTTTCTGAAATAAAAAACGTGGCTCATTTTCATGGTGCATTGTAACACTACTGCTAGTATTATTGTAAGGTCTCTATTTCATAAGAAAATGTTTGCCTTATGAAATGGAGACAGATTATTACAAACAACCAAGCTGCATTAATTGATCTCTGACTGCTGGAGGGCAGAATGTGGGGGATACAGAGTCTGCAAAACAAATTGAAAATAATCTTACAGCCAAACTACTCCCTACACCTCCCACCCACTCACTCCCAAATCAAAATTTAACGCCCACTCTACTAAGAGGTCACAAATCCTGAATTGGAGCATCTTGAATGAAAATACAGTGCCGGCAGAAAGGTTATCTCTACATGTACCACGATGACAAGTGAAGATGTACTTGATTTATTGAAGAACGTTGTGTGCAATAATTTCTGACTGGGTTCGTGTGGGTGGAAGAGACAAGAGAAAATATGCTCTCTCTGATAGCGTTTGCAGAGCACACAGCTCCTCAGAAGATGTTTTTTTTTTTGTTTTTGCAGCAGCACTTTGTCAAAATATGATATCTGCCAATACTACACTGCAAATTTGCCACTAAATACCGTCCTCTGGGAAATGAAAACAAAAGACCAAACATATTTATTCATTATAACAAGTATTTGAATCTCTGGGGTGTGTCAGAAGGAGTTTTTGAGTTTGAGCATCCACCATTCTTTGCGTCGTCAAGTATTACCACAAAAGGAGCAGTGAGGGTTTTAACATGGATATGATTAGAGAGCAGGGGAGGTGGGTTCAAGAGCACAAGTTTCTCAGCCTGGTGAAGAAAGTTTGAGATCTGCAGCCATGAATTTTCCAAGATGACCCCTCATTCCAATAAAAGTTGTCCTCTGGGCACATACACTGAAAAACTTTTTCCATGCTTCTTTAGGCCTCCCATGTTTTTTGGCCTTTTGAGCAGCGTTCATTTGAGTCCTTCTGTGGTTGAGCCAGCTCATTTGTGTTTGTGACACTGGGATAAAATGTATTCCTCTTGTTGCTTTTTTACTTGTAATCCCAACTTTGGCCACTACACCAGAATCGCCTCACAGTTCCTCTGAGCTTTGCTGAAACAAGTTAGCCAGGAGATCTATGGTGGGGACGGGCTATCTTTCACGTTGCAAAGCATCATTTGCTGCATGTCTGTAATAATTAACTCTTGAATAAAAAACCACAATTTGCAAAAGTTTGGAGGCTTGCAAAAGACTGATTAAATAATAAGTGGTCAAACTCAATGCAGCAAATGCAGCGATACTCTGACTTTACTTTTCCCATAACACAACTCAATAGCATCTCACATTAGAATTCCCCAACTTGATAAATGCCCTTAACTGTTAAATCACACGCCCGAGTTTGTAACACAGGCCTTCTGTTCAAACCCAAGCCAAGTTAACACAGATGACATTATCAAGGCAGAGTGACAAAATAAATGAAAACTCTATTTTCACAATTACTACAAGTTAAACTGAAACATGATGTGTGAAATCGGCAGTGGTCCCTTTTTAATTAAGCTTTTGAATTGTGTTCTGGTGCTTGCCTGTCTAATGTGACTATTTCTCATTCCAGTTGCAACAAACATTGTGGCTTTACAGAAAGATCGAGGTGCTGACAGAACGATTTCTCTGGCAATATTAATCATGCTGTAACTATGTGCGCGATGACAGATGGGTTCTGCAGTTAAAATCCTAACTAAGAGAGGGGAGGGGAAGAAAAAGGAGGGGAAATGAAGAGTTAATTTCACTGAAAGCAAGTCTTCCAACCAGTCTGCCCCACTTTCAACCCCTTTATGTGGTGGATTGACCCCCACCTACAGAGCTGCTCGCTCCCCTGGACCCCCCATCCCTGTGGGCTGAGTAGGCTTTCTGAGAATACAGGGAGGCTCCTCGCTGGGCGTTTGATGGAGCGCAGAAGGGTGTGCGTGGTGCACTGACCCCTTCACATTGCTTCCCATGCACTCGTGCTCCAGAATAGGCTGACTTATCACATGTAATACACAGCAATGCACAAATCAAGAATGACAGCTATAGGGGCAGTGAAGCACAGTGGAAGGGAGAGGTGGCTTCTGGGAGCTGCTGTTCCCACCCAGTCAGACTTTAAGAGGGGACAGGTGTGGGGTGGAGAAGTCCATTTGGCTGTTGATGTTGTTTTGCCCTACTCAATCATTGCTTTAACACCACTGGGACTTTTTTTTAATGTTTTTTTTTGCTTCACTACAACCATTTGGAATGAATAAACATCTCTCTTGTCAAGGAAACAGTTTCTCTCACTTACAAGGATCTTACATGTGTGATTGTGGAAATTCGGCCATCTCTGACATGTTTATGATCTGTGTAGGTGTCGCATTAGGCTTGATATAATCTGTCTAATAGCTAACTTAATCCTCTTAACTTGTAACCCACATAAATCTTTCACCAGTGGAATGTGTTCCTATTGTTATCATGTTTTTTTTCCTGTAGTATTGCATGTTCGCATATGCGCCTGTGTGCATTGGATTAGGGTGAAGTTGCAAAGTTGTGGCGGTGCCTGGAGGTGTGAGCTCTAATCACCTCTAATCACCTGACGTGTGATGGCCTGATCCCTAACAGCTCTACAAGTGTTTGTGTTTTCACTCCTTTCACACAGAGACTCACATGAGGAACTCAACGCGATTCAGCCTACGCCTGAACTTTAATACCAGACTCTTGGTTACAGATTAATGCTTGGTTTTTGCCATTCACACAACACCTGTGTCTGCAGCTGTAGTTCCATACACATTACATCGGGGTTGTCGAGAGGTTGGTTACTTTTTCTGTGTTCGTTATTGTTGGATCATTGGATTGTGTCTGTTTTTTTTTTTTTGTCAGACAGATGAAAGGTTAAGTTAATTCAAGGACTTTTATTTTGCAAGTCTTTTTGACTTGTTAAAGAGGGTAGTTGTTAGTTGCAATGTCACTTTCATCCTTCTGGTAGATGCAGACTTTACCCTTTAAACATTGAACCTCTTTTATATTTTTTCCACTTTCCCCACTTTTTTGGTTTTCTCGTGAATTATTATGGAAAATGTCAGTTAAATTCTTCATAGCTATAAAGAAATGACGAAAGAAACAGAGATAGTGGTATAATGTGTAGAGAGTAACTGGCAACATCTTACTTTGCAATAACAGAATTTATTCTTTAAATTCATTTTTGCAGGGGAAAATGTCTGGCAGAATATAGTAACTCACACCAAATCTGAGCAGTGTTGGACACACAATATTTGAAACAGTGTTGCTAAGCCAGGATGGATAACCCTCGTTGACCCGTTTACACCAACAACTGAGCTTGTGCTGATTTCTTGCTTCGGTGCATCAAATAATTCTGAGCTCTGAACTTGCTCTGCCTTGCAGGATTTGATACCAGGTGGTTTTACCAAAGCATATGTACATGTCCTTCTGTAAGTTTATACGCCTTAGTTCATACTGCAGTTCCTGTGTCCCTTTTGGCATGCTGTGTGTTTGTATGCCTGTGGCAATAAGTCATAATGTTTTCACTGCTGCCTTTCACACCTCATTCAGCCCCGGCTCACATCCATGGCCTTGGTTCACACCCTGTTGCCCCTTTCTGTTCTGCACTCCTTTCTGTGTATGAGTGATGTGAGGATCTGTGATGTGTATGCCTGTGTGTGCGAGAGAGAGAGAGAGAGAGAGAGAGAGAGAGAGAGAGAGAGAGAAAGAGAGAGGGAGAGGCTGTACATGGATTCAGATATACTCAGCTGTTCCCTCTATAGTGAAGCAGTCTTAGAAAGGGCTGGACAAATAGCACAGTGAGAGAGCAACTAAGTAACACCCTCCCCCCCCCCCTCTTTTCTCCCCCCTCTTCTTTCTCTGTGTCCGTGTCTCCCAGGCTGTCAGTGTGGAGTAGTGCTGGAGGCTGCGGGGCGGCTGTGTGCTGTGGGAAGTTCCTGAGAGTGCAGAGAGGCAGAGTGGCAGTCACTCACAGAGAGACACTTGTACAGAGAGATTCGACTGACGCTCTTTCACGGAAGGATATAAAACGCAGTCTCACACCTCCGCCTCTTTGCACGGGCGTGTTCGCTGTGGCAGCACCTCAGGGATTTGAAGGAGGCGGGTGACTTGGAGTTGGTGCTGGCGTGATGGTGGTGGTGTCGCTGCCTCAGGAGTGGGCCTGGCAGGCTATTCTCCTGGTGACTGGACTGGCATCATTGAGCCGTGGGTCTCATGGTGAGTACTGTGCTGGACACCAGCTCTTACTACTGTGTGTTTTGAGACTTTGAGGCCTTCATTAGTCTGTCATTTATTGGATAAACTGTAATATAAAGCTGCAAGAAGCAAATTTAAAGAAAAAAATGTTTTTAAATATGTGCATATTTTATTCTTGGGTATCTTATATTTATGTTTTGGAGTGTAGAGACGATTAAATGTTTATCTTTTCTGAAGCATGTTTTCACAGATTTCATTCCAAGTATTGTTAGGCTGCAGGTTGATTGTGCTAGCTGTGAAGTCTATTTTTTACCCTGTGGTATTTATGATGAGCAAAAGCTATTATGATCTCCACAGGGGCTAACCATGAGAAACGGGTGTGCATTTATCTGCGCCGTCCTCTCCCCTTCACAACCCCATCCACCCACCACCCACCACCCCCACCCCCTCCTCCTTTTCATGTTTTGAATTGTTTGAAGATGGACAGCCAGTTGTCTTTTACGATGAATGCCAACAGTGTCAGGGTGCCCCGTAAGGTTGTGACAGGCGGGGAGGGTCGACAAGCTCCCAGCCTCAAGACGATGACACTTGCGCATTTGTTCTGTTTCTGAGCACAGACAGGAGATAGAGACACTGTCGGTCAATATGAGCATTAGTATAATTATCATTTCCTGTTTTTAATGCATGTGCATTAAAGTAATTTAACCATTTCTTTAAGTTGACCAGTCAGACACAGATTCTGCTGCTTTTTATTAGAAAGTAAATGAATAATTGATTAATAGATAGACATCAAATGTATCTGCAACAGTTGCTGTAATCATTTGATTTATTTCTAACGTGATAGTAAACTGACAATCTTTGAGTATTGGACTGTTGGATGGACAAAACAAGCCATTCGAAGACACCACCTTTGATGTTTTTCACAGTTTTATGAAACTTTAGACCGCAATGGTTAATTGAACAACAGAAAATGAATCCTCAAATTAATTGATAATGAATAAGTCCTTAGTTGAAGCCTTACCTTTCAATAGGGTTTATGTGGACAAGCTTAACCTTTGCAGAAATACGCAGTTGTCAAACACTTATTAAGAAAACAGTTGGGTGTCAGACTGTAAAGCCAGCATCTGGGTGCGTGTGCACATGCACACACACAAGCACGGCATTTGTAAATATTGCCATTAAGAGATGGTCTGGAAAATATCATCATATGACATTGTTGCAACTGGATTTCCCAGAAATGATAAATGGTGTGTCGAGTTCTTTAAATTAGCAACCTGTTTATACTCTCCTGATTCTGCCATGGCTTTTTCTTAGTATAGTTGATACATAGTGCATACATGTTTTATTTATGTATAGGTTTGTGGCACTCTTTTGAGTGTGTTTTTTTCCTCATGCAGTAAAAATGTCACACTTTATTATTTATTTATAGAAATGCCATTTTTATATTTTTGGAAAATCCTTAGTAAGCTTTAACAGTAGAAATAATAAGCAGATGATGTGATTTAAAATATATAAAAAAGTCTATATATAAATATAATCAACTTCATATTGGAATACAAAGAGGTTTTGATTTGACTCTGGGTACAAAGAGATGCTTTACTGAAAGCGTGTCAAAAATAAAGACCAGCTGTAAAATCCCATGCTGACCGAGGGGTTCAGAGCTAGCTGCAACTTTCGCAGTTGGTCACGAAATACCTCAGCTGCTGATGAATGTTTCTTCAGAGAATTTTCTTTATTCTTAACTGTCCAGACTGAGCGAAGTGTTTAACTTCTCAATCAATATAAGTCCAGCCAGTTTAAGGGTCAGTAGCCACAAAGATATGAAGGATGTTGTTCAGACAGAATCATCTCTGAAGTGTAGCATTGATTCTCATTCTTGCAACAGTCTGGCTATAAACTGATGGGAGGCAAAGTTTCTGCCTGTTCCTGTCAGACTGATAAATAGTAGGTGAAATGAAGCTGTGAACCCATTTATACTGAAACTCATTCTGCAGTTCTTTACCCCTTCTGTCTACTTTCTTTCACCAATACTTGAACCACCAGTTGCTTTTTCTGTTTCCTCTGTGATCTGATCTTTTAAAGGGCTTCCAAATGAGTAAAACATGTGGGAGGTTGCCCATAAATCTAAGTAGCACGGTCAATTTGCCACCTGTTTCTATAGGCTGGCGAGGTTCACAGAGAGTAGGTGAGCCCCAGCCTCATTCTTCCGGTGGCACTGCAGTGGAAATACCAAGAATACAGCGTGGTTATATGATTATAATGTCTTGATGATGGTTAAATGTTTTTAAATTATATTAGTTTTGCCTCATTTCCTCAATTCGCAGTTTGGTTTCACTTTGTCCTGTGTTTGTAACACAAAACTGCTGAGTGACCATGAAGCAGTAGCTGCTAATACGACTACACCCAGTCAAGGCGAACACTTTTTAACACTAATATCCACTTCAGATATACAAAACCGTCTAGAAGGCCAAAGACAAGTTCCCGTTACACCTCTAAAGCCTCTGGTCATTTGGGCAGACATGTATAATGAACAGGACTCTATGGGTAGCTGTTTTCCAAGTACAGTGTGTAGTGTTTTCATTCACAGTGCTCTTTGAATATCTGAAAATGTCAGCGTGTCTCTGTAGGAGTGTGTGTCTCTGTAGGAGCATTCAGAGGAGTTTTGTCTTGATCAACACCCATTTGTTTTCTGTAGCTCCCTGTAACTCACTTCAGAGTGTGAAGGGGTCTCATCGTGTTAAAAACAGGATTATAGATGGTCTGTAAGGGTCATTATGGTTGTATTTGAAATAGAAAGTATGTGAGAATTTGTTGACGTGGTCTTTTTTGGGTCCTCATAGAATCCAATTGAACCATATGATTCCTAGTGTATGAAATCTCTCCTCAACAGCTTGCAAAGATACAGTATAAAGTGTTGTGTAGCATGTATGTAACGGTCTTTGGAAGACATCTGTGTGGACCAGAGTGCTGTGGAATAAGGTCAGAGCATGATGTGGTGCGGTGGTCCAGAAGTACAAAACAGCAGCAGTTGGTCCTCGGCAGGACCGGGTTCCTCCAGCCTTCTGTGCGCTGCTTCCTGTCAGGATGTGGATATGGTTCCCCCACACAGAATTTGATCCCCAGGCAGATGTGTTGCTCCAGCGGTCAGACATGGGAGCATATAGTGTATGTGTGTGTATGTGTGTAATAGTTGTTCATGTACACCACATGAGTATATCTGCCTTGTGAGATTTGGAAGCTTGGGACTAGTTTTTGTGAGTCGTCCAGACGTCCAGACGTCCTCCAGTTCAAACCTTTAAAAATCTCAGCTTCTGAATAATCATAATCATAATAATCTGTAATGGTAGTTTTATTTAACAAGAAAAAACAGTGTTAGAAATTCAAGATTATGTCAACCCGAGACAAATTCAGTCTTTGGGTCAGGTGGAATTGGTTCGTTAATTTTAAGCAGGTCTGGTTTTGAGTTTTATAGAGACCTTGAGCAACCTTGAGTAAAAACAGAAGCTGCTACCCACTTTTTTGGCTTGAGGTAATATTGTGGGGTAAAATGACATATTGTGGTGGTGCTATGGCTGTAGTCTCTCAATATGTCTGTAATGGAGCCCAGCATTAGTCAGTGGCTTGTGGCTTTTTCCAGTAAGTCCAGACCACATGGATAGATAGACGAGCAGGGAGATGAATTGACGGCCATTGTGGATAGACAATGTTTTTTTTTTTTTTTAAATCTTGAACTTCAAAGAAGTGTGAATAAATAAGACTGGGGTTGAGATAGATAGCGTGTTGGGATGAGTGCCACACACACGCAAACACTGTGGTCAATACAAAGCCTTAGTTTCAGAATAAGCCAGCATCTACACCTGTTCTGTGTCCGTCAGTCTGTGTGTGTGCGTGCGTGAGAGAGAGTTTGTGTGTGTTTGTCTGCAAAAAAAGTACAGCAAATTGACTTCTCTATGTCTGCTGTGTAGTAAAGCATGTGTTGTCTTTTATTAAACGTAATGTGAACATTTTATTTTTATTGTTAGAGTCTAGCATTGCATTGTTTTTAAAATTTAAAAACAAGGGAAAGAAAAGTGCTACATAGAGATTCCCAAAAAGTATTATATATGAATATACAAGACAGGAAACAGGTGGCAAAAAACACACTTTTATGCAGAAACTATCTTTTCTAATCACAGAAATTTATTTCTCTGAGAAATGCTGGCTGTTTTTGAAGATGTGTCTGTTTGTTCCCCGTCATAAATTTTAGAGAATTATCCTCCTCAATCTCTTTTTCCAACCCTTTCATGTGGAAGATAATTTATACATTCAAGATTTTCTGTGATTTATCATCAACTTGCGCGTCTGTCTCTTTGAATATAGCAAAAAGTCAGTTTGTCTCTGTCTGCTGTGTCTGCCGCCTCTTTGTGTTTGAGTATTTTGTTGTGGATATAGCAGCTCTCTGTTGTATTCACACCCTTGTGGAAAGTTTTTTCTGTGCAACCAGTGTGAACTCCTGACAGTTGAGCTAGCTCTTCAGAAGGTGGGGTTGGGGGGGCTATAATGTGGAGCAGGGTCTACAGCAGATAGGTCCCCCTCCATAAATTTGTTGTGGCATCATTGCTGCGGGTGGTGGGAGCCTCAAAGTGACCATCACATTCCTCCACAAAGGCCAGTCTGGTCACGGCTGGTAAACATGGAACAGGTTGCTGGAAGCTGCGCAGTGGAAACAGATGACTTGATGTGGGTGTAGCTGCAGAGAAGGAGGAGAGACTATGGAATGTACTCCTCAGACACGTTCCTATGTGTGTGTGTGTGCATGTACAATATGTGCACATGTGCGAGTGTCTCGTGTGGCAGAGGCCTTTGAAGCCTGTAGGGGGTTAAGAGGGATGGTGGTAGGGTGGAAGAGGATGTATGGCCCCTTTGCAGGTTGGTTGTGACCCCCTTGGGGTCAGAGTGCACTTTGGAGTCACTGGGGAAGATGTCTGCTTTGAGGAGATGATTTATCATGGCCACCTGGAGTAACTTATCTCTCTTTTCTCTCATGTCCTCCTCTCTGCTTGTGTGAAGGTTGCAGCTCACAGATTAAAGGGCTGTAGTGCTGTGAAGTCGGGTCTCGTGAAACAACCGTGTTAATTGGAGCACTTTATGCACAGTGTTTTTGTTTTTTTTTCCATTTTCCTAGACATGAAATTCCCCTGTCAACATTTCTCTACGAAATTATCATTGCTAATAGCAGTAATTCTGTTTTGCATCGATTTCCAGCTAACACTTGATGGAAAAAGAAAACCCAGTATTATAACAATATATTTATTGATTGTTAGTGTCTGTCTTGATTACAGCTTTAGTTGCATGTATGGGTAGCATCACACACTTTTATCTTCAGCGCACAGAACAGATCCGTAGTAGACGTGGATAACAAATGAAAGCTACAAATGAAAGAAACAAACTTTCTTTGTCAAACATTTCAAGGTCACATAGTCCATTATCTGAAATGCCTAACTCCTGACTCATTAGAACAGTTTTATTATTTAATTATTATACATCATTTCCACTTTTGCTGTTACTTTTGTGTCATATCTGTTACCACCATACATTCATCATCCAGGTATGTGTACCTTTAAGGTTATGTCAAAGCCTGCTGTTCACCCTGATCATCATTTCTGAACATATACAAGATAAAGAATTATATTTAAAAAAAATCTTTCTCCTGCCAACTGCTTGACTGGAGATAGAGTAGTGGATTTGTGTTTTACTGTAAAAACCCCCAAATATTTCAGATTAAATTAAACATCAGTCAGCTTTTTCAGTGTGAAAACACAACTGCATTTTTCAAGATCACAGGACGGCCAGCATGATGAAGGATGGATTTGTACAATATGTGTGCAAGTGACTTTTCTCATCTCTCTGTCAATTAATGAATCACTGAACTTATTTTTTATTTATCCACACACAAAAATGTGCTGTGCATGCTCCCTTGAAGAAATCAGTCGATTATTAAACAAGCATATTTAAAAACATGAACATGTCAGTTCATGACAGGTCAAGTTTGTTTGTCCTTTTCTGAATGACACACCGACCACAGTCATGCTGTCACTATGGAAAACTTCACTGAAAGTGAGGATGGAGGAAATGTCACAGACCACGCTGATAGTGTTCAGCCACTGTCAGAAATTACAATAGATAACAAACGCAGTCATGAAGTCAGCCGATGAACTTTTGTCTTAGGTCGTCTTGGAGAAGCTGAAGCCAACGAGGAAGACCGAAGGTTCTCCAGCTGGAGTTATTCACATATAACTTCTAATTGCTTCATATGTGCATGTTTGCGTGGATTACACTGACTCTGTGTGTGCGTGTGTGTGTGTGTGTGTGTGTGTGTAGTTTGAGGAACAGCCTGTGGAATGTGCGGGGGATGCAGATCAGATTTCGGGGTGACCTTGAGTGTGCCCCGTAGCTGACACAGCAAGTCTGTTTGTGTGTGTATATGTGTGTGTGTGTCTGTAAGACAAAGGCAATTATGTACAATTATGTGCTACAGTGTAGACACAATGGACTAATGTGGTGTATTAATATGACTAATAATAATATGTCAACCTTTTATCTTATATACCCAAACCATGTACTTGCAGGACCGTCTTCCCCGTATTAAAAACTAATAAAATTAGGTGATTTTATTCTTTCTTTATCAGTGTGGTGTTTTAGGCCTCTGCTAGTAGAACAATGATGGCCTCTCCATGAAGTCTCCTGCTGGCTTTACATCCTATAGCCTCTTTAATAGTCTGCTGAACACAGAATAACTCTGTGGTAACCCCTCCCTCTCTCTCTCTCTCTCACACACACACACACACACACACACAACACACACACACACACACAAACACACAAAGCCCTCTTTGACAACAACACAGTCCCATGCTCCTATGCTACCCAAAGTTCCATAGAAATTATTTCATACTGCACATTGATAAGATTCATCCTCTGCTAGCCTATACCTCCTACTTATATATATATACCTATACCTACCTTAAGTGCCTTATGTCAGGGCTGGCTGGAAGTTGTGATTGGAGTGGGGTGTGCTGAGTAAAAGTGCCATGTCAAGTCTCGTGCACCGTAGCTGTAGGATATTTTCAAGAATGCAATGTGAGGGCAACATTAAATTCTTATTGTGTGTAGGAGATGAACAGTACAGCACGTTGTGCAATCAGATACTGTACATGCTGCCACCTTTCATACTGCATGTAAAACTAGACCTCATGCTTTGACACTGCTCCCTACTGTGAATTTTCACAGCATTCACTCCTTGCTCCTAAGCAGGATTTTCTGTAACATTTCTCATTTAGTGTCTTTGTAGCTGATCTTGACAGAAGGTAGCTGAAGCCCTGACAAATTTGTGAAACATCCTGTCTTGTGGTTTTTGTTTTCTTTCTTCGTGATAGACACGTCAAGGCCACTGTGAGGGAGGATCAGAACACCTCCACAAACTTCCCATCTGACAGAAACAGTAACACAGATTAGGTTGGAAGGACATAGAGTACCACTTACTCGCAACAACAGTCAGTGTGTTTATATCACATTTGTCACGTAGTCCTCTGGAGGATTACTCATGTCCCTTTTCCGATCGCAGGTTGGCTTTCACGCTGTTTCACTGCTTAGATCTACTAACACATACCACAATGGAACCAGTCTGCCGTATAAGGAAGCTGTTCTTGGTTGTAATGTAGGAATGTACACCTGTGATGTGTTGGATGTATTGATGTCTGGCCTTTCACAGTTTATAATTGTGAGCATTTTCTTGGTCATGAAATCTACAGTTTTATAATATAAACCTTACAAATAGCAGAAGAGTAAAGATAGAGGGAGTGTGAGAGTAAGACATCCGTCTAGTGTGGTGCAACACTGTTCAGCTCTCTGACCACAGAGGTCTTTAGGGACGAGCTGCTGTCTGAACTGGTTTTATTCTCCACTGATGGACGTGTGCACCTTCAGTTCCTTCATAGTGAGGATAAAAAGGATGCACATTGTATTAATAATCCTTCTCAATTAATGATATAATGACTATGTAACAGTAGAAACATTTAATTTCATTTTATTTGACCTAATGTACTACAAATGAGCAGTGTTCGATATTCAGTGATCTTTGGAAAATGAACTCCTGGGAACACTTGATCAATGCTGCACCTGATCGCATGAAATGAAATACATTCATGAAAAAGAGAGAAAGCAGTGTGACCAAAAGCATGAAAAATGAATACTTAAAGGATAATGTTGGTTGGTTTCATCCTAAATAGCTCGTTTTTCCTTCATAAGTAACATTTAGTGAGTTAGTTACATGTGGCCTACATTAACAGTATGTGTACAGTTCAAGTAAAGTTCCAGTTTACAGTGTTGGCATTACTCCTGGCTGACGGTCATTTACACAACTGAATAAGTGAAGATTGAATCTCTTTTGTTCAAAGCACAACCTTGGATTGATTCAGTGTACAGTGGCAGCTGCTAAAGTTAACACTTTCAAGGATGATCAAGTCCAGAACAATAATATTTATTCTGCTTCTTGTTTATGTGAATACACCTGTGCTGTATTACTGCACTTGGCTTCACCCGTGTATGTTTTGGTACTGTAGTTCATTGTTGCTATTGCCAGCTGGAAATGTTTTTCCTCCTTTGAGAAGGTAAACACTAAATTTCATATAGACAGTAAATACCTATGTACCCATAATTATTACTCTTTTTAGTATTCTTCACAACCAAAAAATGTCTGTCAACTGACATTGATTATTGGATGGAAAAGACTAATTCAGCATTCAGCAGGTTTAGTTAAACATTTTTTAAGTTAATCAACTTAAACATGTTTAAATAAATAAATGATATTCTTAAGCTCAGGCTCAGAAAGTTTTGTTTCTCTGCCAAGTAAGGGTAGATAGATTTTCTTGAATACTGCAGTCATTCACACACACTTAAAAATCAGTATGTGCAGAAAGTACAAATACTTTCTGGTGAGTGGTGTTATTCTGGTTCCAGACTTCATGCAGGTACATTGAGTCCAGTCCAGAACAGCAGGGTCACTTCCAGCAGCACATATTTACACTTTTGGTGGATTGCATTACTATGGTAACAGTGCCAAGGCAGGCAGAACTCTGATGCTTTTTTTTAAATATATATAATTCAAAAGACCCATTTGAAATGAGCAGAAATAGTGTTTGGATCCTTTGATTTATTCAACCAATATTTTCCTGAGGTGTGTGTACTTAACTTTTACGCCTCTGGCTGCAGCAAAGCCAGGTGTTTTAATCTGCCGTGGCGCTAACTCCAGTTTCTCTCTCTCTCTCTCTCTCTCTCTCTCTCTCTCTCTCTCTCTCTCTCTCTGCACACAGCTAACATGTTGGACACCATGCTGCTGAAGAACGGATGGAAGGGGGGATCGGAGCGGAGGGCGGACGAGAGCAGCAGCACAGCCACAGTTTCAGCTGAGAACATGCTTTGGTGTCACTGCTACCACCATTGCCCCGAAGACTCAGTCAACAATACTTGCATGTACGGTTAAGCACACACAAAACTATGCTCAAGTACAGACACACACACACACGCAGACTATAAAAATAAATAAATAATAATAATAATAGACCGAGGCTATTAAAAAAAGTAATGATTCGAGATGCGTCTAATTACCTGAGGAGACTTACACAAATGTTTACTTTAGCTACATTCTTTAATTAGGTCCCCCAAGCCTCTTGAGATACAGCTTAGTAACGATTTCATTTGCCAACCCATTTGCATCAGAGAGAATAATACTCGTGCATACAGCATATGCTATACTGTATGTTACAGAAATGTAGGTGCATATAATAAATATATTCATACTGTTATATCAATATCAACGCTTGTGTCATCTTTAGATGAATCTGAGAGCGTGTTCTAATGCTCCACTTTACTTATGTCTAAATTATTAGACAATATTTTTTTCTTGTTCACTCAGAAGTAAATAAAATTCAAAATGTTAACCACATTTCCTTAAATCTCAATGTGACATCTTCAATGACTTGTTTGCCTAACCCAATTTACAGTGATATGAAACAGAGTAAAGTAGAAAAACTTTACAGCTGTAAATCGATGGAGAATGGAGTCAGCAAATGTTCAAGATTTTATAGATAAATGGCTTAAACAATTAATCTATTCAAAAATTAGATAAATCAATTAATCACTTCATCAATTAATCATTTTCAGCATATATCTGAAAGCATTTTTGATCCGGTTCCAAGTTGATTTATGAAAGGGAAACTTGAAGTACAACAGTAGTGAAAAGAGTTGTATAAAGTCCTTTGTGGCTCCAGAGGTAAGCTGTGTGAAATCTGATAAATTGCATCAAGTTATGTCACTTGAGTCAGAGTTGGCTCGGGCTGAAGACTACAGAAAACAAAAACAAAAAAACTGTATGTCGAAAGACGTGAGCTTTCCAGACCTCTAGCCCGCTCCTCATCTCAATTTGCTACGAGCACAACACACCTGAATCTGTACAGTCGAGTGAATCAAGTTGAGTTGTGTTTTGGGTGAACTAGGCACCAGGTTTTGTCAAGGAAGAAGACTGTGTAATTAATCTGCATCGATTGTCCATTGTGTGTGCACCGATGTTAGATAGTAGGAGTACTAAATCAGTGGAGTAGCTCTGCCTAATATTTCATATTTCTCTGATATCTGGCAAAATGTTTGAGTTTGGGTCCTGGAATACTTAGTTTTAGAGGTTGTATTACAATAGGTGGAAGATAAAGACTGTAGATTTATTAAATAAAACTGAACCCCAGCACCTATGACGATGAAAACAGTGATGAAAAGACTCATGTGATAATGTATGTGCATTTTTTTGTAGGACTGACGGTTATTGCTTCACCATGGTGGAGGAGGAGGAGGGGGGTCTGGCAGTACTCACTGCAGGTTGTTTGGGTCTTGCAGGCTCCGAGTTCCAGTGCAGAGTAAGTCAGCTGTGCATGGGTGTGTTTGTACGTGTGCGTACTTCTGCCCGGATGAATACTCACACTTGCCTGTGTATGTGTGTCCTTCTTCATCAGCCGTTGTTAAGTCTTTACAAGCTTTCCTCGACTCACTGTAGCTCTTTATGAGACCTATTTAAATCACTCCACTATCTTTACACACAGTGGAAAAAACCTTTAGTATATTGTAAAATGCTCTCATTAGGAATAAGTGTGGCTGTAAATATTCTTTAGTCTTGCGTCTTCATTAGTGTTCTGTAGAAATTCATGTGGATAACGCGCATGTCCGTCTGTGTGTCTGATAGGACACATGGAATGCACGTTCGAGGAGAGCTCTCGAGTGTTGCACAGATCAGGATTATTGCAACAGAGACTTACATCCTACTCTGCCTCCGCTCATGACGTCGGGTAAGACACGCACACACACTTGTTTCACAAAGGTTTTTCACACAGTGAAACCCTGCCCCACTTTAAAGTGTGAGTGGCTTTTAGAACGGGCTCATTCAGGCCACACCGGGTGGTGATGGGTAGTGACAATTTAAACTGTTACAAACCACAGTGTGGTGCTGGAGTGAAGAGGTGCAGGCTGAGCGAGATAGAGAGAGAGAGAGAGAGGCAGGTGAAACAGAGCCTGCAGCCTTGGCTTGTTCTCTCACCCTCTAATGAAAAGGACAGCCTCTCCCCAGGGCCTGCTTGAGTTTCTTGCCTCGGGACGGATGCGAGATATCTGTCCATCTGTTACTCCGCAACACACCAACACACACGCACATGCACACATTTTTTCTCGCTCTCTGTCTCTGTCACACAAACTTATGCTTTTACACAGCCTCCCACACTTCATTTTGACCTTCAAGCATACAGTGACAAACTGATTTGTCAAGTCAGTTGGAAAGAAATAAGGGATAATTCCATTTTGTTTCATAGTTTTGCCAATCATTTTTTATCAGCTTTGATAACACTTCACTCACCAAAGTCATTTGAGATCGCGGCAACAGTCAGTCAGACTGCGGCAAGAAAAAAGCTGTCAGGTGATCAGATGGGTCGTAAACCAGCCAATGGATATCGAAAATATCGAGAAAAATATATATATATATTTTGGGGTAAAAGAGAGTGCACATGAAATAAAGAAAGACTGCATCACTAAGAGCAATTACTGTTATGTAGTCAATGTTGAACCAGGAAGTCTAATTTTCCTCCTCCAAAAAGGTTTCTCTAAAGCCAGAGCTATCCTTTTTATCCTTTAACTCCATGAACTCGCAGAGAGCTCATAGGACACTTTGCTGTTCATGCAGTTTTTCTTTGTTCACTGTGTGTGTGTGTGTGTGTGTGTGTGTGTGTGTGTGTGTGTGTGCGGTTCTGTGCACACCATGGAGTATCTGCCGCATTCACGCATCTGTGTTTGTGTGTGTGTGTGCCTGATTGGCAGGAGCACGGCAGAAAGGCTAGAGCCCCAGAGCTGCTTCAGGCCTCTGGGGTTTCTGTAGCGATGTCAGAGTGACAGCTGATCCGTGGGATTCAGGAAGGGGATGTGATCGATCACACGCTGTGAGAGAAGGGGGGGGTGCAGGGAAGGGTTAGAGGGAGAAAGGGGGAAAAGGAGCTTGTCCCTGCCAATGAAAATTAGAAAGATGTTGGAGGAGATAACAATGAACAAATGACTGTCACCACCCATTAATCAGCTCTTATTTTACAGACTTTCCATCTCACTTAGGCCATGATTGTTTACATTTAATGGTGGTAAATACTACTAGTTCTGCTACTACTACTACGAATAATAATAATATAATAATGTACATCTTCCCTTTTTTTAGATTATGTTGACAGCAGTATCCAGTACATGGCTCTCTTCATTTCAATCACAGTCTGCAGTATCATCCTCGGTCTCATCCTCGTCTTCTGCTACTTCAGGTAAGAAGACGTCTCGTGCAATAATCAACAAATTCACACATCCTGACATGCAGTTAGCAAACATTGCATCACCTTTCTGTGGCAGATATAAGCGGCAAGAGTCACGGCCACGCTACAGTATCGATCTGGAGCAGGAGGAGACCTACATTCCCCCTGGGGAGTCCCTGAAAGACCTGATAGAGCATTCCCGCAGCATCGGGTCTGGCTCTGGATCAGGTCTCCCTCTACTGGTAAGAAATAATCATTGCACATATTCTTCAACATCTCAAGCTCAGCCCTCATAGATCAGTAACAAATTGTCTCATACTTTCACCTTGGGCTGGGTCATATGGACACTATTATTATGAAGATATGAAATACAATACAAAAATACAGTATATTGCTATTTGCCAAATATATTCAATAATCATATTGCTTTTTTCCTGCAATAAACTAAATTACATTAGAAACTACATTACATAAAAACTATTCACACATTTAAAACTTATTTTTAGTTTTTAATCACTGTTTGTCTCGAATAAGTTTGTAAGGCAGTAGCAAAATATACTAATGTCATCGCATGATTCCCCTGAAAGTCATTAAACAGTAATAGTAAATTATCACCCAACTCTACTATTGCACATTGAGAAAAAATGTACACTATAAAATGATATAAAATCACTTCCATGGTAGCACAACTAATAACACAAATCAAACGGAAAGTTAGTGACTGTAATGATGTAACGATTATTTATAGTTCTTGTGTTTTGAAAGGGAAATGGCATTGTAAGTCACATTTTTTAAAATCTGTTTCCAGGTGCAACGCACAATCGCCAAGCAGATTCAGATGGTGAAGCAGATTGGTAAAGGGCGATATGGAGAGGTCTGGATGGGCAAGTGGAGAGGAGAGAGAGTGGCTGTTAAAGTCTTCTTCACCACGGAAGAAGAGAGCTGGTTCAGAGAGACTGAAATATATCAGACCTTCCTGATGAGACATGACAATATACTGGGTAAGGTCAACTGGGGTGTGAAAAAGTGTTGTTTCGTCTAAAACTTGACCCAGTTCATGTTTTATTTTCTATGTGCATTTCATCCATCCTTTCTTTCCAACCCCCAGGATTCATAGCAGCAGATATTAAAGGAACCGGCTCTTGGACTCAGCTCTACCTAATCACAGACTACCATGAGAATGGATCGTTATATGACTACCTCAAGTCCAACACCTTAGACGTCAAGGCTCTACTAAAACTGGCCTACTCCTCCATATCAGGCCTCTGCCACCTGCACACTGAGATCTATGGCACACAGGGCAAACCAGCCATCGCACACAGAGACCTAAAGAGCAAAAACATCTTGGTAAAAAAGAACGGAGCCTGCTGTATAGCAGACCTTGGACTTGCTGTCAAGTTTAACAGGTACAGCATATATTTTGGACACTCATTTTAATGCCGTTAAAGAGTATCTTGGACATTTCCTGAAATATCTTTATATAATTTCTCTGTTTCTCCTCCCGGTCTCAGTGACACCAATGAAGTGGATATCCCGCCCAACCTACGAGTTGGTACAAAGCGCTACATGCCGCCAGAAGTGTTGGATGAGACACTGAACAGGAGCTACTTCCAGTCATTTATAATGGCCGACATGTATAGTTTTGGCCTCATTGTCTGGGAGATGGCCAGGCGCTGCATCTCTGGAGGTAAGGATGAAACTTTGTTTTTTGTTTTGATCATGATATATACAGATCTAGATGTCTTCTTAACGATTTCTTAATGATGTGACTGAATCCCACATGTTTTTGCTGTTTTTCTTGAAGGCATCGTGGAGGAGTACCAGCTGCCCTACCATGACCTTGTGCCCACTGATCCTTCCTATGAGGACATGAGAGAAGTCGTCTGCATTAAGAAACAGAGACCCTCATTTGCTAATCGCTGGAGCAGTGATGAGGTATTCTAATTGATTTTCGATTCCACTTTCTAACAATTTATAGTTTTAAAAGACTTGTTGTAACCAATGGATTTATCAGTGGCTCATAAATTATTTATTAGCTATTAAAAAGAACACCTGGGGTTGCCAGGTTGGGAAAAAAATCTATATTTTCCTCCACGTTTATAATTGCAGAGAAATTAGAAAGTAAGTGAGTCAAGGGTTCGTCACATTATAAAAACATCATGTCTGCAGTTATAATGTAAGTGTTTAATAAATTTTTACTGATTAATTAGACCAGTTATGCTGGAGGATACACATCTACCAAAGGGATTTTTCACAATGTGCAAACATCAGCGTTGTTCTTAAAATGAATTATAACTAGAATAACTAGTATTCATTATTAATTAATCAATTTATCACTTTATCATCTTTATAAAAAGTATTGCTCTATTCTTATGTATATGTGTATGTGTTTCTACAGTGTCTGCGGCAGATGGGAAAACTGATGTCGGAGTGCTGGGCTCACAACCCGGCCTCTCGCCTCACAGCCCTGAGGGTGAAGAAGACCCTGGCAAAGATGTTAGAGTCCCAAGACATCAAACTGTGACAGAGAGTCAAGCGAGACACTCTCAGCAGAGACTTGTCACTGCCACTGGCATGGCGCCACTTACACTGGCCAATAGAAGAAAGGGAAAAAAAAGAGACTGTGAATGATAGGACAAAGGAAACTGACAGGGAGGATGAGTGATGGAGATAATGGTCGACGGTGAGCCAGAAAAATGAGAGGCAAAAAGATTTATGTCAGGGGAGAGCTAGCTGCCCTCCCATTGTCTGAGCCACCTCTGCCTCAGAAGAAGTGCTCAGGTTGTGCTTTCTGTGAAAGCTGCGTGGTTGTCGGGTCCAGACTGTCCAGGTGGGCAGGCGGACAGGGACCCTCTGCTCTGCCCCTTTAAAGCCATATAGCAGTATTCTATGTGCAGTCTTTTGTACTGTTGCAGCTGCATTCATGTTCTTTTTTTGACTCAGTCACTGTCGACTCTATCCATAGTGACTGTCATCCATCCAAAGAAATGTCTAATTCATGCTCAGTGACCTCATTGTCAATGACTATTATTATTATTATTGTTATTATTATTATTATTAGACGAGTAATACTAAATTAATTAAAAAACATATGTCCAGCAGAAACAGATAACAGATTTTTCTATATAATATTCCTATGTACATTTTATTTCAATATTAAAAGATGACCTCTGGGTAAAACACTTATGTCATTGATGAATTTGTTAACTTTCCTTCTGCCCTTGTTCGCCCTCACTGTCTTTACTTTCCACTCACAATTCATGTGTACATACTCAAGCTGAAATCTATTAATAATTATTGCCTTGCTGGATGTTAAAATGTGTTTTTGATGATTTATCTGTGTACAGAATATGTCCCGTCCACTCTACCACTATGGCATGTGCCTTATTTAATCTGTACATACGTGATTAATGAGAGTGTGTGAGTGGATCTGGATAACATTCCCCAATTAAAACTATGTGTCTTGAAGGTTTGTCTATTTATGTCGGAACATTGCTGCAAGATTCATGTTCTTAATCTCACAATTCAAACATAATAAGATCCTCGTGCTCCATTTTCAATGTTGCATATAAATATAATTTATTATTAGTCTTAAAAATTCTTTCTTACACTTTGTACAATAACTTGACAGATGAAATGCAAGCAGTTGTGAGGAACATCGTGAGTGCCAGAAACAGACAGGCTACATTCTCACTATACACAATAATAATCATGAAGCTTGAAGAACAACTAGGGAATGCAAAGGCTAAGCCCACTGAGAATGTAAAGATTGTTTCAGAAAGATGCAAAGTTTGCATAGACGGCTTTACGAAAAACTAGGACAACTGCTATTAAAAAAATAATAATAATAAAAATCAAGAACCAACCAAGAACACTTGAACAGTCAGAAGTGCTGCTGCATCAAAGGAATGTTGCATTTACAACTATCACTATTTTTTTATGCACAGAGTCAGTGTCATCGTAACATTGATGGCTTCTGTCATTAATGTACAAACACAGAAGTTAAACTCTCCGTTCTCCTCCAAAATCACAGCTCATTCAGCTCTGAACACAAGAAATGACACCATTTGAAATAACATTTGATATTTAGATGATCACCTTCTGTATTAAATTTAACCTCATACACTGTATGTCAATTATTTGGTAAAAAGCAGTTTTATTCAGTTGCATTGGTTCCTATAAAAATATACTTATTTGATTCCCTTTTCTATCTACTTCTCCTCTCTGTCTGGTCTCTTTAATGTAGATAATATCATCTTGAACAACATACAAATCATCTGCATCAGTCATGAACTTTATTCAGTTTAGGAAAATGGTCTTAATCACCCTATTAAGGGGTCATAGACTAGTGTATTTAGCCAAATCACCTGGTACAAAAAAAAAAAACATGCAAAAAAATTATAACCAATGCAACTTATCAAAAATAGTTTTTTAAGACTTGAAAAAAAATCATGGAAAACAAGCGCACATAATTAAAAACCAATAATTATACATAACATGAATAAAAAGTATTAATAGTAGTTACGACAACAACACTAAAACTGTAAAATGATTACATCATTGATTTCCTTCTGTACATGTCACTGTGGCTGACAGGATGAGTCATTACTGCGAGTGTCCACCAGGAGGTGCTATGATACAGTCAAACATAATGAGAGAAGAAACAAAAAATGTGAGGACACTGCAAAGTATTCCATAACAGGCAGCATAACATACAAAAAAAGGATATGTATAAATAGGCATATTATTAAATACTATGTTATCACAGAATACTCGTCCATGGAGTTGCTATGGAGACTGATTTTGGAGAGTGAGAGACGTTTCTTCTGATCCAAGCTGTGATCCTGTGATCCTTTGACCTCTGATAGTGTCTCACTACTATGGCAAGGACATCATCCACACATCCGCACAGTCCATCCAAATAACCGGACAGCTGTTTCCAAGGAAACTAGAGCCAAAAATATCAAGTCGTTGTACCGGAGAGAGAGAGAGAGAGAGAGAGAGAGAGAGAGAGAGAGAGAGAGAGAGAAAGAGAGAGAGAGGAACAGCCAGGGAGAAATGACTGGCAGAGATTCTTGTTTACCCTCCAAGTTTTTACACCCTTTGTTGCCAATGTTTAACTGGGTCATGGCTGAGTAGACCTAGCTGTTTCTATCGTCTTCTGAGTGCGCACACACACACTCATCAGTTATCCATGAGCGTGTACGTGCGTTTGTCATTGTGAAGCCAAATGACTCTCCTGCTTATTAGGGCGTCCCCCTCTCTTATTTTATTTTATTTTATTTTATTTTATTTAATCTTTTACATCTTCTTCCTCCCTGGAATGTCGCACTCCCTGGTGGTTAGATGTCAGTGATCAGTCATTGCAGGAACAAGGCTGTCATGGCGTCCCATCTCCTCCAGTACCTGGGCCAGACGACTGAGGTTGCCATCAGGAAAATGCTGGGCCTCCCACAAGTCCAGGATCACTCCCGTTGGACTGGATTTAGTGGCAAAGTAGTTTAAATACCTGAATGAATGATTGTGACAAAACAGAGAGGGATGGGTTAGGAAGGGTAAATGAGTTAGGACTTGGCTGGTGTGCTGAAATGACATTTTTTGTATAGGTTATGCAAACATTTCAGTCAGACTTTCAAATTTTAACAAAAACATGTAACATAGACATGACAGGAAACTGTGTGTTTATGACCACCATGATATATATGCCTATATGCGTTTGCCATGAGTGGATCAATGCTCATTTTCTATCAACCCAGCCGACTTTCATCTGAATTTCATGATTCTTGCAGCAAGAAGGTGTTAATTTTTGCAGTTTATAATAAATGAAGTTCTCTTGTGACAAGCAAAGCGTAGAAAATATTCCACTCTATATAAAATTAAGAGGAAAGTGGGGATAATATGCAAATGAGCTACTGATTACACACCAGAGTCGCTTTTAAGTAAGTAAAAAAAAAAAGGTTAACTTTCAGAGCAATTGTGCTCGAGCGGTTATTTTTAAAATCCTATTTTTCCTCACATTTCTTTTTTAATCCAATTGTCACCCAGTTTTTGATATTCAAAATAAATACACATACATTCCTCTGGGTTTTTATTTAAATTAAAACTAATGAGCCCCATGTATATAACTACTGTTCTGTATGAATCATCTCTGTGGGCTGTGAAAGAGAGGTTGGTTCAAGTCTTTCTGCACCCTCCTTCCTTCACACCACACTCTCTGTCTGTGGTCTCGTCAATCTGCAGCTGCTGCCTGTGATAAGGCCGCCCCGCTGAGCTGGGACCTTATAAATGGACACACACTGCACCTCCATCACACACACACACACGCGCACACACGCGACGATCAAAGACACATGGGTGATCTTTTGAAAAGAGCAGCGTCATTCCATCTTTGTCTCTCTCTCTGTCTGTCTCAGTTCAGTCCAGCTCAATTCATCTCAATTCAACAGATGCTTATCGAAATGAGTCACATTCCCACAGAACAACAGAACAGAATTCAAATAAAACAGAATTGTTATCTACAGTTTTATTCACCGTGTGATCTTGTTGCTTACTTCTCACGAAAGGCAGCTAAAATTGCGCATCAACAACTTTTTGAAGAATTGCGTACTTTTGTTAATTTCTAAAACAAGTGACTCTTGTTTGTTAATTTTATCTCTCCTTTAAAAAAAAAAGAGCAAAACATGACCGCCTGTTCCTGTGGCCAGACTGTAACCACCAAGGGCCTAAATCTGAGTCACTGTCTCACTCCTTTTCTTCCTCTCAGACAGCCCTGTTCCTCCACCCACCTGTCAAGGTTAAGTTTGTGTGCCAACATCCTCCAGTCATTTCCCCTGGTCTGCGGCGCGTCCAGACTGCCGCACAACTTCTGTCGGATGGAGACGGGGATGCGAAAGGCATTTGGCCCCACCAGTGTGGTGATGTTGCTGGCGGGGTCCAACAGAGACGTATCAATACTCTGGGAGTCCTGCAGAAAGAGAGAGAAAGAGAGGTTGATGGAGAGACACAGATGGCAACAGGCTGCATAATTTAACACCATCTCACAAACCAAACATAATGTTGCTCAAATGGATTTGTAGCAACAAGATTTCTGTTTCTGGGTTGTTCAAAAAGCACAAATTATTCATTTTATTGCTATCTGTTTTGATGCAAGCTGAGTGATTTTCAAATATATTGCATCTGAAGGATTAAGTGCTGGAGTGGTCTGTCCACAAAAACCAGAGCAAGACCCAGAGACAAATGAGCCAAGGCCAGGCGGGGACACAGCTCTGCACTGCATGTACTGTAATTCATCTCATTACTGAGCACAAAGCCCATGTGCTCCTCCATCCCTCAAGCTCTATTCTCCTGGCCAGATGGCCTTTGTGAAGCAAGTACAGCACGACTACAGGGTGATTATTCCCCCTCTGCTCCACTCTGCTCTGCACTGGCCTGTCACAGGCAGGGCTACATGAAGGCTGCAGGGTCGAGGCTCCCTGTCTTCCACCCTGTCAGTGTTTGTGAACATTGTAAAAAGAGGGAAGAGGACACAGGAGAAAGGGTAAATTCATTCAAGCTTTCTCGCAACAGAGAGAAAAGGAGCGCAAGGTGGTAGAGAAAATGCATTATCTCTGAGTGTAAAAAGTCAGTTGACATGAGATCTTTAAAGATCTAGAGGAGGAGAAAGATTCTTCTTTTAAGCTGCTGTAAATCAAATGGAAGAGTTTAGACTACATTTAGGAAAATATCAACCCTACCTCTGACAGTGTAGTGTCCAGCTGAAAAATTTGTCCTTCTCCCTCCACTTGGCGCACACATATCTTACAGGCCAGGTCCACAGTGCTGGCAGAAAACCGCTCCAGGGTGAAGCAGCAGTGGAGGTTTCTCTGTGAACCACACCACACTTGCTGAAAAGAAAGCTCCTGCAGAGAGATGAAAAAGAAGCCAAAAATATATTCAGCTGTTGGATAGTAATGTTTAAAGCAACAATGGGTAACTTTCCTACCATAAAATAACAGACTTAGAATCATTTTGATGCTACATCGACTTGTAATCAGGTGAATGGCACCTCTGTCATTCGTACTCTGCGCTCTTTGTAACTTTGTGTTCTGGGTACACTCACTTGTGAGTAGTAGGTAAAACTTTATTTCACCATCAACTTTTTCACTTATTTTGGTGAAACTGGATCATATTTTATGGAGAAAATATTTTCTGTTTTTTCCCTCTGATGTCCTTCGGCTGCTCCAGCTAACTCTGTGATTTCTTGTTGGACAGTAAAGTAAACTGCTGCGAACCATAGCTGCTAGGTAATGTTAGCTCACTTTGCTACCCGGGCTGTTCAACCCTGAGCTTAGGGCACTAGGGCAGTGTTATGTTTGGGCCTCCAGGAAGAGGAGGTTTTTCAGGCCCCGAAAGTGGGTGAATGTTGACAGGGAGTAGGGCTGGTGGTGTGCCAAAACCAGAACTGGGCAAGCAGGCAGTGTAACTGGGCTCAGGAGCCTCTACGGACATAATGACAGAAGCGAAAAGCCCGAAGAGGACATTGAAGGTAAGAAGAGAAAAGGAGAGAGTGACCAACCAAGAAGCCGCTGGACAAGAGTATCTGGGACTGACTTTTAGTCAGAGACGCCAAGCTGGGCTTCTTGCTGTAGGACTAAGTAATATTAACTGGCTGCTATATGTCTTGTGTTATTGCACCTGCTTGATTCAACTTGCTAGTTTCTGATCATAAGTGTCACGTCCATATATACTGACAGTGGCACCGACTCTATGAAATGGCGCTTTAAGTTCTCTCTCTGAAAGGGGTGTTTGCCCAGTTTACCTGATACTTGGCTAGAAGTTTGCTCTTCCACAATGTGTGGGGGACATCGTGGATGGAAAGTCTCAAGTTGTGAGTGCTGTCTTTAAAGTTGAGCGTCTTTGGTTCGTCCAACAACTTTCCACCCATTTGCTTCTCCATTTGTAGGACTTCCTGAATACACAAACACACACATGTTTAGTACATACATAAAACCATGCATACTGTCCTCAAAACAAATTTGTCTGCTTTTGTGCTGCTGTAAACTGTTGTCATATCCTTTGGCGGTTTCTTGCAAATGCTCTAATATACATTTACAAATGAAATGCTTTTTATAGTATATTCATCATATTCCCTCTGGGCTTTATGAACCTGAATCTAGACCTGCCATCTGAAGCCAACTTCAATGTCCTTGCAGCAGGATCGCTATCACTTCTCATTACCCATTCTCAAACTTAATAACCGTGTTTAATATCCCTGCTCAGTATAATAATCCTTCCTTATCTCTCCTCCACGTAGGTAGATGGAGGTATTAAACAGAGGGAGACAACAGCAGAGTCAGGGGATAAACGTGGCTTATTTTTTGTTGGGGCAGCGGCTACGTCTTTTTAGGAGCAGCAAATGCTATTGTGACACACCAACACAAAGATTTCTCAGTCTGCCTCCCACATCTCATCTGCTGGCTATGCCTACACACACACATTAACAATTCGGTCACAATGACACACTCACAAACATCATTATTGCTTACAAACACATTTAACTTCTTCTACATAACCTTTTGCAAACACAGATAAAAGGAAAAACAAGACATAAGGATGGATACACATGCAAACTGTTGTATATTTACCTTGAGTGCGTCCTGTGTGTCGTCCAGGCAGTAGACTCTGATGTGATACTCCATGGCAGGGCATGTGACAGGGCCAAAAATGGCTAGTTTGAGGCGCTTCGTGGTTGCAGCGCTGAGAGATTGGCCCACGAGACAGTAGGTACCCAGTGTCTCTGTCAGGATGTGGCAGGCCTCGTCATCCATTTGAATATAGCACGGTGTGGTGAAATTTTCTTCTCCTACCACCACCACATCCTACGGCGTGGAAAGGAAGAAAGTAACAGTGACACAAGTGTGGGAGATAATAAAAATAAAACCAATAAATAAATCAGAAATATTCATAACATGCGGCGGCGTTTGCAGTTGGAGAAATACCATTATCATGAGCACAAAAGAAGACATGATTAATAGTATATCTAAAGCTGCACTGGCTCTGTCCCACCGAACTTTTCTTATACATGTTCATTTGTTGGCAAGTAACTCCAAAGTAGCTATTAATAGTGGAAAAAAATCTGTTGCTTTCTGTGTCTCCAAGACACATTATCAAACTCATGTTCTCCTAATTTAATTTAATGTCTTTTCATTCCTAGAAATAAGACTATTCAATCTAAAGCACTACAAAATTCATTTTCTATGTATTCATAACTCAATGGAGATAATCAGGCACAGCGAGTTGAGCTCAGTTTGTAGTTTCACTTTGTTGGAGAGTCATTTAAACAATCTCGTTCCACATTTTTGTATACCAGTGTGCCTTCCCATTACATCAAAAGCAGAAAAACAGACACAGTTGGTTCCCCAATTTACATGTTTTGAAACTGAGCTGAATATTAGTTTATTCAGTGTTTGTTATGGTGACAACATTTTTCTTTGTTTGTGTCACATTTGTAATGATTAACTTGTTCCAGGGAATGTCTACTTTCCTGCTAAATTATGTATTCTTTTCATTTTTTTTTTTTTAATTGATGCTAAATTGAACTTAAATGTCATTTTAAAGGGAAAAGTACAATCAAAGGTCATGGCTGTTTCACACAAGACTTGTCCTTTAGATATTACACTTAGCAAGTGTGTATTAGTAATGTCTGACACCCTGCCATTATGCATGTGAGGTAATGGAAGAGTGAGTATCCAGACAATTTGCAGCTGACCCCTGTAATAGCACTAATGCCAAGACATATTTCTCTTTCATTAAGACTGTCTGGTCTGAGGACGCTTATGTGGCCTTCTCTCTCACTCTCTCTATCTCTCTCTCTCTCTATCTCTCTCTCTCTCTCTCTAATCCAAACACTCCTGTGAGCAGCACATTGGCATTAATTCAGCCTATTATGAGAGACAGAAGAGGAATTACAGTATTTTATTGTGAGCTAGGCCGTTTAACAGCAGTATTACGGCTGATCATTAGACTCTTTAACTGCTCCTGGGGGATGGCACTGGGGCTCCTTATTGGGGGATAATTAGAGCGCGCAGTGGAAAAGTAGGCTTTTTCATCATACATGTGTGCAGGCACAAACAATCAAACATGCAAACACACACACACACACGCTCACACAGCATAGTTTAGTCACAATTTTTTGACATCATCAGCAGAGATCTCTTATTTTTGAAGCGTGGGAGGATAAATCTTTGTAGGAGAGTTACTGAAGCAGAAAGACCCACATGTTCCTCATTATATGACCTGCTGTCTTCATCATCATCACAACACCATGTTTCCTCAGTGACACAGTGTGTGTATGTGTGTGTGTGTGTGTGTGTGTGTATGCTTTGACGGGGGAGGGGTGCGACATCCTGGATGGCAATAGAACTGATTTTTTTCACTGGGAGGTGAATACAGTGTATATATATATATATATGCGTGTGTGCGTGTGTGTAGGAGCTCATCCCTCCTGTTTCTATTGCAGTGATGAATACACATCTTGACAGAGCATGTCATATAAAGCAATATTTCACACATGCGGCGTGGAGGATGGCCTCAGTGGGAAGTGAAGCTCATATAAAGGAAGCTGCTGTCACCTTGTATATTAACATCTGCATTTCTGACAGGTCAGAGATGTAATCAATAGCAAATATGGAGATTTAATCCCCCTGTATATTTGGAATGACTAGACACACAGTCAGATCCTCCAAAAGCTGAAATAAAGCTATTTGTTCCTCTCAATATTCAGTGTTAAACAGATTCTAAAACCTCTCCAGATATCTACACATGCTAAACACAGTCTGCCTAAATCATCCATCACTAGTAATGCACATTTATTACATATTATACACTATATACATACATATATATGCATATACACACATAGATATATATGAATATGTGCTCCCATCCCCCACCCACTTGGTTCCCCCCAACATCTGACTGAAGATTTCTCCCTTGATCAATAGTTATTCTCAGTTTACACTGAGCTTTATTGGCTCCCACTAAGTAATTCATCACTGTCACAAAGGCATGTGGGGCCAGGCTGGCAGTTTCTTTCTGCTCCATAGGTCATATCATCACATCAGTGGTAGAGATTGTGCAAAGACTTCCTGAAAAAGCTGTTATTGAAGCCACTATTCAATGATGAGCTGACAGAGGGACATATATTGGATATAGGCCGTTTCTAAGTATGTTGGAGAAGACTGAACAATACGGTACAACTGCGTAGACTCCAATTAGTGCTACATTTTCTCAAATATAGAGAAAACTCCTAATTGTTAAGGATGATTTTAATTCCTCTCGTCATGCTAGCCCCTGCTGCCACACAAATGGTTTGTTTTTATATTTTGAGCACCTTCCCCTTAAAAAGGTCTCAGTGCACTTCAGCCTGTAAGACTTCATTAAAAACACATTGAAGGAAAACTTACCCAGAAATGTTCTCTTGACAGGTAAGAAAAAGACACTAATAACCGCCAGAAACAAGGTCTGTCGTTGTATTATTATCAGAGGGGCACTTTTGATAGAGATTTTTGGGGAGAGACATGACAACTGGACCATTTATAACAAATTTAAAGCAGTTGTGATGAAGGTATAAGTATAATCTCTCTACAAATGATCTCTTTGTGGTAATTAGACTGTTTCTGTGTGTGTCAGACAGAGAGAAAGTGAGGAAGAGAAGGAGAGAGGCAGAATTCACACTGCTGCCCTCAGCATCCCAACTTATCATCATCAGCACTGTTAATGATGGAGCTTGCAGGTACGGGGCTTCCAAAATCACAAACACAGCACAGGCACACACACACACACGCGCACACACACACACACACAAACACACACAAACAAAAATAGGCATTCATAAAGGTACAAGAAAACAGTCTGGGGAAAAAACAGTCCCAGCCCGTTCCCTGCTATCAGAGGTTTACTATTTCAGCACCTGGTTGCAACAGGGCTTCGCTTTGAGTGCTGAGCTGCACAAACAAAGCAAGAAGAAGTTGATCTCCTTCACCTCCTCCATGCTATCTATCATCCCATGCCTTTTCATCATTTTGTTTTTCACACCTTTCCCCCTTCAATCTTGAGCTGAGAATAATTTTCAACCAACCAAATGCAGGATGGATCATTTACTGGATAAACCACATATGTGAATCTTATTTCAAAGACACTTTTTCTAACTTGACCACGGTGACAAACATTATAGTCATTCATCGTGCCTCCCACGTCTCACCTCCCACTGGTTCTGCTGTGAATGGTTCTTGAGTTGGATCAGCCAATCCTGTTGGCCATCACACACGGCACAGTGGTGCATGGTGATGATGACGGGTCGAGTCAACAAGGCCCCGGGGGGCCCGCAGCTCACCACAGGGCCCAGCACTGTTTGGCCATCTTCCACCAAAGGCCTAGAGGTGCACAGAGAAAAGCACATATATAAACACACACATACACACACACGCATATGCTGTTTAGTGGCAATGTGACAGCAGTCTCGGTGTATGGGTGACATGGCGGAGCTGACAGGGGTAAACACAGCTTTGGGGCATTGATGTGGCAGGCGGCACCGCGTACCTCATGTTGTCCTTCCTCTGAACCGTCACATACATCTCGTACACTCTGCCCTGAGGAATGGCCCCTGCTGGAATAAGCAGACTCACCCCTGGGGAGCACACAAACAGACAGACACAAAAACAAACAGGCACATGTAAGAGTTGTCAGGTAGACTGGAGGAACTATTTGTGCTGTCAATGCCTGTCACGATTGAGTTGAAGATGTTTCTATTGTTAAGTGTAAAGTCAGAGAGAAAGACATTAAAAATTCTGAATATTTGTATCACATATTTAGATTTACATGATGAATCTCAGCTGCAAACCCACTTTGGTAAACACTTCAAATGAAATTAAGGTCCTGGAGGCTCTACCTTTTACATATAAAAGTAAAATACTAACCATCGTACTTCTAATGGATATATCTTAATGCATTAGTGTCATTACTGTACCAGTAAAGAGGAGTTAAAGCCCCACTGAAACATGATAATTATTTTTCTTAGACAAGTATAGTAATAATCGCAGTTCCTCTCAGCCCCATATATAAAAGCTATGGCACTTTACTGCCTTCTCCTATGGCATCAGGAAATGATGTGACATTTCATTTCTAAAATCAATGATCTCTCTTCTCTTCATAACGTTCTCATATTGCTGCAGCCAGTATGATTTACATTTTTCCATCTCAGATTGATTTGATATGATGTCCTGTCCGATGTGTTTTTTAGGACCCTACCCACCACGTTTCCTCATGCACACACGTTCATAAACACACATGCTTTTTTCTCTCTCTGGAGGGGGTTCCTCAGATAGCTCATTGATTTCCCATGTCCTTGTACTGAACTTTTCAAAAGGTGACAGACAGCTTCTCTCGCTAGCTAGCAAGGCAATCACAACTCTGCCATGGGGATGTCTCGCACGCTGCCACTCTCCCTCACAGCAAAGCTTCAAAGAGATGGGAAATGCATTTTGAGATGCAAAATACCAAACAGCCACACTGACAGTGCCACAAAATATTTCATTACCCAGACACACGAACAGATCAAATATCAAATGTGCTCTTTCCTCTCTCTCTGCCTATGTAACATGATGAGGTGGCTGAGCGCAACCAGCAGCTGAGAACATTTTTACAGGAATCAAAACGAAAAAAGAAAACTTAAGAAACTTGAGAAGTCGGTGTATCCTTTAATGTCTCTGCTAGTTTGTCTAAGCCTGTCAACATGCATCTGTGGCATGTTATAAACAGCCCACATGTGTTTGAAGTGAGGACAGCACGGCTAATGTAAGCTGCCTGAAACAGTACACCTCTACGTCAGTACTTCTAGTGTACCTTAGGTATCCATCAACCCTTGTCAAATGGTTCAGTCAATACACTGATAGGTTACATATGGTTTAGCATATTATTTCAAAGTCACGTCTGTGTGTGTAAAGATTATCCTTGTAAAGATGGTATGCTCAGATCTCATACATCTAGAACACTTTTTTTTTTTTTTTTTTACAATTTACAATGTATTTATACATAAAAGTGTGTTTATACTGTATTTAATTACATGTAAATATATGTAGGCCTACAATGGGAAGATTTACAACACACTTGAAGTTAGAAACAAACATACCAATACTCATTATTGTTTGAGATTTGATATCTAAAGGCACTTTTTTACTGCAAAGCTCTTTATTTTACTTTTAATATTCCAGTATCTCCATTATTTACTGACTGATGGAGCGAGCCTATAAAGTGACTCTCTTTATTGCATCGCAGATTGGCTATTCCTTGTCTTAATCTTAGCAGCGTGACACTTTTATCAAAGATCTGAGACTAAAGGCATACAAATCCCTTTATGCATGTCCTGTGTTGAGGTGGCTTTTCATTTTAAAGGTCTCATTAAATGGTATAATTAATCCTATGTAATGTAATGAGATGTGTTTTCCAGCAAGGGGCCTATCTCAAAGTGATAATTAGACATTTTGGGGGAATTACAATTATTTGCTTTGTTGCAGAGAGCTGATAAGAAGATCAATATCACTTTCATGTCTATAGCCAGCAGCCAGCTAACTTAGCTTAGCATAAAGACTGAAATAGGAAGGAACAGCTAGCTCGGCTCTGTCAACATTTAATATCTTGTTTGTTTAAAAAGTGTAAAAAATTAAGCAGTTTTATAGGGAGTTATGTGACGGGCACAGTGACTTCCTGGACTCTTGTCGTCACTGTGAGGTTGCCAGGCAATTATCAGAGCTACCAGGAAACTACAGCACTCAAAGAAGAAATATTTTATAGTTTTAAGTGCTCATTTCATGGGATTTTTCTAGGGTAAAATTCTGGGCTGAAAACATCATCATCAGTCTATTATGGATGAATAAGTGGTCCCTTCAGAGGACATGGGAGGAACTGATGGATGATTTCGTCTAGAGTGTCTAGAGTTCAGTTTCTAATTTCAGTACACACACAGATCACACACATCAGTCACATGTTCTACATGCTCATAAAGAACCTGAAAGGAGAGCCACTGAGTAAATGTAAACAATGTAGTCACAATATTTGAAGATGAAATATGACAGAATTAGAGCTCTCTTTTATAAATCAGATTTCATTTACTATTTTGTTATACAATGTTCATCTCTGCATTTTTAAACAGATCTTGCCTCATTTGAAAACAGTCAATATGCAACGAATCACAGATCAAAACTGTCTCTCGTTTGGGTATAGTACCTGAGTTGGGCACAATGAGATGTCCCCCCTGGGAGCTGAAGGAGCCCAGTGCAGTACAGGATGGATCCCTGGTGCGGAGCAACGTCTGGGTCTGTGTGCGACGGCCCATCGTGCTGTCACTATTGTCCAGGAGGCAGTGCGGTAGCTTAGGTGACAGTTTAGAGGAAAATTCCCCTCCTAGGTCATCCTGTGGAGTCACTAAGCCTGAGGAGTTGTACACCTTAATCTTCAGGTTGGGGAGAGGGTCCAGCAGAGGGGAATTGGTCATGGGGATTTTGTCAGCCACATCATGGAGGGCATAGACAGGGCCGCGATACATGGCAGCGGCTGAGGTCAGGTCAGGGGGTGCTGTTAGGAGATCAGCTGGAAAAGAAAAGAAAGTGATATCAGAACAGCAGAGAAGTAATGTGGTCATCACACACTCTTTCCAACTGTGAATGTGGAGAACTGGTAACTTGAAACCGAAATAACCACAAGGAAATGAAGTGTTGGCAGCAATCAGCAAGGCTGCTGCCTGGCTTTACGCATTTGTTTTTCACTCATTAGGGAAGTCCACTTCACCACCAAGAAACATTACTCAGTCAGAGAAGTTAAAGGCGCAGCTGTGATTCATGAGTAACAGATGGCATCACTAACTCTCAGTTTACCCGGTAGGTACGAGGATGAATGTTCAATAGCTGGGCTGAGTGGGTGGAGCGCTCTGTCCTCCAGCTCCTCCACTGCCTCCAAACACAAAGTTTATAAATGATACAAATGTCAGTGAAAGTCACAAAAGTTGACAGCTGGAAAGAAATATTTATTTAGTAGTGGTACAGTAGTTGTAGTTATCAATCAAATGTCTGACTTTCATTGTTATGATTTAACTAAACTAGTTTATTATATTCTTATACAATATGATTTATTTTGTGCAGCAATGTTTTGTATTTGTAATTCTGCAGTGCTTGCTGCTTGTACATGTGTTTTCCATTGGTTTGGTACTGGATTAGCAAATATCTTTGATGTGATTGAGTATGACAAGGACGCCGACAGAAAGAGCACATTTAGCTCTAAATACAAGCTGGGCATTTGCCACCCAAGCAATTATTTGTGGCATTTATCCATCTGAACTGAACTGTTTCTGTCGCTGTTATTTTCTCTTTCTCCTCAGTTTTCCTTTTTCCTGTCCCAAAACCTCCAACTGACTATTTACAGCACAATTATTCTGATCTCTCTGTTTCCCTGCTGTCTTTTTGTCCAGCTCACTGGCACCTGTCCTCATCCCTGCAGTCTTACTTTTAAGTCCTGAGTCACAAGCCCAAATCTAATTACAATTTAATATGCGACATACAGACTGGCCTTATTATGCCTTGATGAGGGGGCATAGTTTGGCCTCCCATCACAACGATGAGCATTTTAATAGTTTCATCACCTTCCCCGCACAAACATGCTGTCTGTATGTCTCTCACACGCTCCCTGCTCATCCACAGTCAAAATAGCACATTTACATTCACATAATCAACACATGTGCCGCGAGTGCAGCTGAGTCAAACGGATCTCACCAAGTTAATGCTATGGGTTGCTAATGCAAGCGACACAGGTGTGTCATTAGGGCAGGAAATTGAACCGCAATACTTTTTTTGTTACCAAGTGAAATGTGTCTTGAGAACCAAGCAGAGAGAACTGTGCCAAAAGATAGGCTCGACTGTCAGATTTGGTGTCTTATTTAGTTTTTTAATTCTTCAGTCACATATTTTGTAATTTAAATCATAAGTTTGTTATTTTTAGAATTTGATTTGGTTAAAGTTCTTGTGGGTTTTTTTTTTTAACTATATTTAATCTGAGTAATCTTACTTTTGTTAAATGAACAAAACGAAAAATGTGATCATGTTCCTTTAAGTAAAAGTTATATTTTGATATTTATATAGAAAATCAACTACTGTATCATCTCAAAATTCAAATGACACTAACACACTAAGGTGTGAACATAACTAGCTCACTCACAGGTGATGTAAAAGACAGGGAATCATGTATGTATTTGAAACACAGACACACACAAAAACACACACATGTATCCTTAGCCTCACCTTTACGTGCAGTTTTGATGCTGACTGGCTGGAAGCCACCATTGAGGGCAGAGGTATCAATGATGTCGGAGTCAAAGTCACGGTGGTTCTTCCTGTAGATGAACACCACGACGACAGAGATAACCACGCACATGATCACCGCTATGACAATGCCCACATACAGAGCTACGTCATCTGTACTGGGCGCCACTGGAGGAGAGCAAGGGGGGGAGGTGATGGGGAAGAGAGAGACAAAAGACAGAGAGAAAAACAGTCTTTTAAGATCTCATAAGTTTATATCAATAGCGTTAAGCTTTTGTTCTCAATATGCAGGAGTTGCGATGAAGCCATTATCAGCAGACTAATATCCTGGTTTAAGATTGAGCCGGATATTAATAACCATCTACTGGGAAATAAATGCGTACAATATATCTTGTCTTTTTTTTTTTCTTTTTTTTTCTGTGGTTAATGCTGACCCACTGTGGCAAATAGTACGGATGTTGATGAAGTAATATGAGACACTGTTAATAGTCAAAAGTGAAAATGGACAATGATGCATGTACTGAGAGGGACGCACAACATTGGGTCTTTTGCAAAGTCACCGATTAATATTTCTTGTATGAAGCCATATTGTTGTGGTGCACACACCCTCTATGGTATGTGTGAGAGGGCACTGTATACCATGCATCATAAAGATAATAATAAGAAGAATGAATTTAATGAGGGTAAACTCTGTGCAATTAATAAGGACGGCTGCTCCAGTTCAGCCCAATGACACACAGTCCTAACAAGCAGGCTCAGAAGTGAGATCAAAAGTTGTGAAGACGTAGATATAGATGTTTTCATCTTCAAATTACTATGTTGGAGTTCAGAGTCTGTCTCTGTCTTTGTTCTCACACACTGAAGATAAGATCTAGACATAGCTTGCATTTCTCAAATTGTCTTTCATCTCTGTCTCCCTCCCAAAGTCTTTCTGTCCACTTTCCAGCTGGAGAAACCTCTGTGATTAGTAGGCCTGGCATGGATATAGTGGCTGTTAGAAACACAGACTCAGACAGGCACGCATTACAGATCAGACCTTTTAATGGATGCCTACTGACAGTCTGAACTCTCTGTAGTGTTTGGTAAAGAATGTCCTTCACTGTCACCAAGTTGACAAATGGGGAGAAACTCTTCTTTAGAGGTAGTGAGATGCCACAAGGCATGTGTGAGCTTGCATGTGCGCATTATTCATGTGTGAATACACATTGTACATGTCGGCGGGGTTCTGCGAAAAAGTCAAAAAACAAAGCATATTATTCTTCATAGCATTCTTATTTATGAGAGAATAAAGTTAGTTAGATAAAAGAGTTAAAAGATACATTTCTGATCATTTGAGTATGCAAATGGAGCAGAATCTGCACCAGTAGATGGCAGCATCAGCCATAGATCCATACAGAGTGCTTTCAGGGCGTGCATGATGGCCGAGGATTTGTGTAAATTAGCCTCATGTGTCTTAGAGATACAGATGGCACTCAATCTGTGTCTCTTGTGCACAAAAAAGGAGAAAGGAGAAGAGGGAGAGATGAGAGTGTGACAATTAAAAGCCACAAGTTGTATGTTTTTTATCACATCCTTGGTCTCCAAGAGTAAAAGTGGGTAGCTTTTAGTTATTCTCTAGTTATGACTCATTTTATGGATAAATTGGTTTTTAAATTGAATTAAAGTACACCATTCAACATGTACGTCAGTTTAAAATTGAAATGAAATTGGGTGTGACCTTGACCGGGACATCCTTTTTCGCTCAGAGTATAAACATAGTGATTCTTTATGTGTACTGAATGGCCACAATTAAAGAGGCAGGGGGAATCTAATACTGTAGTTATTTCAATGACTCAATTTACCTCAAACCCCAGGAAGGACATGTGTGGCCTTGGCCTATTCAGCCTTAACTGAGACATCACATTAAAGAGGAAAGTCAAGATATATCCTCATATATGTTCGGCCTCTAATCCTTCTAGTACAGACATGAACAGAAAACAGAGCAGGGAGGCAATGATGAAAGTCTGAAAATGTAATTTCACTGTGCTTCTGCCAAGCTTCCCTGCAGTTATTTAACATATATCCCCCCAGTCGAACAATCTTCCATCCACCCTTTGATGATAAAGGCAGCAACCTGCTAAGTGTACGCATTAAAATGTATCACTTAGATTAATACATCCCTTTGAACATGAGCCATTGTCGGAAGGGAAAAGTACAAGAAATGGAAATGAAAGGGATTATTGAACACTCAATTCTCTGAGGACACAGCGATTTACAGAGGTAGGATGAGATAGAGAGAGAGAAAGAGAGAGAGGGAAAAATATTAGAGATATACAGAGAGAATAACAGTGGGTTAAACTCTTTGCCAGACTTGGCGTCTGAGCTGACGGCGAGACAAAGTGTGGTGACGTGGTGAAGTTCATCAGGAGCAACAGGGCAAAGAGAAGTGTCAGCTCTGACTTACAGAGCAGCAACATGGCTGTGAGCAGGCAAAGACACATTATGAAAAAGAGCTGAATAGAAATCAAAAAAAGAAATGCCCTGAGGTGGTCATCTGTGAAAAAAATAGCATAACATGAAAGAACAATGGCAAATATTTTCTTGTTTTTTTTGTTTTGTTTTGTTTTATATTTTAACTAAAACACTAATCATATCTCATCATACTTTCTAATGAATTATCTGGAATGATTCCCTTGTGCACAACCTGCCAATAGAGATTAGAGACAGACTGAGGATGAAAAAATGTAGAAATGATGTAAAAAACAATAAATGATAACATAAAAAACAATAACTCACATGAATTTCCCAAATCACTCTTGTCTTTTGCCTCAGGAGACTTCTGATATGAACCTTGAAGAGAGGAAGGGATTGTGGATGGGAGACAGTAGGGGTGGTAATAGAGGGGAGGAGGGGGGTGGTGGAGAGGGATGATGAAAATCAAATTTAAGCCAACAGAAAAACAAACTCAACAAATGAGACAGCAACAAACTCATGAGTAGGAGTGATGACACGGGGAAGTGATCTTTCTTGATTTGGCCCCTCCTCTCCAGATCTGTGTACAGAGTATAGAGATGGATGAGGGGAGTAAGAGGGGGACATGGAGGTTCTGCGAGGGAGTGGCATGATCCATCAACTTGGCTTAGTGCCTCGGCAGCAGCAGGACTGATGCTGGCAGGTGAGGGGAATGGAGGGACTGATAAAGTGTGGTCTCCAACAGACTCAATAGAATCAACAGCCTTGCTACTGTCACTGGAAGGTGGATGGAAACGATAGTGCATGGGATGAAAGGAACGATTATGTTAGGAAAGCAGGAAATGAAAAAAAAGGGGTTGAAGGACAGAGATTTGGAGAAAAATCTTTTTTGGCTCCAACTAAGCTTTTGGTTGTGCTTTGTTGTGGCCAAGTTATTTGAATTGAAGTGGAAAGCAGCGTAGAATGGCAGCCAGGGATGGTGCACTAGTACACATAATATTCAGTCTCCCTGGGACATCCATAAACAACTATACAAACAATGAAGTCCTTATTGGAGAGGCAGAGAGCCACAGGCAGACAAGTGGACCGACAGGAAAATCAATGGCTTGATAGATGGGGCTGCTGTGTACATGTAATCAGGGAACGGGGAGGCCGGGCTGCAGCAGGGGGAGGTGACTGTCAGGGTCAGTCTAACTGATGGCCCGTTTGAACCCATCCTGTAGAGTTTCTATTCATCTGTCCGTCTACAGTACGGCCAGAGTAAAAGCTTGTTTCGGTGGGTGGGCTCCAAAGGAAACCTCAGAGTCTCAGACAGACAAAGATTATTCTTTCCTGACAACATAGAGTAGGGGAGGAAGGGGGAACTTATACTACAGGAAATCATTGTCTGTGATTCAGCCATTCATTCCCTGAATATGGCAAAACTCCAACCTCAGAGAAGGAGACTGTCGTCTGGCAAAGCTGATGTCATCATTAGGGTAGCCAAAGGTTCATTTTTGCTTCTTGGTGGAGAATGTATGTTAACTGAAACTGGTGATTATACAGCAAAGATATTTATTTACATTTAAGCAAACGTTTCTAACCACTTATAAATATAGTGTAAATAATATCCTGTTCTTGTAAGGTTGAAGTACGCTTTAGAGCCATCATTTTCCAGTCTCTGGTGTTTGATAGCAATAAAGCATCTGCCCTAGCTGGAGTATGTGCTTCCATTTCTCTACATCAATATGTCAAGAAAATGTCATGTCTGAGAGCAGGGTTACCAAAGGCTCGGAAAACAATATCAGAATCAAGGAAGACACACCACAGACGGAGTGCAAAACAGAGATTTAGTCAGGTCAGCATGAGTGAACTGTGAAAACTATACTCTTGTGTTAGAGTTGGGAAGTTCTATCTGAACAGGCAGAGTGCAACCTCTCCAGATCAATCTGTAGCTGCTTAACTTTGTTAAATCTGAATCCCCGAACTCCTGGACAGTCTAAATGTGATAAACAAGCTTCAAAGTAAATTATAACACAACTTTTTCCTTTTTGACTCAGGTCAGTTGTGTTTTCGCACAGTGGGCTGCACTGAAGGCTGAGCATCACAAGTTCTATTTCCAGTTCTGCTCGTATATCAAATTCCTATGCCAGATTTCTGCGATGGATTTCAATTGAAACAATTTAAATAAATTCAAACAACAGAAAATGAGATCAAGCTGCAACGGAATCCAGAGACACGTGTTTGCTGAGATTCCAGCCCTGCACTGGAGGGAGCAAATCAGCGGTCCGAGGTGAGTTCAGATTGCACACAACTTCCATTCCCAATCATATTTGCCATAATGTGAGCTTTTAGATAATGGGCCGTTCTTCTAAATGCTAGTGGAAATGGTCATTAGCATTGACATAAGTGGCTTCACCCTCTTAGCTTCCAAAAAAATCAATCCCTGAAATGATCCTAAATCTATATCATTATGGCTTTATATTCTCTGCAAACTGGCCATCAATCTACAGAGAACTAATGCTTCTGAAATAGGCTGAGTCGCATAGGGCGTGCAGTGGGGCGGGAAACTGTGGGGTGAACGTATGTTGTGCCGCAGAGGGAAATAAAATAAGATGAATAAGACAAATAAGAGCGAGTCTTCTTGTAGATTGCTCCCTGATGTTTCTATACACGGCAGACATATGACCTTAGCTGTAAAATCAGCTAATGTATTCCCCAGATGCTAAAATGAAATCACTGAACACTGAAGTCATAGTTTGCTGTCAGTCCTCAGTACATATGGACACGCGGTACAGTATGTGTTTACTTTGGACAGAGACATGCAGATCCATCAGCAAGCTGCGTCTAAAAGATGCATATTGACCGCCAGTGTGATGTCAACCATAACCTATAGTACATCATGTCGACACCATACTGCAGGTAGCAGTTTACAACCCCATGGTGCAGCAAAATCTCAGATCAGCTGCACACGGTGACGGCCAGCTGTATGAAATTCTAGACATCCAGCAGCAGAGCCTCTGTTATATTATTAGTGTCACAATCACCATCTGTAGTAGGTTATACACACAATGAAGGCATCTGTGACAGTGTGCGGGACTAACACCTTCAAAGATGTTTATTGGAGAGGATATTTATTAAACTAGACACAGAGTTTAACTCAGTTACTGTGCAGTCTTTCCAGCTGTCTCCTTCTCATCCTCTTTCTCTTGAGATTATAGGCGCAGAAAAGAGGGCAAAGACTGTTTTAGTAGATGAACTTCAAGGTATCAAACGCTGTACTCTCTGTAGCTTCTTAACACTGCAACACACACACACACATGCACACGCGCATCAGGGCAACTGCAGCACGAATCAAATCTGTGAATGTATTATAAAGGAGAGGGAGCAGGATTTTTTGGCTCAACTAAACTGCGTGGCTGTTTTTAACTTGCTGGAAGAAAGAAGCAGAAAACAATTTGCTGCCTGCAGAAAGAATATCTGGCTGCACCACAAGCAACAAAACAGTGAAAAAAAAAACCAAGAATTGTGATTTATGAGAAAGAAACACTGGTGCATCCTGGAGGCTTTTGTGTACTTTGAAATCACTGTAAGACTCAAGTATAATGTACAATACTGGTTCACTTTCCAACGCATGTAATTGCCAGCACTTTGTGGCCTCGTGTTTCCTCTCATTAGACCTAAGGAATCCAGAGATTTTAAATTAAGGTAGCAATCAAAGCAGCCTGGTAGTTTTGACCCCCCTCATGTAATTACAATATAATCACTTATTATTATTTTAAATATAACTCCCAAATGCTTAGCCTGTGACAAGGATAATTACCTAGAGTGCTTCCCCATGTGGCCCAGTCTTTTTTTTTAACATATACTTATATTTGACTTGACACAGGAAAAGATGTGTAGTGTTTTCTGCATTTATGTCACTTTGATCCAACAGATTTTGTGTATTATGCATGTGCAAATAAGAGAGATTGAGTGCGGAAGACAGAGAGAAAGGTGTTTTAGCATGTCTTATTGTTTATGTATGAGTGAAGTGAAACAGAGTGAGCGAGCGACAGGGTGAGTGTCTTATGTGGTGATGTGAAACACAGCGTGGTGATGAAAGAGCAGAGTGAAACTCATGGTCAAAAGGTGAAGAAATGTCTTTGGTTGGCAGGTCAGAGAGAGTAGCAGAGGATTAGTCGGGTACTCACTCTGCATGCACAGCCCATCGGTGCAGTTCTTGGACTGGAGCACCATGCCCTCACAGTCCTTTCCCCCGTTTTTGGGTGCCGGAGCGTTGCATTCTCTCCTCCTCCAGTGGGTGCACTCTGTCCCACAGGTGGACCACTTACTCCACTCTGTCCACAGGCCATCCACTACCACACAACAGACAGGACGGACGAGGGTAGAGTGAATGAAATGGCAAATGAGAAGATGAGAAGACAAAACGAGTGCATGAGTGGGTGAGTGGATATGTGATTTGAGACAACGGGAGATATGTGGGAGAGAGACACACACACGTAAGGGTGGAGGCACAAACAGAGCGAAATATGCAAACACAGAGTTGTATCATTTTATGTATTCTGTTTTTGTGCACTACCGTTTCCACCCACCTGTAAGTGGGTGTATTGTAATTTTATGCCATACCTGGGCAGAGAGGATTACACGCCAGCTTCTGGATGCCTTGCCCTTCACAGATGGCGCCACCGTTGAGTGGGGCGGGGTTGGTGCAGCTGCGCGTGCGTTTCTGGTAACCGCGGCCGCAACGGCTGTTGCACACTGACCACTCTGTCCATGTTGACCATCCACCGTTCACTGGAACACGGAGTAATAAAACATGTTAAAATATAACTAAAGACTAAATAGAACAAATTTAACAAATAAAATAATAATAAAAAAAAGTGTTCTTGCTCTCCAGTGTGACTTATAAGTACATTAACTGGCATCCCTTCACTCTTGGACATCTTGATACACGACCATTTCCCCACTGTAAAACGTGTATATAGAGTTTTTGTGTTTTGACCCTGAAATCTCGGGTCGTTACTTTGCCTTGCAGCCAGACAGTAAATTCTGGTCAGATTGCTGCATTTTCCATTCACTGATTCCTCCTAATGCCTCTCTTCCCTCTCTCATCCATCTCTGTCAGCGACTAAATCCAGTGCAGAGTGACACCAGGGCTTGTGGCTGAGAACAAGTCTGTGGCATTTGAGATGGTGAAACTGGGCCCCTTGGAGCCTCCGACTTTCAAATGTGACATGCTTATGAGTGAAGCCCAAAATATTGGACTCTGGGGGGAAGACTGCCAAAGCCCCACATTTCTTTACTGTCTGCTTTCTTTCCTCCATGGATTATGGATCTTCTCTCTCTCTCTCTCTCTCTCTTTCTCTCTCTCTCTCTCTCTCTGTCTCTCTTCTCCTTTTTTTTTTCTCTTTTGTTGCCGGCTTGTGCTCCTGTTTCCAGTGTCCTTGTAGTGGGCTGGGCTGGAAACCACTGGGCTAAAAAACACACTGCCTGCCCTTCTCACTTTTTCATCACTAGTATTACTAGTAACTCTCCTTTATCCTTTAGGTTTCTATTGCATACAGCACCACAAGCACAAATGTGAAGAAGCAAGGACAGCGCAAACTAATGCTCACTGTTCTTTTTCTCAAGGGTGAGCTGATATCAAAGCAGTTTTCCGAAACTAATCGACTTTGTTAGTGACGGGAAAGCCTTGCAGAGACAACGACCCTTGTCCCTGAAATCTGGTCTCTTGGATTTACATTTTGTGTTACTACATCACCCTTACATTGATCGCCGCTAGCCACATTATCCTCAGTGTTCACTTGACTGTAACTGAAGTAGATAAACAAAACAAGAAGGATGCTAACAATACCACACCTCCACTAGATTTGAAACTTAACCCTGGTGAAAGTATTAGTTCACCTTTTGTCTCGTGTGTGTATCCATCCACATCCAATACCTCTTTATTCAGTCTGAATATGTATCGCCTCCAGCAGGCGTTGAAGTTTAACTTTGCAGCCATGCTGTGCAATAACAGTCATGTTAGTTGATGTTAGGGAGACGGCGGGTGAGTCTGTGTGAAACCACAGCAGGAGCCTCTTTAAGTATAGCTCAGCCACATCAGCACCTTGCTCACAGTTCAGAAAATCACAAATCTTCCAGTCTTTGCACACCTTCCGGCAGGAACAAAATGAGTGAATGTTACACACTACGGGAGAGAGAGCGATTTCCTTTATGCAGAGTGACTTTGAAATTTGTTTTATTTGGAGTTGAGCTGACTTCTTACATGAATTCAACACTTTTCCTCGACGCTTGTGTCTGGCTTTACTGATGTCTCATGTGGCCTGTAAGGAGGATGACTGCTTGCTTAGTAGATGTGAGACAAATGTAGGATTGACTGTGTGTGTTCAGTATTTTACCATAGACGATAACTGTGGCGGTGGTGCTGCGTCTCTTGGCCACGATGTTTTTTGCCACACAGGTGTAGTTGGCTGTATCAGAGAGGCGGGCCTGTTTAATGATCAAGTTGTGGTCGATGGTGATGTAGAAGTTTCTGTCATCTGCGGGATCAATAACCTCCTCGTTCTTTAACCACTCCACCTGAGAAGAAGGGAGCACAACATGAAAAGAAGAGAAAAGACAGACAGCTCAGAGACAACAGAAACATATTTCAAACAGAAGCCGTGAGAGAAGATATAAGACAGGTTGACCTCATTAAACTGCAGAAGAATCACAGGAAAGTGTTTAAACATCTATAATTTTTCATGTCTCCGTCTAACCTCTCAAATAGCAGTCAGTGCCAGGATTAGAGGCGCAATTGTTTACGTCTCTGAGGTCCTGCTACAAAAAGTCAATATCTATCATGCTCTTTTTATTCTCCCCCTAGAACAAAGTACTACAGTTACAGCGGCATCGCCAGACAGCAGAAGAAAGAAAACTCTCCACAATTCCTGCAGCTGAGAGGCTCTCTGACCTTTTCTTATGAGTTTCATTTCTCCAAATGATACTGATATTGAACTCCTGGCACCATCACAGAACAGGGGACCATTTAAAGCCTTTATTTGGCTGTAAATCACCAGGATCCTTTTTCTCTTCAAGGGGTGTAAAAGGTTTGAAAAAGAATCACACGTGCCACCTCTCACTCTGCAGCCACTTTGATTCAAAGTATTTGCTGGTTTTCTTCAAAGAAGCTGTCCAGTGATGAGGAGGACTGGAAAATAACTAACTTCCTGTGTATTGTGACATCCCACAAGGAGTAAGGCCTGATAAGAGATAAGACACTAAGGAGTAGTACAGGCAAAGATAAGCAGGATGTTTATAAAGAGCCTTTCTCATGAGAGATAAAGTATCTCAAAAAAGTGGGGCAATAACCTGATGTAAAGCCTGCCAAGACAAAACACTGTGTGGGCTCACTGTTGTTGTCGAATTTCTTAAGGAGCAACACAGAAACGGCATGTAGTGGTGCGGACGTGCACAACACATTGGTCATTGTTGGAAGACCAGCATTGTTAGAACTTTCTCAAAACAGAAGATGGTCTGATTGCAACCTGAAGCTAGTGTCTGTGTTTGCTCGAGATGACAGATATCAAAGACGCCATTTGTGTCACACCTCAGCAAGGCTGCCAGCTCTCTCATCCTGTGGGAACACACTGGAAGGCTACGAAGAAATACTTCACTTCACAATTATTTCACACTTAACCCCTTCCAACCTCGCCATCCTTCAAATCAATGCATACACCACTTGCAACGCGCAGTTCATAAAACACTTATCCCCGTGACAAATGTACACATGAACAAACACTGGATGCAAACTTAATATCAGCAGAGCTTTACAGTGAAACCTCCGTAAGCATGATGTATATTCTCTGCTGATTTGGTGCTTATGAGTGTTTTTCTTCATAAACATGTGTCGGCCGAATCGATCTCATGGAGCCATGAAGGATAGGATTCCCCCCACAAGCCGTCTACTGGCTGAAATTAAACCTCTCTTTCACATGAGCATAATGTAATAAACTTCTGTGTGACGTAAGTTGCAAAGTCATTCACTCAGAGACTGTTGATCTTCACTTGTCAGCATGATGCTACAGCATTACGGGTAACTCTTGCCACACAAAAAGAGAAGCATGTTTTCCTATTAGCCGCTGATGATTTCATGTAATTTATAACCAGACACTTAATGGAAGCAGCTTTATTATTAGACAAGTCAATGAGAACTGTAGCGTGGAGACAAGAAACAAAATATCTCATCTGTGTTGATAGCGAATATTAGAGTTACTGCCTTAACACCATTTAGGCAGTGAATGAAGTCATTGACATTGAGTTGACAATGCCAATTCTTAGGTGTCTTATTCCTGTAAACTTAAACCTGCATAGGCAAAAACACAGTCACATCAGTAAGAATGATGGTGCAAATTATGCTTCAATGTCAGTTTAAGAGCACGATTCCACCCCAGGAATTAATAACAAAGCATGTGCATACATGATAGCTGTATACAATTAGACATTTCTGTATTGTGCTATTGAACTGACTTCTGTTTTAATTTTATTGCAGCTAATCTGTTGCGACATCTGCTGAGGTGGCAGTTAGGCATCTGCCTCGACTTTCAGAGCTGGTGCACCAGAAGAATTCAATAATAACTCACTAAACTGTAGCTTCTGGTGATGACATTTTCTCTCCCTGACATTTCAACATTTAAAAAAAAAGTTTCTCTGATTATATAAACACACAAATAAAGAACAGAACTCCTGTGCATTATGCATGAAGTACTATTACCACTACATCATTATAGATTACAAAGAGGCTACAGCGATTATAGTGAATGCATCAACGTATCTATTGAATAAGGGTTATGTAGATTTGTGTGTGTGTGTGTGTGTGCTTGTGTGTTACAATATCACCATCAATCCTTAATACTGAATGAAACTAATAAAAATGACAAGCATAAGCAGAGGGAACAAAGATTTGACAGTGATCTGATTGCCATTTTGTGTGCCCTTTGTTCCCTGTGTCATGATGAAAAGTCCAATAAAACAAATATAGATGATGCAAACAAGAGAAACGATGGTTTTTGTTGACATGATAAATATTTTGTCTCACTGCTCACTGCAGAGCACATGACATTACGAAGTAAAAGGTCTGTTCTTTGAATAGAGATTGACACTGACATACAAAGAGGTGGTTATCCAATTTTGAACCAATCACAGAGGCAGCCTCTCCGAACGTGCTGCATTCAGATGTCAAGAGCACTTTTATATGAGAAGGTAATTAAAAATTGAACAAAAGAGCTTTTCAGTGCAGATGGAGAGGTGGGAGGGAGACGGAGTGACGAGGGATAGAAAGCAGTAGAAACTCATGTCAGAAGTGGAAACGGGTGTGTGAAAGAGCAAAAGTGAGCAACAGTTCACCCATCATTTATTCTGTACGGACTATAATTGGGACTCATTAATAAAACCAGAGATGAAAAGATAAGCCAATCTCTACACCACACTTGTGAAAATATTTCAAATGATTAAAATTCTGCAGAAGACTACATCTCATAGAGCACTTGTCCAACTTTCTCTCATGCCAACAGACTCAAACATGCACACGGTGATACACAAACACACACACACACATACACACCTACATGCACACAGTCGCTGCTCGTTAGTGTCTGATTGGCAGTGAAACATCCGGAGAGGTAATTGGCACATTTCTTGTCATTAACGAAGGGAAATTGCCACATGTCAGCTGTCATAAAGAGAGGGAGACTTCCTGTCTGGTCTGAAGCAGCCAAGTGACAGAGAAAGAGAGAGAGAGAGAGAGAGAGAGAGAGAGAGAGAGAGAGAGAAAACCTAAACCTAGAGAGGAAGACGAGGACACAAAAAAAACAAAAAGACAGGTAGGTGCAAGAGTGAGAAGGAGAGCAGGTGCACGTGGAGGAGAGCAGTCCCTAGTGTGCCAAAATATATATGATGCATCATCAGTGAGAGGCAAGGACGGACAAGACATGGAGCAATAGAGGAAAAAAGTTGCGAAGAGGTGACTTTGTCCTAAAGTGGTGAAGACTGAAGAATTAGCGAGAAGGGAAAGACTAAAGTAGGAGGTAAACAGAGAAGAGATAGATCTGACTGAGACTGTGGTCAAGCAGACAGATCAGAAGTAGCCTGTCAAGGCAGTGACTACAGTGGATGACACTGCCTTCTGCGCAGACTGAAGCTAGGTCCCATTTTAATGACTGAAAACTCTGAAGTTTACATTTCTTGACCAAATATGAAACTGTTTGACAATGTTTTTTGTTTTTTTTCCATTCCAAGAAACGCAGCTCATCATTGCCCATCTTTTAAAACTCAATAGTGCAACGTGCACTGGTCAATTCTTTGAATTTATTTATTTATATCATTACGTCCTTAATGTTATGTAATTCATGTTGAAACTGGATGCTGGAGCAGAGCATTAGATAATCAGAATTAGTCAAGTGTAAAGCAAAAGGTAGTTTGATTTGATGATCTGCTTTTGTACCAAGTTGTACCTTGAACTCTAAACAGGTAACCTGCAACTAACCTGTAAAATTTAGGCACACATTTAGCCTTAAGGTCTTTTGGGGGACCCTCCATGGTGGTCTACGTCCTTATCTAGGTCCTAATTTGGATCACAGTGATAACATACTGGCTGCAGACCTGGCTGCAGTATCAATGTAGGAGTAACCACTGAGTAGGATGTTTCTATGCTCTGTCAGGGTGTGCCAGCACAACACTAATTAGCCCAATATACAGAACACACTGTATACAATCCACTTACTTGTTAAGAACCAGTGCAAGGCAAAACCATTCATTACTCGTTGCTGTTGTGTCAGAAATAGAACATGCAGCAGAGTGTGGGGGTGGAGAGGGGTGTGAAAAGGAAAAAACGGGGAGAGAAAAAAAATGTTCCACAGAAATGCGCGAGTCTACTCTACAGAGAAGTCATTATGAGCTCTCCTGCATCTCCACGTGAAGTCTAACTATCTATCCAAAGTAATTTATTTATTTCCCTTTTTTCCACAGCACATATCCGCTCCAGGCTTGAATGACACACCTGGAAAATGAGCCACAAAAGGTTACAAACTGATTATTCAATCATTCACTACGAGACAACAAGCCATATGCTCTGCATCTGCCTGTTTGACAAGCATGGAGATGGGAGCTGTATAAATATTAAGAAGCTGAAATGCACTAAGGTGTGATGTCTTAAGATGTGAAGGGAAAAAATGTGTGTGTGTGTGTCTGTATTACTTGCTTGTATATCTGGTATGTGCGTTTGTGAGAGTGTATGTGGAGAACTGGAACGGGATGGGGTTGGGCGGAGAAGGGAGGGTGAGGTTAGGTAACAGAGGTGGAGTCGTTACTACTGCATGTGTCCATACAGAAGACGGATCACTGAGACTCGAGGCGGGAGTAATGACCTCCTCGAGCTCAGCCCCGCCTAAAGCTCTCCACAGTGTTTTGAAAGGGAATAGCCATTTCTTAAACTAGCTCCAAGGATATCCAGAGACTTCATTGCTGCAACACAACCCTCTCTGTTTTTTCTTGCACAGTTCATATGCCTGTTAAAATATGACTCACCGCCTACAGTAGAACTGACTGAAAGTTGGGGGCAGTTTAGGTTTTCACCACTCTCTCGTTTCTTCGGGAGGTATCCAAAAAATTGTTGATCATATTTGGATGGTGGTGATGTTAGTTTGGGATTTCTGCCATAATACACTATATATTGTTTTCAAGCCAACATTTTTTGATACATTCAAGTGTGGGAGGACAAGTACAAGTTGGCTGTGGAGAGACATACATGCTATTTTATGTGAAATATTAAATAATAAACCAGTATAAACCATTACTAAGGCTGCAGCTTTTCAAGCTGGAGAACTGTGTGATACACTACTCTGTGCATGCAGTCCTTGGTCTCCCTGAGTCTCCTCTGGCCTTTTAGAAAAGCTTAGTTGATAACTCCACCATGGGAGAGTGTTTTTGTGCACTGATAGAGGTCAGAACTCTATCGGTGTACAATACAACCTTCAGGAGCAAGGATAAAAATGCTGGAATTGATTCACAAGTTCAGTGCAAACAGCTCAAAAATCATTTTAAAGTGATAAAGAAACAGTTTAACGCAAACTGAGAACTCTCTCATTTATGTCTCATTGCCATGTTAAATGAAAATACCACAAGCAACCAACAATTCACCGTTCCTACAATTCCAGGTTGCATTGAGAAATGTGATTTTCATCATTTTATGCCAAAGGGGTCTTCAAAGCTGGTCTCGTAGCCCATGGAGCACACACAGTAGTTAAGTGCAGCACTTTTTCGTCTCTGTCCTATGATGGATAATGTTTTTCTTTTCTTTCTCAGAGGTGGTCTGATGTATATACGCAAAGAAAAACCCCTCTGGTCTAAGATTTTACATGTAAATGTTTGTTGAGGCCTGACCCATTGGTGGTAACACTAGAAAGGGCAGTGACTTACAGAGGACAGCAGAGCTCACAAATGTTGGGCCATTAGAGTAAATCACAGCCTTCGCACAAGAAAACTGCAGTGATTGACAGGTGAGTGCCTGAAGGGCAATCTTTGGTTGCTTGCCATAGGGATTTGGTCTGGCCTCCTAACACCTTCACTCCCACGGGTAACCTTAATATAAATGCACTTCCTGTTTCATTGGGCACTGAAGTGTTGTTACTCTTGACATTCCTGCCCCACTACCTCATAGCTGCACCACACACCATTTTGACTCTGAGGAAGCACTCAGCTATTTCTTGACAAGGTGACCTGACGAGCTGCCATTTTGGGCTATGCCTTTACTTCGCCTATTAACTGGAACCGGGCCTAAAATCAACAGTAATCACTGACATTTACATGGTTTGATGTGTGGGAAAGGCAGACACTTGATCTCCATAAAAAGCCACAGCAAAGATATTCGAGCTAGATTAGATTTTATAACATAACACTCGATGCTGACAGTCATTATTGCATTACATTTAGTTAATAACAAAAAATGAGGAAACATAATTTGAGCTTAATAACAAAATCTTGTCACTGTGGATCCACAACTACATGAGAAACCCTTGGATTTGGCTCTGGCTGCTGTCCCAGCTGTCTAAATTCATCTGATTTAGTTTTCTTCACTTCTCTGGATGAGGGAGTGTGAAGTAAAGATCTTTGTGTTTCCTGGCATTCTTCTCAGTAAAGCCAATGGACTTAATCATGGCAGCAGGGCCTCTTCCCTGCAGAGCATCAATGACTCGTTACCCATGATAACACGGCAGGACCCCGGCTGACTGAGGAGATGCCTGAATTAAAATCCTGCTTCCATGGAAACAGGCTCAGCAGCTCACGGTGCTGCATCACCTCTGAACTCTTGTCTTTCTCTCAGGGCTGTGACAAGTGCTCTGAAGTGGAGATGGAGATGGAGGGCATCGCAGAAGAAAGGAGAAACGAACAATAAAGCTGCATTCTTTCACAAAGGAGATTCAAGTCCATTTTATGAGCCTGCCACATATTCATCAGTGTGAAAAGAGGCCACTGTTATGTCTGTAGAGGCCCTTTAGATGTTGATGAAAGAGCTTCATGGAGGTATTCAAAGAGAAGGATCTGCACTGAGCTGATGGAAAGTCCTCCATCTCCATCTTTACCTTTATTACTTCATCTATGCACTCAGCAATAAGCCCACGTAACAGAGAAACCAAGCCTTTCCTGCCAAATCACTCCCTCTCCCCCAGCCTTCCTAGAATAGTCTCAACAGTTACATTTTCCTTCTGCTCTTGATTAAGTATATATCAAATATTCATGGCTATGGAAACGTGTAACAATGACTTTTAGGGAGTCTGGCCAGTCTGTCTAATGTATTCATACAAGACGCTCAGATGACTGAATCCTTGTGCTATTTCAGAAACCTCACTCGCAGTATTTCAGTCCTCCAAGTCTAAAGTTCCATTGGTAATGGTCGCCAAGCCGAGCCAAAATAAATGCCTGCTGCTTGTTTTCTTTGCGCGCCTGTGTGTGTGTGTGTGTGTATGTGTGTGTGTGTATGTGTGTGTGTGTTCTCCACAGCAGACTCACACCAGAAATTATGTGTGAATAACCTGTCAAAAAATAAGACTTAGACACCTCTGACTCAACTCCAACATGAAAACCTCTAAGATGTCTGAAGGGAACTGTTTCATATGTTCTGTTATGCAAAGTTGCTGCATCATCACAGGAACAATCCTGATTATTCAGCATAATGTTTTTGTTTTTCAGGGCAACGGCCCCCGCAGAAAGCCAGCAAAGACTGAAAACCACTTAAATAGAATCACTGAATGTCATTACTGTGGTAAACCATCGTGAAAACCTATAATGTAAATCATCTGAAAACTGGGAAGACAAAGAGGGAACACAAGACTCGTACTGGATAACATCAAATAGCACAGTTCCACTTTGTAATCTGAGATCAAAACTAACTGTGATTGACGTACTTTGATTCTCCAGAACGTGGGCTTCGTAGCTTCGTAGAGAATGTATGCGTGTGTGGGTGAGCTGCTTTGGTAACTCATTGTTTAAAACAGCCGCAAGAAAAATTGCTAAAGTATAGCTGATTGCGATAAAATAACTTCCTGAAAACTTAAGTAAAAGTATCAAGAACATGAGAAAGTGTCAGTGGATGCAACCATTTAACTGCTGTGAAGCTATTTTAACAGTAAGACGACATTTCAGTACTATCAACAACCAGAAGACGGTGACAGCTGTGAGGAACCTAAGTGACAGAAAGTCCTTCTTCCAGATCATCAGTGGTGCATCTTTTTCTTCCAGCCACAATCACATTGTTCACACTATAGATGAATAGACCTTCTGTGCTCAGTTGAGTTGTTGGCAGCGTGTTATCATGCAGACGAGTTAATGTCCTTGCTGATTTGTCACATTGTGACATCCATCAATCAGTCAGTGCAATATGTCTGTCCTGCTATGTCTTTTACATGAAAGAATAGCTTTGGAACCCTGAGCCACAGCAAAATGTCCATCACATACAGTCCACATGATTTAACAAAAGTGCTGTAAGAGCATGGGTTTTATGGCTCAGCCACAGCCTGCCATCCTGCCAGCCTCTCCCTCGCTAGGCAAAGGCCTGTAAAGGAACCGCAGAGCGAACTGACAGCCCACTGGAGGCCTGACAACAACCCACTGGATCCTACCCTGACAAACCTCAACAGCTCTTCTCCCTCTGTCTTCAGCCTCTCTCATCCTCTCTACGTATTTTCTCTCTTAGATTGGGTGAAATATGACAGATCTTTCCTTGACAACGGCTGCTACATATTTCTGCAGATTCATATGTAACCACAGACTTAGCCCATCTGCTTTTTCCGAGGCTTTTTTTTTTTTTTTCTCTGGCGGGCCTGTGTGAGAAAAAGGTCTGACAAACACAGATGAAAAAGCAGCATTCAGTTTTGTCCCTTTTCCCACTGAGGCAGCTGTGTTCGAGTTTAGAAAAAAAAAGAGGAAAAAACAACTTGTGGAATGGAACTGTCTTTTTTGTAGCCATGAGGTAAGTGTGAGTAATTAAAGAAGCTGAAAAAGTGCCTCTGTACACGCAAAATTCAGCTCGATCATGGAAGGAAAAATAAACAGAGAAAACAATCATTGCTCTTAGTCAGAATACAGAAAATGACGCAGGCAGGGAGAGTTGTAAGCAATCTGTTCATGCTTTTTCTTTTAAAAGAAGTGAATTGCTCTAGCCACACATCACATCCTAACTTAATTTCTCAGTATTTTTCCTTTTATTTGTTGCTCACTGTGATCGGCAACTACACTAAAACAGCACTGATTCTACTTGATCACACACAAATGCATTACCCAGACTGAAAACGCTATTAATGTTGACAAGTCCCTTATTTACCTTTCACTTTATCTGGGTTGCCACAGCAACTACATATATCACAAAGTATAGATGTGTCATGATTGAGTCTCTAATCATTGCACTAAGCCAATACAGGATTGACAGAGAGACCTCAGACAGGCGAGAAGAATCACCAATGCTAGACAGCTATTACAGCAACACTATCAGACTGAAGTCCGGATTGTATAAGGAGAGTCTGCGGAGTGCCAGTCCCAAACTTTAGTCCATTTAGCCTGTCAGCACTTTCAGCGGGGATAAATGCTGTGCAGTTCCACTCACTTAACTCAGCTTTTCCAGGTCAATCACAAGCCTTTACAGAGTTCAGTCCCTGCACCCCCAACTAAAAAAAAAACCACCAAAGCCCCCCCCACCCCAACCTATCAAACCACTCTTTCATCCTCTATTTATGTTCCTGCAATCTCAACTGAGCCTTTTCAAATGCAGCTATAACAGTGTTCTACTGTAGGGCAGGGAGGAAGTAGAGCAGGGAGGAGATATTGGCTGAGCTAGGGTAACACAGGGACACAACTGGTTTTATTCTTTTCCCCCCTCAGCAGATAATTACAATTTTCTCTCCTCTGACCAAATTGCAGAGACTGGCCGATGTTCAGGAAACACCCAAACAGCTTAAATAGCCCAGGCAGTGGTGGAAAAACGTCCTTATCTGTGCGCTGGACTGTGCCAGATTTATTCAGTGTTCCTTCATTGCAACTTCTGAAATGAGCTGGGTTGAAAACTGAGGCAAATTCTGCAATCAGCACAGTTTTCACCTTTTTACGTGGCATAAAAGAACAGAACAAATGATTGGCATTACTGACAAATGTAATATATGCTAATAAATGCATATGCTAAATATACAGTTATGTGGGAGTTGGAAATTTCAACTACCCATTATATAGTAAAAATCATGGTGACATTTAAGCAGAAACCGACCCTAAAAAGTCAGTGAAGCTCTTCACATAAACCTCTTTTCAGAGCAGTCAATTTATTGGATTTGAGGCAAGCACTTCTGTCTGGGCTCACTGGGGATAATCACAACTGCCTGCATTTCTATGAGAAAGATGTATGAGGACATATTGGAGCTTTTTTTTTTTTTTTCAAACAAATAATCAAATTATGTCATTTTGAACCTTACCTCAGCAGCTGGGATGCCTTCAGGTGGGCGACATTGGAGCAGCACTTCCTGTTCGAGTGACACTTCCTTCCCAAGAGGTTCCTGGTCAAACGTCTTCCTCAAGTCTACAATGAACAGACAGAAGAACATTATGTACCAATATTTACCTATATCTCACTCACAGGTAGATGTGAGCACTGATTTGAGAGCTATGTTTAATATTAAATGCTGACTCAATCGATAATATAAATAACCAATAATACAGCTGTAGAACTGGTATGTCAACAGTGATTCATCAAAAGAAAAAGCAGAGTAACTCATCAATATTAACTGCCACTGTGTGTGTAACAGTGTGCATTTAAATGTCAGAAACAGTAAGTGAGATTTACGTTTCTTTTTCCCTCTCACCTTCGGCACACAGATAAACTCGCCTGAAGTTGATGGAAGGAAGATAGAGAGAGAGGCATCACTTGCCCTCCAATGAAAAACCAATATTTTTGTGGTGTGAGAGCTCTGATAGAGTAGTGCAGGGCAGGGATAGTGGAGCTGACAGGGCAGGATTACCGAAGGTGTCATGCTACACAGGAACCCGAAGCCTATTAGACATATATCATCACCTGCTGCACAGGCTGAGACAGGAGGAGTGGGCATCATACACAACAACAGACGAGAGTGGAGGAGAGGACTTAATGGGGAGTTACAGTACTTCTTGGGAACTTTAGAGTTACTGAAGCATCAAATCTACAATAAAACCTCCAAACTCCACTGATACCATTTACACAGCCTTTGCAATATTCCTGGCAAACATACTCTTTAGCCTTTTTACTGACACTTTTAATCAAAAGCAGTAACCACATCCACCACAGCGTGCTCTAAAATAACATGTTTTTCCTATACAACAATTCAACATACGTTTGAATGTATTTTCAAGGGACACGTGTACAAACACAACCTCTTTTCCACAGGCTGTAATCTGCAAAAAGAGAAAAGGAATCTGACATGAACTGCAACGTGAATGCTGCAACTATGCCAACATTAAACCAAGCAGGCCAGCTTACAATGGCAAGAATGACTGAAGAGGGAGACAAACCAAGTTGAAATTTATATCAGTTCTACAAACTGAGAGGTCATAGTGAACCTTAAAAATCGAGCTCAAGCCTCAAACTAAGTAAGAAAAAAAGAAGGAAAACTATTATTTTTTAATCAATTAACTATATTTACAATTAACAATAAAACCAGTTCTGTGTCTTTCTGTTTGTGTCTGCTTTACTTCTAATCTCTAAATTTCAGATACCAGTTTCTTTTTTCCTCCTGCAACTAATTGTGTCCATGGAAACAAACCCAGAAATGACCCCAGTTGAGCAATTCAATCTGTGGAAAGGATATGGCAATTCTCTTTCAGAGAATGCTGTTAAGGTATGGGCTGCTGTTGACATTGTGTGCTAACATTAATAAAAAGAAATGTCTTATATTTGATAGTTATACAATCCTGCATTGGCTTCGAATTCGAGTATACTGCTGAATTCTTCAGAATTTGAAGCAGACTGCACATAATAAATCTATTGCTCTTGGGTACAACGTCTGGAGAGATTTAAGCATGTGTATGTCTGGATATTTATAAGTACAGTATATAAGTACAGAGCATTCTCACTATAGTTTCACGTAGCCATTATCACCTACAACAAAAGGAGACATCCTTAAAATCTGATCAAGACAGAGGTTCAGTTTACCCATTTCATGACTTGCTTTCTTTTTGTTCAATAGCTATTACATGAGCAGACATTCTACATTTCGGTGTTCAGCTAGCAGTTCCTCATCCCCTCCAGGAGAAACTAGATCATGTTCTTATTACAGAATACATGATCAGGCTACACCCGCAAGCCCTGAAGAGTACCTATAGTCATTTTAAGGGTTGTTTTTTTCAAATATGAAATGAACCTTAAAATAACAAATTCATTGAGAGCCCTTGTCCCAATTCAACCTGAGAGTATGCATGTCTTCGGGGGAATATGCCATAACTCCACAAATGTCTATGTATTATAAAGGCTGAAAGGGTGAGTGTTGAATTGAAAGCAATTTCCGTAAAAGTATGGTATGAAATTAAAAGAGTGAATGACTGGAGGGGCATATTCTGGGACAAAGCTTTGTGGAACTTGATCCATTTTTCTTAAGAAGGAAAGGAAAGGAAAGGAAAGGAAAGGAAAGGAAAGGAAAGGAAAGGAAAGGAAAGGAAAGGAAAGGAAAGGAAAGGAAGCTATGTCTGAAAAGGGTCCTGTCATTTGAAGTTATGACAATCATTCTACCATTGCTCTGATGTCAGAACTACAATGTAGAGATAGTTCTTAGTTCAAAATAGCTCCAAAACATAAAAAAAAAAGGTAGTCAAATTATGACAGGTGAGGAGGGAGTGAGGCACACCTTCTCCCACAATGTGACACACTTAATGATATACAGTACTATATCATAAAGTGTACTATATATGCATTAGAGCCAGATCCAATAAGTTAAATTTGATTTCTCCATATAAAGCTACTGGAGAATAATATGCAATTCTTCAGTGGGTACTGGCCTGGCTGCTCAGTGTGCAGTATTTCAGTCTGCCATTTGGTGGTTTGGAATGGACCATAATGCCTAGCAGCCACTTACTTGTGGTAGTGTCCATGTTAAGGTCCATAGCAGGGTCTGGTTTGGCCCAAACATGTTTTACAATGGATGATAGTGATCATGAGAAGAAAAACCTCTGACTTTAGAGCCTCTTAACCTCCTTACACCCATGCAGTAAGAACAAAAAATGTACATGCAGAGGGTCACAAAATTGAAAATAATACATTTGTTTAGACAGCTACTTCTGAAACCTACACTGGCTTTTTTCAGATTCTTCTGGTGCCAAACCAGAGCCTGTTACTAACACATTTACCACATTGCTGCCAATGCCATTGCTGCATTGTAGTTCAGAGCATAAAAATCACAGAATAGGCTGAACTACACGATTAGTATTAATGGAATAGCCCGGTGTTTGTGAGTTCATCTGAAATATTCATGACACTATTACGTATACTTCGTGTAGTAGATCAACAGCAGCTTGTTAAACTAAAATTAAACACCCATTGCTTGTATTGTATTTTTCATCGTGATTTGCAAACTTCTGGCATCAGTCTTGATGAAACACAGCAAGCAGCATGCAAGCCATTATTTTGCACTGTATATTTTATTGGATGTGGGTTTGAATTATGTTTCCCCTCGGGACTCTCTCCTTTCCTCACTTCTTGTAACCCTGAACGGTACTGTGGGACACAAGGGTGTGGGACCAGCTGAGTCGACATTCCTGTGGGAGTCACACCATTCCCTCCTCAGCACACAAACACTTCCAGCCTCGCTCGCCCTCAGAAAGACACACATATGACAACCATTACCTAAAGTGGATATGTATGGCTACTTGTCATGCTAAATTACACCAGCCTTACACCTCAGAAACAGTTAAATCCTCACTTAATAAATCATTAGGTATTGGTGCAAATCTAGATTAGGAATGACTTTCCTAGTTTGAGTTTTAATCATTAATAAAGTCACTAGCAGTAAAGTTGAGGTTTTACTTATTATGTTGTAGTCATAAAAATTACAAGGCCACAAACAAACAAGAAAATCAATTTCCAGCTTTCTCACTAAGCACTACCCTCCAACGATCTTCTCAAAAGGCATTTTAGTTGATTTGATTCATTTATTTAATTTGCTTCTGTGTGCATACTTCTATCCCCTCTCTTTGGCAAGCCTCGCTTCTCCCCAAATATGAAGGCCAATCAAAATGTTTTTTTTTCCTTGAGTCACATGAAGAAAGGCCAGTCACAAGGAACTTACGTACACAGAAATTTTGACAACACTTTTAGGCTGACCATCCTTTTTGCAAGTCTGAAAGCCAGTCCTTCAACACAACAACCTCTTAACTCGCCAGTGCTGGCTCTGAGTCACCGTCTGATTAAACTGTATATGTTTAGATGATGGGAGAGGAGAGGAAAACAAGCCCAGTTTCCATTAGCCTAACGGGATAGAGTCTGGCTCTGACAAGACGCCTGCCTGGAGAGAGAGCCCAGCAGTGGAGCTAATCCATTCAGCAGAAGCTAATGGGAGGGGAAGAGGGGTCCATTGTGATTTGAGGGATGGGTTAGTGCTGGAAGGCTGCTCATCATGGGTGATTATAGGAGGTGGAGCAGCGGGAGTGGGCTCGGTGGGAGACTGAGAGGCAGGATTCTGATTCACCAGGCTAGTATAACAGAGGCAGTAATGAGAAGACCTAATGCTGTTTGAAAAAGAGGGCATACACTGAATTCAAAGAGAAACTGTACAGAAAACAGGGGGAAATAGTGAGAAAGAGAGTTAGAGAGACAGCGGTATAAAGATGCAGAGACAGAAATGAGAATTTGCTGCGATAAAAATTGAGAGGGACAGGTATATGATTGCTAAGTGCTTCTAAATGGAATAGATCAGGTGAAAACCATGGATATTGACTCCACACTGTGCTACTCTGTTGTACTGAGTGAAGATGAAATCATTCTGACAGTGGCACTGAGTTGTCAGCCAAACATTATGCTCAAATGATATCCTTATCCAGCCCTATTCAGCAGTGATAGCAATATATTTGACGCAAACTACAATACACACTGCAAGTGGGTGTTGCATCTTTTTTTTTTGTGCCTCTTTGCCACAAGTCAAAACAGAGCTGGGCGTGACATGTCAGTCAAAGTGTCTTGAAATGATTTTGAGAGGAGTTGAAAGTGCAATGATCTATCTGTTATGATAAAAGAAGCCCCTTCAGGTGGAATTTTGGCAACAATGTGTAAGCAGTTGTGTTATGTAATATGTGTTATGTTGCAAACGGGCTCCCTTGATGTCACAGCTATAGTCTTACAAATGTGTTTTCCTCACCGCGTCCTCTGGGGTTTCATTACTTTTCTCAGATTTTGATTGGCAGATCTGTTGGGGAACGGTTAAAAATGAGCCCGAACTTTAGAGGCAACAGAATGTTTCTCATTACTTGGAAACATTACTTGTGTTCTGCTTTTCAGTAGGAGGACAAACACACAGGCAGAGAACAAATGAGGACCACCTACAGGAAAAAGAGGGAACACTGGCATAAACATGTGCCGGAGCCTCTCTGCTGTGTATATGCTGCTGCAGCTCTCTCCCTTCCTCTGCGCAGATTCTCTGGGTTTGTACTGTAGACAAGGAGACTGATTCTGATTCTGCAGCCTCTTTACCAACTCAAGTTCAAAGGGACACTTGAGTCTCATGTTAGTAAAAACCTTTTTTTACTTCCTCTATCTCCAGAATCTATAAATCTGTCACGATATACAAGTCAGTCTGTGAGACGCATTTTCTTGGCAGCTGAGAGATTTTGTTTGGAGAGGAATACAGAGATGAGAGGGAAGATAAAGACTGAGTAATGGCATGGGAGAGTAGGATGAGAATACTCACAAGCGATGCGGACATGGGCTTTGCGGCTCTTGGTGGTCCCCGCGGAGCTCCAGGCCACACACTGACACCAGAAGTCCTCCGGGCCAAACAGCTCCTCCACCTGCTGCCGAGTGATCTCTATGCTGGCCTCTCTCACTACCAGGCCTGTTCAGGAGAGATAGAAAGTGAGAGAGATGTGGAAGCAGAGAGGACAAGGATGGGAATAAGAGATACGGAAAAGAGGAAAAAAAGATGGGGAAATGTGGGAAGCAAGTATTAGTACACATCAACAGAGAACATGAAAATGAGGAACTAAAACAGAGCAAAATGAATAACCTTCACACCATCCACACATCAAAATGTTGTATTCTCTCACCTGGGAGAGATCGGTACTATACAGGATTCCATCAAACAAACCAGTACAATTTAGACCAGTCACATCACATGCTTTGACACTGGGTATGTGATTGTGTGTGTGTGTGTGTGTGTGTGTGTGTGTGTGCGTGTGTGTGTGTGTGTGTGTGTGTGTGTGTGTGTGTCAGCCTGGCACTGATTCTACAGCCAAATCGTTGAGCTGTTTGGGTCTGGGCCCTGTGGGGGAGGATTCTCGGCGTCATGGCTAACACAATCCTGTTTGCTAACTCCTCTGATTACTGCTCATCTGGGTGCCAGGACCCAAACAAACAAATCATCCCCAAAACAAATGCCTCTACCCACAGCTGCCCCTCTAGAGCAGATTAGTCCACTCCTGCAGTGTGTGTACACATATACATGTATATGTGTATGCGTGAGAGCATATGAATTAAGTGCATGCATATATGTATGGATTATGTGCTGTGAGAGCATTCATTGAAGCTAAAGATGCTTCCCAGCTTAATCCATCATTCTCTTTTGATTGAATGGGATCTTTGTGAGGACAATGATGGTATCATGAAGTCCTACATTAAGACAGATTGCATATCTGCACCCAATATGAGCAGGGTGAATATAAAAGAAGATAATTAAAACATTTTATTTTATCTCTTGATCATCTAAACCCAACATGAGCTACTACAATGAGATAATTACTCTCTATATTTTAAGACGATCCTTATTGTTCCAGGTGGATGATGCTGGCCCTCCAGAATAACTTGAATTTCGATATGCATGGATTCATGTTAGAAACACTTTACACTCAACAGTGCTGCAGATTTGAAGAACATTTATGCAGTGGATATCCCGTGTCACCTCATTCCCCTAGTTCTGCTCTATTAGGCTTAAATATGGGGGGTTGTGCAGTCCACAGTTATTTTCCTGGAACTGTCATGCTCATGCACCTGGTCAGCAATAATGTGAAAGTGGACTGTGACATTCAAATTATGTCCGGTTGCTACTAATATGCCTTTTGTGTGCCTAGGAAGCATTCCCTATGCCATTACACCAGCCTGTACCATTACCACCAGGAAGGATGCATTGTATGTTTTTTGTTTACCAAATTCAGACCCTGTCATCAACATTACAAACCACTATTTGTCAGACTTGGCTGTTTTTTCCCCCACTTCCCCCAGTTACCTAGTTTTAGTGGTGACTTGCTGTTTTAGCCCTTTTCCATTGTTGGCTGACAGAATGACAGAAACTGGGAGTCTTCTGTTGTCATTGTAAGACATCTAATTCAAAGTTGAATGAGTTGTGCGCACTATTCTTGTATTGAGCAGTTATGTGCATAGCTATATAGCCTGCTTACAATATTCACCTCTTTCCACAAGACTGTCAAAAAGCTTTGAGTCATTGTCATGTGACACACCATGAACAATCTGTCTACACGAACGTGGGTGTGCACGTTATCACTGTTACAGACATTACAATCTATGTTTTTTGGCAGATAGTTAAAGTTAAAAAATGTGTTTCTCCAACATCCCTTTACACTCTTCCCTACACTACACACCACTGCCTGTTAATTCAAGAAGAATGGTGAGGTTGGTGTCTCTTGACTAGACACAAATTAAAAGGGCTGCACAGAGTGCATGCCAACTCAAACGGGGGACATTTGTAGAATTAATGATGTGGCCATGTTGTCAAAAGGCCAAAAGTGCTAAGTACTAGCACCAAACTGGAGTGAACTTTAGCTACTCTTAGGTGTTATTAGCCAACCAACTATTCAACTTACCTTTATGGTGCCTCCAGTTTTTGATGTTAGAAATTCATAGGAATAATTGGTAGCCAGCTAACATGTCGTCAAAACTTGACATGGTAAAAGTCATACTTCTCATAACATGGTAAATTTTCTACTGCTAATAATAGGAGACATAGTCTCTTCAGTGTGTGTGCTCTTTGGCTGCGCCATAGTAAGAACAACACAGCTACAGTAGTACTATTGTACCTTGATCAAACTTACTGATTATTGTTTTTAGTAGCTGCAGCTGTGTTTTTATGCTGATTATATAAACTGTGGTTCTGTGAAAATGGCCCCTTGACAAGTAAATTAAACATTTGCTCGAGCTACAGCATACATACTGTATATTTACCGTTCATGTTATCTATTTCTTACCTAAGAGATACAATGTGTTGTTGACGTGACATCATTCATCATGTGCTGCCTTGGAATGTGTCACGGATCATTGACTCATCCGTGCCCCAATGTTCGTTCAATCAGTAACCTAATCTTTGCCTGAAATCTAATTCATTACATAGTGATTCACTACCTGCTGAAGTAGAGATAAAATGGACTAATCTGAAGCACACTGTGAGGCTTTGCCAGTAATCTAAAAAAAAAAAGAAAAAATCTGTTTCATTTGAATTGCCTAAGCTCATTTCTACTGAAATCAATTTATCAATAAAATTCTGGGTAAAATCTGTTGGGCAGAACCACTGAATTTATGGAAGGACCACTGCTATATTCCTTTAATTTTGAAAACATTTCATTCAATGTATCTTTCAAGAATCCAGTCTTTATTGTTACGAGAAATTATGACAGGGAAGAGTCCATATCATAAAGCATGCAAATACTTAATGTCATAAAATCTTAATGGATAATAATAGATGTAACAATTTCTGTTCACATGAAATTGACGGTTTAATAATCAATATATTTGATAAATAACTGTCTAACCTTTATATAACCTTCGTCCTGCTTTGTATTGCACAAAGGTTCAGGATCTGCCGTTTGAGTAGGTTTATACAGTAGGTGTCTGAATATCTTGCTAAATGAAAAATGCAAAGAGCCTGGATGGTTAAAAAATGAACATGCCATTTTACTTCAGGTTCAGTGCATTCACACAGCCTCCTTGTTCTGGCACACACACCATGCACAGTGACATCCCACACATCAGCTTAGCTCTCATGTAAAATTTACACAGTGTGCCGACAGGCAGACGAACAGACACTTCTGCTGTGTGCGCATTATGCCTCTGCATGTTATGTGTGTGTCCGCATGCATGTATGAGTACAGGGGTGTCTGTGGTTGCCTGAACTGTGTGTGTCATTGTGTTGGTTTGAGAGGAGGTGGATTGTTAAGATTGAGGATGTCAAGGATGGATGTAATGGATGTGAGAACATCACACACTGAGTAGCAGAGGCAAAATCAATAGTGGAAACAATAAATAGTTATGAATTCTCAGAGGGTGCAAAACACACACCAGTATCTGTTAATTTTTTTCTGTCTGCACTCAGACTGTTTCTGAATAAAGTTCTCTGATGAATTAACTGTCTGACGTTGTTAGAATGAGCCCTCTGCACTGTAAGATAGCCTAAAGTGACGGTGACGACTAGCAGTAAGTCCACTCTAAGAGTCATTCATGACTTCATGGCTATTACTAAAGCAGGATTAAACTCTTCCTGACGTGTTGCACTTGAAACACATCAGAAGGATCACTCTAGCGGAAGAGCAGGGTTCTGAACTGAGCCTGCTGACCTCATCCAGTGACTTCATATGTTTGCTCAGCTAGCAGCTCTTAGTACACTGTATAGCATTACAGTGATAACAATAAAACAAAACAGACACAGGCTTTCACTCAATTTGCAATCAAACGGGACAAAGCACATGTGGCCCACATGAGGACCAGCAATGAGGGCCTACTTCACACCCGTCAATGTGGCCATTAGCATTAGAAATGATTCTGCAATAGGTCCCATTTATAGCCGTCTGAAGTAGGGCGCCTCATTGGAGATGATTCATTATTAATGTGGTCATTAAAGTGAGCTAGCCTAGCTCCTTAATATTAGCCCTGGCTAACATTATTGATCAGACCAGTCAGGCATAAGGGGAGGCATTGGTCATTGAGGGAGAACTGAAGGAGGAAGGAGGGAGTAAGTGCTCTGATTATCTGGTCAGATGAAGAGCACTCTTGTTTGGTCTTCTAACTCATATCTCAGAGAGAGTGACAAGCTGTCTCCAGCGTATATCACGTTAGCTTTGTACACTTATAATTAATTTGCTGCTCATTTGCTCAGATCAATGCTCCTTTTGCTCACAGCCGACTATAACCTGCCATCAGCACTGGGGGGTAAACGTTAGGTGACAGCAGGTTGACTTTGTAAAGCTAAATCATCACTGCAGAGAAGATCATTTGTAAAAAATTGTCATCACACTGTGCTCCTTCACACCACTTTTTCATTCTCGCCTCCTGCTAAGTAACATTGCGAGCATGTGATCTGAATCTATGGCTTCTTTTCATGTCTGTCCCCATTATTTCACAGGCAAAATGGGTCTCAGTCCACATCAGAGTGGTTCATGGTCACATGTTTAGTCATATAATACTCAACTTCCCTACTGATTCCCAGCTGGGCAACTCTTTTACACAGGTGCAACGGCAATCCGTTCTGCCAACTGTGTAAATATAACTTGTTTTTTCTTTTTTTTTTGTTTGGACAAGAACATATTTCTCTGCTGTTTTATTGTGTTAACTGGCTGCAGCTCTTAGGATAATCACACGCAATCAAATGGTCTATTATTTTCTACATGCAATCACCTGCTCCTTAGAAAACAATAATGTCCAATTACACCACTTCAGATGGTAATCAGTTTTATGTACTGTATGTATTGTACTTTTGTTGGGTTTCTGGTCTCCACATGGCCCACTGCGTGTCACATCCATTGAATTAAAATGCCTCTGGACAGAACATATACCAGTGTGAGATCCTGCAAGAGCCGCAGGTGAGTTATTTCATGTCATGCAGAACATTGTGCAGGTAAAGGCAAGTGAATCAAGCCCAGTGTGCTGATCACCTGGCGACCACAAATTGTGCTTTTATGAGGTTATTTTTATACACATCTTAAAAATGACAGTTGTTTGCGTCATATATTTCCTATCAAACGCAATCTGCGTCACAGCACAGAATCCAAGTAGATTAAATGTGGCTTTTCTGACACTAATCAACAGAAAGTCCATTTAAAGTGAAACCATACCTCGACAAAGTGGTTTGAATTAAAAAACTGAAATTAAGGACGTTCTTTGCACATCTGGACACTGCGTATTCCCACAAATACTGACTCACAAAATGTTGAAACTTCCAGAGTGCAAGCATCTCAATTTAAAAAGATCTGTTTTCACTTTGACATTAAAGGGTCTTTTTTTTAGTTGGAAAAGCCACATTAAATCTACTTTGATTCAATGTTGTACGACAATAAAACACGATAACATCCAGGGGGGATGAGCACTTTTATTGCCACTGTGTTTCACTCTTGGCAAGATGAAAATACTGTGTAAAGGCTCTTATTTTTGTGATTTAAAACTTGACAAAAATGGAAAAAATCGCTACTGTTGTCAAGCTTTTAAGACTACTACTCCACACATAATACCAGCAACAGCTCTACAATGTTCCTGCGTATGTACTGTATGAAGTGGATGGTACCTTAGTTGGCATGTAGCCCAAATAAACACAAAGGTTTTGCAGTTTCGGCCCTTGCTCTCTCTCTCTCTCAGTCTCTTGCACTCTCTTAATCTCATTATCTCTCATTTCATCTTATTTTCATAAGATCATAAGTTCTCTCCAACATGAAAGTGAGACATAGAGACAGGATGAGAGAGAAAAAAGAGAAACATGGGGAGAGGGGGAGATGAGGGTAAGGAGGGAGAGATCCAATTTCTTTAGGCTACACTATCAGTGGTATTGACCAGGCTGGCCAGTTTCTATCGGTGCTCCTTTTCTGTCAATCTGGGGAAATAAGAGAGCAATAGAGTGGGTTGAGAGAGGATACTCACATCCACTGGGCTCTATGGTGTTGTGCATGTGTGGGGTGCAAGAGCATAAATGAATGAATATCTGTGCAGTAAATAGCCTGTGGATATGGCTGTGGAGAGTGGGTGCGTGAATGATGTGTGGGTTGTTTTCCATGTTGATGCTTTTAGCACAAAACCTTCTGACACAAAGGCTAAAAGCCACTACTACCTTCAACCTTTTCTTTGTCATAATCATAACCATGAAACACATCCTCAAATCTGTGTATTCTTCCTAAAGTACACTAGGTCAAAATGAAAGGACTTCAGGTTGGGATTCAGGTTGTTTTTTCAGTACTCCTTTTATATTTGTGCTGGCTGCAACTCTGTAACTCTTTTTGTATCTGCTTCTGTATCTTGTACTTGTGCTGCAACAATGCTGTTTTCTTCCACATAGTTCAGTGAAAGAGAACTCGAGAGACGTTTTTTATTAAACACCCAAGATGCAAAATGCAAGATAATATGTATGCCTAAACATTCACATTTACGTGAAGGAGCACTAGCTGTCAGTGTGTTTATGTGCGAGCATGCAGGCGTGTGTGTGTGTGTGGCGAAACAGCAGGATGAAAAGGGTAAATGCGATGTGATTGGTACCTGTGGGCGACAGAAAGAACTCAATTTCCAATACAGCAGCTGAATGCAGCCAATCAGTGCTGAGCTGTTGTGTGTAATGGCTCTGGTGCCTTTGGGGGCTGAATTCTGTTGAAAACAACCCTGCTGGAGCTTCACTACCTTTACTTCCTCTAGATGCTTACAAACATGTACACAAACACACACTTATACACACACTACAGAAGTATGTGGTGGTGCTACTAAGCAAAAAGAAAGGAAGGACGGCCTCGTGAGACACAAACTTTTTATGCAGATGATGCCACTGTATATGTATGTATGTTTTGATCAACCTTACCTCCTACAAAAGATGAATCATGTTTTAGTTGCCAGAGGTAGATATAGCAAGGAACCAAATAAAATACCTTCAGTATACAACATTAAACCGTTTCCAGTTGTGTAGTGCTCAGCTGAAGCAAATATTTGGTATGGATGATGTATTTTTACGTTAGTACGGGTATTATCAGAATAAAATGTGTAAAATATCTGTTTCCTATAAAACAATAAATATAGCAACCTTTATCAAACACTGATCTGTATATTGTTCTGTTACTATTGTGATCAAAACATTGCTCTGAAGCTCAATTCTGAGACTGTTCTGTAAATATTTCTGATCCCATATCAATTTCAGGTTTAAACAAACAACTTCTAGTTAGTCCTGCCCCCAACTTGGTTAAAGCCCCGCCCATTCCAAGTATCAATATAGATAATTTAGTTGGTTGAACAGCTACAGATACAGATATTGATGTTCTTGGTCATCCCTAGTTACCAGTTATGTTCAAGATGTATCTTTCCTCGTTATTATTATTATTTTTTTTTTTTTTTAAAAACAGTGGTTCAGTGGTGCATAATCTTTTCTAGATCTGTTTACTGACCTGAGTTCTCATCAACCCGCTCCTCCACAGTGTGCTCCTTCTGGTGAACCCACTCGCTGTTGCACTTGAAGTATATCTGGGTGGCCGGAGTGGCCTTGCAGTACAGGTTCACTGGCTTGTTCTTGACTATATAGGCCTCCTCTGGTTCCATCAAAAACACAGGCAGAGGCTCAGGGGGATCTGAAGGGAAGGTTTCCGGCAGATCACCAAGACCGATGAAGTCATCGTCAACTGTGAAGAGAGAGATGGCAACAAGATGGAGGGAGGGAGGGAGGGAGGAAGAGATGAAAGGAAAGATGAAGGGAGGCAGAAGTTGAGAACAGAGGCAGAAAGCCCAAGATAGACAAAGAAAGAGAGAGAAAGGATGGGTTGGGAGAGAAAGGAAACCAGACAAGAGACAGAGGGACAGTGTATTATAACCACAGTCTTTGCATGGGATTATCCATTCGCGCAGCACACAGTGAAATCCCTATCATTTGATATTTTGGAATGTTTACACAAGTGTATTTTAGAGCGCAGGAAATTCTGGGATTCCTCTCAGGCAATAAGGCTGCATGGATTTACAGAAACCGGGCCTTGCTTGGTCTAACCACAACCAGCTACTGCTGAGAAACCAGAGAGAGGCTCAGCCAATAATGAGAAGCAGAGTTCAGAGGTTGACTCTGAGGAACTGAAGTTATAAGCTGATCGCTCTCTGTCTCCCATTTTCTCTCTTGCTCTCTCTCTCTTCCTCTTTGCTTTTGTCTCTGTCTCTCTCTCACACACACACACACACACACACACACTAGCTTACAGACACATGCACCAGATCTAATGACCTCAGGCTTTTGGCCCAGTTTGTGCCATTCCTCGGATACTTCTGCAGTAGACAGATACGCTTCCCTGTAATTACAACTCCCTTTCATCTCCCTGTCTTAAATCACATACACACAACTCCATGTGTATGCGCACTCACTCACACACAAACATGAACAAATGCACACAAAACATTGCAAGCACACAAATATATGGGCATATACACACACACACACACACGAGCGAGCAAGGCTAACTTTCTAACTCTTTGAAGAGAGGAGGATGAAGCCTATTCGCCACCCCATTTGTCACCTCCAGAACTGTTCTATTCTTACCATCGAACCGGTAGACATCAATTATTCACAAGTGTGAAAGAAAGAAGGCAGAGTAATAGAGACAGAGATACAGTGGGAAACAGAAGGTGAGAGAGAGGGAGAGAGTGAGGGAGGGAGAAAAGAGAGAGAGAGACGGTGAAAGTAACTCAGACAGACAGACATAGATTGAGACATCGAAATGGAGTTGGGCAGACAGACAGAAACATAGCACAGGAGGACAGAAAACAGGAAGGCAGACTGTTCGGATAACAAAAGAGTTTATCAGCCCATCAGTAATTCTTCCATGTCCTTCTATCTACCTGCCTCCCTGTCCTGTGTGGACACGCTGGAGCCTTGTTGTCTGACAGAGGTTGCCTCCTGGATGCTTCGGGAGCACTAAATAATGTCTCGGCTGAGCAGATATCTCCCCATGATGTCTCTCTAATGTTATCTCTCCCTCCATACCTGCCACAGATTGAAGTTGATTGCTCGGAAATGAAAGGGTAGGGGGGGCCAATCAGAAAATGACCAAAGCCATCCTCACCACGGGGGAGGAGGGGCTTCTCTGTGTACTGTTATGAAAGTGCTCCTATGTAGTGCGTGGGTCTGCGTATGATGCTCGGCTATGCTGGTTTAGTGTGTGAATCTGACTTTCATTAGAAAAAGTTCCAACTGGCTTCACTCCTGACTTGGCTCTGCCTCTAATTGAGTAGAGGCAATAAAGCCTCACGTGACCTCTGACATTTAAGAGTAACCACCTCCTCGGACAGTTTGTGTTTGAGTGGGTCCGATGAAGAGCTGGAAAAAGATCATTAGCTGTTTCGATCAAGTTTCATCTTTTCCTGTCGAAACAATAAAAAACTTTGAAACATGGTTGAGCTTTTCAACCTTTATGTCTTTATGTAGGTGATGACTCTTTAATGTAGAAGTCTATTTCAGCAGACCTTGGCTTAGTCTGTTTTTTCTGCTCTATAGTCCTCAGTCCACCCACATCCTCAGCCAGGGGACCCTGACCCAGAAACAGGCAAAGAGAGCCAAGGAAACTCATTAAAGATTGTGTTAGCCTTCTTTCACCCTCCATTCCCATTATCTCTCCATCTCTCTCTCCCTCCTGGCTCCCTCGCTCTGTCGAACTGTGAGGTAGAGAGATCTGAAACAGCCATGAAAGCGTCGCTGGCTTGCACACACAGAGAGACGCTCGCCTCACACGCTCACGCACACATACACCAGCGCAAGCATTAATGCGCGCGGAGGCACACACAAACTTGCTCACAGATATTCGAATTCATCAACTTCCTCAGTGCGAGAAATAATAAATTCAAGTGAATGGAACTAGCCCTCCAGTGAAAAATCAGCACAGAAATGAAAAAAGACACCACATGACAAAATGAAAGACCCTGACTCTTACCAATCACGCTGTTCTACCCCCCAAAACCCAACACCCAGCATCCCAGCACCTCCCTCCCTGGTGAACAGAATACTGAGAGCAACAAGAAGCTCAAAGAGAAACATTACTTTTTCTGGCACCCCTTCCCTCTGCTTCCACAGTTCATGATAAAAATAGTTTAGAGTATTGCGTTGCCATGTTCAGGATGATGCAATCTGTGTGGATACATCTACAGTGTGTATAATCACAACCCTAATAATCAACAAGTGCAGAATATATTACCATACTTCTATGTCATAATGCTTTTCCCTTTCTGTTTTAGTGTCATACCCCTTTAATACGAACATTAATATGGCATGACTCCACTGTTTGATATGCAATATGGATTTTTCCAAGGAGTTGTAATTCTGTGGCTTGATTTTAATCAGAATTTGCCTGCATATTGAGTGTTTAAAATTTAATGAAATATGTCCTCACAGCCCTTTTATTCAAATTGTATTTTGCTCTATAATTGGGTGAGTTTTCCTAATTCATATTGTAAGTCGTATTAGTGAATATTTTAAGACTCAAATTGAATATTAGTTGAATTTTATATCAGTTCCACATTCCAACCACAAAAAGTTTTGAGGATAAATTGGTTGCATATAGTCCTCAAAATCAAGCTAATGAATGAGTGAAATTTGCCTTTGTGCATTGTCAATGAATTCATCAGGTAGAGGGCAAAATGGTCTGGGGGAAAAGGCACTTTAAAGAAGGATAAGAAATTAATCCCAGCTTAGCAAGTGGGAGTGAAAAGAGGTATGAGAGGGCCTTGGCAGTCAGCCCCTCTATGGCTTGAGTTGACTCCAATAGCTGTGGGAGTGGAGCAATATTAAGAGATAATTGCATTTTGGACACGAGGAAATCAAAGTGAAATCATAACACTGGTACAGCTACATATTAAAGCACAGCCTCAGAGAAAAGACATAAATGAAGTTCTAAAACAAATGTGTACACAAAGAGGTGCATCAAGAGCTAAAAAAAGGAGTATCTGTGTTACATAAATATATCAACTATTACATAGAGAAGTGTGCAACACCCACACCAAGCACAAACAAATGTATGAGGTTAGAGTATGCACCCTGTAGCAGTTTCGTCTATTTAGTATGTGGTAAACAGCTCGCCGAGACCTGAGTGACCCTTTCCAAATAGTCAGTCCAAGTCCAAGTTTCCAAAGCTCCTCATTTCTTCTGCAAGTTTGTATTGACAGTATTTTCTTTTAACGTTGTCTGGATGACCATCGTTTCGCTGAATCAGAGACACAACAGGGGCTTAATGACGACCTTACATCAATAGTTTCCATTAGAAATGAGCACTGGATGTTTATAGAAGGAATCATCGAGCAAATGCAGTCCAAGAGTTACAGTAAAACCTCCTGAAACATTATTACTTCTCACTTCTGTAATAAACATACCACTATCAATATGTTAGTCACATTAATGAGGCCTATTGTGCTGAGAACAGTGAAAACTGATGACAGAACATCCACAACACATTAGACATCAAGTCAATGTCCAGGCTGCAATGACCATTCTGGCTTCACCTGCTTCTCTATCACATTTTCACAAAATGCACTTCAGACCATAAATGCTCTGGTAATTTTACATGTTGACATCATGTGTAAACAGAAACCAAAGTTGATTTTTCCACGAAAGATGCTCTGGAAATTTGCCAACTCAAGACCTAGAAGGATTTCTGTAGATTTCTCTAGAGTGAGCAGAAATAGCATTTCAAGGCAAAGAAGATTATTATGTACTGAGTCACCAATAATGTGAGTCCATCTCCTGCACAGTATGTTGTTACAATGGAGATAAGGTCTCCCATCCAAATCACAGGGGAACAATCATTCAAATCTATTCAAATACAAAGCATGACATCTTGCTTATGAAGCTACAACTATTCACATGAGAAACCTTAAAGGCATTCTATAAGTTTTACTGACATTGGTGTTGGAGTTGGACCACTGACGGTGCAGAAGAAATGTATACAGGGAACATATACTGTATATGGAAGCTTTTCTCATAACCATAAATAATTTATATAACTATAGTTCTTATGAATAGATATTATATTGCAAGAGTGTATGTCATGGGGAAAACTAATTAAATAAGTTGTCAGGGGATGTTTTGCAGATAAGTTCTGCATGAACATTTTGTATTGGCTCATACATAACTGCACAAAGAGAAAAGTTTATATACTTGACTTATCTTTCATAACCAAATACAACTAATCTATGCAGACTTGGCTGACTTGATTAAACATTAAACAGACAGAAGTTGAGCACAAGCAGTAGCCTGATAAGACTACTGAAAATGGGACAATTTAAGCACTACTTCTACAGTATATTTATTTTTATATTTTACAGTTTAATTTCTTACATAACAAAATCAGATGTAATAGTTTACAATGTTAATGACAAAAACATTTATTTCTAATTGTTTCTTCATGTCTACATGTATGTGACTAATATCTGCAGTGATAAAGCTCCAAAGGTGCAAAAACCAAGTTTAATGCTTTGACGTCTTCACCATCATCCCACGAATACATACACACTGTGCACTCATATATCTTGTATGCATATACAGCATATAGTGGATCTATCACCTGTCTTCCTGTACCGTACATACACATATGCTGAATATTTGTATATCATATATTCTGTGTGAGAATCTGCAATAACAGCTTTTGAATGCTGAGCTCTGACACCACTGTGCAAGATAAGCTCTCTCTATTTTATCTGTATCACACAGATTTATTGTCCCAAGGAAAGCTCTGTATCAGTGGGACCCATGTTTCCTTTCAGTCAGGGGAGAGTCAAGCTGAACACGGATGAACACTTTCATAAATCCTTTCCCTCTTCATTCCCATTTTATTCTTATATGTCCTCCTTACCTGCCTCCCTTTCCCTCTCCCTTTCACTTTTCTCCCCGCTCATCCTTCTTATCACTCATACATACATTGCTGCCACATATAGTTACAACGATTGGTAAGTGGTTGCCTAGATAGGTAGACAACAGGGAGTTTTACTAGGCAATATTTTTGCTATGCCGCAACGGGGAAGGACGAGAGGTGGTTTTCAGCTGAGTGGTCAAGCAGAATAATAAACCACTCAGCTGTCATGTCAATTGAAGCAGGATAAATAGACTGTCAATCAGATCCACCTATAAATGTGCACTGAGCACACCTACCCATTATATTGAGTGAGCATTAATCAATGGTAACGACTTCCTTTAGTCAATACTTGTTAGTATTGGACCCATAGATCCTAGTGGTTTAAATCAATATGTATGGCTGTTGTTTTAAAAGCAAAATCCTTTAGAAGCTTCATGAGAAACAGGCAAACAGAGCACAGGCCTCCCTTCCACTCTAATGTCTCTTTCCAGCCAAGTGCTTTATACACTAATGTGTCTACACACATTGTCCGCAGGGCCCCATCTAACGCTTGGCTGCAGCAGGTATTTATTGATTACTGGTAGGGCCCAATGACCCCTCCCTCACTCTGTCCTATCTGGGCCTCTCTGTTGGGGCGTGCTAAGCACACTCATATTTCATCTCCAGGGAATCCTGCCATCACACAACCTACAGTAGCAGGGGAGGAGAAGTCACGAAAAAACAGGCAGACATTCCCTGAAGTTAAAAAGTCAAGTTGCTCCAACGTTAACCTCCCAATCAGTTCACAGCTCATGGTCATTCAGTTGCAGGCCAGAATCACAATGACCTAGGGAGAGCCCACACACACTAAAGCTGCCAAATAAACCAGATGAATAATTCAATCAGGGCATTATAGAGCAGTCCAATTCATGGGTCTTATCTTTAGTATGTGATGTAATTGGAAAAATGAATCTGCACAAATTGATCTATCCCACTGCGGTAAAGTGTAAACACGCAGCTGAGAAGAAAGCAGCTGTAGTACTGAGGAGTGGGCCTAGAGATAAGCATTAGCATTTCTTAGTATCTACTAAGTAATGGAAATTCACACAATAAACATTACCCTATGTTTTCCCTTCCCCCCTTCATCTTCCATATCTCCTGGAGTGACCTTAGGTTAAGCCTGACAGTAAAGAGGAGACTGTCATATAAAAATAGCATATAGTATAAGCAATAATTAAGTTGTGTAATCAATTTCAGAGCAGTACTAATTCTCTCTTCCCGTCTTTGTACAGCCAGTCATGTCTTTCTCTTTGGGGGTGTTTACATGTTCTCTCTGGTGCTTATCCCTGACCTTCACTTGGTCCTCTCTGGCTGCACTCTGGCAGGAGGCAGCTGGTGGTTGCCAGGGTCATGCTAGGCCTTGGCCACTGTCTGTCCAGTCACATCACAGCGCCAGCAAAGACAAGGTCAAAGCATCATGACAATTAAGGCTCAAATATTTGAAAATGATCAAATGTAAGTTTAAATTGGTTTTCATACAGAGTTTATGTCACCACATGTGTAAATGCTGCTGCGTTTCCCGCCTCAAGAATAAACTGTCCGCTGCAGTATTAAAAGTCCTCTTGCAAACAAAGACTGGTCTTTGGGTAATTGAAATGGAAGAAAATAAATTGGAAGAAAATGGAAATGAGCTGCAGAAAATGAGCCAAATTCCATCTAAGTAAAAAATCCATACATGAAGAACTGAATCTTTGCACTTGATATTGCATTTTTAAAATCAGTTTTCCAATTTTCTTGGACTAATCTGCATTCTTTGAATTAAAAAATAAATAATGAATCCTGGTTATTATGGGGCAGAGTCAGTTAGGATAGCTATGAGATGGCTGAGTGATCTTTGGAAAATGCAGAAATAGCATCAAAGTGAAATTGAAGTCGACACTATCTGTTAAACTGGTTAAGATGTACAAGATCAAAACATGGAACATATATGTGGAAGACCAATGAAGGTTTTTCATCTCAGGAGAAAAGGGTCACATTGCTTTCATGCACAAATAAGTAATTATCACTGGCAATTAGAAGGCATTTAGCTGTTTTCCATTCCTTTAATTTAGTCTTTTATGTGTTTGTGTGTAAGCTGGTTAGCTGTATATCCTTAAAGTGGTCATTAATTGAAAGCTTTTTAATGCATGACAAAGTACAATCTTTTTCTATTTATTCTCATTTTGGGATCTCGTTATTTTATCACTCTTATTCCCATGCACCACAATCTGTTTTTCTGCTCACTCTCCAGCAGTTATGGTGTTTCAACATCCTCTCTGCAGTGTATATCCACCCCCCCCTCCCCCTCCCCCATTTGCTCCCTCCTGGATGAAAAGCCATTTTGGTGGTTGATTGGAGAATGATGCTGCTACTTAGAGAGTCACTCCATCAGCACCGAGGGAGGAGAGGAGAGCGCAAGGAGAGAGAGAAAAGCTCAGGAGGAGTAGTGGCTCCCTGGGGCGCTGTAGCTGTGATGGGTGAGCTGTCAAACGCCCCATTGTCCAAATTACCCAGCAAGCACCATGTCACCACCCGGGACTAATTTACGGTGCGGTGCGGTACGGAACAGACATCGCTCTATGAGTAGAGTCCGCAGGAGAGACAAGAGAGGGAAAGGGATGTAAGGGAGGAGTGGGGGGTCCAAACTAACACCTTCCAAAGAGGTATAACAGGGCTTCAAACACATAGTCCCAATAGAAAACCCCAATTAACTTCATGCAGGTTTTCTGTTTGCTGTCTTTATGCTTCAAGTCCTCAATGACAGGTGTCAATATGAATATGTGTCATGCTCCTGTACCTCCCCGCCCACCCAGCGTCTGCCAAACACACACAGTCACTGATGCACAAACACTTTAATACAGTTTTAAAACAGCCATTGCATACAGAAGCATCTTGCTTGACTTCACTCACAGTCATAACGACTGGTCCTTTTAGCACAAACTGGCATGCCCATTCACTTGTCACATGTCACACCCCTGGGTGCCCAAAGCCAGACAGGGCCATCGCCCTACCCCATACCGACCGGTGGGCTGTGGAGTGGAGCAGTTCTTGTCAGAGGAGACGTGTCACACTCTCTGACCCCTCACTGTGCCCAATAGCTTGATGCGATGCCTCTACTTCGGCTAATTGGCCCAGAGCAGCGGGCAGCCTCATTCTGCCACCAGTGAAAGGCCAAAGGATCAAAATGCAAAACATACAAGCAGAAGATGACAACAGCAACACACGATCATCTCATCAAAAATAAGATTACAGTAGGCTACATCACTATTATACCAACAGTATAAACTCTACAAATAATTGCAAACTGTTTATATTTGATAGAATATTTCAACATTTCTTTCATACTGTAACTGAAGACTGCATGAGAAAGGTTAATCTCACATCTGCATCAAATTCACATCTGGGATTCATTATATGGTGAAACAAAAACTCAAAATGGAGCTTTAAGTGACTTTAAATTTTGGCATCAAAAATAAAATGTGGCACTCTAAACAAATCCTGAACTACAGGAGTAAACACTGGCATTAACACACTTGTATTGGAAAAAGTTGTATTGGCACTGAAACAAGTATCACTGAAAAATAAAAATTCTGATGTATTGACAATCTTCTGAATTTTTGCTCATGTTTTACTTGCAGTGCCAAATTTTATTTCGATGCCAAAATTTAAAGTCACTGTTCTAGCTTCATATTTTACCAGCACACCAGTGTCAAGCATAAGAGCTGCAACACTGAAACAGACAAATGAGCAGATTCAAAGAGACAGCTAAAAAAACATCTCTCACCAGTCATCACGCAAATCACCACCACTACAAGTACTTTGCAAACAGGAGCTAAAATATAAAAAGAAATGTAACTAATTTGTCTGTGTCGAAATAGAAAATCTGGTGATCTGCTTACCAGATTTATTTACACAACAGCTGCAGAGGTGGACTGTACAGTACAAGCTGAAGCTCTATGGGTTGTAGTTACTAGCTAGGTTGCAAAATAGGTTTCCAGCAAATAAATAGCATACAAAACATACCAATGCTCGTGCAAAAATTAAAAAGACATCACAAAATGAAAGGAAAGGTTCACATTTTAGTGTCTATATCTCCTTTAGCCATGCCTTGGCGTGTGGAAATTGGTAATTTAGACAAATGTGTTTCTGTGTTGTAGACTTGAAAATGTGAACCCAGCCTTTAAGGCAATGATCACATACCGACCTTTCATCTGAATATTGTATATAACAGCTTGGTGTGCAGCAACTTTGCCCTTTGAACTGTATTGCTCCTGTGTGCAGCTGGTGTAAATTTCTTTTAGTCATCATGACCTAATGCGACATGCAACATAAACAGCCATTCTTCATCATGAATTTCATGGCAATACATTTGCTTTTAATCCACATTTTAAATGCAGGACTTTTGAATTTAATGGACCATTTTATGATGCTGATATTTTTACTAATTATCCAGTCATTCCTTCATAGAATGTATGTGTTCAGAGTATGTATCAACACCCCACATATGCACACACACACTTCACACTTACACAACTCACAAATATATCCAGAAGCACTCAAACCTCCGACCCTTCTCACACAAAAAATCCCTGGCAGCACTTTATCTGAAGGACACTACAGACTGGAAGTGTGTCAGAATGTGTGAAACGCAGTCCCCAGAGCACAGTCTATTCTCCATGTCTGTCACTGAATCTGGTTGCCTGCTTATTCCCCTGACACACACACACACACACACACATACATACACAACCTTCATACACAACCTTCATACACACATCAACCTCTTAAATTGCATTCTCGCTATCTCGTCAATCAAATTGCAAGGTGAAAAACCATGAAAGCGTGTTTTAAGAAGTTCTCCTTTTTCTTTAACTGTTCTCTCTCTAGAACTGTATCCCTTCTCGTGACCCAAACCGTGCTGCTGTGCTGAATAAAGGTACCTGCAGCCATCTACTACCTTAGATGGGATGGGAAATGAGAGGATCAGGATTTACTGTATGTCGTAATACACCAAACATGGGTGTATGCTCTAATGCAGGCTCTGATGGTGCAACTGTGTGTGTGTGTGTGTGGGAGGGTGTTTACGTGTGTGTACATGTGTCCGTGTGTGATGGATGAATTAATGTGACAAGGCAGATGTAATGCAGAACCATAAATCTTAGCCCGGGGATCAGCAGAGGGAGAGCAGGGGGTGATATATTAAAGGGCACACACACACACATCCACACTACACCGTTATGATGCTGATAATAAAAACAAGACCCTAGCCGCAATAGCCAGCTAATAGACATGACTCTATATCTGGCCCTGAGGGTTATGACATGCACACGCACATGCACACACACACACGAACACATGCACGTGGCACCACAGACACACAAATACGCACAAAAACACAAAGTCTATCCCCTTTTCCAGCAATTTATTATGCTACATTGAGCCCAACAGCTTAAGTGTTAGATATGACTGTAATACTGTTAAAATCTTAATACTGTAACAGAAGCTTGCTGTCGTGCAACACGCTAATTCTTTTACTTAGTGTGTAAAGGGCATTGTATGGGGCTCTAAAAAAAAAAAAAAAAAAAGCATGACAGTGTGTCTGTTGAGAATACTCTTAAAAAAAAACACATATGAAGCTGGCTAATGTTATTGTAAGTTCTAACAAGCCTCGTTATCAAATCACCCTGACCAGCTGATCTTTAATCAGATTTTCTCAACAGACTGCTCAGAAAAGTCTGACAGCTGTCCCTATCAGAATCAGATGGTCTTTTATTGTAAATGCTCCACTAATTCATTGTTTGGGTTTCTTATTGTGCAGACCTGACTGTTGGTTCTTATCGTGGCTGCTATTATTATATTACAATAAAAGCTTATCTACCTACATTTACCTCCAGGTAGATTCATAATAATTATTTCTATGGATCACTATGGATTTTGGCACTGTAAACACATGCTTGTAGACAGTGCTTTCATGATGCTGACTTACATCAGAGAGTCATCACACTTGCACACATGCAGTAGGCTAAGCTCCTATAGCTGCAGACTTTTTTTTTTTTCCCGTGAATTAAAATAATAACTAATGCAGCTCCTCATATTGAATCTGCAATCCTGACAACACTTGATATTCAGCTCACGTAAAAATACATCTCATTGGTTCTTGCATCCTTGTAACTGCAACATGCAGTAAAGAAATTTTCCCACGTATGAAGATACTTTTGTTTACAGTATTTTGCTATATTTGGCGCGTTTGCTAAACTCACTAAAAAGAGAAAGGCTGGAATTATTATGGAATTATGGAATTTTTCCTTTGTATTTCGTGACCACTTCTCTTTCTTCCTGCATGTTTATTCAAGGGTACCAGGATGCTTAATTGGTTTATGCCTAAAATGAAAAGGGCTTTGTCAGCATTCAAGGGAGTCGCTGCAACATGCTGGTTTCTGCACAGAGCCTACAGTAGGTACATGTACAATTGCAGGGGGGTTGTGGCTTTGTTGTCGTGGGTTGGAGGGAGAAACACCTCCCTTATGTGCCAAAGCCTTTATTATTTCATACAATACTCTTCATCAAAATCACCAAGTCTTGTACCTCGAAATACTGTGCCGGATTTGGCAAATCAACATACCATGCTTGTTATACTGGCTTCAACGGGAACAACAAGAAAGCTGTTGTCTCAGCTCATTTCACATGGTTCCTTTCCCTTGTAACATTGGCTCGCAGAGGAATGACAACATAGCTGCTATTACACATTGGATAGGGTATCATATTCACATTGGCTCTTATGCAGTTCACTACACCATATCCAGCTTGGATGATCGATTGCATCCTTGCTAAGCCAAATAGCCGCTTCTCCCTGATATCACTGCCCTGCCTGCCTTCAGCTCCCATGTGTGGTTATAGGAATGAGAAGGAAGCATCCAGAAAAGAGCTGTATGGACAAATGTAATTGTGCTTCCTTTAAACATAAGCCTACAGACACATAAACACAGATATTGTCACTGTGACCAAGTTTAAACATGGTATCAGAGAATCAGATATATCTGGACTCTGGCTGAATCTGGCTGAGATAGATGGCAGGTCACACCTAGAACCAGAGTGCATCTTAAATATATCTTGTGACCACTTAGGATTGGATTTCACTGCCCAATTTACATTTTTGTTTTATTCTCTGCAGAGAAAACCCGTACACTAGATTGAACTACTCACTCAAAAAGCCAAAAGTAAAAGTTGAAAACTGAAGTATGCTCTTACAAATCAGAGCAACAGAGAAAGGGAGAAACAAGAAACGTGGATGATGGAAACTCGCCTCCGGTAAAGACTTTTGTTTTTTCCGCTTTGGAGCTTTGTCTTGTCGTGCAAATCCTGCAAAGATGAGGCTGTTCTTTATATGTGGTCCCATGCATCCCCAGCCACGTCAGAATGAGGCTTGAGTGATCAGATCACTTCTGACATGTTCTCATTACATTTTAGGTGCATTCATATTTGTATTTAGAGTTGTCCCCATGTGACTAGAGCCACAAACACACAGACTCAAACAGTTACAGTTACACACATACAGACGAGTGTCAAAGAAAAGAGACCTGAATAAATGAGTCGAAATACATAACAAATGCAAATGTTTCCATACGGGGCAGAAGAGCTCGCTGAAGTGTTTGATGAGCTTGAAAAATGTTGTGAATCATTTGCAATGCCTTCAGTTCTCAACCCAGTTGAACACCCATGAGACCGACTTGTTAATGCTCTCCACCACCATCGTAAAAACACCCAATGAGGGAATACTTTTGGAAGAATGGTGTTCTTCCCCCAGTAGAGCTTCAGCGTCTGGCTTGTGGTAGTCTAATACCTTAGTTTACATAGAGACAGTGTCACTCACTTTACAATACAGTTTGAGAAATTTCAGGATATTGGTGCCTAAAAAAACAAACCTATGAACCTGTTATAATATACACAATTGTGTCATATTGATTTATAGTCCAAGACTGAATACACACAATACAAACTCTCACATACAATCCCAACGTGTGCACATGCATGCACACAAGACATACACAAGCCTCACACCTGTTAATGGATGTGTTAAGAGGCAGAAACGCTTGGTAGGATGGAGGGCAGTTATAGTGTGTGTGTTTGTTTTGTGTGAGTGTGTCTGAGGGGGGTTGACTGCATTAGGGAATCACACACCCAGCTCCACTCACCAGGGGACTTCTGTCAGCCTGTGATTTTACCCTGTACCCCTCCCAGCTCTCTCACCTCCTCTGCTACTCACTACCGAAATAGGTCAACCACATATAATGCAGGGGCAATGAGGAGCAAGTATGTGCCCCCCACCCCCACTACCCACTCCGCCCTGTCCCTCTGCAATCCCCCCACCCGTTACCTCGACTGTCCAGCAAGCGAAAGCAAGCTATGGCCCCCCATGGATACACAGGGGCTGGCTGCGGAGAGACAGGCACAGCCAGCCACAACATCCCGACCTCCCAGCCACAACAGCCATTTACACAACCACGCTTGAACAGACCGGATTCCAGCGTGTCGTATGGAAGGTGCACACTCACAAGATAAATTCGCACCAGTGGTTTAAAATGCTCATCTCTGCAAAATTAAATGAGAAGGGGGAAATTTAATAATGGATATTGTGTGTATTGTGTGGAACTGCTTGCAATCACAAAATGGTTCATCACTGTCACTCTCCTTGGGAGCATGAGATGGAGGAGGAGTGAGGTGGAGGTTAGCTGAGAAATATCCAGCAATATTGCAACATTCAAGGGACACTCCACCAATTTTGCATGTCAAAGTCAATTTAATAACCACAGGGAGTAATACATAGTCTATATAACACAGCTGCATTATGTCTTCTGTGTCATCACCCAGGTATCTTGAACTACTTGCAGGTCTAACAGAATACACTACTGAGTCGCATTATAGGAAATGTAGGTTCTAGTGTTAGATCAACGTTGCTTCTGTTGTGTTAATTGTGACGCTTTTTATGTCTGTTACAATTCCCCCAACTTTATGGAAGTGTAATTCTGAACTAAATGGCTAGAGTAGTTTTTTAACCTAAGCATTGATGTATATTATTGTATACTAGACATCTATGCACCATTAATTAAACCAGGTAACAGATGCCATTCTATAGTGCCTTGGTAGCCAAATTTTTACAGTGCATGTGGTGTAACCACAACACTGCTGGTTGAACTCCAAACAGGGACCTTTGTTGCATGTCATACTCCTCAGGTTTCCTGTCTGCCTCTCAGCTATCAGTCTCTTCAATAAAGGCAAAAAAATAGACCGTTGCTATGTCATTCTGTCTCTCTTCCATTGTTTTGTCATTTACGAGCACTCTTAGGAAGAAACTCCCATTGTGGTGATGGTGTTCTTCCCTGGGGGAATCACATTTGTGATTCCTCACCATCAAAATCTACTCTCATGTATACTCTTAAAAAGAATTGTGTTTTTGCAAAATTTGCATCAAGATAGGATATACCAAAGTAACAACACAACAGAGGTTTGAGGTTGAGTACTGGAGTGGACGGACCAGCGGTCATCATAGATTTGGCTCTGTTCCACAGCATGTAAAAATGGGCATATGAATGGAGTAGTTCTATTCACAACCCATGTAAACAGCTTTATTAAACTGTCTTGTTTAGTCAGTAGGATGGTTCCTGCAGTCCACGTTATTGATTCAAAGGGTAAATCAGATATGCTGCTATCTCACGTACTCATGTCAGATGCTAAACTGTGCACGTACAAGTATGCATCTATAGATATGAGTGTGCAAAGTCATGACATCGACTACAAAATTCTTCCCCAGTCCAGATTTCTGTCCTCCCTTTCTTCTACTTATCTTACTTCTATCCTTTGCATCTTCCTGCATTCTCAACTCATGTTGTCTTCCCTCTGCAGTCTCCACTGGATGTGACCTTTTCTCCAGTGGAACAGGATACTGCCCATCTCCATCTTCCTCATGCATTAATGATCTGTGGTAAGCTGAGGGCATCTGTCTGACTCCCAGCCTGTCCGCTGCTCACCCACTTCCAAGGACGGAGCTCAGCCAGAGTCGAGCTCAGCCACATTCCCTGTCACCCACAGGGAAATTCAGATAAATAGCCACAGATAGCGATAGCTCCACAGTCTAAAAAGTGGAGGCTGCCCCTTCTCATCTGCACCGCAGTCATCTCTTTGACACTCCCCAGTGGCAGATATCTAAAATACTAGAGCAGAAAGATGACAGCAGGCAACAGACATAAAGAAACTCAGCCAATTATCCTGGTTTCATACAGAACCTCACTGCAGATACAAGCAGCTGAAATAAGATTTCTCCATGAGGTAGCAATGCCGATTGTTCTTTTTCATACCTTCTATTTGTCAGCATTTAACATGTACTATGGTAATGAGAACTCAAATGCATCTATCCACCCTTTTCCAAGCTGCCCTGATGTCCTTTTCCCAGCATATCGCTGTAGCTCTTCCTGAAAGATCCCCAAAGTGCTCTTCTGGCAAAAGCTCAGTCTTGTCAAGTTTGAGGAGGTAAAAACTGAGATAAAGTGATCTTGTAAATCCCGCTGCAGCCCATTCAATTGGCTGTACATTTGTAAAATGGTCCCAGTGATTAGTTCTCAAGTTCTTCTTAATGTAATTTCATTGGTTAGAAAAGCCCTCTGCGTTTCCAGCCTTTTTCTGAGCCAAATCCGTTCTCAGGACCTCAGTAAGCCCGATGAGATCATGCGCAACATCTTGGCTTCTTGTATCTGTGGTCAACTTTTTTGAGTCACATCCAAAGCTCATGGCCATTTGTAAAGTTTAGCTCTCTGTTCAACACAACAATCTGACATGGCTGCCTCATTGCTGCTGCCAATGTACTAATCTCACAATGTTTTTCACTCTGACCAATCAATACGACTGTAAGATTCTTACTTCAGGCACCAGCAGTTGGGTTAAAGTGCAGTTGAAAGTGTTGCCTTCAACAGAAGATATTTTTGTTATTCCTTTTCAGTGTGATGTTCAATTTTCAGCTATTGTATCTTCCACCTGTGCTGATTTTAAATTGTCTGCATTAGAGGCAATTGCACTACAGTATTATAATGAAAATTTGAGTGCTTCTACCCCCAAAAATCAGCTACCAGGCCCTCAGGTGGACATTTTGAGACTCTCCTCTTCACTTTCACAGTTTTAATCCAGCGCCTATGGTTGTGTTATCAGTGAAGTCAAAGACAGAGAAAACTTTACAGTGACAAAGACTTTCAAAACACCCCAAAGTGGATTTGGGCTCAAAATGCACTAGCATTGTTGTCATCAATGTAAAATTGATGCCAGCAGAAAAATGTAAGTATTGCAAGCAATTGGACTACTTCCTATCCTAGTTGCCCTATCAGCAACTTATTCCAATTACTTTTTAGTTTGTTTACAATGAAGTTTTTCAAACTAATTTGCTTTCAACTATAATGCACAGTAGATTGGTGTAATAGTAATTGGCTGTCTTCCCTCTGGTGCTCACAGAAAAGAGAGACATTTGCTGATACAAACATTCTTACAGTAGGTTATACAGCAGGAATATCATAGCTGAAGCTTAAAATTCAGTGATATTTCCCTTTACGGCAACAATGTTGAGCCGCCTGGCTTAACAGAGGGATATTGTAATCAGCTTCTCTGGTGTATGTATCTCACCCTGTCACCTGCTGGGACTCATTCCCTAAAACCCTAAGATGCATTCTGACAGCTGCAGAAATCCTCATCTGGGGAGGAGGGATGAAAAGATTCCTTCTGTGCACCTCCCTGCCGTTCCATACCCAAATATTTGACTTTGCCTGTGATCCGTAGCCCTTGAAGGCTTCTGTTGGGCTTTTCCACGCGACTGATCTCTGTTCTCAAAGCAGGTGTTTAAAACACAACTGACACAGAAGCCTCACTAGTAAACCAGAGCAGGAAAAAGACAGACAGAGAGCAATGAAGAGAAAAAAAGAAGAGAAATATTTTAAAATGCTTGTAATTTTTCATTATTACTATACTGTATGTTAGTTATTTTATATATTTAATTCAATAAATAAGGCTAGGCTCAAAGGTTAAATTAGACATGACAACCACATCAGATAGCGATGTGTCTAGCTGCCATGCTGATGCAACTCCCTGGGGTTCCTGTCTATGGCGAGCCCTTGATGTCACCGTTACACACTCCTACACAAATGGCCTTCAGTCATAAAATAATGCACACACAAACACACATACATACTGCACATGCATGCCCACCCAGGAGCATGTATTTAATGGCTTACACTAATGCAGACACACAAATACACCAAGAAACTTCACAGGCAAATCAAGCTGACAGATCAAAGAGTACACACACAGAGGGATGAACCTTTCAGAACGTTTGAAAATCTACCAAAGGATGTTTTCCTAAAAACCAATTATCCCTGCGGTCGTGTTAGGGAATGACCACTGCTGTTTCCAGTTCATATCAGGATTCCACAGATCATTGTGGGATTTTTTCAGTCCCATGTGAGCTACACGCAGTGCACTTGACATCCAAAGCAGCTTTACCAAAGAAAGAAATCATTTCAAAAATACATTTTTATTGTTTTCAGCTGTCAGAAGATGTAAGTAATTACATGACAGCTTGTCATGTAAGACGGGAGTTGAACTTCCACAAGACTACAGTCTTGCTTTTAGTCATTTTTATTTTAGTTTGATGACCATATGTTTTTGGATTTATCTAATTGGTTTTGAAATGGTTTCGTGAATCAAGGGTGTGTACGTTTTTTTCATCCCATTAGAGAGCATGTAATCCTTGAACCGAATTTAAAACATGAAAGGTTTTCACTCGACAGCTACGATGAAGAGCTGCTACAGTGACAGTTACTGTCAGATCGTATTAGTGAGTAATTACAGAAGAGCACTAGATCTAACATGTAAACTTACTATATACAAATACATAGACAGACATATATAATTCTGGATGATATGACCTAAAATCAGCATCAAGATTATATTAACTTCAAAAATTATATATGTAACATTAATTATTTTTTAGCCACACTAGCTGCTTAGCTTAGCTAAGCTGTGTCTGTATAGTTTGAGTATTGATTGTATTGATAGTTTATAGACATTTGAGTCCATTTAGTCCATTTTCATGCCCTTTCCACATATACAGTATATATTGAATATCAATTTCTACACACAGACATCTCAAAATTCAATATATCCTATCTCCACATGACATGTGCGGTCTAACACACAGTAGTGTGAGTGACAGGCAGGCCCAGGAGATGCACACCAGGGGGTAAACATAGCGCCTAAATAGAGGGGATGAAAATGAAAACATGCTAGTAAGAGAAAAGAAGGTGACAGAGAGAAGCAGAATGGTAGCTACAGTAGGGGAGATATGGTGTGATATGGGGGTGGGGTTTCTCCACAGGCTAGTAGTTCAGCTCACATCACCTTGCCAAACTGTCACTGCCCCCTACACCGACCCCCCTCTCCTCTCCAGCCCTGCCTCCCTCCATTCTCGACAGAATGATTAATGGTGTATCTGGTCATGCAAGCACCACTGTCCCCGAGTACCCTAAACATTATCATAACTTTTTTTTTTTTTTGCTGTAATCACTGAGACTGTGAAGAGCCCAGTAACCTCCATGAAACACAGAAAACTAATGTTCTTACCAGAGGCATTGTAGTCTGTCTATTTGTCTGTCATTGTGTTAATAACAGGAGAAATAAAGAATGTGCACTCAAGATTAATGGCACAGTTCTGGAGGGAAGACTGATAAAATCAGCATCACATCACATCCTATCTCCTACACAGTGGAATAATCTAAAACTATTAAAATCCAAAAATGATCTTCCATGTACTGACAAAGGGACTGCAGCTCAGCACTGAGTCTGAGTCATATTTTCTTAATGTCTTTTTAATATAGTAATGTCATATTCCTGCTGTTCTTCTAAACATTCTTGCCTATCATGTGCTGTACAGTGTGTCAACAGTGCCATATTAAAGGCAATATACCATGAGAGTGGCCTACAAGTTTCATATTAGCTCGATATCCCCACAGGATCCATTACTGTTTATAGGACTGTACATTAGGCTCTGTCTGCTGCCATTATCTTCTACACACTGCAGGGGACACACTCAGCATATTGCACTCTACAAAGAGAGCTTTTCACACTATGCAGACATGCATACACAAACAAACAGGAACGCACACATTGAAATCTCCATCGCATATACGTCTGCATTCATAGCACAAAAGCGGTGTGGAGTGTGTTGAGCTTCAACGTGTTGTGTGGTTAAAAATGCAATTTAGATGTGTGGCCTTTCCAGACAGCCTGCAGAGATTTGTGTTTCACTGGAGGAATCTGGTTTTGGTCCCTGTTGAGGTTAAGTTTGGGTTTTCCATTACTATCACGAAAGGGAGAAGAAGAACATGCACCATCACCTTACATATGGAAAGCCTCATTTTAAGCCTGAATTGTAACTCTGTATTGGAGTGTCACCATAGCAATGCTGTATGTGCAAAAATAGTACCAAATGATTTATAGTTCTGGGTAGTCCTTAACCTTTTATTGTCAAATTTCCAACTAAAGAACTGAATTGAAGTGTTCCTTTCTTGCAAAAAGCCCAAAGTAATAGCATTTACATTCTTTCATATTGACTTTGTGAGACAGAGTGGTAATAATAACTGTGAAGAGGAGATTTGCACTGGAAATTACTTTTACAGATGAGCAAAAGCGTATTTAGCGAGAAACCCTGAAAAGGAAAAAATGACCTCTTTTATATTGTGAGGAAATATAATGAAGACAAGGTAGACCAATTAAAACTTCTTGTAGCATGCAAAGGCTATACAGTATGTGCAATTTAATGGAAGCACACATTACAAAGAACTATGGTGAAGGTACGCATACACATAAAAGTGTAAATAACCCTTTATAAGCAAACTCTCTTTCTCAGAGGTTAAGAGGGAATAAGGAAGTACGGATGGAGGGTTAGTAAAACATAAGCTAAAGAGAGAGAAGATAGAGAGGCAGGAAATCAAAAGAAGGATTCTCAGGAAGGACACACTGGCAAACAAATCCACATAAACCCTGGCTGTTTTTTCTTTTAGGAATACATTTGTAAGGGGAGGAACTTAAAAAAGCAAATAGGCATTCACTTAACCACACAGGAGCTGAGGCATCAAATAGTTCACTCTTTTCAGGAATAGACAGAAGCATTATAAATCCACTGGGGAATGAGCTGCGCAACGAACATACATCTTGTATGTTAATAATAAAACCCCACCTAAATATCCCAGTGCAATAATGCTTCTGGGCAGATATATTTGACAAATACTGTTTATTGTGTTAATCCGGATGATATGAGGCTTGGTATGATATTTTCTATTTGAGACCACGCAGTTTAATATGTTTCTGTGCTGCAGCGGTGACAGAGGAGTTTGTGTCCTCTACTGCCAAGCTGTGTGCTGCTCTAACTGAACCTCAAGACCCTGTGAATTTCGGGTGCCCTCCAGGACCTGATGCCAGACCGCAGTTTGCCAAAGGCCACAGCAGTCAGCGGGAAAAAAAATCTGTATGATCTGCTGGACGGGAGTCCAAACTCACTCATGCACACACACACACACACACACACACACACAGACACACGCAAACTGTTTCCCCTGAGTATGATCACATCTGCAATCTGCTGTGAACATGAAAAACATCTTTTTAAGGAAAACTGTATTCATGTATTACATCCATAATAAAATCATTTGCTAAGGGCTAATGTGAGGTCACCCAGGAAACAAAATAAAAGAGAAGTCTTGCTGTGAATTTAAAATCCAGGTATAATTACTTAAATTAGTCACCTACAAAGTGTACACTACCTGATTGAAGACCTTTTTTATACACCTGATAAAAATCTGGGCCTCCATACTTCATTATGTAGTACAATATATTTACAAAACATTTATTGCTTAATAAAAAACCAAGCCCAATGTTTTGAACATTTACACTGCTCTTAGAAACAGTAGGATCACAGATCATCCTGCTGAAGTCAAAGGCATCTATCACACTGAGATCTGAGGTCATGGCCTTCATACGAGTCTTCAGGCATCACCGCACAAGGTCAGGTAAGAGGTCAGGGAGCGTGCCACCTCCCCTCATCTTTCAACAATGGATTCATCCTCATTTAAATCACATCTCATTATGCTTTCTCTCCTTCCTCCTCTTCTGTCTGGCTGGTCAGGCTATAGGCCAGATGTTGTCTAACACACCTCCTTTCCTCTTCAGAACCACTTCTCTTCTTCATCTCCCCCCTTATTGAAAACTTGGCAGATCTCTAGATGTAAAAAGGCACGCTCAAGATGCAGCATGTATAGCAAATCAAAAACAACAACAGCAACAACTTTATTTTCCTCCTCAGCTCATGCAGATGATGTACTCCACAACTTATAATTGTGCTACTGATTAGGCTCGTCCCACTGCATATCTCCGCCACTTCACAAAGCTCATCAGGCACATCTGTTCCCAACAGCACCAAACAAGAGGCACATTAACAAACAAACAGATAACAATTAGTCACGTTTGAAGTCCTCTGCCCCATTAGAGAGAACGCTGGGACTATCGGCTCCAAGGAAGCACAAATGCCATGCTACAGTAGGGGGCTTCCTGGAAACAAACTTTCAGCATTTTGCATCATGGTGACAATGCATTTTACATCATAAGATTGCAGGAAGTGGCACAAACTAGAAAGGTAGAGTGCTCACGTCCTATAAAGTGATTCTCTGTGTCGCTGGTTTAATCTGGAGCTTAAATTTACATCAATCTGAGTTAGTCTTCTGTCTGCTAGAGACACAGACGTTAGAATATGAAGCGCTGCCGAGCTGTCAGTCATGCTGCATTAGGAGACGACTCAGGACACGGCTGAGAGTCAGAGGTTAAAGCCATTACGAGCTGGGTGGCTCCACTTTCTGACCTTTGAACCTCACTTCACTACACTCTATCTGTCTTTTCTCTGCAACACTTCATGTTAAAACTGACCTGGTTTGGCAGCAAGTGTTTTAAAGCCTACGGCTCTCATGCTAAAACACATTCAAAGCTGCAGCATGAAGCAAAATTTTCATAATTTCTCCACAATCTTTTGACTTTAATAATTTCTCGAATCTTTTATTTGAATAATTCACTTGTTTGCTAGTTTTTTTTTCTCATGCTGTTTTCCTATAACTATTGTAAAACCCTTCCTCTTACTTCCCCTTTCCTATTTCCATCTTCCAAATACTTTACAGTTGCTGTCCTTTTATTTTTGATGAGAGAGGGGAACAGGAGGTCTGCCCCAGTGCACTCCCAGCCTTATGTTTTAATATTTAATGAAGATGTGCAGTAACACCAGCAAAACACACACACACACACACACACACACACACACACATGCTCTCACACTAATAATGTGTGTTTCTGGTGAAAGCAGGTGTCATTGGCAAATGCTAATTGAACTAGTCCATGGGTCAGTGATCCTTTCTGTTTTCCCTGTGCAGAAGTGTACAGATACATTCTGGCAGAGCAGACACCGTTGTTGCTGGAGGGCACTCCCACTATACAACAACTGAGCTACTCTTAGGCTTTACAGTAAACTGGAGAGGAACCTCTTGCGAGTCCTGTGATGGGGGGGATTACTGGGAGTGACAACTTGTTATTTTCTTCCGGCTAACCAGTGGGCTACAGATAAGGATGTGCTGGTGAATAGACATCTATATATCTATCACCAGATCCATATAGCTTTATTTATGTCTCAGTCACACTGGGTGGATAAGGAAATCGAAAAAAAAATCCGTGACCTATTCCTCCTCCAAATGGAGAGTTTCATTTGTGATGAAACACACACACACACGCATAAAAAACAGTCACAGCTAGCATTCCCATCTCCCCAAATAGACCTATCACAAATACAATTGTCCCTGACACAGACATTACAATATAAATGAAAAAGTTTGAGTGATGCAGAGTGACACATGGCATGCAAGGGCAGGTTCATGTAGGCCGATCTCTACATCTCATTAAGTTTAGCCAGCCAGTGCTCATTAGTCTGGCTCTCCAGTTATGTAAGCTCAACCACCAAAGCAATGGCTTTTGGTGCACGCATGTATAATTTATACTCGTGGACTTGAATTGCCCCAGATGATTCTTTTTAGATGAGGAATAATGTAGTAAAAATACATATTTAACTGTATGCTTACCTATACGCAGTAGAGCCACCAGATGCAGGAAAAGGTGAGGCGGGGAGAAAAAGAGAGAGAGAAACATAAATTAGCACAGATATATGTTTTTTAAGTTGCATCCAAATAGACTGCAGCAGATTCAAACATTGTAATACTTTCTACTTTATTAAAATGACATGTTAATGTAGGCGCGGGTATGTTGGTTTTATACTGTGGAGAATGTTTCTGCAGAACACGGAACAGATCAGAACATTTGATGAAGGACAAAAAAAAAAGAGTGAGTGCCTCTGAAAGTCAAACCCCTGCCCCCTGTGCAGCCACACATGGCTCTGTTTCAGAGATGGGGAATTCAGGAGGAACACATGTTTCCGGGTGCACCGTCAAGTATGTAGAACACAGCAGAGTTTACAGAGTAGGGGAACCGGCTTTAATTAGAGTTAAGCAGACCTGGTTCTATTTGTTTTCATTTGCGTGATTTATCCCCTTTCATTTGGCAGCTGGCTAACGTGTCCCAGACCATCCGACCAACTTCGCCTGAGGTAAAAGGATCCGGCTGGCCTTTGGAACGGAGGGCGGGCTTGGAGAGCGGGAGAAAAAAGGAAGAGAGGCAGTCTTGTGGAGGTTATTGGGACGCAGTTGAGGCCACCTGTTGTGTGGACATACTTGCAGGGTACATGAATATCAATGGAGGTGGTCAGCTAAGATATTGCATGTGACCCAGCATATTTTCCTTTGGATAAACACAATTTCTCCCATTGAAGACCTCAGGGGAAAAGAGGAGATGAGTAGGATGAGGGTGGGATATAGCCTAAAGACCAAAGATGGGTTATTAGATATTTGGACAAGCACTCCAGACTACATAAAGCTCTGTGTGCCTCGAGGGAGATCTGCTGATGGTTTTAAGGCTTTAGTCTGTCTCTGTATTACAAACAGTCAAGGAACACAGAGGGAGCATCTGTGAGCATCTGAGAGCTATTCTATGGTGAAGAAGAAATCAATCAAAGCTAACATCTGCCTCTGAAAATACGTTCTTTACTGCAGTAGAATCTACAAACCATAAACTCCAATATGGAAGAGGAAATGATCCGAGAAGTATGATCTAGATGCCTGTCATTGTTCACTCGCAACGACCGCTCTTACGCACTTTTCTCCCTCTTTTCTCATTTTTCCCATTTAACTCTCACTCATATTGCAGTGAATGGGACTCATAAGATTACAGCTAATGTGTATACATCTTAGGTTTGTGATCAGATTACCCATTGCCACTGAGGCTGATCCATTTGATGTCGAGACACAAGCGTTGGATTCAGCTGTAACATATCATTGCCAGCTTGTCATGGAAAGTGTCTTCACCAAAAAACACAACAAAACATGCCTCAGGCTAGCACAAATTAGATACAGATATAAGGGCACACCAGCTGAGTCACATGCTCGTTTACTCGTTTTAACTTTCGTGTCACTGTGCAAATTGGCAAACCGCAAAATGTTCAGTATGCCCCATCTCCGGTGGCAGCAGGCACAAGAAGTCACAGCCTTAAAACGAACAAAGGGTTTGCCGAAAAGAAAAGAAAAAAAAAACACACATCACGGTTCAGTTTGTGACAAATGGTTATAGTTAAGTTTTTTTCTTTTGTCTAATGACCAAGCCTGCCTTCAGTCAAAGCCTCCCTGTGAGCAGCTGATCAAGCCCAGGTAGTAGATTTACAGTCTGGCCAGCCTGCAGGCAGCTGAGGGGTCTAGGAACATCAATAAAGGGTTAACCAGCACTGTTAAGATTTAAAGGGGCAGTAAGTGGCTCCATTAGCCCGGCTGACTACAGCAGCCGTAGGGGTAGAGGTGGAGGCAGGGTGGATGAAGGAGTGAGAGGAGACAGGAGATGAAGTGCCCCCGAGACATCAGTCCACGGCAGAGGAGAAAAGAGGGCTGGAGGGTGAAGTTAAAGCCTGTTGCTCAGGCATCAAATCAAAGCTACTGCTTTACCTTGCAGCCTCAAGACAGAAACAGCACAGTCACAAGGAAAAGAGGCGGAAACACCACAGGAAATGAGAGCGAGAGCGAGAGCGAGAAGGGGTTTCATACCACTGGGCCGACAAAACTTCACAGTCTGCACATCTGAGTCTGATCAAGAATCAGTCCAGTTGGCATTCAACTGCTGGCAAATCTACCGTCTGAGTTTATGAGTCGCTCCAATCATTAATCAGGGATATTTCCTGCTCTGCTCCCTCTCTAAACCTTGACTGCATGTTGACATTTGTTTGGTAGGGGAGCTACTGAGGGATTCTCCAATCCAGCTAAAGAATGAATGTTTATAAAGTTGACTGTTCCCACTTACTTAACGTTTTGTCAGGCTCTATAAATTAATTGCTTGTGTGTGTGGGCAATTGTGATTGGCCAGGATGCCTGAGGGTTTAAACCTGTGCCTGTGTGTTTCAGCAAGGTTCACCCTTCTTTTGTGCAAGCTTTCTGTACAATCGTTACAATTTACCTCTAGAAAATGCACTTACCTGCCAGTTTTATATTATTCCCTCTCTGTGCCAAATTCTGCTAAAATTTACAGGGACGCGTCAGTCTCAAATGGAGCTTGACTAAACGTCATGTAGCTGGGAAACAAAAGCTTGTGCAAAAAAGACAGAAAATGACACAAAATACTCCATGCATATGCAATCCTGTAAGCTAAGACCTTTTTCTCTCTCCTCTAGCGTGTGACTTTCTTTGAAGTGACAAATGTTGACAGCAGTGACTTCCTGTGTGACTTTGCAAATACGCAGAAAACAAAGAGAAACTCTTTTCCAAATCACTTACAGGGAAAAGTAAAATGTATCTGGATGTGGAGACTATAGCGCTGCATGAAAATGTTATCAAAATGAGTCAATACAAGTATAAATTTACCCGCCTTTCAATGGTCTCTCTGGCCCTCGGTGTAAATACATGGACGATACGAGTGATGATAGCCTCCTTTTAATTTTCCAATCTTTTAATTCGCTAATCTACAGCTCTCATTTCAATTTGTGCCTTTACAAAGCACATAACACACAATCCCTGCTCAGCAGTTCTGCCCTGTAATAAGTGGAGGTCTCAACCCAGCACTTTAATAAATGTGTTAATTCAGAGCTCACCAGGCAGAAACAATGCCAGCATGGGAGATAAATTCCCCAGCGTTCATTTCCTCTGTCTCATGGCTGATGCTGAGGCTGAGCTGGAGAGCCCATGGGAGGGGGGCAATGACGATCATACATCACACTGAGGCATCCCTGCGACTCTAACATGGCTTTGTCTCCGCTCTGTGTCTGTGCATCTGTTTATGTGTATTTGCTGTGCAGCAATAATACCATATGATCCAAAATATAATTTTTCTGGCAGAGGAATTTTGTAAAGAAACAAGGATAGAAGATTTTACGTGTAGATGTGGCTTAACCTTTGCAGCTGAGGATGTCAAAACCCAAGATACAACTCTGCAGTTTTCTGACAGGGTATGCAATGTTCTCCCTGTGTGTGCCAGTCTGTGTATGTGTGTGTGTGTGTGTGTGTGTGTGTGTGTGTGTGATTGTCCACTACACACTGACAGGGGCTTTTTATTACTAAACGAAGCCCTGTGGAAATGCTGCCTCTACTCAACCTGAACGTTTCTATTATTAACTCTCAGCACCGCAAAATCCTCAAGGCGAGTGTTCCGCTGGTCTGTGAGGGAAAACATCTTTACTGGATAATAGCCCTTCGTCTAATTACAATGCCAGCAATCACAAACACACACACGCACTGCACAGAGAAGGCGGAGGAAGGAAAAGGTGACACACATCATATACACAACTCTATGATGGTCTGTGTGTAGGTGTGTATGTGTGTGTGTGTGTGCGAGCGAGCTCATTAGTGCATGCTGTGACTATGTGGATCTTTTAAGAAGCTTCAATCAAATTTACAGAGCTAATCACGACTGCAAAACCAGTCACAGCATTAGAAACAGCTTGGTATGTGACAATCATATTCTATCACTGTGTGCACACAGCCTCAAGAAGTAAACGCACTCAGTGGTCCGGGAGCAGGAACTAAACGGCTGATTCACTGGGTATGAATGAAGGTCAGTAACCAAGCTAAATGGAGTTAACAATGAAGCTGTGGTCCGGGACTTTCCCTGAGGTATGTTTAGTTGTCTGTTTGATCCTCAGGGAGTCTCTGTATTCTTTCTTTTTTCCTAGAATCTGTGTTTGCAATCTCTGATTGAGCTCAGTACACACAGGTCAAAGGTTAAGTTGCTCACGTCTGGGATTCTTCAGAAAGCTCCTCATTCCTGACCGACCTGCACCGTAAACACAGAGCACCATAATCTTCTTCCCCCACCACATAAACACACATGCATACACAAAAGACTCAGGTTCCAGGCCATCGATAAAAACTGCACACCACCCCTCTTGTGTCACTTAGTCCCCCCCCCCCACCCTTGTTCCATTTTAATGGCTTTTTGAAGGGGACTGAAAGCTTTTCTCCTGACTCTCGCTCCCAGTTTGTTTAAACAAGTTAATTAGTGCGGTTGATCTGATGGGACTCTGGTGCCTCTCAGGTCTGTCACAGACTGTGCTGCCAGTCAGGGGGACAAAGAGACACTAATCCCAGTTTAACTGACTGGCTGGAAGTGGTGAAGACGGAAGACATCTCGACTAAACATACTGTCAAATGAAAAGAGGATCTAGAAGGCTGAAAAAGGATACATCACAGTGAAAAAAACACTAATAATCACTGTTAACTCCTGTTGAGTCCAATTAACACTTTGAAGCTAAGATTAGAAAAGAGGAATGACACAATTTATGATTCAGGAAAGACACTGTACAAAATCATAAAGCCCCATTGTGTAACTTTTCTACCATAAAATCACAGATTTGAAATCATTTCGATGCTACACTGACGTGTAATTGGGTGAATGGTGTCTCGGTCATTCCCACTCTGAGCCTCATGTGCCTTTTCTTGCACTATGTAAGCTTGTGCTCCGCGTGCAATCACCTGCAAGAACTACGTAACATTTCACAGCACTAATTGACACACCGCTAACTTTTTCACTTATAAAACAAAATGAGAAAGTAAATCTGGGACTGACTTCTAGTCGGTGGTGAGAGCTTTGTGATAAAAGGCTGAAAGACAGACGCCAAGCTGTGCTTCTTGGTGTTCGAATCGTAAGTAATATTAGCTGACTGCTATGTCTTGTGTTGTTGCACTTGCTTGATGTTGTCAACTCACTAGTTTTCAAATAAATCATAACAAATACACAAGTACAACTGTCCATATTTAAAACAGTCATATTGCACTCTGAAATTGGGGGTGCTAAATCACAAAAATACCAATTTCTACGTAATGTTGCTTTAAAATCTATTTCAGAGACCCAGATTGGGCCAGATATCAGTATTGTCATCGCTCTTCTTTCATGGATCAGAGGACTCATTATCATACATGAACAATTATTTTCAATCAATATATCACCAATGGCAACTCTTTCTGCTTGGTGAGAACACTAATTATCAGGCCTTTTTACCAAAATCACTAAAAACTGTAGTTGTTGGGCAACATGGATCCTTCAATATTAAATAATTACAGACTCATCTCTAATTTTTCTCTTTATTGGAAAACTTATTGAGGAAGCTTGTGATTCAGTAACTTCTTCAAATGTATATGTCCTTTTGGACAGATTTCACACCTCACAGCACAGACACTGCACTGATAAAGGTGCTAAATGACATTCATTATTCATTCATTCACTGCCATCCAACCTGTACATGCTCCCACTAGATCCAAATCATATATGACTGCTTATCACAGCTACACAGATGACACAGATCTCCTTAATAACTCTCTCATCAATTGACTATGGTCCCTCATACTATCAATGCATAAAGCAAGTAAATAGCTGGGTGCAATTAAATTTTCTTCAATTAAATAAAGACAAGGGGGAAATCACTGTGTTTGGCAACAAGGGGGGAAGAAAGAAAGTTATTGGTCAGCTTGATTCCAGAGCTATAAAGACAAAAACTCAAGTTAGGGAGCTTTGTGCTTTAATAGACTCAGCTCTGAGCTTCAGGAGCCACATCAGGGCAATAACTAAATCAGCATTTTATCATCTTAAACAAACAAACAAGAATAAGAGGCCTCATGTCCAGACAAGATTTAGTGAAACTCATTCATGCCTCCAGCAGAGTGGACTTTTTTTTAACAGTCTTTTGTTTGGTCTTCCCAAAGAGGCTGTTAAGACAACCTCAACTCATTCAGAACTCTGGTGCAAAGTTCTAAGAGGAAAAACTCAGCAGTTCTCCTGTGGCTCTCATTGATTGGTTTCTCTACTACACTTCCATTTCCTCAGCTGAATTTGATGTAACTTACAGATTCTGTAACTGCACTACAACTGTATTTTTGGTCTATTATCATTTTAGTCTGTTTGTGTTTCATTTATATTACTTAAAACTTAATTTTAAATTAATTGACTTTAATATTTCATTCTAATGCGTATGTGAGCCACTTTGAATTGCATCAGGGTTTGAAATGTGCTATATATAAATAAAGCTGCCTTGCCTTGCCTAATTATTGATCACAGTGAAAATCAAGATGGATTTGTATGTCTGCTCCTCAGCTGATGCAGCATGTAACTCAAAACTACTTTTAGTGGTCTAAGCTGTGAGAACTGCAGGAATAAATCATAAAGAGACCATGTTCCTCTGGTGTAAGGTTAAATTCATTTTCTCAAGGTCTCCCTGGGATGTTATGCACTGTATGCTGCACTAAACCCCAATGCAAAATTCATAACCTTTCTACTTAAAGATGTAATCAAAGTCCTCAAACAACAGTTGTTTACTGATCCCTGGCCGAGACAAGAATTGGATGACCATGCAGTTTCTTTGTTATTAAGCTCGTAAGGAGATGTGTCTCAACTGAGAATTGGAGGTACAAGAGTGATGAAGAGATATCGTAGGTGGAGAGGGAAAAAAAAAAAAGAGGTACGTGGGGAGGTCACGTCTCTGGAGTGATGGAGCCGAATGAAAATGGCTCCGTATGAAGAAACACTGTCTGACATCCTCTTCAAAGGAGTAGTGAGACACAGAGAGCAGGAGGAATTGCGGAATGCTGAGAAGGAGCTGGGGGGTTATTGATTAAGAGAGCAAGAATGCATGAGTGGAGGCAGCCCAGCAAGAGAGAAAAAGGTAGAAGTAAGAAGGTGGGATGAAAAGGATGACTAAAACGGCAAGAGGAAACGCAACAAGGGGAGTTGAAAGCAGGTTCAGACTCAATCAGCAGGTAAAAGGGGAGAGAGGGAGAGAGGAAACGACTGGGTATTGTGAGTAAGACACAATTATACCCCTACATCTCCAAAGTAAGCCTCTGGTGGCTGATGAGAGGATGAAAGTGGAGTAGAGGAGCAAGCAAGAGAGATAGTAATAGTGAGATAGTTAACATGTTCCGAGCTATCCCCAGAACCCCTGCTGTCCCTGCCAGTCAGCAGGCATCGTGATTTCTTCCTAATGAGTTGTTTACATCCACAGCAGTAGATCAAAACCTCACCTCCAAGTCATGGTTGGCAGCATCAATACTTCCAGATACATTAGGAATCTTAGAGTTTTGCAGCAAGTCCCTATTTGAAAAACAGGGGCAAACACATTATTGCAGTTATAAGCACTCCGGTTCATCCCTAATTCCCACGACTCGGATGCCTGGGGATTGTGTCAGTCTTTTTTAATGACCAATATTAATGTTAAGTAGCATTATGGTAATGGTGGTAGCCAGGCCTATTCCACTACTTTATTAAATAAAGCAGCTTGAAAATGAATACGATTATGGATTCTGCTGTTGTTAATGGAGCGTAGCGGAGAACAATGTTGATTTTTCTTCTCATTATTGTTTTGATATGATGATCAGGGCGTGTGTTCTGCTGCGTTGCATTCAGCTTCATGTGAATCCACTCATGCACACAAGGACAGACATAGGCTTCAATCTGCATCTAGTAACGTATAATCTAGCATCACAGCGGGGACTTTTGCAATACCTTGTGCGCGCACAGAGGTGCAGAGCGAGAGACAAAGTAAGAGACAGTAAGAATTACTGTACGCTCCACTGCATCCCCCAGCACTCCCTTCAAATTTCACCAACAACAGAATCATACGGAGCTTTGAAAAAGCTGCAGCGCCTGTAGAAGCACCCCATGAAGATCTGCAGTAGCCTAGAAATCAAAACCTCAGCTGCGAGTATGTTAAAAATGCACAAACTTCTCTTAGATTACAATAGCCTGAATATTATTCCTGTACTCCTGTCTGAGAGGAGCCCGGGGATCTTTAAAGACAGAAACATGAGAGCTGTCTGGATTAGACAAGCTTTTGTTTGAGGCTCACCACCTGTATATGTGCATGTATCTGTGTGTACACGCACACGTGTGGCACCGAGGCCAATCTCATAAAACCTTACCCCGGCTTTGAGGTCTCCCCTCATGGGATGATCTTTCAGTTGTCCTCAGTCTCCTCTTCTCCCACCCTCAATTTCCCCCAGAACACACACCACCTTCTCTCTTCTCTCCACGTCCCCTGAGTCGCAGACACCAGAGCACTTAACCTCAACAGGCCTCCCCCGCTACTCAGTCTGCCCCCGACACAGACGCAGCGTCACATCAACTCGGCTCATATTTAGCCCTGGATATAAAAGATTAATGGGAAGAGAGGGGGGGAATCAGCATTTGGGCCTGCCAAAGGCTCTACGCTCCTTCAGTCAGGGAGCTCTCACTTGTGCTCCTGTGGAACTGTAGAGGGTCTGTAGTTTTAGCTGAAGTGCTGAAAGGAAGACGGCATCATGCCGAGCTTTCCACCCCGGTGTCACTTTCAGTTTACCTTCCCCTGCTGAGAATCCTCCACCAATTATTTGGGCTACAGTACACACTGCTTTCCTTCCTGCAACAAACAATGACATCAAATACTGTGTCTTCTGGGATCTTTGAATGAAAAAAAAAAAACAATCTTTGAATTTTTGACAACTCTCCATGAAAAGTGGGGAGGGGCTTACTGCAAATTCAAACATAGCAAGCGATAGAATTCGCTGCGATACCTGTCCTACAATACTTACACACAGTTAATTGAATATGTAGAGACTTTGTCGATAAACATTTAAGAGGCTGCTTCTTCTTACTATAAAGAGATATAGCCTGGAGTAAGGTTACAAAAGGAAACACAATTGGATAAAAAGATAAATCAATGATATAAGTAGATTACACAGTACTGTCTATTTCTTTAAGCAATCTAAAGTCTCTTTACAATCTCTGACCTGAGACCCAGTAAGAGAGGCAGAGAAGGAGAGACAGCGAGGAACATCCTGATGAAAAACACACACTAAGCTCCTCTCAGCACATCAAATATTAAGAGCCAATATTAGCCCTGTCTTTGTCACCCCATCACCACTGCCGGTGCAGGAAACCGCCTCATGAGAGCGCACATGTGTGCATGCATGTGTTTTTGTATGTGTTGTGGAGTGAAAGTAATTCTGTGACAGAGGCATGAGTGGGTACGGTAGCTGCGAAAAGGGAGAGGTCACTCACAGGGCATTGCTTCGAAAAGGCACTCCCTCATTTTGTGATTTCTTGGGAGTTGGGGTTGAAAAGGATTTTTTTTTTTTTTTTTTTTTTAAAGGGAATATTTGTACTGCGTGGTTTTAGCTCTCAGTGAGGGAGAGGTGGTGTGGGCAGCACTAAACCTAAGAAGCTGACCTCATCCAGTACAGTGGCATGACTAAAACTGGTGACCCCACCCATCTGAAAGTCTTTCCGTACTCTCCCTTCACACTCCAGAAGTGTCAGAAGTTCAAATCTGTAACATTTCACCCGCACGATTGAATGTGCTACTTTTTTTTAAACCCACATGTCAATAAAACATCCAAGCAAAACACCCCCTAAAAGCCAGCCGGGGGCGGTGGTGACAGCAGAATGCTCCCTGAGGTTCAGAGGGACTTAATGGTAAGTATTTGGGGTACAGAATAACTTCTTGCTCTCTCTGCAGCGGCAGTGAAGGTTGCGGAGCGTTGCAGAGTTGTCTTGAGCTCACTCTCCCCAAAGCCCTCCTCTCTTGTTTGGCACTTCCCCTCTCTCCCTCTCGTCTCAACACCACCACCACCACCACAACTACTTCCATCAATCCCCAAGACGCCTCAAACACACTTTTTCACAGAATAAAACTGAATATTAAATTGCTGGGAGCACTCGCTGTTACTGGAGCAGCTGAATGGGGTTTGGAGAACACAGAAAGCTCATCCAGCAGGGAAGTCTGTGGCCACTTTGTCCAGCTTCAAAAGCAATGTGGGATTCTTAGTTAGTCTGCTCAGGGTGGGATGAGGTGAAGGTTTACGGTTGGCATGGGGATAAAAGGTGTAGCCTACTTTGACAAAAGCCCTGTGTTATGCTGCTCCCTGAAGTACTGTGCTAGAGAGGTCATATAATCCTGATTCTAGATATGCTTCTATTGCTTACAATGTTGCTTAACAATTAAACAAATATATACTGAAATTTTAGCGGAATAAAATAAGAATCAGTGTGTGTTTCCATCAACTATCTTTATGTGAATATATTTACAAGAATCTTATAAAATTATGCATTCAGTGGAGCAGTTGTAACTCTGATACACCACAGCATTTTTTGGCATTGCTATAGAACCCAAAAGTAATGCAATGGAGACACTGGACCTTTAAGTTAGTCTACTTTCCACCACTAAGCAAATCTAATAACATTAACCTCAGCTGTACTTTGTTTTGTGCCAGCCTATTTGGCAAATGTAGCGTGTAACATGTACGCTAAACTAGGATGGAGAACATGGTGAACATTAGGCTTTAGCATTGTTGTTGTGAACATGTTAAGACACAAAATCATGCTAAACTCAAAGTGATGTTGACCCAAAACACACATTTCTATATCTACCTCTCACTCTCTACTCCATCCAGCTTAAGCCCTCCAATCTCTGGACACAACGCCTTATTCATTATTCAGCTAACACGGGACAAAATCGATTTCCTGCCCTCACCCCTCACCTCTCACCTGCCTCCCCTTCGTCTCAGATCAACATTCCCCACAGAGTGCAAAGGGCCCAGCCACACGAGTGAGTATTCAGGGGTATTTGGCGGAATAGCCCACATTTGAGCTGGTTTAGGATTTCACATAAACACACCTTGATCCGTAAATCTCAGCTAAGCCTGTTTCAGTTTCAAACAGCAGGACAAGAGACTGCTCAAACACTTAGGAAGGCAGGCTGCTGAATAGATCAAATATGGAGACTTTATACATCCATACATCTGGCTGAAAAGACCACCTGAATGTAAATGTCTCTAAATGAATTAGTAGTACTTGAGCATGTGTGTGTGTGTGTGTGTGTGTGTGTGTGTGTGTGTGTGTGTGTGAATATCCACGGTTCCACATGTGCAGTATCAATGTGTGTGTGTATGTGTGTGTATGTGTGTGTGTGTGTGTGTGTGTGTGTGCATGTGTTCATAACCCTGTGCATGCATGCAGCTGCCCTCCCTACAGGGATCCGCTCCTTCAGACACATTTTCACCTCATCTGCGTTTAAGGGCATTAATATTGCACCAGCCGCGGTGGCAGGGTTAAATGGATGACTGGGGGGGAAGAGGGGGGCTGAATGTCAAATGCAATCCCTTCACTCCTTCCTTCTCTCTCCCTTCCTCTCCTTTTTTTTTGCTCTGATCCAGTACGACATGAGGAGTTCAGGGGGTGGTGTAGCTGGCTCTCCACTGAGACAAGATCCAGAAGCCACAGTGCCAGCGTGTGTTCTCTGTTTAGAGGAATATACAATCCTTCTCATCAGCATTTACATTAGCGGCTCCTGCTGTTCTTGCTCTCTCCTTCCCTGTCGCTCTCTATCCATCTATGCATTAGCAATATCCACCAAAGGGACCAAAAAGAAAAAAAGAAGAGGATAAAGATGGGGTGTGCTTCAGAGCTTCAAATGTCACTTCAACAAATGTCAGCCTAATCATTAGTAATTATAAAAGGAATATTGTTTAAAATGAAAAGATATTTACAATCTTGTTAACATGTTTAAAGGTATCCCTAGAGACTAGGACGGCACACACGGCACAATACATTATCCACTCCATCCCTATCACATTAATCTGCCGTGCTGGGACTATAGTGCTATGCAAAGACTGAAGCCTTTCATGTTGCTTCTCTAATTAAGTCCCATTCCTATCATTGAATTTATCACTGAGACATGCAGTGGGCTGGCTGAGGAGAAAATAAGGGGCGGGGCACGGTGGCCCGGGAAGACTGACATCAGCGAGGTCACTCGGAGGTTAAGTTAACAGGCATACACAAGCTTCTGAAAAATTAAAAGCCTGAGCTCACGAAAGCTTCACTCCAAGTACAAGTGGCATGACCTGGAGGATTTGTGAGAAGAGTGCAGTGTAGATGGGCACGCAGATACACGTTGCAAACACACACCCACACACAGCGCTGGTGTTAATGCACTCGGTGTGTTGATCAGCTTCCACATGGGTAACCCCTCCAACACACGTATTGACACACACTCTCATTCCTCCTGTTCAAAGTCGGACAGAAAAATTCACACAAACCATTCCCAGTGATTGAGTGCTCAGTGGAGTGAACAGCTGCAGATACACACCAACAGGACAGATGCACCAACAATGCCGCTGATGGACAGATCATATCTCTTTCTCTCTGTTTTTTCGTCTTCATCCACACATGCACACACACACACACATTCAGCAGTAGTTGTGCTTACTGAAGTGTGAGGTATACAGTAAGTGTTGTTATGCAGGGTCATAGGGCCACAGTGTCAGCACTTCATTCGACTGTTAGAATGCCAAATATAAAGAGTCTTAACGTGCATCACTGACAGAGGTTTGGTTTCAGAAAGCAGGCGTTTATGAAGTCTTCGCAATAAAAAAGATGTCGATGCTACTTCCTGCACTATTTACATTTATATCAATTGTAAACAACACTAAATTGGTTATCATGCCACAATAAAAATAGGATTTTGAAATTGAAATCACCTTTGCTGACCAATGTTTACGCAAACAAGGAATTTCCAATAGCTCTAAATGTCTAAAATGTGGGGGGGGGGGAACAGATGCATATACAAATGTATCTATTTTTATCTATCTTTTGTTCTAATCTCTCTCATCCCCAAAGGGGAAGCAGGAAGGGGGGATTTGCTAACATCGTCCTCAGTTCACCCATAAAACAACATACACTATAGGTCATTTTAAAACCGTAAAATATATTTTAAGTTAAACACTTCATTGTGCTTCTTGCTTGATGGAATAACTTTGACTCCTAGATTGCTTATTAAATACCTTTCACATCTGTCAGAGGTGGTTCGTGTGTAAACAAACATGTTTTGACAGCAGAGATCCAATGAGTTGATACAGAATAATGAGTCAGTTAGCAGGGGAAAAAAAGCAAGCTGCCAAGCCCATCTTCCCTTATTGACTATCTGCCTCCCCTGACTGTACAAGCACTCTTGGTCATCTCTATACAACGACATCTCTTAGAAACAGTTAGTAAACATGAGATTAACTTGGCAGAACATCTCAAAGAATATGTTTGTGCGTTCTTTTGTACAAGAGCAAAAAAAAAATGCATGCACGCTTGAAATGTTCAATTTGAAGTTTTAGGTGTGCTGTATTCAGGATGTCCTTGAGGTGCTTGTAGAAAATCAGATTCCAGATTTTCTTGATGTCTTGGACACAGGTGCATAAAATGTGCCATTCATCATTCAAAGCTCTATCTGAGCTTCTTTTTTTCCAATTCCCCAAACCATATGCTATTTCATTTCACATGTGTTGTTAAAAATGAAAAAGTTTGTTCCATTTTTCATCTCTTGTCACACTATATCTAGGTTTTCAATAAGAAGGTAGTCATTGTTGCTGAGGTTAGGAATTCTGTAGTGTAAGACTACCCAGAGAGTTGGATCCTGCACGGGTTCAACAATCACTGTGGTTTGCTTGCTCAGATGTGACTGCATACTGTCCCTGTTCTCCTGAATACAATGGTGCACAGACTGACTCATTTACTCAGTCTACACGCCTGAGCCTATGCAGATGTGACACGGACTGCTGCAGATCTAGCACAAAGCAAACATAACTTACAGTAAATGAGGGTGAAAAGTCTATATTCATTTGGCTGATTCAGTGAACTGGATGAAACAAGCATTTCGGCGTCTGCTTTCATCAAGGTGTAAAAGATGAGATGAGCACAAAGTGAACTCGGAAGGAGAAATATATTTTAGAGACTGAATCTTTGACACAGAATGTTATTTTATAACATGTAAGAGCTTTGTGATAAAAAGAAACCAAAAATAACAAGTATGATTTAACTAAAAGATCGTATAAAGTATAATATTTGCCTAAACTCTCATTTGCGATCCAACATGTAGAAAATCTGAGGTTTGAAATCAAGCAAAAAGACCAACAGCACACCGTGACGGAATCAAAGAAAAGCATACGGCTCAGTGGGGAAGAGCAACCTTGAAATTATCAGCAAAGTCAAATTTAAATACCTCCTGATTTGAAAAACATACATCAGCCTCTCCCTCTCTGTCTCCACTCACTCCACTGTGCATTGATTTGAAACAGGAGAAAAACAGGAGGCCTGAGTGCAAATGATGGGGGAGACGTGTGTCATTCATCCTTCCACCTCCAGGTTAATTGACAAGATAATTATAAGACTGAGGTGAAGGATGAAAACAGACAGTCAGGGGCGCATGCATGCCAGTAAGTCAAAGGGCTAGATGGCCCCATGAACGTGTGCATATGTTTTAAAGTGCAATTCATTATGCTGGCAGCTGTATTTGTTTATTGGTAATGAGCAACTACATGGGTAATATTGTTCATGGGAAACTTGGCTCCAACCAACCTAATTTTGTTTTTTTTCCCCTGACAAACATGCCAGCAGTCTCTAACACAGTGGCCTGGCTAGCCAAATTGTTTAAAAAAAAACATTGCGAGAACATAATCAGATGACAAGATCAGAACACAAATGTCAAGTTGTTAGTTTGTGTATGGTGCGAATGCCATATGAAAGAAGCACAATATTCAAATGATGTAATATATTAATATTACAGAAATAAACTAATAAAATAACTTACCTAACTTTTAATTAACTTACTTAACTACTAACTGCACCCACTGTAATATGGCCACAATAAAAACAATGTTCTGTTAGTTTGTCAGTTTTAATGAAGTAGCATAAAATTGGTGGAGAAAATTGGGTCTTTTACATCTTTTATTGTTAACCGGTTGTACTCGTGTCTTGTCCAGTTTGCAAAGAGAACATTTCACTGGACAAAGCGGACTTAAAGCAGACCACACATGTGGTGGAGTCCTTTGATCAGCCGGTGAAAGCTTACCACTGTTTTAGATTTGTTATAGTTACTCTCTTTAGAGCTCTTTCAGGCCCCTAAATGATGGTGCTTGTAATAGCAGCACACGGCTATCAAACTCTTTATGTAAGAAGATAAAGAAAATTCATAAGGTGATGACAAGATTTCACATGAATTATATTTGTCTTGAGCACTATAATATTAGATAAACTTTAATTAAGGCTTGTACATCTTTGCTTTCTTTGATTCTTCTACATTTTGGGCACCTGACAGGTAGTGTCAACTTGCGGGTTAATTGCTGTGAATTACTTTAGAATGATTGACAGCTATGGGCTCTGTGATTGGCTTGACAGGTCTCCTCCAAGTAGACAAGTAAATAACAGGGATGTTGATAGGAGGTTGAGCTTTATAGAATATTTTTCCATGGCAACACTTGATTGAGAGTCTCCTTATTTTAGATTCGCCTTATTTCAGAAATTCTAACATGGTTTTTATGTGGCCCTGTTCTGCATTTCAAAAATAAGTGGTGTTTATCTTCTGCAAAGTACATACTCAATGGTCCTTAAAAATACCCTGAGATATTACTGTAAAGCTCAGGTAATGCTGTACACAAGAAAGTCCTCATAGAATTAGCATAAAAGTCTACAAAGAACTGAATGATAAATGTGGCAATAAATGTAGTGAAATGAAATTTTTTCAAGCATTGTTCGGAGCAACTAGCCTTCTGAGTCTAGCCAAGAGGATGTCAGTGAGTCATTCATTTTGCCCCCTGGGACTACATTCAAGCTTTCTCATCTCTGGCGTCCATTCTCTCTGTGTCCTTCTCTTTCTTTCTCGTGCTACAGCTTTCTTCCTCCCTTGTTCAACAGCTGTGGAGCAGGGTTAGGGTCAAGGGAATCTCACACACACACACATCCAAGGATGTGCTACTGTTCAGCTTGAATGCAGCTGAGGGTGTGGAGGCGCAGGGCTGGATTTTCCCATGCCAATACTTAACTGCTGGCTGTATTTGAAAATGTGGGGAGACCTCCACTGGCCTTTGGATCCCTCCCCTGGCCCCTGGCCCCTGGCCCAGAGGCTGTGTCCTCTCCCCTGCTGGGACACTCAATGGACTATGTGTGTGTGTGTGCTGGGTGTGTTAATGGCCAATCTCAGGAGGGGTTCTGTCATTCAGTCATCAGCCATTCAGCCACCAGTCTCAACATTGCGGGCCGCCAGCCCCTCGCCCAGGGCAAGTCATCTGTCTTTAAAAGACAAACTCTTCCCCTCCACCCTAAAAACTCTTTTAATTTCCCTAATGCTCCATTTCTCTTCACTGATTCATTTTCTGAAGTAACTGTCTCGGTAAATATATCTTTCTGCCTGCTTTTCTCCCCCCTTCTGTGTTTTAGTCTCACAAAATTACTGTTTGCCTTGCTATGTCCCTCCCTCCTTCCGTCCTTGCCGACATCCATCCAGTCCCGAGGTTTGTGTAGGACATCTCCTGCAGAGGGAGTTGAAAGCATTCCTCTGCCTCCCCTGTCATCATGGCTTATTTAATAACTATCCCAATAAAGTCAACAACAAGGCCCACGATGCAACCCCCACCATCCCCACCCCTTTCCACTGTGGGCCCCCAACCCTCGCCCTCAGGTCTGATGAATGGGTCCATCAGGCATGCCAGCTGCCCCGGAGGTGAGCAGGCTGCCCCCGCCGGGCAGCCAGGCCACCGAGCCAGGGGGAGGAAGTGGAGCAGAGCGGAGAGGGGCAGGGCAGGGCCGGCATGCCAGAACTCACACTAGGCAAAGCTTGGACAGAAAGAACTAGTGGAAATATGGAGAAACATGGGGAGGGCCGGTGAAGCAGAGGGGTACAGGATGCTCACGCAAACAGGGGGCCAGCCTGGGCGCCAGCAAAACAGTAGGCAGTATGGATACACTCACAACATGTTTTTGCTCACTGCTTGCTCATGACTTTCCACTTCTCTTGACAACAGTTGTTCCATATTCTACTAGGCGGTGCATTCACTTTGTAACATTTGAAAAGCTCCAAAAAAAAAAATGGAAGAAGTCCAATTCAGAAAATTTGCATTTGTACAATGTGCTGTGCATTAATTAAACAAAATGCATCATGGTGGTAACTCAGAGCATGTGGCACACCAAACTCTGTAAGCTTCTCAAGTAGCATTGTAGGTGCATAAATTACATTGTGTATGGTGTAGCTTTGCATTTGGTAGAACACACTTGTGTATGTGTGTGTAAAACAGAACCACAGAAAAGAGGGCGAGAGTAGAGGAGGCAAACTATGAAGCCACATTATGAATCCTTAATTGGGCAAACAAACATTGGATATGCATTAATCTGCAAGGCCACACTCATGAATTAAGAAAAGGTTGATAATTAGTGCGGCCAGCGCGCGGTCATACAGCACAAACAAACATGAGTGACAACTGCTGCACAGATGGCAGTTTAAAACTAAACCAGAACTATTCAGAAAACACAATGAGCACTGATTATAAGTTGTTTCCATACTACCTGTCATAATTCTTCACTCTGCTCAAATTAACAGCTTATGTGATCCACTCCCATCCGCTCCTGCCAAATAGCTAACCATGCCCTCTATTCATTACACGGCAGTCTCCCTGTGCCACTCATATAGCTGCTGCCAGCCTCGGGTTTGTTGTGCAGACACACAGAGATGGTAAAATGGTCAGAGCAACAAAGCTGGCTGAGAGAAATCTTGACAGAATGAGAAAAGAGCAGAAGCCGAATGTTTCCCCATCGCACATGAATCTTCAAGTGAAAGAGGACGACATCCAGGATGAGGGAATGTTATTCAACTGGGACTGTGCATCAAGTCCTGTAAAAAGACATATGGCGGAGGCAAAAAAGTACAGTATCGACATCCACAACACCATTTTTCTTAATCTAAGCTTCTATGGAAAGACTGGCTAGATTTACTCAAGCATAGTTTGCCCGCTAGAGTCTTCAGACTACCACTGGCTTTGATTTGCTGCTATATTCCCTAGCAGCTACTGGGTTAGCTGCTTCCCTACCTGTTAAAAAATCTTTTATCTCCATCCAGCTCACTTTCTCTCTTTACGTTCCCATCCTTCACCATTGGGGAAACCTTTATTTTCGTATCCAAGCAAACATTTTTATAAATGCAAACAGGCTCTCTGAAGACAGCTTCAGAGGCGAGACTTGCCCTGTACCTGAAAGTGTAGCAGCATGTCTCTCCTGGCCCCAACCCTCAGAGTAAGCACAGCTGTGTTGAATATTTCCCTCACTCCTCAGTTCATTTGAGGGTGATCTGAGCCTGGTTAGCCCCCAGGACATGGAGCGGTAAACAGGCCTGACTATCAAAGCAAACCACCCTGGTCAGAAAGACTGGAATATGAGCCTCTGACCACTGAAGTTGTGGATGCAGGCAGGCAGGCAGTCAGCAGCTGGGCAGAGCTCAAAGGCACCCTGAGAGCAGCTGACTTGACCGAGTGCTTACAGGCTGAGAAAACAAGACTCCCTACATCATCAGTGAGCAGCAGAAGGATTGTATGTCCACTGTAGCCATTACTGTAATCACTATACTCTAAGTGGGAAATGACTTTAACTAATTTAATAATCACCGTGGCACTTGGAAAACTCGAAAAGTTGGGGCGATTTTTTTCTGTGAAAGAAAATCTCTTGCTCTTTCTGTACCTTGACCACATATCTGTTTATATTTATACATACAATATCATATGATTTTATTTCATGACTTTCTGGAAATTCTGTTTTTGATAAGATACGTCTCCAATTTACATATTGTTAAATGCCCCAAAAACTTGTGTTTACCTCGTACCTCTTACCATTTCTAGAAAACAATATATGCTGGATCTCTTAATCACTCAACTGTCAATGTGCACAACAAGACAAACGGTAAATGGCAAAAGATGGATATCATGAGGTGGCAAGGCTCAGCATGGTTGTTAAATAAGGGGAAGGGTCATCAAGATGAAGTTCTGTATCAGGACAAGAGCTTCCGCTCTAAACTTCAGTTCAACTCATCATCTGGCTCCAGTCAATCTTCAGGTTACTCATTTGGCTGAGGCTTGACCACACAAGTCACTCATTGAGGAAGAAAGACAAACAACTGCTTTAATGGCCCAACATCCACGTGGCAAAGAGGCCGAGGAAGCAGGCAGCAAGGCACCAAAGCGGCCATACTGCGACTGCCCACATCCTTAGTTCGACCCATCACCTAAACACAGACTCGTGCTCCAGGGGAAATGACTGGATGCATTTAGCTCTCCTCATCACAGAGTACTATTCATCTTCAGGAAATAGCATGCTCTGTGAGGAGTGTTTAACTTGAGAGCGTCAGAGGAGACAGAGCTAATGTCCTAACCACTAGCCTCTTGTTGGTTTTGAAGAAAAGTCAGTGGAAACAAAAAACTGGAAAGAGTTCCTTTTTTTTTTTTACATGAATTTGTAGCATGCATCTACATCTTGATAAGTGTCTCCATTTAGTGAACTTGTTTATGGTTGAGAAGTACAAACCCTGGGTCGGCGTCATCATTGCACTCTAATATTATCTCATTATCGCACGCACAAGGCCACAGCCCTGGGGACAGATCTTCACCTTTGTCAAGTTGTGTCAACCTCTATAAATGTCTCTCAGCACACAGCAGCATAATGTGTGCACATTATTGGAGGGCTAATGCTAATTAATGCTAACAGGTCCATCACAGCCTGCCTAGAGTAAACAAAGATTAAGTTCAGAGAATTTATATTCCCCAGTCTGACGTACATCTGGAAACATCATTTGTCAGAGTAATCACAGTCAATTCTTTTCACACATAGAGCGTTAAAGAAACACATGTTTGATATAACCGTCTGCTTTTGTAAGCTGTTGAAAAGTATGGGGTAAAAAGAAAAAAAATCACATGGAAACACTGACTTCATGTATTTCTTTCACACACAGCTGGGCATGTTTTGCTGAATATGTCACCAAAATTAGCAGTGATGTCAATGATGGATGTCCCTCTGCAGGCCATACTTCAGAACCTCCCTTCAGAGGACTTGTGTTTCAACCTTCATCTGGAATGGACTTCATTTATAGGCCGACAGTTTAACCGCAGTCATTGTGACACAGGATACATTTAAAAGACTCTGAGGGTTGAAATCCCTTTCATGTCAAAGGAATAACAAGAGTGGTAGAGCAAAAGAAGGGAATATTTTAGGGGAACGAATGAAAAACAAAAATGTATGAGGGGGCACTTCACAAATCCACTGTCTTATGTGTCCCTCTGGCCCTGACCGATTCCACTCTTCACTGTGCTCAGCCCAATATCCTTTCATTTCTCTGGTGTTTACAATGTAATTCCTGCAGAGGACTTAACAAGCTTCATTGGTTCTGCTGGGAAAATGCAGGATGATCATCTCTCACAGAAACTGACACTCCATTTTTATATATTTTTTTTCATCCATGTAACAACTTCCTCCTCCTTTTAGATCTTTTTTTTTCTTTCCAGATAAAGTGGCATTTCTTTGTGAATGGGCACAAAAAGCTACAAAAGACATACACTGAAAACTAAAGAGAGAGTGGCAAAGAGAGAAAGATTATATGTGTGTGTGTTCTTGGTAAGCTCCTCAGAGGTGGGTAAGGGCTGTGAAAGGCCACATTGTTGATGTCAAGGCCAGTCAGCATCAAAGGGCTGATTCAGGTTGTGAGAGACGTCTCTCTCTCTCTCTTTCGTTCTCTCTCTCTCTCTCTCTCTCTCTCTCTCTCTCTCTCCACAAAAACAGACACACACACACTGTTCTGCTGAAGACAGCCCCCCGAAGACTCCAAAAAACATCATGGTTTACTGTTCCTCCTCACAGCCGAAGAACAATATTTGGAATTGACGTGTAAACTCAGAGTGAGGTCAAGGGGCACACAGTAACACGGTTCAGTGCGTGTGAGAGTGAAAAGTAAAGTGAGATATTTCTTGTCCCCCCGACTTCTACTTGACTGAAATATCTCCCGTGGTATCGCTCACGAATGATATGTTGTCTCCGATAATGTTTGTGAACTATTCTACTTTATTTTCACTCACACTAACCTCAGATCAAATGGCTGTGTTTTGGTATTAAAATGATATTGTTCACAAAATCCTTATTCGTCAGCACGCCATTCCGTTCAAGCCAAGGAGCGGAGAAAACCCCAGGGCTTACTGAGCTTTAATTACACCCACCAAAGTGCATTATATTTGTGACTTCTGCGTGTGATTGTGCATGTCTGTAAGTGTGCATGTGTGTGTGTGAGGGTATGAATTAGTAAAGTTAGACACCAGGAGCTGCGCCACCGTGTCAGGATGAGATTTAACGAGCTTTAATAACAAGCTTTAATGAGCTTAATTAGGAATCCATGCGATCCCCATGGAAACGCCTCAACCTCACAGAACCCGGCTCCGGGTCTGAGGAGCTTTCAATTGGATTACTGTGGCTAATGTCACTGAGACACAACAGTGAAAACAAACAGAGCGCTAGAGGAGAGGCGGCTGAGGAGGGAATGAGGTGGGATGAATGGTAAAAACAGGGGATGGATGTCAGAGAAAGACCTTTGGCAGTGGAGGAATACCTGCTGAGGGATGATGGGAGGAGGAGGGATAACCAGCAGAACCAGTAGGATTAGTGTCGCTCAGAGATTTGGCTTGTGCACTGTAGACACAGGAGGACGAGTCCCTACCTCAACACCTTTTTCACTCCAGTGATAATTGTGCTTCCAAACCTAATTAACCCCTTCAGAGTCTCACACTTATTTTTTTTTCACTCACTTCCTTTCCCTTTCCTCATTTTCACAGATCCTGACTGACCTGTTTTGCGTAGATGTGTGATTAAATTTGAGGTTTTAAACATGTTAAAAAGAAATTAATGAAATGAAAAAAAAACTGCTTCTACTTCTATTAAATTTCTCTATTAAATGTGTTGATGCACATATGGATGAGGAGTGCTACAGACAACATGTTATACATGTTGTAACATACAAGTTATCTATAAGGAGGAAATAAGAGTGGCAGAATCAAAGTAGTCCTTAAAAAATGCGCCCTCATTTGCATTTTCTTTTCAAACTTTTAGGAATTTCCTTCAAAGTGGTGCAACATTTCAACGCTAACCTCATCTCTTTTGACCCTTTCCTTCTTCTGTCTCTCCGGGATCAGTTTGCCCCGCGGTGATCACAGGGAGGTTCTGCAAAGTGCAGTCCGACAATGACGGAGTGACCTTTCAGATAAGCATGATAAAGCTGTCCGTCCCAGCTCTTCCTTCTTCCTCCCCTCTTATGTGCACACACACACACACACACACACACACACAAACAAATGTGAGCATGCACGCAGACGGAGGTGAACACACACACTGGCATATCTGATGACCTACTCTCTGACAAGACCTCCCCGAGGGATTTTTACACATGCACACACACACACATACACACAAACTAGTCCTCTTCTCTGGCATAGCATCATGGGGTGTCATCTGGCAGGTAGGGTATCACTAGATCCTGGGAGCTGGGAATATGGGGGGCTGACCTTAGTGTCTAGGTAGAGGTCACAGAGGTCTCTCGGACAACACAGTGCATCTATACATCGTCAGCCTTGAGCTGGACTATGTGGGGAGGTCATCTTTCACCATCTATCTGCTGGATTCTCCCATGCCTGTAGCAAGTCCCTTCATGGTCTCGCTATATATAGTTCCCTTGCTTCCCAGGGTTCTTTGTGATGTCCTGCTGCGGTGGAAAGAGTCTGGGGCTCATCATTATAAATCAGCCCGTTAGAAGGAATAAAATTTTAAAGAGCTTCTCCCTGGATTCAAACTGAAGTCTCCATTAGTGAGGCCAGAGCAAATGGTTGCTTGCATGGCAACACACAGCAAATCAACACAACAACCCCTTTAATCACCCACTCTGTCCTTTTGTTCTCCTCCCTATCTTCCTCCCCCTCTCTGGGATTTCAGTGATAGCGAAAGTCCAATAAAAAAGTCTTTAAGGAGGAAAATCATCTCAGGTATGTCTTTACTACACCGTGTGGTCAAATATATTGTTCATTACATCTACATCTCCTGCATACTCAGCCCTTATCTGCTCCTTTACCTCAAAATACATCACAGAGATATATTTTTCTAACCTTGCATAGGTCTCTATAATAGGTCAAGGGAGATTAGTGGGGAGGAGAGGAGGAGAGTGTAAACTCATCTTATCACTCTGTGGTCTCTGGCAAGAGGCAGGACTGCTGACAGTACACAGATAGCAGGCGGTGAGGATATCGAGAGGCAGAAACACAAACAGGGCCACACAGCGGGGCTGCCCAGAAAGGCACTGATTAGAAGGCAAAGAGGCAGATACAAAGAGTCTGACAACAGAGCTTTAAAAACAAAAGAAGATGCAACACAATATACCAAACACACATGAACACACACACACACACACACAAACACAGACTATGATTTCATTTCATGTCAGCCTTGAGGGAGGGCTGAACTACTCGCCTCATCATCCTCCTTCTAGATCGCTCTGTTCTTGGCCTGCTGCACGCCTCCGGGGCCAGCGAATGCAGCGATTAACGACAACAGGGAGAGTGTGTATAAGTGTGTAAGTGTGTGTAAGGCCTGATCGTTAGAGCGGCCAACTTGTGTAATACAATTACAGAGGCTGCAGAGAAACTGCTAATGTGCACGCAGGCAGCTCTGTCATATGGATCAGGTATTGAGTTTTCTATGGTTAATTCACTTTCCAGCACACACATGGGTGCATTAGTTAGATTAGAGAAGCGGTAGGGGATGGGAGGTGGGGTTGGTCTACTGTCGAGTCGGGCAGATTTGTTTAGTGGTGGCTGTCAATTACAACCCTGACCCTTGCACTAAATGGCTGCGCATCTAGTAGAAAAAAGGGAAGCAGACAAAAGCCAGATGAGATTGGTAAAGACATGGCCATTTTCTACAGAAGATAACAAGTGGCATGTTGTGGAGTAAACAATGGTCAAAACACTGAGCGTAATGCTCCACCAATAAAACAGAGTGCAGGGGCCTGAAAAGGCTATGTGACCATCAGTAAGATTAGTCAGCCAATGTTATCACTATGATGCTTCAGTAATGGGACGATACAAGGCCAGCGGTGGAGGGGTACTTAAATATATGAAATGGAAGACAAATGATTAAATTTTGCTCTTTTGAAAAGTCTTGTGCAATTCAAAAGACTGATTGTGGATGCAATCACTCAAAAACTACTTACCTCCCTTTGCTCTTTATGGATTACATTGTGCTACATAAAAAAGAAATAAGACCGTATAATTTATTTAAACTCTATAAAAGTACAGTCAGTATTCCTATAGTACTCTCTTTTTTTTAAGTTATTTTGTTAAATTTCTTAAATCTTTTCATTTATTCAGAACTTTCAGATCAGATTAGACTTTATTTCTGTTACTAAACTTCACTGTGAATGCATATTATATAGTGTATATTACATAAAATAGATAAATAATTAATAATCACATAGATTTCAAAGTATCTGCGAGAAAAAGAAACCCATGGTAAGTTTGAAATTTTCAACATCTGTAACAAAAACTGTATATGGCCTATACTTCTTTTACTTTACAAAGCACCACCTTATAAAAAGCAAAAGAAAGTACAGACTGTATTTCAGGTATTACTGGAGAGTTCAAGCTAGATAGGTCCCTCCTCACATACAAACACATTCATCCATGCGTCCTTGCATCTGCGTAGAGGCATTATGGCTGTTTTTCGCTAAAGCTGGAGACGCTTATCTCAAGGGAGTGAGACCAAGGAAGACACAATTGTAATGCTAGTTAGAGGATCATTATGACTCTCTTCCAGAGACAATAAATAAATTAAATCTCACAGCAGCTCTTTTTCTTCAGTAGCTAAATGGGCTGCAGGAGGGGGCCGCAGTTTCCACAGTAAACACCTCCCCCCCATGTAAACACATAAAATCACAACAAGATGGCCAATGCGGCTCCGCTCGTAATTGTATCACTGAAGTGAGATGAGTGAGTTTTAGGAGGGGGAGAGTATTATTTCTGTTTGCAGCTGATTGAATTAAAATGTCTGTTTCACTCCCAAGAGACCACCCCGATACAAAGGACATAGATTCTCTGCGTGTAACGGGGGGGCACGCAGCAACAAATAATTTTGTAATCCTTTACAAAAAGAGTCTTTGTAGGCTCTGACAGTATGTTTTTTTTTTTTTCATCTGACACACAGCTTCTTCTAAGAGAGTAAGAGAATAGAGCCAAAGGGAAAGAAGAATAGAAATGAAGAGCAGAGTTGGATGTGACAGGCTGAGCAGAGAAAACCTTTAACCACTGATAGATGTGAGACAGCTACATCCCGTCATTGTGACACATCAATCAAAGCGCTGATCACTTTTGTCCTCCCACTTGTCCAGACCTTGTTAAGTGCCTGTGTGTGTCAAAACTGCTTTGACCAATCCATTTGACGCCATGACCACTGACTTCAGACAGAGTAGCATGTTAGCAGAGTGACCGCTGACACTCCTTGGATTTGACATGCCCCGTCGAAATTCTTTAGACAGTCTACTGCATTCTGTCAAGCGCTTATTAAAACAAACTATGGCAAAAGAACCAAAATGGAAGCTACAGTGTAAATATTACGGCTTGAGTTTCTCATGCCTTCACCCTCAAGTTCAATCAATGTGGAAACAACTGCCAAACAAGAAAAATGGCAGTCAAAACCAAAACCAGGTTGCTCTGGTATCTGGTGTTCCACAGAAAAGCAACACAATAAGGTTCAGATTACAACGTCCAATTTCCCAAGAAACTGCAGGGGGAAATTCATATGCATATATGTGTGTTGGTAATTCTCAAAGCTGCCCAATCCTTACAACACATTGGTTTGTTCAACATTGTTGCATTTGTTTACCAGATTTTTGCCTCTTTTCCATGAACAAAAAGCCACACAAAGCAACCCAGAATAGCTGTGGGTTAATGTGCCTGAATCCTGGATGCTCTCAGGCTGTTCATCCTGTGGGTAAAAGCCACACAGCTTAGGAGTGGCTATACTATCTCTGTCTCATTCCATCCCTTGTCTCCACCTCCTCTTTTCCTACTCTTCCTTTGGCCAGCATCATTGCTTTGGTTGGCGGGGTCTTGTGCTGGAGCAGGCTGCTAAATAAAACATTTGGCATGGAAAAACAGCGATAACAAAAAAATGTGCTTTGCAGAGCTAGTAAGAATTTGCAGACTTGTAAAAACAAAAATACCATGATTTAGTAATGTGCAGCGTTCTAAATGCGAGGGGCAAGGAATGCATGCAGTAGAATTTAAACAAGCAGCTACTGAAGGAAACTCATCGGGAGGTATGATTTACCAGTCCACTGTTCCTTCCTTTACACAGCAGAGGTTACCCTGTGTTGCCCTCCCCCTCCATGTCTCCCCAATGTAACCCCCTCTGTTTTTACCTGACAGATCAGCTTACCTCACGTCAGCCTAAAAACCATGGGAACCCCTATGCATGGTGTGTCACCACTGAATTATCGGTTTCCGCTGCACATGCTCCAGCATATCTGCAGCAAGCCATTATGGTGTATCACTTTACAGTTAGTGTGCTGACTCCAGTGCAGCTGGTGTACTGTATGGGGTCATAGTTTATAGAGGTCTGGAATTAGAGAAATAAGCCTGTCATCTTGCTAAGCTCGGTCATTTTTTCCAAATGGAGATCTCATTTCCCCATCAACTTGACTTGGGGGAGAGCGGTTCTGTGAAACCCTTTCACTGAGCGATACTCCCAACGAAACTCAAAAACAAACAAAGTATTTCAGCATAATCCCAATAAAGTCCTGATAAATAATGATATTGTCGTAGTCGTGATAGTACTGAGGGCTTCTTCTAATCTATTGGTAGCTCAGCGAGGTCTGATGTTAGCATATATCAGGTGGAGCTTAGCTCCTCTTCATAAGACATGAGCTCCATCTAAAACATGATTTGTGAAATTTCTCTAAAATACTGACAATATGTTTTTATTGCATTTGTATTTTTCTTTATCTTCATCATCATGAATCATGTGTAAAAATAGGTTATTATTGATGTATGATTCATGCATGAAAGTGATTCATCACTAATTCACTTTAATAAAGAATCTGGCATGTATGCTATTCTTGCCATTGTGATCAAAGCGTGGCAGTGCAATATCATAAACTCCACTCACTTAATCTCAAAGGATTAGGTAGGTCAGGTTTGATATGTGACCCTCGCATTTGATGTCTTAAATTGTAAATTATTGGCAATGTGATGAGTAACTTCAGCCAACTTCTGCCGTGCTCTGTTTTTCATTTAATGCTTATACATTTATCTGTTTATAGGCTGTTTTGTTATTTGACCTATCCGTGTCTTATTTGTGCTGATAAACTATAGAATACAATACATCACTCTGTACAGTACACACTACTGTGGCCTGCTTTAGTTTGCCACTGGTTTGATGTGGTTATTAACTGATTATCATATTATAGATGTGCTGACATATAGAAAGTGGGCCTACACGCATACAGCCCCAGTAAAAAAAAAAAAAACAGAGCTCCCCTGAAAGCCACTGCACACTGGCATACGTGTAACGGTGAACGTCTGTACCAATATTTTGGGTTCCATGCCTGAACGGATTTGGGGCTTGTGGATGTTAAAGAGCAAACAAGAGTAGTGTTTACTGTAGGAATTTCAAGTGAGGGTGCTCATCTGTATACAAAATAGGGCCAATTCAGACATTTGACCTGGTTTAGGAAAAACTCCCAGCTTTTTTTTCTTCTCACAGCATTTCAGAGCAATCATCACAACAACATCCATTATTCACCTTCTGCCTACTGTTTGGCTAGCTCCTTGAAAGGGGCAAATGCACAGCTGGAGGCTCTTCTCAAGTGCCAATCCCTTACACAATTTGAAGAAGAAGCTTTTATTGTGCAATACATAATTCCTCATGTATTAAAGCAAACACTCTTTCAGCCGATGATGACATGCATACACTGCAGTACAGAAATATTGTGAATGCGAAGGGCAGCTATACTTGACTTTGTTCAATCCTTTTATGTTTGAACATCATGTAGGACATCCAGGGACTGACACTTTAAGCTCATTAATAATTCTGACATTTACAGCGGTGAATTTTCAGAGCTGCGCAGACTGCTTTCTGTCATAATCAACCTCATCTCCATAGTATTCATTAACTGAAGAATGCACACAAATCAAAGACAACACAGCCACTTATTCTCCGCATGGAACCCCCTAATTTGGCAGATTGTGAATGTTAGCAGGGCTTTTTGGTTCCCTGACAGATTCCCGAAAGAAGAAGAATTCAGTGCAGTTTTCCATCTCTGGCAAGCGCACAAATTGTAGCAGCTACGACAGTGTGCTTTACATGTTGGGAGTCATAAAGTAACCATTCACCGTGGGGCTTCTGTCTGGGCCCCATTTAAATGAGACCCATTGAGCTTGCCCCAGTTAAACAGTGTCTGCCAGTACTTAGGTCATCAGGGACTGATCACGGAGATATGGCACACACACACACACACAGGCTCACAAACACACGCTGTACAAACCCAGGAAAGTGCTGACACCCAACAGCAATCTCGAGTTGCAAACCATTACTGGACTCACAGTAACAAAGCCCAAAATAAAGAAAAGAGGTCACGCAGCAGGGTGTTTGGGTTGGTGGTAGTGATGATGGTTGGGTCGGGTGGTTAACTCTGCTCATAAACTGTTCTTTTGCTTTCAGGAGTGTGGAAACAAAATATTTTGCAAGATGCTGGGGATGAATTCCACAGTGTTTGCTGAGACTTGTACGGGGTAATTACACAAAAACAGACAAAAACACCCATTCATCACATGGCTTCAACAGTCAGGCATGATTTCAATAGCATAATTTTTTAAAGCATCCCTGACTCTTAACACACATTTTAACTCTTCTCTGGTCTTGTCAGCAGAAGTACATGGAGAGTGGTGTGGAGGGGGATTAATCACAGAGTGCATACCAATTGTGAAGCTTTAATTTAGCACCTCATTTAACTCAGTAAAAACAACAACTTTACAGGCTGGCATTCTGACACACATTTAATTCTGCCCTCTGGTAATGGTCTGCTCTGTTTAAAAGTCTGTTTGGCAGCTCTGTAGATAACAGATGGAAGAAAAATGAGGGGAATTATGAGAAAGATTGATTTCCTGGGGATGAATGGTCTGCTATTCACACAGATTTATCTGAAACAGACTTTCTCGGACTCTGTTATTATTGAATAAACACACACGCGTGCATACACACACTCGGCCACCATATGTAGACAAACATGTGCACACAAAGACACACAAATACACAACACTCTGCTCACACTGCGAGCTAAGAAAACAGAAGTCCACTGAATGATGTGAGTCAGAAGGAAAATATTGCATGAGGTGATAAGAGGTGAAAAAGTGCAGACTGTTAAGGACACAATTATGAGTTTGTTTTCATAATCACCCCTCATTTCCCAGATCTAAAGGCAGGAATAATTATTTCTTAAGCACAAACATAGTATAGTTGAATAATCCACCTTTTTTCCTGCCCTTTCCCTAATGCCTTGTAGAAATGTATTCTTTCAGAAGAACAAGAACAAGCATTGTCCTTTTAGGCGTCCCAAGCCCATCTCTAAGGAACCGTAATGTAAACCAGAGGCTGTAACTTCTCTTGTGGCATCTCAAAGCAGACACAGGAATGGAGCAAAAAAAGGGAATGAAGGAGGGGGGGCGGGCGGATAAAGTCCCTCATTTGAGGCCCATAAAAAACAAGGAGGCACAAACATTTATCTGTGGCAAGGCTTTCATCGGATGCTTTAAGAGCGCAGAAATAACAGAGAGCAAGATGCTGATAAAGTGGAGACAGGAAATGGGGAGCATGGGTCTCCTGCTCTCATGTTTCAGTGGTCCCATACCTGCCCCCCCCCCCTCCCTCCTCACCCCTCTCTCTGTTCTGCTGACATACATAGACCACAACCCTCCCCAACCAGACATTAGTGCAACGTCTGGAAACCACCAGCCCTGTTCACAATGCAGAGATGTGACACATTCGACAACAAAATGAAGCAAACGCTTCAGTCTGCAGGTATATAAAACGTGTACGCTTACGAAATATATGTAAAATATATGTCAGCTTGGCAAATGACCTATTAGAGATAAATACTATTATTTATAAAACCAGAAGAATTCCTATTCTTCACGAGGGCTTTTATATATTTGCTTTAGTCCCATTCCACTCGTGAGGCTCCAGCACAAGACAGGGCAAAGCCAGGATTAAGGGTTTAGCTTTGTCAATCAGAGCCAGAACAGAGGGAAAGATAGCAGCTGTATTTCTATTCTGGAGAGCCCGCTGGATTTCCATAGAGACATGAAAATTCAGGTGATTGCCAAAGCCTCCACGCTGTGTGTCTGACTCAGGTGTTATGAGTCACCATTGATATCATCTCACTCATTACCGCCTCAGTGGTACGTTGGCCGTTCTCATCAGACCTGAACATATAGCCTGGCTTTAACATCAAAGGTGCGACGGTGACAGAGCGCAGGATTGAAAGAGCACCTTGAGATGACGATATTCATGCTCCAGACTCTTTTTAGAACACTGTCTTTGAATGATCCCATCAGCCAGGCAATGACGATGTCTTCATTTAAAGGAATTGTTTGTTTTATGTGTTTTATATGGAGTTTTTATTACTTTAAAACTGTTTTCATACCGCAGCGTGCAGTTTGAAAGTGTGTGACTTATGTACAGCATTTATGTTATATAAGATTCACTCAATTACTAGATGTCTACAGGATCAACAGTAGAACTGGTTGAAGGGAGGGAAACATGTTACACTTTCTCCAATGCTTTTTTTCACAATTGTTTTCACAATTACATACGAAATTCTGACAAACATTATTCTGTAAGTACTAAATCTGCCTACCATCACCTCTAAAGCTCACTAATTAGGCGTATTTTATTACCTTTATACAGAGCCAGGCTAACTGCTTCCAGTATTCATGCTAAGCTAACCACTGCTGGCTGTAGCTTCACATTTGAGAGCCTCCTTATTTCACTCTTGGGAAGAAACCAAAACATTTTTCCCAAAATGTTGAAGTAATTTAAAGGTATATTTCCCCAATTTAGCCCCACAGACTTGTAAAAATTTAGCTAAACTAGGATTACCTCACGCCTGCATGCAGGGCATGTTTGGCCTAAATTTTCAGCCTAATATCGAAGTTTCTCTCATCTTGTTGTGCCGCGTTAGGACTGCACATGCTATGTAGTAGCTACCAAGCCTGTTCCATTCTACATGCTGGGCTGGGGGGAACCAAGACTGCAGGGAACCCTGTTAAAGGACATTGGGGAAATAACAGCATTCCCACTGACTCTGCCTTTTACTGCTCATCAGCACTTTGAGTTTTTTATAGTGTCTGTGTGCATACATAAGAGTACCAACATTCCCTCTCTCAAATCCCCCATAACACTCTCTATTTTGTGCCTTAATCCTCTTTGCTAGGAAGAAAATGTATGGCAACAGTACAGGACATTCAGTTTTTACTGTGTCCACAGATGGTTACATCAGCTATTGGTGATTATTATCACACAACTATATAACATATAGATATATTACTTACATCTATGTTACTACATTATCAGGATAAGTGAAACAAAAATACAGTGATAACTATCAAGATGAAAGTACCTCCCACCTACTATCTTTTAGTCACTCCAATTTACCTGGATTTGTAATGACACGTCCTTGACCAATTTCCCGTTAGCAACACAAAAATGCAGAAGGACATTAGTGGTTGAGCACCGGGGGGGGCGGCCATGATGCCAAATTAAAGGGCAGGAGTGGAGTGTGTACTTATACTCACTCATGATGTGCTCTGTCAGCCCTGCTGCTTATAATGGCATGAGAAGGGCCACTTAACTCGTAATCACTTCTCTCTCTCCCCCCTTTGGCTCTGTCCTCCTTTTTACCCCCCATCCCCTCAGCCCCTGATTTTCTGACTGTCGGATCTGATCTCTAATCATAAATGAACTGTAGATCAAGAGCAGGGACAGTGGTCCACACCCCCCTTCACCCCTTGGATGAGATCCTGTAATCACAGTGCTCTCGGCTAGTAAGAGGCCAACAAGCCTTTGAATGAGAAATGACTGTACCTCTAATGCATCAGCCATCTCAACTTTGAAGAGTCATTTTCTGGCAGAGGGGATATCACAGGTGGGAAATCAGGTCACCACCACTACCATAATCATCTTTACAATCATTATGCTCTATCTCATCCAGTAGCGTAATTGAAAATTGGGCCTTTTATACAATTATTTTCATTTGCTGTCCAAAGCCTAAAAAGCAAAACTTGCCACAATATGTCACAGTAATTTAAGCCCAGTGGTGCACTTTGACTTCCTCTGCACTCACAATAACTCTTAGTAACACACACACACACACACACAGATATACACAGATACACACACACACTCACACGCACACACACACACACACACACACACTATCTAGGTGGTGCAGTATACATTGTGTCAAGACACAGGTCAGCCATTCTGGCACAGGCCTGCCTGTCAAGTGCTGCTACTTGTGCTGAGCTCTGCTAATGGACTGCTAATAGAAGTGAATGTTGCACTGTGAAGCTCCCCTGTAGTTGAGAGTGTCACACAGGGTGATTAATGACACACTCTCCTCTCCTCCCCTGTCCGTCCCTGTCCTCGCTCCATATCTCGCTTTCACCCTCCTCTCTTTCTCTCTCTCCACTTCTACCTGCAGCTCCTTCTCCACTTCACTCCTCAACACTAATCTTTCTGTCCCGTTCGCCTCTTTTGTGTCCTTGCGATCACCCTCTTCTCACTCTTACCATTGCACCTTTTTTTTTGTTCCTTTCTGCTTCTCTGGAAGGAGGGGAGATGATGAAATCATTATTACACTCCCCAACATTCAAGTTTATTTTGCAAAGCTCTAGTTACAAATGGCTTCACAATGCCTACAATATGAGAGCAACAAATAAAAATGGCAAGGAAACCTCCAACAGAAACCTCATTAGGAAAAGAAAAGAGAAAATAGCTCTTAGGTTTACTTTACTGGAAGTGGCATCCTTCCATCAGGCTGGTCAGAGAGCATAAATACACAAAATAAACACTAAAATTGCTTGGGTGAACCACTTATATCTGGTGCGCATTGTTAGCAAGACGCCTAAACATCATAAGAATTGTTGACACTGAGGTTGTGTTCTCCATATTGTTCCCAGGAATTTTGTTGGTTTTAACAATCTCGGGAAGAGTTCGCCTTTTGTTGCTATACACAAAGTACAGACATTGTGGGTTTCTAAAGTTGATTAGGCTAATTATCTTTGATTGATTTGAGGCTAAATGTATACACTCAAATATTATATATACAAGGATTTAGAATTTCTCGACCAGAGTTATGCCGTGACAGTGTGGGGAGAGCTATGAAACAACATTTAGACCATTACAAAAGGAGAAAAATGAAAATTACACGATTTAGTGAAGTAAAAATCTAAAATAATCAGAACATTGCAAAGGCTTGTTTGGTGACTGGTCAAACATTTCTGAGATGAATGAAAAGTTACATGATTTAGTAAATTAAAAATCTAAAATAATCAGAATGTTTCTAAAGCTTGTTTCCTAGGTGGTCAAACATTTCTGATGCGGGCGGGGTGGCACTAAAAGAGAATTTGGACTCATGACCTCAGCATTTCTAAAATCCCAGCTACAGTGTCAGTAACACTATTCGCCTGCACCAGCACAACAAAAGATGTCATCCACCAGATGACTGCAGAACTGTTCCCAGCCCCAAAATAGCTCCATGTATATTTTTTGCCTCCGTAACAATAGTATATGACATCAAGTGGAGCCAGGAAGCAAACTCAGCAGCCACTTTTCACAGTAATTATCACTCACTACCACGCTCCGTCTGCAGCTCAGCTAGCAACCAGCATGCACCTCTGACCCCTCTCAGCACTGTCAGACCATACTGTACACACTGTTTATTTTGCCCTCTTCCTTCACCTGCGCCTAGGGGAGTGTGTTACTGAATCTTAATTTCCTTCAATTACATAAAATTGCTTGACTGTAACTGTGTCATGTTGCCAGCTCATGGGTGCAGGCAAGAGGCTATGATAGGAGGTAATGTATGAGTACAGCTCTTTACACACAATGTGCTCATTGTGCATACAGGCCCTGTTTATAGAATGGCCGCAATGGTTATAATGTTAGTGTCCCCCAAGGAGCCAGTTGTCAGGCCACAGGGAGGCTTGTTAAAATAATAATGAAAGAAATAACCTGCATTCTTGAAGTAGCGCTCAGATCAGTCTGAAAGGGAGTGTCATATGCGGAAAATAGCGACGTCTTACTGTGTAATGAGTCATGATATTTTAGAAACCATGTATAATAAAGATCCTTTCACTTTTCATTTTCCAAAAATAATCCTCAGAGGACACATCATCAGAAAGTGGAGAGGCAGCAGAGACAGAAACATGGAGTGAGAGTAGAAGAGGACGAGAAAGACATAAGAGCAGCATTGTGGAAAAACTGAACTAATTCCAGGAAGGGCAGCACCCCGGGCTGGACTTTATGTCCAACCTATCCACTGCCTAACATAGAGACACAGTATATAAACGTCAGTGTTAAGGTAAATTATATGTAAGCCTTGAAAATAAAAAAGAAATCAATAAAGTAAAACATTTTAAAATGTGACCGGTTTATCTCTCTCGTCATACATTTAACATACAAAGCTTTTGAATGATTTTTGAAATATTGAAGAGAAGCTCTTTGGTGTAATCCATGTCTCAATTTGTTGAAGGTTTAAAAATCCTCCCTAAACTCATCTCCACTTCTTTTCAACTACCTCCCCCTGAAGCAGATTTAATATGCGGAATCAATAAAGAAAATGCTTTCTCCTGTTTCATGAATAAAAATTTCTAATATTTCAGATTCACCCATCAGAACTAAAAAAAACTAGTTTTTAAATTCACTTCCCCTTGAAAAGGAAAAATTGTTTTAAACATCTCTTGGATTTTTTTTCTCACATATTATCATGAGGAGCTTTATCATATATTCCCATAACAACTTGACATCCTCCATCAACTTTTAAAACAACATGCACACAGATACGGACACTGCACACACTGCACACACTGCACAGCCCTGCCGCTGTGCTGGAAATACCAGAAGTACATCTGTTCTTGCACCAAGGGTTTCCAATCAAGCTACTGTCACAGAGCTCTCAGCTACCTTTCTGGCAGCTCCCAGCTTATATCTGTCTCAACCTGTCTCCTTTGTCAAGAGTTCAGCAGGTTAATGAGCACTCTCATTTCCCAGTGCTCACTTCTGCCTGTAGATGGGATGAGAGCAGAGCAACTCCTCTCAAAGGCAAAGTCAGGAGGTAAAAAAATAAACTGCAATAGCCAAATGAAATGAATCTAAGTATACAACTATTGAAAATATGTTCTAATGACTCCAAAACAAGATATGCAGGGGAGAGATGGTGTTACGAGGACTCCCTGGGTAAGTGAGCCACTTTAATCACCAGTAGTTTTACACTGAAGAAGTGACTCTCCAGTGATTTGGAAATGTGTAGAGCTCATCAGAGCACAAAAATAGCGGGGCCCATTAATTAGTCTCAAACAATGTTCTCCTGGTGTATCGACTTCTTAATGGACAGAGAAGGACCTTGTTCGTATTCCCATCTAGTCAATGACACAGCCCTCTCTGGGGTTTTGGAATGGGTATTATGTCATCTCACCCTGCCCTTCAGAAACCGGACCTCTGCTGTTTTTCATTCTTCCTCTCCCTCTTTTGCTCATTAACTATGTAGGAGTGAGATGAAGGTCTGGAACTGCTAGATAAGGTTGCTCACAGACCCTCACTCCTGTCTACGATATGTGCTTGGACCTCCAATTTAAGCTTGTGTGGCTCTCACATGAGAAACTTTATAAAAAAAACAAAAACATGTTAGTCAATTGAAAAATCTGCTGCTGTAGGTCTTTCCTTGTACAGGTCTGTCTGCACAGCGAAAATCTGCTCATTTCCCCTCCATCTCATCACGTCATTCAGCCATAGTTCATTCCAGAAAGAGCAGAGAGACCGTACTTAAATTCCACAGGCGTACACACTCAGTGGCATCTGACACACATGCACAAACACATACTGAATATTCGCCCTCACACAGATGGGTTCCTCCACGCTCCCTTTGTTTGACAGACAATCCCACTCAGGAGAGAGTAGATTAAGTAAATGGCTTCAGGTGTTGTGGCATTATCTCAGTGCTTTCCATAACTGACAGCTACTACGGTTTACAGAAAACATCTTTCAACTGACGACAAAAGGCTGAAAACACACCGAAGGTTAAAAAATATGCTTACTGGTTGAAGATATAATGAGAAATGAAAACTGGTTATATGTGAGTGAAAACTACCTCCCAAACTTCACATTTTTGAAACATTTAGATTTTTCTGTGAATAGCAAAGGTTGATGCTGTTAAATGGCTTTACTAGGTTCACGGGACTTTAATGCCAATCACTATGAGATGATGTGCTTGTTTCCAAAGCAAGGGGCGTCTTGGAATGAAACTATTCATGAGTCAGAACAAGATCGCCAAAGAATTTAGATTTGTTTTAGAATTATTGTTTACACCAGAAAATCAAACAGCTCGGAAAAAAATAAAAATGAATTCAGCCACTCCTGTCCAAGATTTTCACAGCGTGAGCATGTCCAAATGCAACTGAGCATGAGTCAGACTTTGAATCTAATTTGGTTCAGAATAATTACAGTAAAGAATGGCCTATATGTTAAGAATTACCTCCTGCACTATAATTCAGAACGAATTAAATATGTTTACATATATATATATTTCATATGCAATGTCATTTTTATTTTAGTGAATCTATTCTTGCACGACAATCTTTAAGGATCAATTTGGGGAGATGTAAAACAGCAGCCTCAAATATGGGCTCAATTTCATTGTTGATGCTATCTCGGAAGCTTTGCTGGAGCACAACAGCACTCCTTGGTTTCTTTTCTTGGAGAAACAGATGTGATAGTTCGACTGTTTCTGTTTACAATTGCCAGTTGTGGTTTGCAAAAATGAAACAGGCATTATTCAGTCTCCTGAATGAAAGTGGTGATTTTGTCACCCTTTTTTTCCCCATCATGTTTTTCCTGTGAAGCGTTGGTGGTTTGTCATATTTAACCCACATTATTGGAAGCTCATGACTGTAGGCCTACACTTGCTGTGATACAGGCTACAGGCTGAATTTATGCTTTAATATCTCATATAGCGCAGCGCCAAAAGGTGGGTAAACAGTATTTTTTTCGTTAGAAGTGTGAGTAAACTTAAACTCAGGTGGTTCCTCCTATCCACAGCACCCCTGCTACAAGCTGTAGGAGTTTACAGAACTTTTACCGAGAGCAAAGCGTAAAGTTCACAGGTCAAAAATGCATTTGCAACTTTACCTTGAGCCACTCCGATATCCAACAGGAGAAAAACCAAAAGCCAGGACACGGTCAGCATCACAGGCGAAGATCTCGGCACTCTTCCTCCTTCTCTATCAGTTTGTGCACCGTACCCCATAATGAGGAGTCAAACTCCGCTCTGAGGCAAGTCCAAGTCACTGAGAAATTGCGCTCAAACACGCACTAATGTCGCTCGTTATTGTGCACTGCAGTCGAAATCTCACCCCTCAAAACCCCGAGAGCAAAAAAAAAAGAAAATTGCCTTTGCAGAGAATATATCCAGTTTTTTGCAGTCATATAAAACTGTGACAGTTTATGGAACAAGAGGCGGGTGCATCGCCCTCCGTCAGGAAGGATGTTGCATTAAAATTTGTCTCCGGTTTCTTTTCCCCTCAAAGGTTCACTTGGTTTGTCTGCAGATATGGATCGATGTCTTGATGGCAAATTCATGCTCCGATTAGTCCCCAGCACCAAAAATCAAAGTCCTCCGGTGAGTCCCTCTCTTGTCGCACCTTTCACGCGTGCAGGCGGAGTGTGTGAAGCCGTATGTGCGTGCGCCGCGCCTCGCGCTCCACTGACGGGACTGAACCGGGGGGGAAGGAGCAGTCTCTGCGGGCTACCTTGCTCCTTCAGCCAATCCAAGTGCTCTGGCAAGTGGCGGCGCTGTATCAAAACCTGGCCCGGACAGCGGTAAGGAATGGATGCCGTCTATCAAACAGATGATTAATGAAAGCTTTGGGTGCAATGTACTTATGCCAATCATTGAAGTCAGTGACGCCTACAGCTCTAAAGTAGCATACCAAGTCCTCTATGGCTGACAGAAAAAAATATAATTTTACATTTTATTTTATTTGGTCTATTCTACATAAAACAGGTCTGAAACACAGTCTAAAAATGAATAATAAATAAAAAAAAATAACAATAAGATAATAATATTTTAAGAAAGGTGGTATGTATTGCCAATGGTGGAGAAAGTACTCAGATCCAGTACTAAAAGTACTAATACCACAGTGTAAAAATATATCTTTCTGCAGTAAAAAATGTCCCCCGTGACTGCCTTATTATTATATATGACATTATTACATTATGAATACTGATGCATCAGTTTTATTCAATTTAATCAAAGCATTTTATGGTTGATTTGTAACTACAGTCCCAGTCCACCATGAAATATTAGCTCCTTTGACATCTTTGGGTCTCAAACAGTTATTCAAATGGAATTATTTGAGAAGTTTAGAAGGGAAGTGTGTCTTTGATTGACATCTGAAACATGAAAAGAAGTACTGACTAGACAGGGCTTGTCACAAGACAAAACAACTACTACTACCAACGCAAAATAAATGTAGTGGAGTAAAAAGTACAATATTTATCACTGAAATGGAGTGCAGTAGACATATTAAGTAGTGAAAAATGTAAACACTCAAGTAAAATAGCACTTTTAAATTATACTGAATTACAGTACTGGAGTAAATAAATTCCACCCCTGTGTATTGCAAACAGGTGCTTCCGTTTTCTAGCCTCTCTGTGTATTTTGAGAACATAAATCCTCATTAATTTAACGCAGGCACAGCAACAGGAAGACATAATTTATCTGACTGGGTCCTGCACCCGCCCTTGTTTCTGCCACTCTAATTGTTATTTAGAAGTAGTAATAGCATGTCACAAAACCTGATCAATAATGATCTCAGCCCAACAGACATACTCTTGAACACACACACACACACACACACACACACACACACACACACACACACACAGACAGACACACACATGACTTTTTGCTTTGCAGAGGGAAACTTGTTTCAGTCATTCCGATAAAAGGCTGATGAGTAATTACATATGCATGACAGATGTCTAGGCAATGCCCCCGATACTTCGTGATTAATGTGAAATATGAGCTTGACACTATCTCAGCAGCAAAATGAAACGTGATAACTTTTCAAATATGAATCTAATTTAAAAAGCATGGTATTCTCCTCCCCTCCATCACCCTTTTTTAATGTACGGTGATGTCAATGGGCAGCTGTCATCTCACTGGCATTTCAATTTCAGGTAGGATATGCAGGAAATTGCTTTTATTCTTGACTAGGATGGGAGCGATAGCCGTGGTTTGGGTCACCAAAAAAATATATACCACATATCATCGTACGGGCTACATAATGCACAGTATGTGTTTAATGAGAAGCTATACTTTTTGCCATTTCATGCAAGCATGGATTCAACAAGGTGCTGTAAACATTTCTCAGAGAGGGTTGGTCCATGCTGACTCCATAGTGATGCATTCATTCTGCTATCAACACATTCCACATCATCCCAAAGGTGCTCTGTTTGGTTGAGATATGACGAGTGCACAAGCTACGGGAGGAAAACCGAGGTCACTGTCTTTTTCCAATCTTGCCATGATGTGTGCATGTCAAGTGGCATCTTATCTCGCTGTATGTAGCCATTTGAATAGTGAACGGTGACCATGAAAGGCCACATCCTGACACTGACACCATGTATGTCACATCGCACACCAGGATTTCTCAGATCACGCTGTATTTTTCCGTCTCTCAGTCATGCAATTCTGGTGAGGACTTACATAGCCTCATTTTCTTGTTCTTTGCTGACTGGAGTGGAAAGTGGCATAGCCCTCTGCTGCAGCAGCCCATCCAATTCAAGGTTAAATGATGTGTGCTTTCTGAAATGTCCTTCTTCACACTGCTGTTGTACTGAGCTGTCATTTATTTGTGGCCTGTTAACTTGAGCAAGTTTTGCCATTGTCCTTTGACTTCTCTCATGAGTCACTGAAGTGCCTATTCTGAGAACAGCAAGTGACATCCTGAGATCTCAGTCTGCTTAAATTATCATATCCCTTCCACTGGTTCTGTCCCATTTTGTTGTGAACTATTCAGTAAAGCTGAAACACAGTGGAAATTTAAAAACCAAAAAACATAATTACATTACATAATTACATATTCTTTTGTTTGTGTATAAAGGTTTAAAATTGTGTTCTTATTAACTGCCTCTGAGTGCCATGATATTTGGCAATTACTGTATCTAGTCTGAGGGATACAAGGCCAGATGTCCTCACTTTATCTGTACAAGAGGAAAACACTCATGTAACCTCCTAAAACATTCACCACTGACCTGTGTAAGCTTTTGAGAAGTGATGTGGTGTGTGCACCAGGAGTGAAAAGCCTTAATATCACAGAAATACTGAGGTGTAAATGCCCCCCCAGATTGTTAACATGCCTCTTTCAGCAAATAAAGAAGCTTTTTTTTTTTTTGCCCTCAGGATTGCTGTTAGATGGATGTTTTAGTCTCGCAGGAAACTTGACACTCCAGTGCAGGAGAACCCCAGGAGGACAGCCGTGTCTGAGATGCTGGAAGCGGAGTGTCTGGAGCAAACAACCACAGCGAGCTGAAAGTCACTTGAATCAACATCTTGTCCATTTTAGCTTTCAGTCTAAGAGCAACTGAACCCATGAACTTTATATGCATGCTTTATGCTTTATTTACGCATGACTCACTGCAACTTAGCTGTTTGCTTAAATTGGACGGTAACTTCAGAAGTTAGATACTGAATCTGTGTATTTCATCTGTACTGCCTCCAAAAAGGGAAGTGTGAAAAGTTCACCCAGTTTAATTATATAATCTGTGAAAAGCACAATATTCTGTTATCAGTGGCTGTTAGTTTGAATGGGAAAGAGTGGGAAGCTGTGTTGTGGTAGCCAAAGAGGAGGTTTTACGTAGCTTTTAACCTTTACTGACGTTCATCAGAATAGTTCAAGGGTAATAGCTTCTCTGTGCAGATATCTTCTGATTTAGCGTCTCTGTTTTTAAGTTACGTAGCTCTATGGCTATAGACCAAACCAACAACCACTGGTCAGTCATTCATTCAGACTTCAGTACTTTTCATCGATGGTCACCAATGACTTATCCTGTGAATTATCTACCTATGTTCACTGTACTTGATGGATATCTACTAAATTTCATGGTTCTCAAACGATGAATTCTAATAACTTTTACGATCCCCTGACTTCTCCTGTAATGCCAGCAGGATGTTGACATTTCTCAACAATCTTTGGATGGATTGCCGTGAAATTTGATACAGGCATACATGTCCATCTCAGGATGAATTGGTGATCCCCTGACTTTTCTTCAGGTCTAAATCTTAAATTGTCCATTACTCTGGTTTACGACCAAACCCCTGCAAAACTAATGGCTTCCCGTCAGCCTCAGCTGTACTTTGTGCACTAATTAGAACATTTTAGTATGCTAACATGATAAACTAAGATATTATACCTGTTATAAATCAGCATGTTATTATGAGCATGCTGTGGTGAGCATGTAGCTCAAGTGCAGCCTCACATCATGGCTGCAGACTCTCAGTCTTGATACGACATATATCCTTTGTTGAGGGATATGTCTCTCAGCACTGCACGTCAGACATCCTGTATTCCTGCTGAGCGATCACAAGACCTCTGTGTCTCCCGCGAGGCTGTTGATCAATTAGACTGAGCGACAGACAGTCAGACAGATTGATAGGCAGACAAACAAACAGAGAGATATGCAGGCAGACTGATGATAATGCAGAGGCAGTGTAATGCAGTTTGTACGTGGTACCCACTCCCCAACCCTAACCCATCCCCCTTCCTGCCACCACACACATACACACAAACAGGCCTCAGCGTCTTTCTAATTTTAAAGATAAACATCACTGAGTGAAAATGGAATTGAAAATTAATCACAGCTATAAATTAAGTCACCTTTAGGGGTATCCTTCTTCCTCATCCACAGAGTTACAGGTAGATTGCTGTTACAGCTGTACAAAGTTACTCTGCTGAGCTGCAGGATAGAGAAGAATGTGAATGATGACAAATGGCATAATATAATTTGCACACAAAGCAGTGGTTTGGGGCTGGGTTTTTTTTTTTTTTTTTTTTACCACTGTGAGCCACAGAGACAGTGAATGGTAGTGTCGACCATGTGTGCCACACAATAAAGCTGCTTTCCATCGCTTTGGGCACACTTTACTGCTGCTCTTGATATCAGTATTAAAAGTGATTTGCAGCTCCGTATGTGGCAAGGAATCAAAACTTAATTTAGGCAGATAAAGATGCCATTTGGGAGGGAGATAAAGTGCTGCATCATGGGAGATGTGTTCCCCAGCCTGCTCTCAGCTCCTCACCCTTACAGCGCCCTCAGATTTACTAGCTCTTTTTTCCTGCTCCATAAAACAGCAAATCTGCTCGCCAGGCGACACAGGCAAATGTTAATGGATTCATTTGTCAAGAACCTTCCACTTATTTACAGTCCTCTTCCATTACCGTTGCTCCTCCTGTAAGAGAAAAAACGGTGGCCAAAGTCAAAATATCGATCTGCCTGTCCATCACGGCTGTGAGTCACCCTGTAAAACACACAAAGCCAAAGACACTGCTGCCACCAGTAGTGTGTTTCAACATGACAGTTACACAAGTGGTGCACAAGCTGTTTTTTTTAAATATACATTACATAATTACACTAGTGCAATTATGTAATATAATAAGACTTAGATAAGAAATTCATTTGCAATTGTTCTAAATCATATATTGAGTTTAATTACCTGATTTTTTTTATTTTTATTTTTTTTATAAATTTATATATTTATTCTTTTTTTTTCATGTGGTGTTCATAGTCAGGCATGAGGTTTTTAAATATTTTACATGGGGCTTATCTTACTGACACAGAGGTGCAAAAATGGGATTAAAAAACAGCAATACACCTGAATGTTGAACAGTTTTACTTGAAATAAAAATTCTGTTAAGCTTCCATGAGAAAAGCATGAAGAAGATCCATTAGCGCTGTTTGTATTAACTACATATACAGTACAAAGAGTACTGGCTTTGATTATATTGGCGTGCTGCAGCTCCTTAGACCACCAGGGTTGCTCCAGTGTGACTGCTGACGCAAGCCAGACCTTGACCCTGTGCACCAGCCACTGATAGTTCAGACTTCTCATTTGAAAACTCAGCCTGAAGGAAGGTGAGAGCCCTGCTGTGCTGCAGACCAGATACCCCCCCCACACAACCTCACCCAACCCCTCAACACATCTTATATCTTCTCCACTGCCCAGGTTTGGCTGTGCTGTGTGCCTCTGGATCAAAGCATCAAGCACAACTCTGTTTAGTATCTTTCCAAACCTTCCTAGATCAGATCTGAGTCAAGCCGTCATCACAATCTGAGCAGAAATATGACCAAAAGTAGCAGTAAGCCTAGTTGTTCTAGTAGTAGTGACAGTAGTACTTCATTAATCCTTCCTCGTAACATTTATTTGACACACAAACATCAAAAGCAACATGAAGTTGCCGTGCCAAACATAAGCAGGTCACACACAAGCCAACTGCTCATAAATATGCAAACCCGATTTACTGATTCTAGATAGCGTCCTAAGAAAAAAATGCTACCGTGCAAAGTTCATTCCTGAAGAAATAAAAAATAAATTGGTTATTTGTCATCTAACTGTTTTCTCCCTTTTCCATTTTTGTTCCTCTATGCTTAATGTTTCTGATCCTATTTTAGTGAGAAACTAAAGCTCATTAAGACCCTGTAGATTACGGTCACTCAAAGAAGTCAACATTTAAATAGCAGCCTGTACTGGTGGCATTTCAACAGGGGAGCAGAACAACAATATCCACAAGGCAGTTACAAGATGTCTGTGATTCATTGTTTAATAAACATGGAGTACATCCTTGAAGAAAAGTATTTACTCTCATACCATGGTGTGCTGTAACTCAAATCCACAGAGGTTCCTAGATGGCCTTTGCTAACTATATAAAAGCTTCTGATTATCTCTTGCTAACCTCGTGCACACAGGCCAGACACTCATGGCATATACAGCACTGCACCATCTCACAGTCTGCCATCCATACATCTGTTACATCCCCCTTCATTTCCTCTTTCCTACTCGTTCTTTTTCCTTTTCAACAGTCCCCACCTCCCATCCGGGGAAATGGTTTGGCCTTTCTGAAGTAAACAGGCATTAATCACTCCTTGAGAGAGAATTGTCCGGGGGACAGCCCAAGGCATTTGAAGGGGGCCACACAGAGGCACATGGGACCAGGAGATAGATGCTGTAGGGGTGCGGGGTGTTATGGCCCCCTATGGGAAGTGTACAGCACCAGCTGATGGGGTCAGCGTGTCCACCTTGGGTAAGTGTGTCAAGGACAGTGAGAGGAGGAGGTGGGACTTTGGCTCTGGGTGAAATACACTGCCGTAAACTAGAGCAGTGGGCTGACAGAAATTTCTTTGTTTCATCTTCAGTTTCTCGTTTTCCCCATTTTACAAAAGTACAAGGAGTTCACACATGTGGATAAGCATAAATTAATGAGTGATCTGTCACGAATATGACAAATAAAAACATCTCACACTTTCACTGGTAATTGTCAGAAAAAGATCCACTGTTTACTGTCTCGTCTACAAAATTAAGATGTGGATGCGGTATTATTTTTGTATTGTTTGACATTTAAAATCTCTGACATTTGCCACAAAATCTACTTTTAGCAGGATGTTTATGGATATAGCTTCAAAATAATGTAAACCCCCATTGAGAAAATGAGGACAAATATTTATGATTTCTTAGTTTTTGATGTACTGAGCTCATCATTAGTTCCAAGACAGATGAAAACACAATCTAACACAGCTTATGAACTATGAATGGCAAGCACTATTTGAATCATAATTACTTGTTCTCAAGTCTTTCCATATTTCTTTATGAAAGAAAAAAACAGAGGATATTGTTCATGTCTATATGACTATTATATGAGCCTAAAATCAAATTTATTTGGGTTATCCATGCAAAATGTACCACTGTATTAATCCTATATAACTAATGACACTGCACTCAAAAGTATTGACACACGTCACTCTCCCTCTATTGAAAAATATGGGTTAGGGTTAATAAAGTCAAGTATATTCTGACAATAACCAGCTAACACTGACATTAGCCATCTCAGCTAATTAATTCCAGTATAGTCTTGACATGTTTTATGATACATTCATGCATAAAGATGCAGCTAAGTGACCACAGGCCGTTCTCTGTCATTCACTCTGATCATCTGCTGTTTAATCAGAATCCCCAGTGTTTGCCAACCAAGCTGTACTGTATGCAACCCAGTATTATCCATTGCAACAGCTTTGGGTGGATTATACATTCTAGGTCATTGTGGCATTTTTGCTGTCAAAAACAGACTTTTGTCAACAGTTATTCAAGCTTAATCAACAGAAAATCCAGAGAAAAACACATCAGCCCCAAGAGAGTCACACACAGATGACAGTGGTTAATTTGATTCTAGGGAAGTAAAATGGTGCAAAACTACTTTTCTTTCTTTCAGTTTCATCATAGATATTGGAGTTTATAGAGGGTTCTGATGTTGACAGTGTCAATAATTAAAAATACGTACTAGTTTACAAACCCTGATAAAACTACATGAAGTGATGTTTCTGCACTTTAATTGATCTTGCTTAACAAATTATCCCCAAAAGATCTCAATGAGTTTTTAGTTACGCTAGCATTGTGGCACTTTGGATGGCGGACTGGTAGTCGGTTGGTTGATTCACCACATTGGTACAGACTGAAAAATCTCAACAATCAGTACATGGGTTGCCATGAACTTGCAAACAAACAAACCTGGTTTCCAGGGGAAGTATCATACTGACTTTCCTCTGACTTTCCCTTAGCAAGTCAGATTCACCTGTAATGCCTCTTTTAATGGACTGGTTTGCATCTTTTCAAACGTATTGTGTCTTAAAACAACATTTACACACCTGTGTGTACTCTGAAAGAGTTTTTTGGTCACTGTAATCATTCCTCCTCTACATACTGGCCCTGAAGAGATTCCTTTCGAATTTGTTTCCAAGTGATGGGGGACAAAATCCACAGTCCTCTTGCAAAAATAGCCTTAAATTCAGCTCAAGTTTATATGCAGCTTCAGCAATCTGGGATAAACAAATAAAGATGGTATCTTCCAAAATTAGAATCTTGTTAGTATGAAATTTCCTCTTTGTGGGTACTGTGTGTTTCCTTCCTGAGCTGCAGTGATTGTAAAAGAAATTGCTGACCCGTAGCTGCTGGTTCTGTCATCCATGCTCTTACATAGAACACAGTTTTATTGTAAATGTGTGCATGAGTGTTGTTTTAAAACAGAAACAGGAACCTATCCTTTAAGTGTTATTTACATTGTGTACTGTTTGTTAAGTTTTGTGAATTTTTTTTTTTTTTTACAAGTGCATTGCATGTCTTAAAGCCATAATGGCTTCTGTTTCTTTTCAGCTCGTTACAACCATAGCACTCAGCTAGACAGCAGGGAGACATATGTTCCTCATCTTAAGTGGTGCTTTAAAGGGTATTGATGGTTTAAAAGCAGCTAGTAAGTGATCAATGAGGAGACTTTTCTGTCTGTTTGCGTCATGATGGCAGTATGGTGGACAATAATCAACAGTATTGATGGAAACTCTTAAAGAACTGCACCCAAATGTCCACAGCACAAGTGATTCTGGACACATTTCAAACTGCTTCAAATGGCCCAGCCTTAGTAACAGACTTCACTTATGTTGCTATATATAGATAGTCACATATCACAGTAATATTTGTATTGCCGTCAAATCACTGTGGAAATACACAGCATTAAAGGTCCTTTGCTTTAGGTGACAGTTGGACAACAACTGGAGTCTTGGCAAAGCGGGAGCAACTCTCTGATTCCAATCAGCCAGATGGCTGCCAAGCAACGTTTGGGTGTAATTGGAAAGGATGGGAAAAGCAGATTTCATACTTAAATGTATTTTTCAAGTCTTTAATAATCTAAAGCTCCATGAAGCTGTCAAATGTTTTCAACATTTTAGATTTTCAACTTTTCAATTGTCTAAAATGTTTACGCAGAACTAAAGCCACACTGGAAGTCAGCCACACACTATGATATGATTGTACAGAATTACATTATTTAATACTATATAAATAAATTAAGAAATTACTTCCAGGATTTTCACAAATAAATGTTTTGGGATATCTTAAAATAATAATTTTTCTGTTGCCCCCTCGTATTTAACAACCATTTAATTAATAGTTTCACAGTAGTCTGAATCACTTTCATTTGGCAGTCTCCATTTGGCAGGATCATACTAATATCCAAATTCCTGCTAGATGAGAGAAGAAAGAGCAGCATAATGTTCTGAGGCATAAAGGCTCTCCATTTTCTCTAAGATGCTTTCATCTCGCACGACTGAAAAGTCGGGCCTGTTGTCCTTTGTTAGGGTGTGAGTTTCAGCTATGTTTTGAACTGACATGACACAGCCAGAGATGTTTGTACATCCAGCGTTTGAATTACGGAGGAGTAAAGGCCTGCGTGGTGATGTATGAGCAGGATGTCAGGTCTGTCTGTTAACAATGATTTATGAACGCTTGAGGGGAGAGCAACGCCGGGTTGTGGTAATGTAGTCAGACTGAGAAAGCTACTGTAAACACACCTAATGAAGGCTCACACAGGAATCCATTACACCTTTTCACATTCCACTCTTATGATATTGCATGAGAAACTGTCTCATTCCAGGGCAACAAAGGGCCAAAATATTTTATTCAAACATCTCAGAGGAACATTGCTGTATTGACAAATCCTGGCTGTGTAAGTGAGCTGCCTCATGGTAGAAGAGGAAATCCAAAAAAAGAATTACCCGGCAAATGTTGCCCTAGTAAAACTCTCATGATATTCAGACATGATAGACCTCGAATCAGTTGGAAGACACGGATCGTGTTCTTCTGTAACCCGAAACTCAAACTCATCAAAGAAATTCCAATAAGCAGTAGAGACATTTCCCAGAGAGCATCCTGTGGGGTTCCTGGTGGCGAGCAGCACTGATGGGAGGGGTCATTGTGTCAAACTCCAATCCTGCCCCATTACTCAGCACAGGTCCCATTAATGTATCAGCCATCTGATCTGCACAGCTGCAGAACAAGGGGGGACATGTAAACACAAAAAACGAGGAACTCAGGGAGAAGGGGGTGAACATGGAGAGCTGGGCAAGCCATTACAGCTCCTTACTGCTGCAGCGTAGGCACTGATACAAACTGTCAGCACAAGGTCAAATCAATCGAAGAACAGCTGATTTACTTTGGGCTCTCTAGAGGTCAAGAATGACCGAAGAGAAGCACGGGGAGAAGGTTGAAGTGTATCTCTGCATGTGTGCTAAATGTGTGTATCGTACAGATGTATGAGGATGGTTGTGCGTGTGTAGGTGCAACAACACAAAAGAGGGCAAAAAGCATGTGTCTATTCATGTGTAGTCGCATGGTAAGCATCCTTTTCTGGGAATGACCTGCTTGTCTCATTAATAGCTTGTTGCCGGAGGGGAACAATATGCAAACCAAGCAGGAAAAATGTAAATCAAAATATTTCACCCCCCCCCACCCACCCACCTTCTATGGTCACACACATTCACTGACACAGCGCACACACACACACACATTCAGTCACAGTGCATTAAATTATTCAGCTCATAAAGCACTTACAGCCCTGATAGGTAAGGATTTTAATTTGTAAATAAACATGTGCTACTAACAGAGACAAGGCTCAATTAATCATATTTCTTTGGTATATAAGCTGTTTGTGCAGCTCCATTCGTGTGAAAGTAAGTTACCGTTAATGGAAGATTTTGTATACTAGGCAGGGATTTATTTTTGTACCTTGTGCATAGAGTATATTGTTCCACAAATCTGTTTTAGTGCTAAGCTTTAATGCACAGCAATGAGTAAACACTATGTTTATGTTCACTGCGGGAATGAACAAATCAAAAAAACACCATAAAAAAGTAAAAAAGCAAATGTTCCTAAATCCCATTTGCCTAAAACAATTAGGCAGAATGTTTTAGAGCAGCATATTTAAAAATGCTGCAGACAAACTGGACAGTCCTTTATATTTATATTGAACAAAAAGCAGTAGTATGGAAATGAACAGCTACTACAGACGATCATGTTATCAATCTGATTATTCTGATATGAACCAGACAATGAGGAGGTGTTAATGACAAAACAAAAGACTTTAATTCAATTCTTTTTGTTGTTTCTCTGCACCAGATTGAAGCCCGGAGAGCTTTTCACCAGACCCCTGCTGAGATGGGCTGTGGTGGGAGCGCCCTAGCGTTCAGGCAGACTTCACTTCAGGCTCAGAAACAGAGGAGACAGGATCTAGTGGGGGTCCTTTTTGGGGCAGGGGGTGGGTGATATCCTAGGACCCCTGCTCTGATTGTGCTCCAGGTTACAGCAGCTATAGCAGGGGGTCCTCCCCTTCCAGTCCCTGAAGGGTCTCTTTACCCTCTGGATGAACTTCAATTAAAAAAAGGTTGAAATCAAACACTTAAGCCATAAAGAAGGAGTTGTTTGAAAATTAGGATTTTATCCAAATTGTCTTATTGTGTGTTATTGAAAAAAATATCTATTTATGTGAGGGAACTAAATGATGTCTGTCAAGCATAAAAACGCAGAAAACGCACCTGAATTGCAATCTTAACTGTGCTTTGGTCATACAGCACAAACATTGTTGCAGCAAAGTATCTTTTAATTTTCCGTATCATATCACAAAATTCCTCTGTGCTTCGAAGGCAGTTGTCATACTTTAATAATGATGGTGGAAATAATCTCACAACCACTTCTTTCATCGCTTCTTTTTTTTTTTTGAGGTTTGTTATTTCCATTTGAAAGCACAACTTCTGAAAATGTGCCATTTCTTTGTAGAAAAATGCAAATATATGCTTGCTTGCAAGTATTTCAAGTAAATAATTTGCATTCTGACAGTCTGAGGCTTGGAGAGCTTTTCTGCAAGAGAATGATTGCAATAAAGCTTCAGTGACCATGTTGCAGTTTTTTCTTCCCACACATCTTTCTACTGTTGGGGTTTGCTATCTTGTAGGTACAATGCAAACACCACTGGTCTCAATTTCATCGACATTGTTGCTACACTTAAGTGCAGTAACTTAATCCCTTCAGAAACAGAAGGGTTTCAACCTTAGCCAGCGGGCTGGGAGGGGAGGAGTGCTGAGTGGAAGTGGAGGAGGGTGTTGTCACTGCACTTTACAGCATTATGGTGTACTGTAGAAGTGGCAGGGGCCTCAGGGTCATTTAGATAGGGTTCCTCTACCCTGAGGTGTTAAATTCAAAACCACATTTATTATCACAAAAAAAGCTTTTCTTTCAGCATCTGCTCACTTAACTTTAATTATAGCTTCCTTTCATGGGAGGAAGGCCATTAAGCTTGCTTTGGTACTTCATTCTCTCTTCTCCCCGTGCAGTGTGAAGCACTGTGTCATGGCTGGATTCAGCTCTGATATATGGAAAGGTGAAATTTATTCTTCTCCTTCACTGTGCCAGTAAACACTCCGCAAGAGTTAGTCCGAGTTCTACAATCCCCGAAGGACTGAGACAAGCATTTTGAAGTAGAAATTTCAAAAGAAAAAGTAGTGATATGAAAGGCTCTGTCTGCAGCAGTCATCACTGTAAACACAATCCATGTATTAAAGACTATACTCTGTTTGGGTCTGTGTGTGTGCGCGCGCTTTTTGGATTCACTAGTGCACACTTTTGTTTGTGCACATGTGTGTTTATCTGTCTATAGGCCTCATGCACTTGGCCCATTTTTCCTCATTGTGCTGTGAGTACCCCACTGGGGAGGAAGACGAGGGAGATTAAGTATGTTTCCTGTTGGTGAGGCTTTGATGTTAAGTCCTGGGGGAAACGCTGTTCAGTCACATTTTCCCTTCATCTGCTGTATGTCATTCAACATGTACAACCACCTCCAAAGTCACCAAGCCCTTCATGCTGTTCGCTGCCTGTATTTAAAGACATCAGTCATGTTATAAAAGCAGCCCATAAGTTTGACCTCAGCTTGGCCAAAAAGCTTTTTTTTTCCTGTTTTGTCTTAGGTGGGAAAGTACAAGGAGCTTTACTGGAAAACAGGAACTGGGTCTGCACACATGCCTGTGCATGTCACTGGTAGTTATATCATTGACATACAGGATGCAGAAATGATCTCATGACCTTACTCCACACAATAGAGTAAGTTCATCTGTCAACAAAAATAAATGACATACAGTACAGCACAATACACAATAGCACAACTTTGATAGCAGCCAAACATCAAGCAACTGCAACAACACAAGACATAGCAGTCAGCTAAGATTACTTACTAGTCCAACAACAAGAATCTCAGCTCGGCATCTGTCTGGCAGCTTCTTTCTTGGTCCCTCTCTCCTTTTCTCTTCTTAGCTTCATCCGTCAATGTCCTCTTCGGTTTCTTTGCCTTGCCATTATGTCCATAGAGGCTACTGAGGCTCTTTACAGTAGTCCAAAACTCCTGTTGTACAAACCCTAACACTCCCCTGGTGCTCTGAGCTCACAGTTGGGCACAGTTAATAAACTTAGCTAACATTAGCTAAGAGCAGCTACAGTTTGCAGTAGCTTACTTTACTTACATTTTTTTTTTCATAAAATATGATCCAGTTTCACAAAAATGAGTGAAACAGTTGGTGATGTGTGACTTACTGCTGTATTCTTCTCAAGGGCGATCGTACCCGAAGCACAAAGTAGCATGGTGCAAGAACAGGCGTACAGGGAGCTGAGTCAGAATGGCAGAGGAGTCATTCAGGCAGTGTAGCATCAAAGTGAATCTGTTATTTTATGGTAGAAAAGTTATAAAATGGTGCTTCAAACTGGTAAGAAGCTCCACACGGTGAAAGAGACATCTGTCCAAAAGAGGGTTTACCAAAGGGTACCTTATAGTTCAGGGGCCACAAAGGGCCATACCTCACACAGCAGGGCCCAGTATCATGCTGGGGATCTGAAGGTCCTCTCCCAGGAAAATGTGTATATAGTATTATGCACAGAATTTCCTACATTCTGGTGACATTTTATGTTAAATAGCCACAAAACCTACCTACTGTAAGAGAAAAACAACTTAGAGTACAAGTCTTCCTAATCCATACACCTATGGTGCTGGCTATACTCTTGTATTTTTGCCCTCTTGATGGCTTAATTTCTCAGAATGTTGGACACACACAGCTGACTAAAGCATTTTTATATATACACACATACTGGTACGTGCGAAATTCAAATTTCAAAATTCAGCCAATGATGTGCTCTGAAGCAAACAGAGGTTCTTCAGGAGCCAGTCAGTTTTCAGCTATGACCAAAGACTCTGTGGCCCTGTCACTGGATCTTCCCATGCCTGAAACCCTGACAGGAACCATCACATCACTGTGCAGATTGGTTATTCAAGCATAAGTTTCATAGCAGCAAATGTAATAAAATCATCAACCTAACATATTTATTTTATTAGGAATATAGCAGGAATACATCTTATCTGTTTCCTGGCAAAAACGAGATTAAGGCATGAGTTTCTACATTAAAAAGTTTAGTTTTGAATATTATATTCATGTTCTATAGTAAGGTCTTTGAACAAAAGTGTGAAAATGTTCACAGGATCATTTAAAAAGTGTACCGCAGAGTTAATTATTGTCTTTTGCTTTCATCACAGACACAGTTAAGTACTTAACATAAAACTGCAACAGAACATCACCTATTAAAACTAAACACAGTACACCTTGCTGGTGTGAGTCTTGATAATGATCATTACATGTTTAATCTTCTGAAGCACCATCTTGCAGAGACGAGGGAAGGTATTTTAATTTCGCATCTCAGCTTTCTGCACTGGGTCCTGAAACAAAGAGGCCACAGAGGAAAAAAAGCGACTGATCTTCTGTGTTGAAGAAGCATGTGGAAAATATTGTGTTTTTTTTTTATTATTATTATTATGATCCCTGAATACTGTACATTTCATGTCAGAGCATGCTGAGACCATCAAAAGGTGACAGTAAACCGAACACTCTGTGGTGCAGATACAGAGGTTTGGGATCGAGTGAGCATATTTTATGTATGTGAGTGTTTTTGTGTGTAATTGTGTTTAGGGAAATCCTACCCTGGTGCTGGGAATACAACTGAACAACAGCTCAAAGTCTTGTATTTGTACAGTATTTTTTCTTTCTTCCTCTGTTTATTTTCCGTTCTTCACATTGGTGATAAACTCCTCTTTATAAGCTTAATATTAATTATAATTTAAGCAATATTTAGAGTTATAACTATAAAGCGTTTGGCCTCCCTGGCAGCTGGAGTCCTCTCTCGGGCTGTCAGTATGATTGACGATTGAGACGGTACATGAATTTTAAATCCTAGAGGAACATACAGGGCTGGCAACATAAACAGGTACAAAACTCCAGTAATAGGACTCAAAAGTAGGCAATTAAAAGCTCTAAATGTAAATCAGCTGCATCCGTTGTACTCCCACTTTTCCCATCTAGTGGAGGCTGGTGAACTGAGGAGACCCCCCCCCCCCTCCGATCGTTTGTCCAGTCCTCCTGCTCAGTCATCAGGGACTGGCTGGAGGCGGGGGGTGAGGGTGGGGGGGGGATACTTTGCATTCAATTTTGGGTCATGTTTAAATCTCCCAACCCTAAAACAAGAACACAGGAATCCAGGATGGTGGCCAGCTAATGCAGACAGATAGACAGACTCAGACCCTGTTTGGATATCTGAGCACTGGAGTGAAGCCAAGCATGGCTGTGATCGCCCCTTTTCACACATCAGCAAACACCATTTCTCCTGCATGAATACTGACTCCATGTTCAGCAGCTATTTTCAAATATAGTAGTAATTTATGTTGCGTCCTAAGAGAGTATTCAATAGAGTGCTTTCCTTGTCTTTTCACAAATGACAACGAAACAAAAAGACAACAAGGCATAAATAATCTTGAAAAATATTGTTCCATTCTTTTATTCTGTTTTTTATTTATTTTACAATCTGTTGGATATCACTTTAAGATCTTACCCTCCGGTCAAAGTAGCTTATTGATGTCATTTTTTGAGAGACTCCAGATTGGGCAGAATTGATGAGAGGACTATGATTTACCAGATGGCACATTGTGTGTTCTTCTTTTTTTGGCAGTCTGACCCTACTGAATATTGAGATGAGAGACCAGCTTGGATTTTCTGGGGGAAAAAAAGTGTGAAATTTCTTGGAGTGGGTGTATTGCCTATCTGTCACCTTCTGTATTGGACTGGATGTGCAGTCACTGACGGCAGACATCGTATTGTCATTGTGGAGCTGTGATTTGGTATTGTCATTGAGAAATAACGGTAAAACGATTAGAAAAACATTTAGATGCCCACTTGAAAGAGGCAATTTGATGGTTACACAAGAATATTTAAATGATTCAATTTATAGTTGTACATCTGTGCTTTGTATAAATCTAAATTGATTTGCTGAGCTACAGGTCTAAAGAGGTCAAGCGTGCTTTGTTCAGTTTACACACAAACATCAAACAAACAGTAAAAACTGTTATTACATATTGTGCTTAAAGAGACTATCTCCAGTTACTCTGTTGAAAACCAGAACACAGGTATCACCACGACTATCCCTCATTAAAGGGCATGTTTTTATGGCTAGGAGACCCCTTCAAGTTTTTCTTAAACTATCTGAAACATGGATTTAAGCTCAGGTTGTATCTTTTCATCATGGGCTCTGGACTCTTTCATTAACCTCTTACAAACAGTGTAGGAGACAACAGGCAGCTGGACTGCATTTGGGCGCAGATTGGAACCAGCCATGTGTTTTGGCCGGGAGTTTGGTGTTGAAGAGAACTCGGATGTGGAGAAGGAAGTGTCCAAAAATAAAACACTTGCCAATTAACTTGACCACTGATTCCCAGTGTAGAGCGGTGGAGGATACATTATGCAGCAGCTAATCTAGTTGACGCTTAAGGACGCACTGTTGTTCCAAACCGGAAAGCAAAACAGACTTTGTCAGGACATACACATGTACTCGACCAAACTGTCTTGTTGAGAACAGTGATTCAGTGTGTGTTGGTAGATAGAGATTTGACTGTTTATGAGATGTTCTCAGTGGGAAGTAAGGCAGTGGCTGGGCTGCCACCTTGAGGTTTGTAGATGTACTTAAATCTATTTTCTTATATGAAGTCAGTCACCATCATAAAATGGTGACAGAACTGGAAAAGAAACAATGTTCATTAAAGAGATATTCCCATTATATCCCACATAAATTTGATTTCTGCACTGCAGTAATAAAATAGAATACATCTGTTGCTCAACATTTTGGAGCAGGGTTTGATAGCAAACATTAGATTTAGGTGGATTAAAATGAGGATGACCTATAGTGGAACATTTAAATACCAAAGTCCTTGGAAGAGTCAGTGTATATTCCCAACTTTAATAACTCAGTGACTTTGCTTGTTATGGTTCTGGCCATAAGAAGACAGTGAAAGCGCACTGCATAATGCACTGTAGATGTACTGCACCCTCCTCTATACCAGACACAGTGAGGGCTGATGGGAGAGGTCTGGTTGTATGTCACAGTTGGAGACAGTGGAAATGCATCTACGGTTCAGCCTCCAACCGAATAGGACACATGCTGGCAAATTTATAGAAGTATTAAACATTAAATGCTCTGATGCAATTGCGATTTCATGACAGCGAAATGGGATAGTTAATAACTGTCTCAGTGAGCAGCTTTCTAGCTTGAGATGAGCCACAATTAGGTCAAACTGGCTGGTGCATTAGCAGAAGGACATGAGGCAGTTTCAGGACTTTTCTTCTTTGGGATGGGTGAAACGCGGCATTAATCACAGTAATGTTGCTGCAGTGGCGGTAGAGACAGCCCATGACGCCTTCTCTGCATAATATCCTAAGTGAACACTGCGTTCTCTTGCTAATTTATGTACTGCCAACAGGGCTGTACAGTAAAGCCTTCTGAAGATGCTTATTGCTCTATAGCTCACAGAAAGGATGAGAATACATTTGGCTCACTGCATTGAAACTTTGCTGTATTGTTTCTGCTGTAGTTTTATATCTGCAGACTCTGATGAAGTCTGCAGTGCAGCTGAAGGTTCTGGAAGTGTGAGACAATGAGGAGCCGGTACTTGTCCTGAGTTGCTGTGGATCACCTGTCCACAAAAGATTTAAGGAGATATGAAATGAAACGTAAGAAGTGAAAATACACAAAAACTTCAGGCATCTAACTGCCTTTGTTACTGTTCTGCAGCAACTTTCCCTCCCATACTTTAATCACTGTGCCATTTCTGTTTATTTATTACCGCTTGTTTCCTCATTTATTTTAGTGCAATTTAGCAAACCACATAATGCAGGGTGCTTTTTAAAGAGAAAAAATATCTGTCACAGCCATTCATTCTTATGGTCTCTACATCCTTATAATTCAGATGTTATTACAGAGGGGGGAGCAGTAAGTAATTTAAAAATGATGGCATTTGTTTTTCCATGTTGACATGTTAAATGAATCAAATCAGCTGCCTGAACATATAAACAAAAATCATCAAGAAAGCTCATAAATGAAAAAAAGTGCATATGCAAAACTAAATTATTTAAATGCTTTATGAACACGATAGTGATGTAAATTTGTCATTTCCAGTTCACATCAACGGTACTAAACTATTCAAAATGACGCTTATTTTATTAGAAGTTGTGTTATACACTGATACACTGATTCATAAAATCAATAAAACAAAAGGAGAAAACTCCATAAACAATTCGTGTAACTGAACTCATGAATAACTGATGAATAAATTAAAACTAGTGACTGCTTTTATGTTGCTTCTTTCACAGTTATATTGTCAGAAACATCACAATAAAACGGTCAGAAAAGTATTATAAACATGCTCATTCCTCTTCACAGTAAACACTGTGTGTCAACATAGAGATGGCTTCAGCTACAGGCTACAGTACAGATGGGACAACATGAACACAAGGCGATGTAGATTAAAATGCTAGATCCAATAAACCATTCTGTGAGTTACACAACATTGTACAGGGTGAGAAAAAGTTCCTTGACAAAGACACTTTCCTCTTCTGCACATCTGCACGGAAGAAGATGATACAGTTTGTGCTATCCATTAGATCTGCTGAAGCAGCAGTGTACCTCTCAATGCTTCCCATCTCCCATGCTGACAGTCAGCCTGATATGTGAACCAGCAAGCAAGAAAGAATCAATTAGTGGCCCATGCGTTTGAATGGCAGCAGGGATGGAGTAGATTTAGAGAGGAAGGATTGGAATATTCTCTGGAAAATGTCAGTGAAGCAAAAATAAAGGCGATCAGATGGAGTTTTATCTCGATTCCAATCAGTGTCAAGAAGAAGTGACAAAAATCTGTAACATGTGCAGACACACACACACACACACGCACACACACACACACATACTATGACAGTGTAGCCTACAACAAGTGGCTGTACTCTGCATGAAAAGCTAATTGTGTGGTGAGGATTTGGTGGAGGTGACACAGCAGCGATGTAACACTAGCACTGAGGATAGAGTTATGATAATAAGATTCATGTTATTATGACAGTTTCTTATTTCAAGATACGAACCGTTCAACTGTTCTGTCATATTTCTATATATGATATTACAACAGAACAAGGACATGTCTCATTACAAGTTTAACATTAAAAAGAGACAGAAGAAGAAAAAAAATGACAAGATATACATTATTAACAAACATAAAACAGAATGTGGGTAGAAAACACAAGAAATAAACAGTGACAAACTAAGATAATCAACTTATTTTGAAATAAGAAGCTTTAAAAAAAACAACATATCATCCTATCTTGTTAAATAAAGAAACTTTTCTCATTCTACCAAATTAAATTAAGGTATGTAAAACGAAAGTTTTATTTGAGGTTACTTACAAGACACCATATAACACAAATGTCTGATTTGTTTAAAAACATTTCACTAATTAAATTTAATTTATTTATGTTCTTCCACCGGAGATCCAGTCGTATCAATGAATATTCTACAATGATATTCAGTCCTGGCTGATCTGTGATCTGGAAAACCTCATCAGGTTTAACATTGGCACTGAAGAATTGATGGAAATAATAATAACTGATGTCTTACACAAATTTAAGGACATGTCAGCGCTGAAACACTCAATCACCTCTGTGATTCTCGCTGCATTAGTGTTCGAAATAATTCACTCCTCTAACTGTATATGAATTTGAAAAAGTGCAACTGTTTATTTCCAGTTAATGACAAAATGCTGAGCGGCTGTCACATGATGCATTGTTATGTGCTGCCCACCAAGGTTCTGTAAAAGTATTTACTGCTCAGTAAATCTCTTTAATAGATGAAAAAGCAGGAAAAAATCAATACTAAAACTAAATACAAATTAGAGTGTTTCCAAACACACACATGTGCACACAGATCGTATGCATAGTCCATACTGTAGCTCTCTTTATTTACTGAATGCAAATGTAATTCATTAACAGATAAAAGCTTTAAAAGCTACAAGCCTGTTTGTGACTTTATGGAAAATAAGTCATTAGAACACATCCTCTGGGCAGTGTAGTTCCCCAACACTCTAAATTATGCCAAAGTTGCTATAACTAACTCTAGACTTGAAAGATGGGGTGTTACGAAGGGGATGTCGATGGAGGAAGAGAAAAAGGAAAGAGTGACTGAGCAAGAAGTGGCCAGACGAGAGTAAATCTGGGACTGACTCATGAAATAAAAGGATGAAAGACAGACGCTGAGCTGGGCTTCTTGCTGTTGGACTGGTAAGTAATATTAGCTGGCTGCTATGTCTTCTCCCTATTTCTCAGCCCTTTCAATATGATTTTCCCATATCTTAGCAGACTCAGATCAACTAGGCTTCTTAACTAGTCTCTAAATGCCACAGTAAGCTCAAACACATACACACACACAAAAAAAGTTGCAAGCCTGTGCGTCACTGGATGTATGCACACAATACAATATGTGCATGAATATGACTACAGCAGGCTGATACCAGAACAAAATATTATAGGAAATGCATAACTTATATTTTCATTCAAAATTGTTCCAAATTTACAACAGTTCATACATTTATAACAGTTTAATTTAACTGATAAATACAGTGAACCTGTAAATATTATTTAACCATTTCATACACCAGCGTAAAGGGATAATTTTTGGATTAAAATGCACATCACGTTACAGTATCTGAGTTACACCTAAATCATCCATCTCACTGTGCATGCTTCCTATCATTTCATTAATGAAGAGAATATTGAGATTTCCCACTCTGCTAATGCACCAGCAGTAGCTTCTTCTTCTTCCCAGAGTAGGAGGAAGACAGACAGTAATATTTATAGGGTAGTGATATGACATGCAGATGACTGGAGTGAAACCGTGAGTGATGCTCACAGGATCCGCTAAAGGTCGACTTGTTGGTAGAAGAATTATGTACAGGAAGTGCCCTTGGTGGACAGTAAAGATCTGTCAGCATGGTTGACATACAAAAGATGACGTGACTGTAATGACATGCTCTAAAGCTTTGGCAATAATATACAAGATACTATATATCACAACAATGATGAAAGCTTGTTAGTGAAATGAATCTCCCTCTGACTGAATCAAAATCAAAACTCAACATTATTATCTTTGTAAAGGCAGAAGCTGTTGTATTGTATTACATTAGATTGTACAAGTGTACCTAATGAAGTAGCCAGTGAGTGTATATCCCCATTGCCTTTTTATGCAGATGAGCTAGGCCATTGCTGTCTGAATAGCTAATGTGTTTATTGCATTTATCAATTAAACCCCCCTCTTTGGGGAGCACAAGCAGATGGGAATACAGCTGTGTAAAGTCAGAAAATTATCTTTTTAATTACTACTAAAATCTGCAGGGCAGTCACAGGTCTTGTGATGTACAGAGCACATAAGACCACCCAAAACTAAGTCTAATCATGTAACCAGCGTCTTTTTCATTGTGTCTGAGAATTTGCACAATATATGGACCAGAGAGCCATATCAATTTATCTGTACCTATTCTGAAAGAACACATTTTCTCTTCGGGTTATGCATTTCTGCAAATGATTGGTGTTATTTTTTCTGTTGTTTTGACTACAGTGTTCATGCAGAGAAACACACCATGCTAGTCTGAGTCACACCCAAGATAAGGTTGCTCCATTACAGAGGGACAGCTCAAAGACTATACAGACTGACCATTTAAGCACAAACATTTAAGCACATAGATAATCAGGAATAAACAACCCACAATTTCATTATAGGTGGAATTGCAATGCATGGGCAGAAACTGCATGCAAACACAGCACTATTTAACAGTTTGAGATGAGTTTGGAGCCAAGGAGTAGCCATAAAGGCCCGTATATTTGGAGACAGGTTAAATATGGACACAAGCTATTATCATACCAGTAAGATGCAAATCAGTAGTGATTTTATGACAGTGTTTTATGGCCGCTATTTCACAAAGTTTACTAATGAATTGTATAATTTCCTTTTCCATTAAGTTCAGTTCTAAGCAAGTGCTGAGGCACCAGTTGGAGAGTATGTGTGGTCTACATGCTAATGATGAGGAAATGGCACAGCATCAGAAAGACTACACAGTCCTTTTCTGTACACACATTACACGATGGTTGATCGTTTTACAGAGATGTTGTAGCTTTTCTTCTTCCCATCCAGACAACTATGAGTTCACTTCAATTTCCATTGGTTTAGAAATTTAATATCAGCCTGTAGAAACATGAAACTTGGTTGAAGGTTGAGCCAGGCAGTCCATCACTGGGACTATCGCTACACATTTACTCTGGTTAAAATTACATCACAATGTAGTTAAAAGGTAGGGCTATTTGAAAAGTATATACTGTATTATGCAATAATGTAACAATGGTGAATGCTAGTATGATGTTAAATGACGCAAGCAAGTTTCATGTCGCTAAAGATTTGAATGTGTAGTGGTATATGGGTACCTGGAAGGTAATTTGAATTACTTAAAAATTATCAGTATTTCAAAATGTGATCTGTAGTAAATGTAGTAAACATGTAACATGTCAATAAAGCCACATAAACCTTTATCTTCATCTTTATCTTAAAGTCTGTGTAAAGTAAGAATAAATATGTGTTATTAACCACCCAGCCAAATTTGAATGATTAAAAATATCAAGTTTATGTAATTAGGTGTCAAAATCAGGTAAAAATGAGCAGTATTCTCAGCTCCAGGACTGTGGGGGCGTGTCCGCTGAATGTTGAAGCGACTGAAACGTGTCAGATGAGTTCAGAAAATGACATGACTAACTTTGAAACACTGAGCGAGATGAATTAATCTCTATCTCTCTGCTAGGGGTGCAGGGGTATGCTCAGGGTGGCCTCAGTATGTCATCGAGCCACCCTTTAGGACTGCCAAAAAAATCCTGCACTGAAAAACTGTTTCAACCTCCAACTCCACATTTCAGTAATATATAGTTCAAAGTCTTTTCACATGTTTTCAGCAACTATTTTCCAACATGTTTAATGTATTTTGAAAGTCTCAGAATTGCCTTTACACAGACTTTAAAATAACATATTCGTTCACAAGTTGCTGCTCACCCAGTGCAATGAGGCATGTTTGCACATCTGCAGACACCGTGACGTTTTTGGAATTTTATTCAAGTTAGATTAGTTTTCAGTAGTCGGTTGTGGCAGTTGAGTGTGAACTCTTTAAAGGGCTAACACTGTCATCCGTTTAGTTGGAATGATTCATTACCCTCACTCATCGTTTCTCCCTGATACTACACATGTTCCCATTCCTTCACAGAGTGCTGGGTCTCCTCCTTTGGAAAGTTCTTTTGGGAGCAGTCACACTGCCCCTGCTCTACCAGACTAGGGTGAAATCCACTAATCGGCTTTTGTGGCCAACTGTGATAAAGCTGCAGCCAGGATCAGGCCAATTTACAGTGCGCCAGTTCTGTCTGTCCCGTGTGAGCTGCATATCCACAGAGCAGCAGCTCAGCATCCTCCTCTTAAAAAAGCTTTCATTACTATCAGGCCTGGATTGGCAGAATCTTGAGGAATAACCCCATTGTGAAGAGAAGGCCTCACTCATTTCTACAGCTGGTGGCTCAGTGGAAGTGATGAGCTAAGATGGTGCTCTTCATACGCTGTCTCAGTGTGGGGTCCTTCCAGCGGCTCCGCACAGAAGAAGAGCCAAATGTGAGTGTTACAACACATCTGTGCAGATAGTGGCTGGTCATTATACAGACAGCTGAGGACATGATATGCTGTATATCTAATAAAGATTATTAAAAAACTGTTGAAACATTTTTTTCCCTTTGATAATAAAACTAAAAGCACCAGGAAGCAATAAACTTAAGCAACATTATAATTTACTATTGTGGGAATAAAAATCTCAAGAATGAGGATACATTTATTTGCACTGAGCTCTCTCTCATGAGGCAGTGTGTGAGGAAATAATCCTGAACTATCTTTAATTTTACATGGTTGACATTAACTTGAAATGAAAAAGACCTTTGTCTATCTGAAAAAAATCATTTTTTCTGCTATTTTACAGCTGAGTGACATTTTCTTCTCAGCCTATAGGTTGCTAAGAATTTCGTGCCATTAAATGAATTTGTATTTTCATCATTTAACCTGTAACAAAGTTTGAAAAAGATCCATGCAGGATGACAATACATGGCAGTCTGTTGGAAAAACTTTGGACTAGAGCAATTGCCGGAAAAAACGCTCAAGTTTTAAGTTTTAAGTACTGTTACAGTGAGATAAATTAAACAGCAACAGGCAGGCCTAGCACAACCACACAACATTGACTCATAAACCCTCTGCACTGAAAGACCTTCAACCGCAACTATATAAAAAAACTGTTAATGAAGCTTTGAGAAGAAAATGTCCGGACATTGGATCATATTAATCATCAGAATTCAGAGACCTGAAGGACTTTCAACTCACTCAGAATTTGCTACAAAAGACTTCCAGCATGGCATGGCTTTTCCTCTATATACAGATGAATAACGTGGTCTCCCTCTGAGTTTCAACATTCTCTAAAAACACTTCATTATCGTGTCCAACACCTAACCTGATGAGGCAAGTTTCTTATCAAAGGCAATTATATACCTGGGATGTTTCAGTTACCTAGGGCAACATGTTATATAACTCTGTGAGAGAATATGCCAGAGCAGGGATGTACCCGGTATTTTAATCAAGAGAGAACTCCTGGTAACAAAAAAAGAGCCTCCAGCAACTGCATATTACAAAATACTCAGAGGGAAATTTAGACCCAGGACAACAAATTAGTTTATAACACCTTTGGGAACAGCAGCAGAAGGTGTAGATCAACATGGAAGAGAAGCTCTTTATTTGGCTCTTAGACTGATTAATAGTCGCGGAATGCTTAAAATCTAGACGGGTTTAGGAGTGCAGTTAATCACAGGTTTTACTGTGGGTCTTAAATCAAGAGGGGCAATTCTGGGCTCAAGTAATTTTTAGAATATTGCTATCATTATTTTTGAACAGTTTCTATTTTTCCCCAAAGCCCTTTTATAGAGAGTAGTTATCTACTTACAGTCGCTGGAGAGCACATGAAGCATCTCAGGTGCCTGAAGGTGCCTGAAGGTGCCTGCTGACTTAGATAAGGAGATGCTTTAAGAAATATCCTCAAAGACAATGAAAATGAGGACATTCTGTGCATGTTCTGAAATAACGGTAGGTCTTACAGGAGCAAAACTACAAAAATTAATGTATAAGATGAAATTAATTTATCTGCATAAAGGTCACATGGATTGTTATTAGAGAGCGAGAGCAACAGAGAGGAAAGGAGTGAAAAGAGAAGGTATGGCTGTATGGTATGTGAACAGCAGGGCAGCACTATGGCTCTGACATCATTTTCAGATGGTGTGCCAGCTCTGCTGCCATGCACAGATTTCTGCCTTGCCCCGGAGCTCAAACATCACATGTGTAGATGTAAAGACCCTGTGCCCTGTGGGTAAATATACTGTAAGACCAGACTGCAAGTTAATATCCACCACACATCGAGTAATATCCGCTCTCTGGTCTCCTGGGAAAATAAGACAGACTGTTGACTCTTCACTTTTGATTTGGCTGTGAATTTGCACTGTTTTCCTTCTCTTTACTGTATGTGCTTAAGTGTTATACATTGTTAAAATTAGATTTTAATTAGATCTTGATAGTTAATCACAGTTGGGCTAAAAAGAATAACTAAACTGATAAAAGTTTTCATATATAATATGAAAAGATATAACTTTCACAGTTATGTGTAATGTGCTGAATAAAATAAATGATGGATGAAGGTTTTCTGTTTTGTTTTTTTCAGTGGTGGCAGTTATGAAGTAATGCTGCTTGGCAAGTGATTCTGCCTTCTGTCTTTTATACACGCTGGCAAATTTAACTACCCAAAATAACCACAAATTTAACAGGCTTTGGACTTTGCAGTCAGCTGACTGTAATAACAATCAAATTTTTTTAAAAAATCATGGTGACCACAATAACTATCTAAAACATTTCTGCCTCTTTGCTCTCCTCTCCTGGTCAGCTCTCTATTCCCATTCCTGTTCTCCTCCAAATAACCACCACTTTACCTGTGCAGTCCTTCGACCTCTCTCTCTCCCTCTTCACTAACCTTAATGATCCGTCTGTCTCCTTCAGTCTCATCGCCCCATGCCCTCTTACGTCTACCTCCCATTCACAAAGACATTGTGGGTCCAGGCTCAGGGGCGTCCTCTTTGTCATTGGCAGCGGTGACCTCCACGTTCCCCCCCTGGCATAGGGTCAATTATTCACTGCGCGGGAAAACTACACCTGTGTCCCTCGTGAATCTCCCCGACAACCAGCCGCCAGAAAAAAATGAGTCTATTACCATGGTGGTGCCAGGTGATGGATTTCATGTTCGCTAGTGGAGTGCAGGTAAAAACCTGGGGAAGCCACTGAAGGTGACCTTCACAGCGAAGGCATCTTTACCGGTCGTGCGTGCAAACATACAGACTCCCATGAGGAACTATCAAAGGAGGGAGAGGAGCATTGGTTTCCATGTCAGACTTGTTTGTTTGTTGTGGGGTTATTGTTTTGTATGCTGTAAACCTGAGCGACCTTGAGCTGTGAATTCCTCCATAAGACGTTCCCTCGTGGGCTATAATGCCTGTGTAATATCTATTGGACCAGTAAAAACGTTCTTCACTGGCTTTTTGCATGAGACATACTTGAACTGTGACATAATAAAACATGTATCACACAATCTTTGTATTGTCCAGTCTGTACTGTATGAATGATTTCTGTTCGCTTACCTGTATCATTCACGCTGATATGATAAAAAAAACTTTACAATCATCATAAATGGTTATTGTGAGCAGTTGAAATTTATTTTTAAAGCCGGGGTCTTCTAGCAGTGAAGTATCATCACCTTTCACAACACATTCCCAGTGCCCACTAGTGAGGTGGCATCTGCAGTGCTCAAGGCAGGATGGCAGCCATGCAGGATAGCACAAAACCAAGCTGTTAGGCCTGCTGTCTGCTAATCCATTCCAGTGTGGCAACACAGTCGGTGAACCCCATGCAAGCAGCACTTCAGGTCAACAGATATGGTCAATACATGTGGTCAGAACATGTGGTCAGGACAACAGTTCTATTGGACCATGACTAACAGACTTGATAGGCTTGTTTTTGTGCGCGTGTTTTGTTTGCCTCCCTGCCTGCTTGTCTGTAGCTATATTTCCTCGTGTGTATGTTTGAGGCTGTACATCCTTTTGTCTTTGTGCACTAATGCATGTTCGTATGCAGCATGCTGCCAGGAGACTTGGCTGCATACATTGGAGACAGGTGAGACATGTAGCGGGGACAGGCAGGTTCTTGGAGCAGCCTCACCTCTCTGTAACTTTGGACCGTTGATGTGACTGTCTTAATACCAGCGTGTGTCAGCTGTCCTCAGCATGCAGAGGCACTGGAGTGTACAACTCCAGTCTGCTGCTCCTCGGCCTCACTCGCTTCCCATTCGCTCCCGGGCCCGCCAACCAGGCTAGATATGGCACAAGACGGAGGACAAGCTCCACACGACTCAGGCTTGGTCACCCAGCTCTTGCTTTTGTTCAAAAACTAAACCTGCTCTTGGTTTTGCTCAAAAATTAAGCTATTCACTGTAGATGACATCACTTTAATCTTAATAATGTCAGTGCATCTTATTCAGAAACTATTATATTATATACTACTATTTCAGGGCATATCTTAAGGTTTTATAGAGCAATAAAAATATTGAGGAGTTGGTTTTGTGCTGTCGGGTCAAAACACAACAATTATTCCATGAAGTTTGGAACCTACTGTGGAAATGAGACCACCAAGTTATGAACTACACATACTGGGGGTTAAGAAACACAACTGTGAAACATTTATAGTATGCTTAGTGTTTTATGGGAGGTTTTATTGCCCATCTGCCATGGGCATAGTTGTAAGTGCTTGAATTTACTGATATGTTAGAAACTCTTACTGAAATATAAATTAATTGCTCAGTTTATACTTTAATTATTTGTACCTATTTTGTATTTAATTGTCGTAATGTATATGCATGTATATGCACAGCAGTCATCCATGCATCGTATCATATAGTCCTCCCCGCACACACAACCACACACACACACACACACACACACACACACACACTTAACTGTATGTTTTATACATGATAATAAATGCTTTTATACACTGTTACAAAAAATGCTTTATCCTCTAATCTTGTCATAGTTAATGATGTCTAATTTGAGCATGCAACTTATGACTAATGGTTGTGTCCATTAATGAGACAATAAGCATACGCAGTATCCCTCTGCGTCTGTCATCAATCACACAGGCCAAGGTCATGTGTTTTGGTTTTATTCTGAAAAACTGAGAGACAGGGCATGCAGGCAAGAGGAAACACTGACATTATATTGTAAGATAATCCAGCGAGGGGGGGAAGTGTGGAGATTTTTCTTTTGGGAGGAACTTAATGTACATTTATAAACATTGTGGAGTAATAGTTTTGACAAATGTGTCCTGAGATATTATAATGTTGTGTCTGACTGTCAGCCACTTCTAGCTTATACAGTACTGTGGGGAGGTGGGGTAGAATTTTGAGCTGCACTATATAGTAATGGGTAAAATAGCACCCCCTGAAGGCACAAAGATAAATTATGAATCTAAATCAAAAAGACAAAGCATGTCTCCACACAAAGCCACAGCACAGCACACCCACTCACTGAGTATTATGAGCTCAAACAGCTGTGTGCCCATTTATTTGGTGCCAATATGTTCTTCTGATTGTGGTGAACTGATCCTTTAACAACATAAATATTGTTGTTCTCCAATCTGTTTGGCAGTAATAGCAGATTTAAATCCTGTGTTTTAAATATTTGCGGTGAGGGCTACCCTTTTATTTGCGTTTGAATCGCAGATTTGGGCCCTTAAGCCTCGTCCCCAGAGTTCTGATAATGAACTTATGTGTTACGACATTTAAACAGGCAGGCCTGGACAGCCTCTCATAACTCAGAAAGGTTATTCTCTGGCAGCAGATATAGATAAATGTCAGCGACGTAGCTGAGGCTTTACTGAAACAGAGCAGACATGATGCGCGCTGCTGATATTTACACAGCAGAGCCAAATCTGAAGGATGGGGGAAGACATGGCCTGCTGACAAAAACGGTTCTCACGGTAATTCTTGCCCAGCGATGGAGTTTGATACCAGAAACAAACAGAATAATCTGCTAAAATGTCAATCAAGATTAACTGAAGGGTTTTAACAATATGTCCAGCAAATTAAGGAATGCTTCTTCATTTTACTTTCATAATAATCTGCTGATAAACTGATAAATAGAAATTAATTTTTGCACTTGATTTAATTCACTCATTCCTTGCACTTTTTCCCACTGTACCCAAGTCGTAGTTACAGGGGTTGGAGACCCAAACTCACCTCAGTCTGCCGTCATTAATTCAGGGAGAACCTGAGGCATGTCTCTGCGAGAGGTTACCCCCAGAACTCAAATGAGGGATGGGAGGAGGAAAAAAGGAGGAGAGAACAGAAGAAGGCCAATTTGTGTGTTAGCCCCAGCAGCAGGGCAGGCAGGCACTTAATTCTGTGGAAGCGCATCATTATATGCACCATTTACCAGATGCCCATTTAACATGCAATAATTAGATCACTCAGTTTGGAGCGAAAAAAAAAGCGGAGATGTGGGCTACTTAAATAGGGTCCCTTGCCATAACATTAGCAGCCCCCCACAGGGTCACTTGTCAAAACAGTTTGAGAGATTAATTCTTTGGAGTGTCGAGGAGAAAAATGTATAGGCCGGCTCTACTTTTGTTTCTCTCCTTTGTTCTTTGTTCTACAGTTTGCCACTAAAATGAAACAGGCAGCACAATAAAACATTTTTATAATAAAGTACTCCATATTCTAACAAAATGAATAAAACATGTAAATATTGGATGCATGCTAAATATCTTAAGGTTATGATTGACAAAAGAATGAATAATAATGAAGACTGAATTCCCTTTATGTGAATTATGATGATCAAAGGAACAGAGAGAGGCAGAGAGTTCAGAAAATGCTCTTTTCCCCCTCTGTGATTCATTTAAAATGATTTCTGAAAGTATGTTTATATTTTTTGTCAATCTTTGTGAAACAAATCCCATAATTGGATTTTCAAATATTTCCTCTACACAGCAAACTCTGTCAACTCTTTGTCTTGTATATTGATACTGATCATAGCATTTTCCTTCACTTCTAAACCTATTTCATCTCACTATGAGCCTGTCTCTCAATAAATTACTTTTACGTAAGTACACTGTGTGACTTTTATGGTGCAAACCAGACAAAATCCCTCTCCGTTGAGCTCTGTTTCTTCTATTTGGTTTGTGTTAATAATGCCCATCCACTTCAGATGGAGAATCATTTCATTTCTCTCTGAAGTAACTTCAGCTCATCACACGCACAGCCACCGCACAGAGTCCATTCTCTCAGCCAGGGAGCAGATAATAAACTGGAGAGAGACTCAACGCCAGGTAGACCCAGTCGCTCTTGTGTGATGGGCCAAAACCTGTGCGCTCTTTCAACCCTGAGAACTAGATGCTGAATCCTCTGCCTTACTGGTGCTGTTATGGAGATGTTAATGGAGTAATTTATGGAAGATATAAAGTGAAATAGGTCATCATCAGCTCTCAGCCCTTTCATTGTTACCGTGTCTGTGTATGTGTGTGCCCTACAGTATGCTTCCTTTCAGCTGAGGGCAGCCATGGAGCACTGGTACATCTCCTGGGCCGAGGAGAGTGAGTGGTACCTGAGGAGTTAAATGGCCTGAGGAGGACACGGTCCACCATGCCTGTATTCTGTAAAGCTCTATAGAACAGACTATTACAGTCGTATGGGAAAGGGTGTGCTTCATTTATGGCATACGACATCTGAGGTGCACACAGTATATATACATATAAATGTGTGTGTGTGTGTGTGTGTGTGTGTGTGTGTGCGTGCGTGCGTGTGTGTGTGTGTGTTTTGCTTTGAAATGAACAAAATGAGATGTTATTCCCTTAACATCCTCCATATCCTGTTTTACATTCTCCTCACAGCTGCTGTCCTGAAAGTTGGCTTCACATGCCAGTATATTGTAGACACTGAAGCGGTTTGATTATTTGCTTGATGCTAATCAATAATTGATACTCAGAATAAGTCTACTCTACTAACTATTACTTAACATAGCTATGAACAGCTTGTTTACTAATGCCAACCAAGGTCTATTCTAAAAACGCCACCAAGCTCTATCACTCTAAGTGACAGTAAGTCAACTCTTCTTCACTTATAAATTAACGTTGTTTTGTGAGTAATGCAGCCATTGTCATCTAAACTGTCAGTGTCAGCCAGAGATGATATACCCATTTAATAATAGAAAGAGCTTTTATATGACTGTGTCCCTGGGATTGGCAGACTTTGATTGGCTTGCAAGACCATTTCACTTTGCAGATAAAATGAAACTACCTTCAACATAATTTATAGATGCAATTTTGTGGGACAGTCCCGAGCTCATATTTGATATGACAATCTGAAGGTGGATGTGTGTGTGTGCGTGCGTGCACGTGTCCACAAGTAAAAGTGCAATAAATACAGAAATTAGATTTTAAGCCAGTCATAATTTCTACAATTTTTGAAAGTCTGCTTGATCGGTAAGAAACTGTTTCAATCTGGGCAGGTTGAACCTCATATGACCTTTCTGAACACAGACAATTAGAATTATTTCTACACCGCAACAACAGTTATACACAGTCAATCACAGTTATACACAGTCAATTCCCCTTGTTGAGTTGCTGCAGTTAGAGTTTCCTATTGAGATCACTCCTCAAGGTTAACCAGAGTATAACTTGAGGCTTTAAATAACAGATTTCAGAGAAATATGATTTTTTTATGGAGAGTAAAGAAAGTATTAAAATGTCATAGAATGCTATTGTCACAAAAAGCACCACATCAGTATGAAGTACTAATGAAAATATAACCTAATGCAGCTCTGTCTGCAAGTGGCGGACAAGAGGAGAAGCCTCCAGGCGGCGACTGACACTTCTTATGTGATCCATTAAAGTTCAGGTGGAGCCTGCTCGGGTCTCAAATCAAAGAGGAGGAAATTGACCAAAATATCTGTGAGGCAGAGGCATTCATCATCTGTAGATGAAAATGTGTTCTCTCAATGTGGCTGTAATATTTTACAGCCACAGAGAGGGGCTTTAGTGTTACGTCTGGTTCACAGTAACATGGCTGCAACAACCAGTTGGCAGGACACCGGAATGATTAGCATGTGACCTCTTCAGGATGCCTCCCACTTTTATAAGAAGGTCACAATGTTGTCGGATTCTGCACTTTCACAGGCACCACAGTGGCTTGTAGCAATGTACTGACATGCAGACTCCTTGCAAAGGGTCTATTATGTGAGCATTAAATGTCAAATAACATGAATTTTACAATAACATGCTGGTCTGGAATGTAATGTGACAGTATGGTTTCTGCAGGGTTCTCTTTAGAGACTCTGCCCTGTGGACCAAAGGGTCCTATTACTTAAATGTGCTCTATTAGTGTCTCTGTGGGGACCACTGCGTCGACCAAACTCACAAACCTGCTCACAGACTCAAAAACAGCTTTTGTTATGCCACCCCTCTATTGCCCTCCAGTTTCTTACTGATTTACATACAAATTGATCTTGAGGTAAATCAGATGTCACTTTTCTCCGGGTCACGGAGAACACGCTGAGATAATGAAATCAGGGTCCGCTGAGTGCTACACTTGCACAAGCTACCAGATGGGTCTCTCCCTTAATGCAATGCCTCAGTCTGCGTGTGTGTGAATGGGTGGGTGCACTCACATGTTGGTGTGAATGAGCGTACATGCGCGTGTGTTTGCGTATGTAAAAATGACTTAACATCTTCTATTTATTTTGCCAATAAAAAAGTAAATGCGTGTGCTCATGTGTGATCATTCCTTTGACAGCTCTGTATAGAATACATGCTTCCCCTGTGACTTTAGGGGATTGCTCTGTTTTGCTTGCTGAGTAAATTTCTGTGGTTACAAACTTACTCTTGCTTGAGAGAAAAATACATTTTCAACACTGTGGCCTGCAGTATTTTATCTATTTGGTGGCTTATTTTCTTCACACTGTAAATATATATTAGTCTAGCACTCATAGTTCTTTACCATAGACCAATTAATCACTCCTTGAATAGATTCCTCCGGGCTTCCCCCCCACAGAAGAATAAATGACAGACAGTTTGACTTGAAGAAGGAGGGACCAGAAAGGTGACAATTAGAAAGACAAGAACCCGATGGACCATCACATCCCATTAATGCTGTCTGGGGAGAAATTAAAGAGAACAGTAAAATGTGCCATGTTTCTGTCATGGGACAGACTGACTTTGGGGAGAGAGTAGGTGTGACTGATGATAAGTGTTGATAAAAGGCAAAGATTAAATGCATATATTTTCAGCATGTTATTCTAAAGATAAGAATGACCAGTGCTCTAGCACATTTATAATCAAGTACGTATGCAATATCCAATTTCCTCTGGCAAACTGCAATGTTTTTTGATAGATGTACTGTTCTAATGTTCTAGGCAGCCCTTGGCATCAATTAATTTCTTTGCAGTGAGAAAATTAACTTACTGAAACTCATTTGAGTTTGGTAACCCAGCATAGTTACCAAGCATAGATAATGTACTTTGCATGCCTTGAAATGTAGGCAAAAGATTGTTGTGACAGGTCTGTCACCACAATGCGTGATCCTCACTATGTTTACTCAATATTAGATAGTCACACTATTCTGCACCTTCGAAATCCTGCACCAAATTGGTTAGTTTTTGTCATCTGGGTCACTATAGCTCATACATATAATGCCGTTGGGCAAACAATTCTGAAATGCCAGAACCTGCAGGAATGTGAATTCACCACACTCTTCAAATCAATGCACGAAAACACTGTGATACTGGAGCTTTGAGGAAAACAAAACCAGAAATTAAGTTCATTGTGATGGATTTAGCTAGTTTCAAGTCTTTGATTTTCATACAGTAACTTTACTGAAATGCAAAAGAAGCATGAATATCCACCTCGAGGACAAGGAACAGATCTAAACCATTGTGGTAAGCTTCAGAAAATGTTTAGAAGTACAAAAAATTGATTAAAATGGACAAGTACTTGTACGGTTCTTTCATCTGTTTTCATAATGTTTAAATGCCTATGTCCTTCAGAGAAAAATGTAACTACCTACAGCTGACAGTCAAAGGAGGATTTAAAATAAATGCAGGAGATTCTGCAGACCTTCTGTGTAGTAATTCCTCTACTTTAAATCATAAATACAATGAAAAGAAAGAGAGGAATGATGTGAGGCCCAGAAGTCATCAGTCAGACTGACAGGCTTGAAATGGAACAATACCGTAGTCTCCTCCCCTCCTGGGCTGCAGACTGGTTTAGTATTTGTTAAATAACTCTTGTATTCATGAGATTGCTTCCAAGCACTGCCTCTTTGCTATCCAATGGCAATCAAATGCATTGTGAAAAATTACTATTAATGTGTTCACTTCAGACCAAAACACCAGGCCATTACATGTGAAGTTATGAGTAAAATAAATACAGACACGTGCAAGTGTGATTAATGTATACTTTGTGGAAATACATGGTAAAGTTGTAATGGAATAAATATTTAATGGCTGAGATATTAATGACAGTATCTTATACTACTTTAAGGTAACTGAGGTAAAAATTTACTGTGTATCATGTGTTCTCTTCCACTGGGTTGTTTATTAATACATTTTGCTATCAGATGAGCGTAGAGCAAGTTTCTACAGTTGAATGAGTCAGTATATCTTCCTCCTTCATAATACTGTCATCAGAGGATAAGAGAGCTCATAATGGAGCAGTAGTTTATTTTACTCTCAGTGGGCAGTGGGGGCAGTCTCTGGCCAGTTTCTGTGCTATGAGGGACATAAATCAAAGGAACAATAACAAAAATGACCAGAGACCTCTCAGGGACCAGACTGCACTACTAAGGGTAATAAAGGTGGGGCCTGATGAGCTCTGAGCCAATGGCAGTGCAGCCTTGGCATAATAAATTTAACACAAATTGCTTGCTTTAATTGGGTTCATGATCTGTGGACTGGAGTGTCAGGAGCCTCCAGTAAAAAGGCCTGACAAATGGGACACACTGATTTTCAGCACCATTTAATGCAGTTATAAAGATTGAAAAAAATATTGTAGACGTCTGCAGACAGAGTTGGAGTTAGTGCTAGGCTTTGTGTCACCTGGATGTGGAAGACCAGGGAGGCCTTAAAGGGAATGCAGAGGTTTAAAGTGGACCAGGACCATATAACTTATTCTGTCCATGTGTTATAATTTTGGCTACTAACCCACAATTGCAAAATCAATCATAGGCCATTGATGGACTCCAGAGGGTTAACGTAAAGTACTGATATTATGGCATCAATAATTCATGTATAAATTTCAAAAGATTGAGACAAATGCACTTTTCTGTTAACATACAACACCCTTTATTCTCATGAACAGGGCAGTTTCAGTTCAAATACAACAAGCAACTATAGATCCTGGTGAGATACCAGCACTTCAATCAATACCTGTGATGGTATGTAGTCATGTGCTACGGATTGATCTCTGCAACAAGCCTGGGTGCAGTCATATTTCTGTTCAACGTGCAGGGTTGTAGCCATTGAGCTTGCATTACAAGATATATTTCTTGTTCCTGTACTACATCCTTGTCTTTTAATGTACGTGACACGTGAACAGAAACTTTGTTTACATGAAAACTCTGCAGGGTGCCTTTAAACATTTCCATCCATCCTACAGGATCTGTAGTTTCATCCATGGCATAGCCAGTGAAATAATTAGCGTCTGATCTTAAGTCTACAATAAGAGAAGAGAAGAAGGAGTATAATTCTTGTGTAGAATGCATAAAATGTTCAGACAAACTTAAATGATAGGCTTACCTTTGAGCAGAATATATATATATATATATATATATATATATATATATATATATATATAGTCTATAAAATATCACAATCTTAGCCTTTAGTGTCCACCTTTAAAAAAAATTCTACGTGTTGGCTGGATTGAAAGTGCTTTGACATTCACAGACGAGAAAGAGGAATGAAAACATTTTTGAAAGAGTCAGTGTGCCTGGACTGTGCTAGCAGGAGAACAATCAGAGGCATGATGACACACAACATCTGGAGTCATGAGGGAAACAGCATGTACTCCTACGCCCAGAACCAGCAGGATCATCGACAGACTGACTCACAAACCAGAGCTGCTGCCCGAGCAGGCACCAGCAGGCTGCACATGCAGCCAGTTACACACAGCTGGCTGAGCCAAAAAGGTCAGCTCAATCACATGTAGAAGTTATGACAAGAACTTACAGAAGTCAGAATGACTCGCCTTTGCTACCTTAACCAGGAATGTGAGATAAACACAACATGTTTATATATGGCACCTTAGTAAATGAGGTGCTGTAGAGGTTTGTAGAGTATTTTTAATGATTCGAGAACCACATACTATTCCATTCACCTCCATTGTGTTGGGGTAGGCGCAAAAATCTCCCGACATCTCAACACTTTAAGAGAGATATAAAATTATCTGCATGGCTAAACTTCACCAGGGTAAAGTGATTTGGGTGAACTGATCCTTTAATAAATGGGATCGTGTGCAACAGGATAATTTCTGTGTGTTAGTCGTATTGCAAATGATGTCAAACAACAACAATGCTTAGCTCTGTGTCCAGACACTGCACAGTAATTTCATTTAAACACTCTGATGGAAAACAGACTGTGTGGTAATGATTTGATTTGTTATTATTTTTCACTGCGGGGGACATCATGTCTATTTTGCAAAGCCAGAGACTCTTGTCTGAAATTGTCACAACAACAAAACACTCTATCTTTGTGGGCATTCCCACATAGATAGACTAACACGTGGAATCTAACCTGCAATGCTCTTGTGCCCCAAGGACCAGCTCAATGTCAGTTTTACTCAACAACACACACACACACACACACACACACACACAGACAAACACACAGAGCCTCGACAGGGGTCCTGGAGGCGAAGAGGGATGAGATACGGAAATCCCTGTCCACTGATATCTTTCTCTGATAACTATGTGTGAAGGTCATTTGTCCCCTGCTTTGGCAAGACTCTCCATAAATCACTGTGGAATTGGCATGATGGGTATTCATTGAGGCAGCTACTGCCTCCCGGACTTTCCCTCCCCATCTTCCCCATCTTCTCCTTGTTGCCTGTAACCCAAGCAGATGTGTACAATAAATAATGTGACATCTGGACAATTTCATCTATTACAGCGCACTTGCAGCAGATGTACAATGGCCATCATCTTACCTGAGGTCTTCATTTTTTTTCCCCCAGTATCTTGACATTTCAGTGTATTAAGTTATAGGAGTCTACACTGACAGTATCTGCTGATCCAGAGGTAGTTTGAAAAAGGTTTAAACAAGCATATAAATCAAAGTCCTTAAAGATTTTAACACCAAGAGATACTGGCGTTATAAGCCTATTAGCTGGGATCAAAGATGACACAGTTTTTCAGCAGATTCTCACTTCTAGGTAACATTAGAAAAATACTAAAACAACCAAATCTACAGGAAGATTTTTTTGATGTAGATGAAGTAGATACACAGTGGTATCAACCTTCTCATCTAGTACTCCACTAGAAAGCGAATAAACAAATTTCCCAAAATGTCAGATTAATCCTTAAACAACTGATGCAACACGCTCACTAGACTAAAACAGTTCTTTTCATAGTTGCCACTGCTCCCACTTTAACTTTGAAAAAACCTTTGCTGAGAGACATTTTCCAGTTGTCTCTGTCTGTCAGATGTGACATCTGTTATCTCTGGTGGCTCGTTAGATCAGAGGAGGACTGACTTATTTGTACCCCGGTGTCTGAAAGAGTACACTGATTGGTCTGGTGGGTACAATTCAAGATCTGAAATTTTACGTCATTACATCCGTCATGAATCTAGTTTGATTGCATTTGGAGGGACAATCTAAAAAGTGAAATATCACACGTATTGCTGTTAAGGGATCCACCGGAGTAAACAAAGGTTAAAATGTTCTATCCTTGAAATGCTGCTGCAATACCACTGCTTTGATTTTGACAAAACCTTGAGGAATGATGCATTTTGGTGATGTGTGCTAACATTTTAGACCTATTTTACTGTCAACAGTTGCCTGACACATATTTCAAAATAAATTGTAATAATGTTAAATAGTCCTTTATCTAACCTTTGCTTCATGATTCTGTTGCCTTGTTTCACACACAACACAAAGACACACCAAAGGCATGCAACCAGGCTAAACCAAAATCGTTTTTTCACATTCTCATGCAGATGGCGGTTGTGTTGGCGCGTGCGCGCGTTGTGCATGCACGTGTGCACACATCTGTGTGTCTGTGTGTGTGCATGTCTGTGTGTGTGCCTCTGCTCCTATGTGTGTGTACGGGGTGTACTTTTGAGAGCGGCAGGTTTGGCCCCCGAGGCGATGACAAAGCGATCAAACTCTATGTGTCACATATAAATTGCTTTGACCTTTTTTCCTCTCAGACTCATGGCTCGATGGCAACAAGGGACATTTTACCCAACTGGAAAGAGTGCTCAAGTCCGCAAAACATGAAGAAATGGCAAGCGAGGAAATTAACGGTGGTAAGTGTTTGTCCTCTACGGGGTCAAAACATACCACTTTGTTCCCTTGTGTTTATGCTTTGCCAATTTCCCAAAAGACGTCTGAAAAACCATGAGCATTTATTTCAACACTTTGTGCTCTGGAAGAAAATTGAATTTAGTTATGATAACAGACGTTGTGATTGTGAAAACAAAATGTTTCTCTGTTTCACAAATTCTTGCTATGACAAGCAGACAGGTCAGCAGAGTTAACTCAGGTGCAATGGAGCTGCCCACTCATGAGGCATTTACCATTATACCTCTTAACCCCATTAAATAGAGTGGCCATTTTGTTTCTTGAGCTTTCAGTTGTCACACTCTTGACCACTTTAATACATTTCAATTCTTGATGGCTGCATAAGTAGACTTCATAAATGAACCTGTTGTCTGTGGTGGCCATCTGGCCAGAAGTCATGTATATAAATGGACCTCCAGACACTTGACTTCTGTAGCTATCGGCCGTGATTACTCTCTTGGCCTAATACAATATTCATGCATTAGAGTAGGCATGCATTACTTTCTTTCTCCTCCTCATGCTGCCGTCGGTAATTGAAATTTCTGAAGTGCGGCATGTTTAATAATGGAATTAATTTCCCATGCAAAGTGTATATGATTGACCATGCACAGGGAGCAGAGAGCAGGCTCCATTTGCAGAGAGGAGGAGAAAATAGCAGGCTGTTAGCCATATTGTTAGATTTATGAATTCATGACAAAAAATAATGATAATAGCATTATTTAAGATGATTTATAATTTTAATTTCATTGTATATAATGTATGTTACATTTAATTGCTTAAGTACTAGATGATGATTTAAAAAAAAATCCGAAATTCGACAGTGAAACAAAAATATATAATAATATGGGCAATCGATAAATTAAAGATAAAAATTAAATTCAACAGGAAACACAGCAGAGCACCACAGCCAGGAATTTTGGGAGGAGAAAAATAAAACACAAAGAGGAGCAAATTAAGGCGCAGAAATATGAAAAGCCCTTTAAAATAAATGTAAAAGATGTGGGAGGGAGACTGAGCCTCTTGTGAAAGCTAATGATCAAGCTGGTTTGACCTCTCAAGCAGTTAATGTGGAACAGACTGTTCCTGGCAAGCCAAGTCCAAATGACAGGCCATCACAGGGAAAGAACAAAGGAGCTGCTCTCACAAGAACACCATTCATCGCTGCATGGCTATGTTTTATGAAGGCAGGGAATAAAGGGGAGTGTATGTCCAGCTTCAAGAGCATATTTCTGACGCAGACAGGAAGTGTGTCCCATGCTGATTTCTATTTTAAAGACTCTTTATAGCTTTTTTTTTCCCACACACATTTTGATTACAGACCACTTGTCCTCCCTGTTTCATTACTTATTTTCTTCTTTCTTAAACTGCAGAAAGGATAGCTGACCCCCATCATGGTCAAAATGTGATGAAAATAAAATACAAATAAAGACAAAAGTGCAAACACTGAAACTATGCGGAACAAAACTAAATCAATGCCATCTTTAATGGCCATAGAAGGAAACTCACATAAGTTAATTTGTGAAGAAAGCATAGGACAAAAACACAATTAATTCAGATGCTTTTCAGTTGACAGCAAGGGGTGAGGTTGGCAGAAAGGGAGGGGTTAGTGCAATGATGAAAACAGTAGGCTCAGCACAATAATATTGTATGTCCCAGCCAAGACATATTAAGTTAATGGAATGTTCACAGGCTGTAATTGTTGTAATGAGTGGACAGACTGCAAAGAAGGACGAAGGAGATGCAGCGGCAATCAAGGACTGCGGAGAAGAAACCAGTCAACGGACAAACAACTTAAAAAGTAAGAATGACCTAAGGTGAAATCTATCAGTATCAGTGTTTTTCAGGTAAGCTAGCCACACAGTCTGATGAAATGTGAAGAGGAAAATGAGAAATGTCGTGTTATAATTGATTAAATATGTCCGAGACCAAATAAATAGGAGGGAAGGAATTAAAAATAAGATGGTTTAATTTGTCCAATCAACTGGTTGGTGATAACGGAAAAGAAATTAAAAGCTGTTTGCTATTTTATAGCAAAGTAAAAGCTTCGTTTGAAGTTTTTGACAGTATTATTTATTAATATATTTAGTTATGTTTTTAATTTGTCTGTGTTTATTACATTATGCTTCTTTCTGGGCCATCTTCAAGATGAGACTTCTTCAAATTACTTTTTTTGTCCGACAGACAGACTAAAACCCTAAAACATTGAATTTAACATTATATAAAATAAATAAAAGCAGCAAATTCTCACATTTTGTGAAACAGATAATGGATGTTGGAAGACCTACATACTTTTCTCTTAGTATTAACTAAGGTAGCATCAATAACTTATCAAAACCTTTGACTATCATTAGCTAAGTTATCTGAAAACTGCACTTGCTGCGACAAATTGTGTATATGACTGTCTCACACATTTATGCTAATACAGGTCACCATATTACATCAGACTACAGGTAACAAGTTAGCCAGTGACCCCCACCCCTAACCCCAACATGACTCTCAGGGTTAGACCTGATCTTAGGGTTCCCCAACCTGCCAAATCTCACTAACCCTTACTTATATCACTCGCTCCCTACGGTCTTCATCAGTAGGTCTACAACAGCCATCAAACTCAGCCCAGTGGGTGTCAGTCTACTTCTATGCTGCACACAAACCCTAACTAAATAAACAGGGTGTTTTCATCTTCATCTTTCTGAACATGTCCAAGATATTTTATGAAAGCGAGAAAGAGTCTTGCTCACAAACAAAAACGCAAGAGAAAAATAGTTACATTTAGCAAGTAGAAGCTACAATCTTGTGATCTCCAATAAATAACCTCAGTCCTTCATACTATAAAAGATGCTACCTTCACATTTTCTGACAATTCCACAGTTCAGGAATGAACACAGATCACAAACAATACCAACAGATCACAAAATGCAAGGATGCAGTGAAGAACACAAGTAATTCAAAACCGGAATGAGTGGGTGGTGAGAGAGAGAGAAATAAAGTGAACAGGAGAGGTACACAGAAAAGGTGAGAAAGCATCAGAGAATGACAAGAGTGGGAGAGAGGGAGTTACATAGAGACATTTAGGGGAGAACTGAGTCGAATTCAAATACCCAATGATTACATCTCTTAAACTGTCAAGTACATTTCCATTTAAAGTGCTTGCTTAAACACCCATGAAGAGGTATTCTCCAGCTGCTGTGCACACGGTAATGACTGGGGAGTCTCCTAAGACCCTCAAGCAATGCAATTGTCACTTTCTTCCTAATCTTATTGCCTCATCTGCCTCAGCTTTAAAACAATATGTTGTGTCTATAACAGACCCACAACCAAGGGCCAGATGGCCCTAAGACACAATGCAACCTCAAAGTTACTATGTGTACAATCTGAAAAATTTACGACCACACTTTAGTGGACACAATGCATCCACCACCTGAGGACACTGAGATGATTGGGCTGAACAGAGACTGCACTGATTTCCACTAGTATTACAAAAACCTATGACAAGTATCTAAACCTACATAAAATTGTACACATAGTGACTTTAAAGCAGCAATAATTGATAGTTAATGGCAGCAGAACAAGCTGTAAATACAACACAGACCAATTAATTTAATTTATTGAGGCCAACATGCTAGCAAGCACATTACACACAACTGTCACAGAGCAACATTATCATTCATTTCAAGTCATGTTTCTGGCCATCAGGCAAATGTAAGTTCAATATCCATTCTCCTTCTCTCTCTGTTTTGGTTTCCACCTACTCCTGAGGAAGAAAATCTGGCTCTTTACCCGCTAAGTGTTCACCAGCTAGTCGCTAACATGTTTGTTGATCAGTGATCTGATCAGTGCTGTGAAGGTAGCTTACATTAGGGCTTTGTCAGTGAAAGCACTGCTGATGAGAGCGCTAAGAGTGAATTTAAACAGTAAGTTGCAGTCAAAAAAAACTAAACAATGAGCTGAAACTCTAAAACGCTCCATAGAGTCAAGTGATAATTCTTTCTCAGTACAAGAAACCCCTTTTCACATCACACAGTCATTTGATTCACTGTTTATCTTAGAATATTTATCAGCGCAGCTTTAAAGTGAGACAAAGTAGGATACCTGAAAAGCAGCCATCAAGTCTACAAATGTCAGAAATGGTATAATAGTTTTAGGGTTAGGTGCAGTGGTTAGGGTTAGGGCTAAAACATAGTGCAGTAGCACAAATACAGATAAGAATCAACTCATTGAGCTGACATTAGCTAACATTAGCCATCATAAGCTAGTGGTCATACAGTACCAAACAAACAAACCTCTGGCTGCACATTTTTGCTTATGAATTCAACTTTTCATTTGTAAATGGTCTTGTCTTTCAAAAGTTAAATAGTCAAATGCACAAATGCTGCACCAACAGGAAAATGTACTTACACATATCACACTGTATAAAAGAAACTTAATGAAATGTGATTGACTTAGACAGATGAAATTTGAGAGAGAACTAATTTGGAACCACACTGACCACAACATTTCTGCTGACTACATTCAGCATTGATAATCCTGTCATTCCTCAAAGGTCCACGTATTAAAATGCAGCACTGATGTTTGTCTTTGTGAAAGGCCTTTATTATTAAAGTGCCCTCACCTGCTAACACATAACAGCCCGTAAACAACATGAATGATGTGCTGAGCACTGCAGCCTAACGCACATTTATTAAATTACAGTTTTCAGCCACACATCAGCTTTCTCCTTTGATTCATTTCCTTTAATGAGTTTGCTGATGTAGACTGGCATGCTGTAATGAAAAGGTAAAGACAAGCAAGCAGGAGAGCCATAAATAAGTCTCAGAGCATGAGGAATAATGACAGGAGTTTAATGTCCAATTAGATTAAAAGGCTCTCTGACACAAAAGCAGGATGCTGAGTGCACTGCTCAATGAGCCTGTGAGCGACATTGATTAACGCTAAACGGATCTATTACTCTCATCCATGGTACTGATCAACAGCTCTACCTGCCACTTCTCTAACACGACTAATGTGTGTCTGTGGTTGCACCTATATCTATGTATACAAATCCATCCACACATTTAGCGGGTTATAGATGAATAAAGCTGGCAACTAATGTCTGAAAAAAATCCATTCTATGTATTTCTCAAGGACATCAAGGTAGGATTTTGTGTTTCCACTGCATAAACAAAGGACAAGCTATCCCAGGCAAATTTTGCAATCTATTATCTCTGATATATGAGTTTCCTAAAGCACAGGCGAGATTTGTACTTGCAAAGACCTAATAGCGCTCCACATTATTGGCTTTAGCAGAAAAATACATGATAGTGGGATGCGCTGTCTGTCCATCATCATATGTCTTTTCAGACACTTAGTCTTGAGGTTGCACCTTCCATTGGAGCTGAACATTAGAGGTGGCGAGCAGAGGTGTTTAAATCTGCTGTGCTGCAGGGAGAGGATACTACCTTGTAGTTGTGGCTCCTCATTATTCTGCTGACAGTGCTTTGTGGATCTTTCCTCTGTTGAGGTGAGATAGATGGGATGATGAGAGATGTCCTCCTGTGGAGGAGTGTGTCAACACCTTTGACATATAACACAGCCTACATTAACATTCACAGTTCATAGGAACTGGTGTGCACCGCCGAGATCAAAGAGGCAACATTATGTAGCAGACTGTATTGTATATGTATAATGCGTAGGTTCCTTTGGTCTGAGGATCCTCTCTGGGATCTGTACAGCATTTATTATAGACCAGAATCCATGTGTGACTCATTATACATGCGAAAATGTTAGCTGTCTGCTGTCAGACTTTTCCACGCAAATGTGCTCTAAATCTTTTAAGAATGACATAATGATCATTGTTCTAAGCCTCATTTCCTAATAAATCCAGTGTGTGTCATGTTTCATTTACACAATTCATGCATTGAGGGAATATTTTTTTCCCTCAGCTTACCGTTACACTAAACAGCAAGAAGGAAAAAACTGCATCTTGCTTCTGCTAATGGGACAAACCGAACTGGGACAGTAGAAATTACAATGAATAATGTCAAGTCACAGCTAGTATAGTCTTACTGTCAGAGTCTCTCCCAGCCAAGAAAGTAAAACAGTTTGGAGTTGGCTCACTTCCTTAAAGCACTGCCTGCATGATGAGTGGTCCTCTCTAGACTGTAGTTGTTTTGAATAAGGTAAGTAATCTTGTGTAGACCACCGGCCTCATTTACAAAACTGGATGCTGATTCCACATTAAATGAATATCGTAATGCCCAATATTTATGTGCTTAAAATGCCGTGCAGCTACTTGTCATGTAAGAAGAAGGGTTAATTAATAAACTGTGTGAATAGCTTACTCGACCTGGAACTATGAACTCATACCTCAATAGATGATCTAACCTATCTACGTCTCAGTATACTATGATGCACTGTTTTTCTGTGATCTGTCTGCTCTGAATCTTTTTTTCTTTCGTTTATTTTCAGTATTCCATATCTTTTTGTTACATATTTGTACCTGGAGACGATAGCATCTTGTCTCATACGATAAAATCTCTATAAATAAAGTGAGTTAGAAGAAGAATCGAACCAGAAATTCAAGTATTCGAGTATTAAACGGAGGCATTTGCAGAACTCAAGGCTAAATGGCTTATATAACTGTATAACTAAGCCAACACAAGGTGTGTGTCTACGCACTGGCAAACCATGTGTGTGACCTGTGGAGGTTAAGAGACACCGATCTCAGTCTCCTTGACAAGCGTCTGCCTTCTGCGGTATAAATGGAAACTGCTTCATCAGCAGAGAAAAGAAGAATGGAGCCAGTGTGGGTGAAACAGGTAAGTCAGATATTCCTGCATGCAATTCCACATCCAGTTATGCACTTTATAGGCCACACATCATCAATAACTTCAATCACATTTGTTTAATACAGTTATAAATAAGTTGGAGAAGGAGAAAATATTCATGGTACACACAGCGTGCATTCAAATTCAGACCTGTACACTCATTTATATGCTCTCTTGTATTACTGATTAATTACAGCATGCCAGTCACATAATGTTCTGATTACATGCTTACATCTGAAATTGCAGCTGCCACACTTTCACGCTCAACAAAAGCCTGAAGCCATATCCACATCAAACCACTCTGGAAAAGAATTTGATTGGTGCAAAATGCATTGTGGTTTGGAGCATATAGTCAATCATGTCTTTCTCCAATATCTATGAACCAGTCTAACTTCTTCATTCAGACATATGTATTAAGAATGTGAGCTACTTTTAAGATTGCAGATTTTTTGATTGCCTCTAGCTCTGTTTTGTCCAGTTTTATGTTTGGCATTAGATGTGTGTATGGCAACTGTGTGAATGGGAATCTTTCACCCCCTTGACTCTTAAAGCAAACAGACAACTCTTGGTCACAGGCCAGCAGCCAGACAAGAAAAATCCATGATTTCTTCTAAATATCCCCAAAACAACCTCGCTCAGATGGACTTCTCTCTTATACTGGGGGAAAGTCACCAAATTGTTATTGCTTTTTTCATTCAACTTTTGAAGTATGTTTAAGCATTTATACCTTTGCACTGGTACTTGATGGTTCATGGCAGTTTGCCCATGTAATCTAGTCCATCTTGTAGTCCATATGTTTTGTGGACTCATGGCTATGTCCTTTGATACTTCAGGAGTACTGCGGTCACTGTTGCATTGATTTGGGCTCTATAGTAAGAGCTCTGTCCATACCCAGGCCAAGGTTATGCCTTGTCAACTGTTCTGTTTATGGTTTACAGAATTTAATTTAATTTAATTTAATGTAAACAAAATGTCCCTGATGCCCACCGTGCCATGGTTTCCATCTCCAGCATAAGAACACACCGCTGCATGCACATTTCATGAATGCATGTATTCACCCTACACTCATTTTATTATATGTTTGATGTCTGTGTGGTTTTATAATTTTTTTGGTGAGGTTTGCTGTCACGGTTTTTGGTTTCTTCTTGAACTAAACCATGACATTCGCATGGCTTCTGTCATTAAAGTGACAGTGAATATGATTGTAGTTCCTCCTCATTCTATTAATTTATTTCACCCAAGAAAAACACAAGCCACTGCTGATTCATGAGTTCTAAATGCCTTTAAAACACTTGGTTTGCGAGACCTTGCTTCTCACCATGTGAAATATTGAGCAATGTGAAATAATTCCCAGGTGAATCTGCTCAGGGAGTGCAAAAATAGTGCCGTATTAGCACTGTTGCAGCAGGAAACCATTCAGCTACATTTTTCCATACAGGTTTGAATCAATTTGTCTTTTCACTTTTCAGTGAAAGTGTTTCACCTAGCCAGTGTTATTGCTTAATTTAATTCTTTGCAGTGGATAAAGTCACATACACACACCCACATATTTCTATATCTGGATTTTCCCCACCACCTCCTCAGAGCATTCAAACTGCACATCACCAAGACAACTTCACTGCATAGTTCATACTCAGCAAAGTTATTTTCACGGTCACATTTTTATTCTTCTTTTTTTTTTTTTTTTTTACTTTACTGACAGGCTAATTTTTTGGTATATTGACTACTTACTATTCATGTATACACAAATCATCTGATAATATTTAAATCAGGTATAAGTCATATCATAAATATTATTAATGTGTATCATGTCATGACACGATATGAGCAGGCCACAGTATTGTAATTGCTGTTATCATGGTCGTAAAAAAAGACATCAACTCGCTAATCTATCCTATTTGCTGAGCCCGGTTTCCTTGCCTGCTCGGCTGGCTCTGGTTCTGGTGCCCACTTCGATGTCTGCATAACTCCTCCTTACTGTGCCTGAAAACATCCAAAACGCCTGTGGTACAAACACTCCCTCGTGCCCTGAGCTCACTGTTCAAGCAGCTAACAGGAGCTAACATTAGCTTTGGCAGCAGTTTACTGTACTGTCCATCAGGAAACTCACAGAGAGTTAATCACAGAGAGCTGCGGCAGCTGAAGGACATCAGAGGAGAAACCACAAAACATTTTCTCCATAAAATATGATCCAGTTTCACCAAAAGTGAGTCAGTGTATCAAAATGATTTCTAATCTGATATTTTATTTGTAAATAATGTCACTTTAATAATGTGCAAGATGCTCTTTAAGACCTAAGACTTGAAATAAATGCTGATACATCAAAGTTAATGCTATTTGCAGAACCAGAGCTACAGAGTATAATGACTTTAATATTTCTATATAAACAGAATTATGATTGGGAGAGTCACAGAATATAAATGTTTCTACATCTGGATTGATGAAAAACTAACATTCAAGTTTCACATAAATAATATTGTGTAGTGTTTCAGGCAAAAGGTTGGCTATTTTTTTATCAAAATCCATGTTTCATAGAAAAGGGGTTGTTGAGACAGTCAGTCAGTCAGTCTTCGACTGCAGTGATGTGATTTACTGGCACACATCCTCTTCAATTCTTCTTCTGGACTGTTTCTATCACTCAGCCTTGAGATTTATTACAGATGATGTCTATGGTACACATTGTATTTTATATGATAGGGTTGGATGGGCTTCTCACAGAGAGAGACGTGACATCCGCTGGTATCTTTTTATCTAGAAAGCCTTTACTGGAAAATTACCATATTATCTTTCAGAATTGCTTCGTCACTCAGATGGGCTTTATCAGACTCGCTCTACTGACTGGCTCTTGCTTCATGTTCCACGAAGTGAACTTGGAAGGACTGTTTTTAATTTCAGTGCACCTGACTCCTGGAAGAAAATACAGCACCTCCTTAAAATCAATACACTTTTGGACATTTTAGAAAAATCATATAAAACCTCAAAACCTTGATTTTGTTTGATTGTTTTACATAACTGTATTTTATTTTCCTTTTTTTAATTATCTTCATCTAACAAACTGTGGTATTAGCTTTTCTCTGGTAGTACGTCTTGCTGTTTTTTTTCTTTCCTTTGTTTTTGCAATTGACCCAGCATCATTATAAATGAGGGAAGGACCTCTCAAGTATAAATAAAGGTTGGATGAATGAGCGGATGAATTAATTCATTAATATGTTTTTGTTTGTCATATATTCTGCATAAATAAGGACTCCCACCAAGGACAAGTAATGTCTATCAAACCCTTTTGGTAGTAGAGAATTAGCTTTGTGCTGCAATAAAATCATAAGTTACATCGTTCTAATAGCAGGAAAACTTAATTAACTAGGTGAGCCTTGGGGGCTCTTACAAAATGCCTCCCCAAGCAACAGCAGAGAGCAAGAATGACCCCCAGCTACCACAGACCTGCTTACTGATACAGAAAATATGATTGCTTTTCATATTCCACTGAATTTTCAACATTTCCCATTTTACCTCAGGACACACAGTCGCTCAGAACACATTAGAATAGGTGTATCGCAGGAAAAGGGGCAGTGCGTGTGGGCGTTATTAGCTAAATGAATTTTAATAAATAACACTGAAACATAATGAAATATAAGACAATATGAAAGGCGAAATTAAATGCTTGTTGGAGTATGCAAGGCAGATAATGGGATACAGTAGTGAAACAGATGAGTTTAAGGAGGTGCGTAATACTGCATGTTCAATTTATATGTAAATCAATCCACCTAATAGAATGACCTCGACCAGGTGCCAGAGGATAGGAAAACGATCCCACCCAAAAGCATTTTTGAATTTTTGAAATCTCATGAGCTTTTACGGGAACCGGGTGTCAGCCTGGTGCTACAACAACCCATTAGAAAACAGGCTAATGAGGTGATTTATTTGAGTTACACCGAGAGTACCACACAGCACCCACAACACACATTTGTGGCTTAGTCTGCATAAGGTGGATATACAGGAAGCAAGCTGCCCTTTTCACCCACGTTTGTCAGTATGAGGTGGATGGATGGGTGACAAACATGCCACCACTATCTGCCACCGTTCCATGTCACCTTTTAGTCCTGCCGGAGTCTCAAACAGAGATAGTATATGTCTGTCACACTGACCCTCCTTGTTAGAGAGACAGCAGAGGATAATCAGGAGAGGACAAATGATGTGCTGCAAACCCCCTACTGTGTGACCTTTGACCATGCACATACTGTAGACATGGTAGCCAGCCTACCTGAGGTCTGTGACATGCGTCAATTACTGGACAGGTAAAAAGTAGATGGAGTGCAATCAGAAAATGTTATGTATATTTCAACAACTTGTTTAAATTAACACTTTTTATTTTTTTAAAAGGTATGTGGGCGTGTTCTGTGGAGCAAAGGCGCTATAGTGCCACTGTCTATCAGTCACTAATGGTGTGGAGCAGTGGGAGGCCAGGACACCTGCGTCTGCTGCCTGATAATGAATATGATGAAGATGGATAATACTTTACCCTGTCTGAGACCGTGCTCTCAGCTAGGGAGTGATTACTGCGGTAATTGGGATCCATGGTGGCTGTCGCTGGAGATACTGATGATGAGGCTGTCTCGACTAAAATGTAGATAACATTGACATTACTCATATTGGACCCAAGAGTTACAAGTTCACAAATCACCACTGGCAACCTGTGACCTCTTTCTCTGTTTTACTGGAGTTTCACTCTATATTTGTGTTAGTGAATGATTCTTTAAACATTGATATAGACAAATATGTGTTAAGTTTGTAGACATTGGGTTAAGATATTTTGGTTCAACTCTTTTTTTAAGTAATATCAGCACAACCCAGAACTTATTCTGCAGAAGAAATGGTCCAACGATCATGTATATGATGTTTTGGGATTAATATACTGCTGCATTAATGTATATTTTGCATTTTACTGCTTTAGATTACAGTTCTGCTCATTTTAACTACACTGTTTACATGTACTGTACTTTCATCTACAGCAATGCATCGTAATCTATAAGATCATCATATGTTTTCAGTGTCACTGTCCTGTGAGAAACACATACTGTATCTCTAAAAAGTCAACTTTTTCATGAGCTCAGAAAAAAAACATTTTCCAGCTAATCCAAGCAAATAGGAAGTAGGATCATTTTCTCAAATTTTAAAAAAGGATCACATCAGTTTATCTGGTCTAAAAGGGTATGAAAATTATGATCTGAAAAGTAACAAGTAACTTGAACTGTCAGACAAACACACATACACAATACACAACACAATAGTGGAGTAAAAAGTACAACTTTGCTCCTGATATCTAATGGAAAACAAATAGTATAGACATGTATCCTTAAGTACAGTACTGGAATATATATATTTAGTTACATTCCACCACTGGCAAAAGGTGGCTGCAGTGAAGCAACAGGACCTAAGTGACTTTGACATTGTGTGTTTATCAACCCCAGATTTCTATATATATATAAAAAAACTGCTGATGTCCTCATATGTCCCCTGCCACACCTGTCTGAACAACAGTGCAGGTTGAAACAACATTGATATGCCAGTCACATAAAAGACACAGGGAGAAAAACACTTAACTGGAAAAGGAAACAGAGCAGGAAACCACTGATGATATTATTCACTTTTTGGGAGCCATTTGTATCAGTTGTGTCGCTCTGACCACCCCTATCTTGTGCCACTGGGTCTAGCATATTGATCATACTGCTCCATCTCCATACTTCATGCTGTTATTTTGAAAGATTTCAAAAAGAGATTTATGAAGACCCCAGAGTGATCATTACCAGGTGGCCTTGTTGAGCACCACTTCTTCTTCTTCTTCTTCTTCTTCTTCTGTGAGGTTTTCTTGGATTCCTGAGGGATGATGGGTGTCCTCTAGGTAGTGTCCTAGTGCATAGAGGGTGCCAGGACTAAAGAGGAGGGGGTGCTCTTAATGACCATCTGCTCAGAGAGCAACCTTTTTAATGAAGACGGATGTTAGGAGGATCTGACCAGGGGGCTCCAGGCAGGGGTCTAATGACACACCCTACTATGTCTGGACCTTCTAGGTTGTCTTACGTGCCCTATCAGCCCTTACCACCACACTGGCACCAAGAAATTCAAACAGGCCTCCCGAAGCTGTACCAGTGCTATCAGAGTACTCACACACACCCCACAAGCGTGTGCTGTACCTTTTAACTATGATAACTGCAGTCGTGGAAGATATTCACCCTGAGCCATATGTGAGTCTGTTTAAAGTCACACACATTTCAGTTCACATTTGACAAAATAGTGAAGCATGAGGTGCATTCAAGAGCAAAATGCAGTACAATAAAGAAGTGAATCCATGTTTTAATCTTCAAGCAAAATATGAAATGTGTCATTCATCCTGAACATTTTTTCTAAAGTAGTCTAAACAGTATCAAAGCCTTTTGTAATCTCTTTCATTTTAAATTTTGTGATCATCAATAAGGTCAGTTCTCATGTGGTAATAAAAAAAAAAAAGGCTCCAGGTCTGGTGCCCAAAATGTTCAACGTTCATGTTCATTAAAGCTCTACTCTGCAAGCATTATATCAAGCTGGGTCATTGTTATTGCCTTATGCTTTGTCATTGAGCCACATCATGTTCTGGTTGAGTAACCCACATTTAATTGGATCTCAGTTACTTAAATTAAATTCCCTTTCGCTCTTGAGCCATGTCTTTTGTTGCCCAAGCTTCTTTTCACCCTTTGTATTTATATTGAAGTCTTGGGAAATGTTTATGTTGATTTGGCAGACTCACAGTCCTGTGATTATGCTCCAGTGCTCAGGCCTCATCTTCCTAGATGCAATTCCAGAGCTGCAGTGTTAATAATATCCAAAAAGGAAAGAGGGAGCTTACTGCACCTACATCCTTAGGCTTCACCCCCTGAAAGTGTGCTCAAATTAAAAACAAGCCCATGGCTTAAAGGCAGTTCTAAACACAGGGGCTGATGTGTCAGCAATCTTTTATTAGAGTCATCCTGTTCGGAAACACAGCAGGGAAGGAGAAAAGACAGAGTCTGCTGGTAAAGACATGGGCGCCTGTGTTCCATACTGTCCTTGTCTCTTTCTTTTTTTTCATCAGACATCACTTCTCTGTAAAGGTTATTAGACAAGTCAACTAAGATTGATGGATGGAGATGGAAGAAGCTCAGAAGCCCATCTCTCTCACACTCATCTTCATCTGAGTGTTGGTACTGACAGTGGAGGAGCAGAGGAGGAGATGGATGGATGGGTCTTTCCTCCCTACTGTATTTCATGTACAGTGGATAGGGCTGCATCTCTAAGAGCACACTATTTATAGTTTTTTTTTTTTTACTTGAGATGTCTTACAAAACATTAATTTAACACTACTGGCTGCAAAACAAAATGAGTGATTTTAATGCTTATGGGAAACTTTTAATGCGATCTCAGATACGGCCGTGTGTAACGCTGTATTTGTCTATTAATATGCCGTGAGTAAGTATGCGAGGTGCCGCAGGCTAATAGGAGCCGTTATAATGAGGGATGATACCAATAAATTGATATCTCCTACACTCACCACAGTCCTCTCTGCAGCTGCAGTTAAAAGGATTGACTCAGCCTTCACTAACCTTGCATTTGACTTGAACTGTCATTAGCAAATCAAAAGCAGATTAATTAATCACAGGTCCGCTGGAGTGTGCATTACCTTAAGTGACTATTGTAATATAACTTAAAGAGAAATCACCCATGGTTTCTCATCTTGACACTGGAATGAATGCTTTGCTACTTCCAGGAGTGCTGATGCTGTCACCAAGAGGGGGGGGGGGTGGATTCTGTAAGTGGTGGAGAGTCTATTAGAGCATTAATTCAGCTACAAATGGAGCTCTTTACAAATGGTCAACGCTTATATCTCCCCTGGTCTACTTCAAGTGTCTTTTTACCACTCTGCTGTACCTATTAGCACACTTTCTCTCCTCAAATCATTTCCTTAAAACACACTCTGCTTCAGATGCAGAGGAGACCTTGGACCACAAGACAAAAGTGACATGTTGTTTCAGTTTGACCGAGAGGGTTGTAAAACTGTAAATGTTATGACAATGTACATGAAAGCACTGCTCCAAGTGTCAGTGTTTGTCGTTGAGAAGAAGAGCAAGTGGCTATGTCTGTGTTGTTGTTCTGCCTCGAGCTCAGACACTTTACCATCCTGTTACACTTTTGACATTTTGGAAATGCACCGTGACTCACTTAGTCGAGGGAAGAAGAGGCCAAATCACAGTGGGTTGTTGGTGGATTGCTGCTTGAAGCTCAAGCAAGATCCCTGGTATTATTTCAGATTATTTTATGTAATCATGTGAAAGAGAAGCAGTCTTGACCTTCACGAGTTTCACATGTTGTCCTTTCTTTACATCTATACGTGTCTTTTCTTATTATTCTTTTCTCTGTATCTGAAAATGTATGGTGCTATTTAACCAGACTCCAACCATCCCACTGGTGTACTAATAGTATCCCCTGCTGGCAAAAAAGGGAACATTTCACACAGAAACAGATGGGTATGAGAAGGTCTGCAGTACACTGTTTTTTTAAGACAATGGAGAAATGTTTTTAAAGACATCAGATTAAAGGTATGAGAGTGAAAAGTAATATTGTGATTAACCGAATCTAAACAGCATGAATGTAGGCCCACTGACTTGCTTTTACAGGCTGGGAGTGTAGTAATTTAATGTTACCCCACCAGAGGTCACTACTACTTTATATTCAAAACCATAATTTCTTTTATCTGAAATCTCAAATGATCAATCTCAATCATCAAATGGCAACAATAACTCACAGTCAGTGTTTTCATGTTACAGTGGTAAAGGTTTTAATTTGGCAAATAATCTGGCAGGTATCTTAACAGGCAGAGCTCCTTCATTGAATTCCAATTTCAAATGATACAATGAATTAAGCCACCGAACCTCATGCAGCTCCAATACATTCTGATCAATGCAAATTCTCAGTAGTCATTATGGTTACTTGCAGACGCCAATGAGTCGTCCACCACTCACGACACAGTAGTCAGCATAATATATTTACATATGTAAAGTGAATGCTGTCTGTCAAGCCATGCGCTCCTCATTATTATAGATTGTGAAGCACAGCCCCTCTTCAATGTATGTTCCCTAAGAACAGCGACCATCCCTCCTCCTATAAACATGCTGGTTTCCATAGAAACCTGGAGCAGGCTCTACAGTGCAAACACTCCAGCAGCCAGGAGTAAAGTGCCGAACAATGGGGTCTGAGATGAGGTGGGGGGTTAGGGAGGAGGAGGAGGAGGAGGAGGAGGATAGTGGGGAGGCAGAGCAGGTAGCAAATTCATGCACATTCAGTGGTACTAATAAAAACTTTATCAAATGGGTCTGTCAGAGATACAAAAGGCAATTTTAAGAATGGCTGTAATTTTGGTCCAGCAATTTTCCCTTCCCTACAGAACAGCATTTTAAAGATATTTACAGCTTGACAGAGAAGGAAAAAAATCTATCAGTATATTACATCAAAGAAAACTGAACATGTATTCTTAAAGCTAGGCCTCTGAGGCAGGAGGCTCATATTCATTCACTCCCTTTCAAAGAAACTTTTTTTGGGGGGGGGGAAAGATATCAGAATCAAGTTTATTGGCAAGTAGGTTTTCACATACAAGGAATTTGCCTCCGGGCAGAACAAACATATTAAACAGAAAATATAAATATGAAAGAAGATGAAAAAAGATCAAGTACTAACACATCAAGAAGCATAAGCAGATGTTGTAAATATATGTTGAAAGAAAGAGAAAGAAAGAGCTGTACAGTTTGTGTAGGAATGTGCAAAAGTTCACCATTTGCATGTGTGAGTGTGAGTGAGTGTCTTTAATACCCAAAACTTTCTCAACATACCACCTTAGATTTGTTTGTTTGTTTGTTTTTTACATGAAAATACTGCAGGAGTGAGATTTTTTAAAAACTGTAATCAAAATTCAAGATAATATGTAAATATGCAACTGAGCAAAAAGGGGGAAAAAACATGGCATGACGGAGCACGCGGTCACCTGAGGACTGAATGTGCGCTCACACGCACGCGCCATTATGCATTATGAGCTACAGTGGAGGTAAACATTTTTATTTTATTTTTTTTTAAATCTCTAATTATACACTGTCATGGTCTACTCAGTTTGAAATGACGTCGTTCACATGAAGCTGCGTCAAGGGCAAAAAGGGGTTGAAAGAAAAGAAGTTCCTGGAAACAGAAGAGTGAGGCGGGACGGCTCGGTTCAAACTGAGAGATTCTTCAGAGGCTCAGTGCACTCCCATCACACATACACACACATACACACACACACACACTCTGGCGGTGTTATCCAGATTACATTCACAGCTCGGCGGACTGAAGGAGCCATTCATCCTGACATGTCACTTTGGGAAAAGTGTTTGTGACAACAACAACAACAACAACAACAACAACAACAACAACAGGTGAGTGAACTTGCCATCGACAATAGCAGTGTGATAAAATAAAAAATATATAAAAAATAGACAGCAAAGGTCATATGTGATTTTTACTGTTTGAGGGTAACGTACTTTTTAGATTACATTCAAATAGATTAAACTGAGCAGCTGTTGTCTATATGAATTATAGTGAAGACATGTATTTTTATAGCCTAAACTTCTCTTGGTATTAGCATGGTTTGATCATAATGATACAGAACATGTTAACTCTCAGATAACATGCAAATTTAATAAAAGAGTATATATATTCTAGTAGCCTTTATGCTGGCTAATACATATTTATTTATACAGTTGTTATCTAGTATTATATTTTATAATCGTGATTTAGTCTTAACAGTACATGGTGTTGCCTTGAAAGGCCTTAGAAGACAGCATTGCTGGTTGTTTTATGTTCTTATTTATCCTTCATTTGGGGACTAAATGTTTTATGTTTTGTCATTTTTTAATCATTCCTAGGTGTGAGGTGTGGACTATCGTAGCCTATTCTGTGTTAAGTTTAAGTTTTTTGTTTTTTTTTACAAACTGTACCCACTTGAATCAACTTCCTCATCAGCTCAGAGCTCCTGATGAATCATCTTCAGCCATGAGTGGAAAAGGTTGTCAGCTCCTAGTGTCTCCTTGCAACGTGTCCCCATCACTGAGCATGACCAGAGGACACCAGGCCCAATCCATCAGGATACCTATGTCTTCTCCACAAAGGGTCAATCTTAGTCCCTCTTCAGGCATGGAGAAAATGAAAAGAGGAACCATCCATACGTTTTCTTCTGGGAAACATGGCAGAAGCCATGTTCTCCTGCCAACACTGAGCCTCCGCAGACAGGTGTTGACCAATGGGGAACTTTCAACCATGCCGACCCCGTCTCCTCACCAGCAAGTGCCTATTCATCATCCTTCAACCACAACGGTGACGACTGCCTTACAGACAAGACTGTGCTCCTCTAACAACAGCTTCAAAGGTAAAAGCAAAGGTTTAAGATATATAATCAACCCAGCATATGTGAGCAAAATGTGTGTAACTGTAAGTGTAACATTAGTCTCCAGGCCAGTATTTTAATACTGTATTCAGGATCTAAGCTCAAGCTCAAAACAAACTGTCTGTTATTGATAATTAACCATGCATAAAACTTGCCCCTAAATTTTCTACAGAGGAAAAGTAGAAGGAGGTGAAAAGCTCATTAGTGATTAACAGAGCAGAAAGTGTCTCTGCCTGCTCAGGTTGGCAAGGGAAATTCCACAGCCTACCGTATAAATCGTAGTTAATGCAGATTAAATGTGATGCATCTGAGTTTATTTTGCTAATGACTTTTCACAGATAGTTGTGTCATATTATATAACACTTTCAACTGATCTCTGGAGATTTGTTAACTGTGTATAAAAGTTGTTCTGCTGTAACCTATACTTTAATAAATTATCTCCCGTATGGATATTCATTATATCAATTGAATTTTGGGCTTGTGTCCAGCAGGTTGCTCTGTGTCTGAGCCTACCATGGAAGTACTTGGTCAGCCAGCTGCTGCTAACCTGACCAGTAGTCCCATGACTGTTGTCACAGGCCAACAGTATACTGGAGGGCCTGCGCCATCACATCCACATAGTGTGCAGATTCCCCACACTGATGCCAGGTGGGCAATATCAATAATAGTATGTGATGATGAGCTCAGTAAACCTTAAGAGTGACACTAAACTGAATAACAACAATCTGTTTCAGGTCCTTATTGTCCAGAGAATCCTTGGCATCCACTACGCTAAGTCTGTTTGAAACCCAGTCAATATTTAGTGGCAGACATGACTGGACATATGGCTACCGTGTGCTTCCTCCACTGGGTCTACCGCAAAGCTCCACCCAGGCCAGCGAAGGAGGTGTGCAGTTTAGCCTTTCCCCTGGCACAGCCATGTCCGGCACGACCATATCAGGCGGCACCAGCACCTCTGCTTCCCTTCCCTCATACCTATTTGCAGGGGATGCTGGAAGTCCCAGACAGTCTCGTGCAAAGAAGAGAGCTCTTTCCATGTCGCCTTTGTCGGATGTCATGGGTATTGATTTCAACTCCATCATACGCACTTCACCTACCTCACTTGTGGCCTACATAAATGGTTCACGCAGCTCTCCATCTTCACACCCGACACTCTCACCTGTCCAGTCTGAAGGTTACGGTCACTTCCTGGGTGTGAGAGGTTGCTGCATCCCCCAGGTCCATCCCTACAGTATGCCAGGCTCTTCGCAGGGTCTGCCCCTGCAGACAGAGTGTGGCCGTCTGCAGATGCTTGAAGAGGGAGGGGGTCTGGAGAGCCAGATGGCTAACATGGTGGTGGAGCAGCAGTGCCTCCCAGAGGAAGGAGGGGCACTGGGGAAGACTTCAGAAAGCTGTAGCCAAACCACCAACAACCTGCTGCCACATCTACAGTTCCAGCCAGCCCTGTTGACTACTATCCAAGAAGCTGTTACTCCACAAGGGCCTCCACCACCCTATCACTCACACCAGCACGTCCACCTCACTAGACGTCACTGCAAAATAAAGCTCTCTTCTCAGGACCCTCTTGCACAGGATCCTATGGTTCCTCCAAAGTATGGGGTGAGCTTTTTACCCCAGGTCCCAATGCTGGAGGAAGAAGAAGGAGAGCTTGAGGACTATGGGGGCCATTGTTGCAGGTGGTTGAACTGTAGTGCAGTCTATGAGCAAAAGGAGGAGCTGGTAAAGCACATAGAGAAGCTTCATGTGGACCAGAGGAAGGCTGAAGATTTCACATGCTACTGGGTGGGCTGTCCACGCAACTTCAAGCCCTTCAATGCCCGATACAAGCTGCTTATCCACATGAGAGTCCATTCAGGAGAGAAACCCAATAAGTGCACGGTACACCATGCAGATCACAGCTGTGTGTCTTCTGATGCAACTAAAGTCTATGTTTTATTTTCCTCTTTAAAAAATGATGTGTATAATCTCACAGAATAATATACAGATGCCAGAGCTCAGTCTGAATCAGATGAATATTTTTTTACTCATTTGTAAGAAGGCTGAGTTAATGCAGTCAAAGCAAGACATGATGAATGTCAGAGGCTCGCCGAGTTCAATACTCGGTGTTCCATTCAATGCCACAGTATCTATTTGAAGGCTTTCAAGCCTCAGGCTGCAGGAAAAAAAACCCTTTTGAGGGCAAAGTCCTTCATGTGCTCTGTGTTTATGGCCAAGGTTTAGATCAAGAATATAGTCTCTCTTTTTCCTCTTAACTTTAGCCATGGGGTAATTAGCAGAGCGGTGTGATAATTGACATGGGAGTTAACTCAATTATGTAGTTATCAAATCAGCACAAAGGATGTCTAGCACTTTAGATCTGGCATGGCACCATGGGTCTCTAGTAGCTACTGGGTCTGTCAGCGGCGGGGGGGTTTGCCAGGCCACCGTCTGACAAACTTGGCCATTGTTCTGGGAAGGTGATGCCCCTATAGTCTGGCTCTCTACAGGTCTGCATCTGTGGCCAAAGAGTTGGCGTTTTCCACGATGAACTAGTAGCTTTGTTTGTCCAAGATGGATGATCTAGTTCTTTTAGATGTGGCGTAATTTAATGATGCCTTTTTGGTTTAATTTTAGTTTGGTTTAGTTTGTTTTAAATATAACCTGCGTCCAGAATATGGAAACAAGACTAAGAGTCTATAACTGCTTTGAGCTAAATGCTTTTGTTAGCATCCTAACATGTTTACAATGGCAACCATGTTAAGTGTGTTAGCATGCTAAGAATTGCTCATTGGCGCCAAACACATCCATTTAATAGCTGTTTAAATATTTCCTAATAACCATACAGCCATGCTGCTAGCAAAGATTGTATACACTTAGCTCTGTCCTTGTCTTTTTCTCACTCCCACTGGGAAAATATTTGTGACTCAGCTGAGTAATTGACAAACGACTGACCAAACATGCTTCATTTCGCTCAACAAGTCAATAATTAACGGCATGCATACCTGCAGTCGACCTTTTGTACCAAAATACTCACTTATTAGTTGAGCACTCTCTGTTGCCATGGGGCTGCAATCGTTGGTCGGGTCTCTGTTCCATGTAATCATTCAATAATGAAGAAAGTATTCATGGTCACAACCCATTGCCAAAACACAAAATTGATACGAAATGGCACTTGTGTTTGTGCTAGTAATTATAGAACAGGCTAATTTTGAGTAAGAGAGGAAAAGCCAGTACTTACCGCTCCTGCACTCAAGAGGGACATTATGACTCTGTGGATTTTCTTTAGGTCAACCTTGATTGTTACAGTCAAGAACATAGGCTTTCTCTCTCTTTACATGAACATTTTCAAAGATCTTACTGTAGCATGAGTCTGTGCGTGTGATTACATTTACTCCCACTGAGATTAAAAAGTAAACAGAGGAAATGCTAGATATGAAAATTGTGAATCTCTCAGAACAGTTGAAATGGCTAAAAATACTTTAATATTTAGAGAAAGCTAATTTCCCTTGACAGAGCCCACCTTTTAAATTAAACAATATTCTAATAAGTAGCGCCCGGTTTTTCTTAGGAAATGATTGGCAGGTGAATAACGTGGTGAAGTGTGAGCCTGCAGCAGAACAATGAGGTAGCTCGTGTTACACAGTGAACATATAGGGCAGGCCCGGGCTTGTACCTGTCATCTCATAATCTGTTTAATGATGATTGAACAGTGAACAGTTTGTTAGCAAATCCTTGACTTGTCTGTCACTGTGATTTAAACATATGAGTTTTTAAGAGCACATTTTAAAACCCAAACAAGGGATTTCTACAGTCATTGTGAGTCAGCAGGTTAATTATGATTTTTTTTCGTAGATCCTTCTGTGTCATTACCATTTTGCTAATTGCTCCTCGGGCAGTGGAGAAATACCTCGGCTCTTTGAAATTATTAGCTTGTACAATGTGGCTGCCACGTTTTCTACTCACACTCCAACACTGAAAATGTCCACACTGAAACTTACACTCATTTAATTTCAGTTATACTGACTGAAAACATGTATTTTTATTTCTGGTTACTTTTACTGAATTCAAAATTTTCTAAAAGTTTTTTTGTAAAACAATAATTAGCATCAGTGAGCATCAGCTATTGTCAAAGTTGGCTAAGATTTACTTTATCTAATTTCTCTCAGTATGAATTATTCATGCTTTGATCAATCATCAATCTGTGCATTTGCATAGAGTGAAAATGAAATCTTAGTCTCTTTGCTAATCCACTAAACTTTCCTACACGAGCAGTTTGTAATTCAAGCCTTACTAATGCCACTAAAGGCAGGCCTGATAAGATTTCAGGTTTGACAACATTTTAAGCGCCATCCTTACAATTGTTTGGAGGGAACAAACCTGGTTTTGGCACCAAGAAATTATGCTTTAATACCTGGAATATATCTTTACTTCACAGCGTCTGTCATTATTCTGCATTAGTTAACAAATCATGTTATACCATTGTGAACTTTAAAAAAGGTAAACAAAAGATGCTGATGAAAATGTTTGACCCTAGCCTGCAGATGATTGTAATTATTTAGTGTAATTAGCATATTCTGGGCATTTATTGATCCAATAGATTTTGTTTTCTGTTGAGTAGTTAATAATTAAATAATTTGCTCTGAGAATTTACACAGCAATGCCAGAACAGAAACAGAGGCAAAAATGCTGAAGATATATAGCATAATGAAACAGGTGAAATAAAAAGAGCAAAGAGGGTAGAAATATTGCTGGTGAAACAGGGAAGAGTAGAGTCCAGAGTGAATTGACCTCAGAGCAAGACTGGGCACTGGACTCTCTTGGCACAGACTGCAGCTGTCATTGTTCAGCCAGAGCATGAGTACCTGCCAGGACCTGTCAGGAGCTGGCTGTAACACTGATCTACACTGAGGAGCCATGCTGCTTTCTTTTCAGCCCAAACGTCCCTCGCGACAAACTAAAAAGCCCTCCGTGCTTTATGAGAGCTTCATGAGACAGAGAGAGAGAGAGAGTAACACAGTTACCCACCCCTGGCTAGTCCTCAAGTCTTGGCAGTATTTTAGCTTTGCGCTGGTTCTCACTTGTCCGTTCACTTTGGTTCTGAGAGACTATTTATCTCTGTCTGTGCTGTTTTGTTTTGTTTTTTTCTTGTGGGTCTGCTACTAACTCTTTTCTTTAAACTATATTTAGGTTTGGTCCACTTTGCAAGTACAAGCCTTATGAAGGAGCATTGAATTGGAAAGAGCTCCTGAATGAAGTGTGTGTGAAGAGGTTATGAGAAGAATTTCTCATTTTGTGGCCACTCTGCTGTTATTGTTCAGTTTCGAATTTAGTCATGATAAAATGTTGGGATGTTCTTCATACGCAACCACCTTCCATTTGACATTCAAAAGAATAATTATTAACACAGAATTGTAACAATGGCTTTGCAGTGAACAAAGTTTAATTGCAGAAACATGATGGGTTTAATTTAGGTAATGTTGTCAGGAAATAGCTGTGTTGTGAAGTATTTCCAGGCATAATGCAAAGGAATGTTATTAGTGAACTATTAAAGGGAAGAAAAACACTTTTTAATTTGGCATTCAGTGATGACTGAGAGGTATCAGTATGTGAGGAATCTAGTCTTAGAGGAAAAAATAACAAAACTGGACATGGTCTGTGTGTTTTCTCCATAAGGCTTAGTAAGGACATTCCAAACCCCCTGTGAGCAGGAAAGGGGAGAGTAAAGTCCCGACCTTACAAAAGAAAAGCTTTGATGATTCACATATTTTAACAGTGAAGTCACTGCGGTTGCATGATACAGCAAAAAAAAAGAGCTGTTTTTCTTGGTTTGGATTACTCTGGTATTAATATTTTCCTGAAGACTCACTTTGAATTTCTCAGGAAATGTATCACAAACAGTCAACTAAAAGTGAATTTTTGTAACTTAACTGCTGTCAAGGTGATGCAAGATGAAGGATTCAAAGCACGAATGACAATACAGTGATGTGTGTATAAACACTGACCCCTGCTGGTGACACACACAAGCATCAGAAATGTATAACTTAAAATAAGCCTCTGCGCAAACTATTTTAAGATCCCAATATTACTGTGACAGCACTTTTCTGATATATTGACAGGGAACTCCTGAGAGCAATAACCATTTCATTCATGCACATGATATTTTGGCAATATTGTGGTTGTATTTGTCTCCAGTAGAAGAATCTTAAAACCAACATCCAAATGTGTGCTGACAAATACAAAGGCACAGTATTTTTATTGGAAGTACAAATTCACATAATGAATGCAGTGTAGCAGAAATTGGCTCATAGTAAGAGCATACAAGCGATACAATAGAGTCTGCTCACTGCTAATATAATAGGCAGGACTTACAGTTGTGTCAAGATAACATAAACTTGCGATAAAACTATAATGCACCAGTCGCTCCTGAATGTTTATCCCAAACAGGGCTTTGCTGCTTTGTAGCTGCTTAACCATGAAACTACTGTAGCAGTGAGTAGTCAGGGCTTACACCAGTGTCAGTCAAGAGTAAATGACAATAATTTTACCATTCAAAAGGTTTTCTATATTTCCTCTTCCACTCCCTCCCACACACTGCCTGAGGTCAGCAGGCTTTTGTCTGCACTGGCTTCAAGCTCATAGCTGCATGTCTTTGTGCAATGCTTGTAGAGCATATATTTAATATTGCATTGGATGTAGCCAACAGCTAAAAACACAAAGGACTTCAAATGTTTTTAAATTCATGTTGTAGAAATACTGCTAATCTGCTTGTACTGCGTTTACGTATGGTTACAGTTCGAGGGCTGCAAGAAAGCTTTCTCTCGGCTGGAAAATCTGAAGATCCACCTGCGTAGCCACACCGGGGAGAAACCCTATATGTGTCAGCACCCAGGATGTCACAAGGCCTTCAGCAACTCAAGTGACAGAGCTAAACACCAGCGTACACACCTGGAAACAGTGAGTGGCAACCATGCATAAACACGGACAATTATGGATGGTATTTAAAAGTTTGTGTATGTGTGTGTTGGAGTCCTACAAGTTTTCATGTGTCTGGTTGTGCAGAAGCCGTACACATGCCAGGTGCCTGGATGTGCGAAACGTTATACTGATCCCAGCTCCTTGAGGAAACACGTGAAATCTCACTCTACTAAAGAACGTCAGTTACGGAAGAAGGTACGTATTAAACACGCAACTGAATGTGTAGAGTTTACTGACTTACTGGATTTGTCAAATACATAAGCTGGCTCCAGGTTTTGCAGTCATAAATAACTTTCCACCTTGATCAAATCACATTAGTGATGATTGCAAGAAGACAGCATAACTTCTTCAACAACTGAACTCAAGAAAGGCTACATTAACACATTTTATGAGTTGTGCTTTCATTTGTCCTAATTAACTATGGGTATTGAGTATATTCCTGTGATGTGCTCTCTGTCACACTCTGTTACACTCTGCAACTTAACCATTCAGAGAAATGATAATTTCATTAACCTAACATAGGCGTGCACGCAGTCAGATGAAAATATCCAGTTTATATATCCATTTATATTAACACCTACGGAGTTATGTCAAACAAAAACAGGCATAATTATGTTGTTTGTCATGTGTATGTTTGTCCTGTCCTCTGTTCACCTCCTTAATTTTCCACTTAAGGTCACTCCCAAAGTTTCACATTGTGGCACTGCAGTGTTGCCATATTTTTTGCATGTGTGAGAGAGATTTATGCTCTTTAGCACTTACGGAGGGTGATGTCACCATAGATACAGACAAAGAAGGTGGGTAGTTACTAAAAAAAATGACATTTTACAAAGTCTCCCACATGCACAACTCCTTTCATCTGAAACTCAAATAAATGTATTTGTGATTTGACTGATGATTCTCAAGATGGTGTGCATTGTATATATGTTCCTTACCATGACCCTCCTAATTTATATGCTGTATAGCAATGCTCATAAGCATTCATAAGTTGTTTCTTGTCTTGTCTGCAAATAGTCCTCATGGTAGCGAGCAGTCTTTAAAGCTTAAGATTTTCATCATATTAAGCCCAACATTCAATACTATTTATGGCTGGCCTTTATTCTGCTATAGCCGTTAAACGCACTTACACAGATTAGTTATCTCGCTACATAGTAGTTTGTATTGTCATCGGCGGAGTCCACCATTCCTGCATTGGGTTCAAATGGCATGCACATGCTCAAGTGATTTGCAGGAAAGAACGCGTACTCAAGTACTCGACAAAATTTAGAAGACAAGAGTCGACACTTTAACTCACAGTGATGACATAATCTAGTCTTTGTGTGGGTAAAAGTATAGCTCCAGCAATTTACAAAGAAGACATCAAGTTTTCATCACGGCTGAACAGAGTAGCTGCGTAAAGGGCGTTTCCTACCCCCAGTGATCAATAAATGTCATTTCAATTGAGAACAGCGGGACATGTATTATTAACATGTTCTTACTGTTACCCACAGAAGTTGCTAAATCAATTACAACTGAAATATTAAGGATTTCACCTTTAAATATACCACAAGAAAGAAAAAAGTAATATGACTTTCTCAATTTTATTTTATTTGTTTATTTTTTATTTACTACATTTGATAGAAGAACAAGCAATGTGGGAAAAGAAGCGGTGTGCTAAGTTTTTTGGCCAGATTCCCTATCAAAGAGACTTTATGTATGTATTTCCAGATTCATTTTGAATTGATTCAGTATGTTTAGTTTTGCAGAGATTAATTGTTACTGACAGCTAATATAGAAGAGACTTTTATGCCCATGTTGAGATCGATTAAGGATGATTTTTTTAACATTTAAAAGCAAGATGTTCTCAAGGTTATCTGCCAGAGGAAGCATAATAACAAAGTCAGATGTTATAGTTTATCTATAGATGTTTATCTGTAAATGCAGTGCACAGCAGCAAAGCAAAAAGGCACAAGGTAAAATTATAAAGAAAGCTATGACCATATTATCACTGTTAGAATCATAATAGAAGACTGCTGTTTACTGTTTATTTTCCATGTGCGCTTTCTTTAGATGAAATCCACTGCTGATGTGACCCAGGACACGCTGACAGACTGTTTAACCATCCATCCTTTGCAACCAAGCCTTTCTCCCCTGGCAAGGATAGACAACAACTTGAACTCTTCCCCTGGTGCATCACATGAGTCATACTCTGGTATGTCTAAGCCCTGGCCCCTTTGCATCAAAATGTTTGACATGAAAACTAGACCTTTAAGTAAATCCCTCTGCAACCATGTGCACATAATAGGTTTATCCATTAGATTTAGGCTGTGGTGGACAGTCCTGAAGTGTCTGTCATCCCTGTTCCTCAGCTGCTTCACAGGGACAAGACTCCTCCAGCAATCCTCACCTGGCTCTGCTGCATTCCTTACAAGATGATTACAGGTACTGAGGATTTTTGTGTTATTCTCTTAGTTCTGATGGTTTCATACTCGTAAAATCTCCCACAAAATTTTAATTGTCAATTTCAGCATATTTACATAATGTGACGGGAATTCCAACTACATTTTTTAAAAGAACTTTTGGTGGTGTAGAAGCATACTGTGTTATAAGCAGCAACAAAAAGAAACAAAGCCTTTTCATTTTAATCTTTTTGAAATACTGTGAAATATAACCATGTGCAGCAACATAAGAGTCAACAGTTGGAGCACTTAGCTTTGCTCAGCAAGCCAACTGGTATTTTCTTTTCATTTTGTATTCCCACTGGCACCGTTAGAATTTTAACCATGACTGATTTAAATGCTCTTTTCTCCCTTTTGATGATCTGAACCAATCAACTTAAACATTGGTTGTCATGGCTTCAAGTCCATAAGCTTATAATTAGAATAATCAGTTTAAACGAAAGCACTATTTAGTTTCCTGATAAAAGAATCTAAAAGGTTGTTTTTTGGTTTTTTGGTGTGTGTGTGTGTGTGTGTGTGTGTGTGTGTGTGTGTGTGTGTGTGTGTGTGTGTGTGTGTGTGTGTGTGTGTGTGTGTGTGTGTGGGTGGATGGGTGGGTGGGTGCTACGCCTGGGAAGAGGCTTTACAGGTTGGGGATAGCCAGCAACACATTTCCCTGGTCAACCCATAGGAAAATACCCGTTCATCTATACACTTCAAAGCATGTGATAAAGTATTTCTGTGGCTCTGAGCAGCCAGATGCTCATGGCTCCTCACTGGCTGTGATTGTTCTCATATCAGCGGTAGGCCAAAGCATTCACTGCAGGATCCTGGGTAGACAATTGGCCTGTGAAAGCAGACCTTGCCTTGCCTCATTGGTCTCGACCGCTGGTATTAATGGATGCTATAGCCACCGACAAGAGCGGCTAAGGAATTCAATAAGTGAATCATAAAATCTAAAAAATACCATTTAAAGTCCACTGGGAGAAGGGAGATGCTGTAATTACTTTTTTAGATGTTAAATCGATTGTAAAATCCTTGTTGCCACTTTCTGTTCACTTTTCTGGGATTCCTTTCGGTTCCCATTCAGTCCTTGTATATTGTCAGCAAACTCTGGCGTGTAAACATGTTTCTTGGCCAAACCTAACAGCAGGGGTGTCAGCTGCCATGGCCACTGAACAATTTTTAAATTTACTAGTTTAATCCTGTGTATTCACCAATGAGCTACATGAATCTGATTATGTCCTTGATTTTTGGTGAGACCTCTTGGGAGGTGAATAGAAAAAAAAAAAAAAAAAAAAAACTAAAACAATACACATCTATATGAAAGTTCCACATTTGATTACTTACATTAAGACAATTATTATTTATTTTACAGGTTTTCTGAAATTATATGTTTAAATATACAAATGAGGCATTATCTGATTTTAAAATCTCTAATTTGCATTTCCAGGACAGAAATCTGAACAGTGGATAAAGCCAGCTGCAAAATTCTTGTTTTATTTTGTTGACATATTAAAGTCTAATATAAAAATGTAGGGAATTTTGGATGTCTCTTTGTATCACTCCATAAATGGGAAAATACCATCAACAGCCATTAAAAATTGTTATTGTCATAAAAATGTTTTTATGAATACAATGTTCTATAAATCGGCCTATGAATGACATATGAACAAATCACTCTGTATAAACCTTCAGAATATATATATATATGAATAAAACTGAAGGTTTTGTGTATGTCAGTGCTATTGAAGTGGAGATTTTGAAGGGGAAAAAAATCTCATTTTCAGAATGACCTTTAAAAACATGTACTATAAAATTCCCTAGGTTTTGCAAGACACTACAGATGATCAGAGTAACAATTAAAACTAATATAGATATCATCATGAAATGTCCCCAGTTGAATAATTACATTAAGAAAATTATTTTTGTGATTTACTGTTTGATGTTTGAAAAATGTAAATGAGGCATTATTTAATGCTAACCTTTGATGAAATTTACAAATGCAAAAAGACAAAGTCTATTTTCTTTCTATTACTGTGAAAGAAGACATCGTACAGAAGAAAAATAGCCTGTCTCACTTTTATGTTGTTAGCCGGTTACACTAAAGACAGAACTCTTGATCATTATCTATATAAAATAGTGATAAACGAATAAATTACAGGTGTATACTTGGACTATTGTGTTGGAAAAAGCCATCAATGGGCTTGTGTTGCATGGGTCATAGTGTGTAGAGTGCAGACTGTAATACATCATAAAGTGCCTCTAGAGTGCCTCTCTTGCTACTTATATCAATTGCCAAGCACAGAGAATCAATCTTGTGGTTATGAACTCCATAACTGAAACACCTGAGATGGCGCTTTTTTTTTTTTCAATATTCTGCAGAAACTGTATATTTTATTGCAAATAGCAATTCCATATGTGTTTTTAAATTCAGTTTAAATGTGGTGAAAGCATGCTATGTGGAGAGTACTGTAAATCAGTGCAGGAAGCCACCATGATCCAGAAGTGAGGCAGAGGAAGGAATAAGCAGTAATTCTTTCCTTGCTGCATGGATGTAGCAGAGTTGAGCCTAAAGAGAGAGTTTTCTGCATCGCTTTAATTAGTCATTTTAAACATGTGTATGTGTCATGCCGTCCATCTCATGTGCATCATTCAAGCGAGTAAAGATTGCCTAAAGGCAGAGACAGATGATGACAGTTTTATCTTATGTGAACGGTTGTGGAGCAAGTTCATGCCAAAGTCTGTGTCATATTTATGCAGAATGTGTGAAACTGCCACCATGTCATTACCTCATGGTGGATGGACTAATCAGTGCTTCATTTGCAGACTAACTGATTATCACGCTTTGTGTGGAAGTGGAGCAAATACGGAATAAGACAGTTGTTTGTTAAAGTGCAATTGTGGCCTAAGTTTGCAATTCCAATTTAAAGATGGTTAGAGGATGATGTAGTTTGTGATCTGGGATGTTTTTATTAGCATTTGACATCTATAGTATATGAGTAAGCCTTTTAATGCTGTTGGATTTTTTATATAAGTTGATGTCATTACATTTTGCTTTATACAAACTGCATGATATTGTGTCTGACTTATTTTTTAAGGAAAATACCATACATCGAGAGATTGTATGGAAATCATTACTGTACAAGGATGTCCGTGCATGGTCAACAGAATACAATTAACTAATAGTTGTTGTTTTTTTAAGTCATACATTTATATGTTGTTATTTTTCTTAATTCCACAAGCACAGTATTTACTTCAATTTAAATATTTCAGGTTTGTTGATCCTTCCCCTCACCAGCTCTTCCCCGGGGACCAGTGTGGATCTTGCTCTTCCACCTGCCTCCCACGTCCTCCCAATGGGACGTCCCTGCAGAACAACCAAGACCTGAAGCACCCCAGCCAGCCTCCTGATCTAGCAGAGCACAATCCAGGTACTCATCAGGTTTATCATCAGTGTACTCTTCACATTTTTCAAATAAATGTCAATACAGTTGTGCAGAAGCGGGAGGTTCTGAAAAATCTTTATAGTGCAGGATTCACGTCTGAGGAGCCTATTAGCAAACGTCTAAGCGGTTTGACAATCTGTTTGAACAGATTTTCTCACACATTGATCATACAGTATATCTTTATGATGTGTAGCAGGTGGTTGGTAATTTTTCTAGTTAGACAGAATCAGGCAGCTCCGCTCTATGTACCTTTAAATAGATATCACCTCTTTTCCCCTCGGAGTTGACAGCCACAGTGATGTTGACAAGGTTTTCAGAAACACACAAATTAGTTTTAACTGCTGAGATAAAGACAGGGTTTGAAAAGGCACAAATTGTTTCATTTCTGAGGTCTAATGCTGCCGTTCTGCTAGAATGTTTAATTTAAAGACATAAGCTTTAATTGTTTTGTTCTTTACAATAAAGACAAAAGATTGAGGCTTTCACATTTACCCTGTAGAGCTCTCAGGACAGATGAAGATGCTATATTGTCCTTCACAATATGGTGGGATCACAGCACAGACCAGCACGAGTCACCTGATGCAAGATGATGCCTTTGGTGACAGCCTCCCTCCAGCAGTCAATAATCCCAATGGGGTGGCAACCTCACAAACAGCTCTTTCCCACATTACAGGTAATGAAAATACAGTCTAACCAAAATTGCTCTAGGATGAACACTTTATTGCCATTGGATTTCACATCTGTGCATTAATGTGTATGTCTGTGTGTGTGTGTGTGTGTGTGTGTGTGGGGGTGGATGGGTGCGGGTGCAGCTGCAGGATTTGACAGCCAAGCACAGGCTGCTGCTCCTAATCAAGAATTGCATGGAGGGGATTTCTTCAGTGTGGTGGACCACTGCACCAGCCAGGTCTCCTGCATCTACACAGAGGGATGATATCAACCAATTGCCAGTTTTGTTCTTTTGCACATTTTGTGTCCCTATGTTCAATAGGAAGAACACTTTAGACGGCACAAATAAAAGGATCTTTGATAATAAAATAATCTAAGATGCTGCTCCCTGGGTTGGATAACAATGAAGGAATTCACACTTGCATTGTCTAAGTTTCGCTTCAAGTGAACCTCTATAAATGACTCAACACTCTGGCTTCTGCCTCCATAATCAGTGTATAGTAATGACTGAGCCTGCAGGATTTTAATGTTTACTTTCTTAGTTTTTATACAGCTTGTGTATAACATGTAGTAAGTACTTCAAGGGTGACATTTCACACAATATTCAACACTGCAATCAAAGGAAAGTATGCAAGGAATCATTTATTAAGGTTTTTCTTAGAACCAGAGCTATGTAACTATAGTAACAAGACAGCCTTACCATTTCACTGTAATGCTCATAGACATAACCTGTTGTTTGAATGTAGTAACTTGCCATGAGTGCTCCTGTGCCTAGATCATGAGGTGGATTTGTGTAGGTGACCATGCTAGTGATTTCTGCATGTTTTAGTTTATGTACTGCAAATTATATACACTTCATATTGGAACTGACCTAAACAGGCAAAAACTCTGCTGTGGTGCTTTACCTTTTTTGTACATTTGGAATGGATCAAGGAAAATATGTAAATCATTTGTACGCTTGTCATTTGTCATACCTTGTGTCTCTCAGTAATATGAAAATGTACCAATCTCTCTTGTGGATCAGCTCATGGTGGCTAATTTTCTTCTTCTTTTTTTTTTTTTTATCTCACCACACATATCGTTTACAAGGTTACAATTCCAGCACTCTCATTGCAAAATAAAAATGGAAGGCAAGAGATGTTAATAAATGCCTTTTTAAACAGCCTGTTGCTCTGTCACGCTGCTCTGCAAGGCCAAGGATGCACTGATATCTTTGCTGCTCTTGAAAATAATGCAACAAATAGTTAGTGTGGAAAAGAGTTTCTGTGAAAAGCAGTGGCTTCGCAGCGCATGAACCACATTCTCTCAAGCAAAAATAAACTCATTTAATTGTTCAAGTCAGTATACATCTATCTCTATTTGCACGAAACAAAACATGATAAAGTTAAATGGCACAACACAGAAATATAATTAACTTGGTACACAGAGATTCTAGAGGCAGTAAGCTAACGTAAATGACAGATATACAGCTGAAACCAGAAGTTTACATACACTATATAAAAAGACACATATGCTTTTTTTTTTCCTCACTGTCTGACATGAAATCACACAATCACTTTTCCTGTTTTAGGTCTGTTAGGATTACCAAAATTATTTCTATTTGCTAAATGCTAGAATAATGAGAAGGATTTTTTTAGACAATTTTTTATTACTTTCTTCAAAGTCAGAAGTTTACATACATTTCATTAGTATTTGGTACCATTGCCTTTAAACTGTATGACTTGGGTCAAACATTTTGGATATCCTTCCACAAGCTTCTCACAATAGTTGGCAGGAATTTTGGCCCATTCCTCCTGACAGAACTGGTGTAACTGAGCCAAGTTTGTAGGCCGCCTTGCTCGCACATGCCTTTTCAGCTCTGCCCATAAATTTTCAATAGGATTGAGATCAGGGCTTTGTGATGGCCACTGCAAAACATTGACTTTGTTATCCTTAAGCCACTTTGTAACCAGTTTGGCAGTTTGCTTCGGGTCATTGTCCATTTGGAAGACCCATTTGCGCCCAAGCTTTAACTTCCTGGCTGATGTCTTTAGATGTTGCTTCAGTATTTCCACATAATATTCTTTCCTCATGATGCCATCTATTTTGTGAAGTGCACCAGTCCCTCCTGCAGCAAAACAACCCCACAACATGATGCTGCCACCCCCGTATTTCACAGTTGGGATGGTGTTCTCAGGCTTGCAAGCTCCCCCCTTATTCCTCCAAACAGTTCGATTTTAGTTTCATCAGACCACAGGACATGTCTCCAAAAATTAAGGTCTTTGTCCCTGTGTGCATTTGCAAACTGTAATCTGGCTTTTTTATGTTTGTTTTGGAGTAATGGCTTCTTCCTGGCAGAGTGGCCTTTCAGCCCATGTCGGTACAGTACTCGTTTCACTGTGGATAATGACACACTCTTACCAGCTTCAGCCAGCATCTTCACAAGGTCTTTTGTTCTTGGGTTGATATTCACATTTCGGACCAAAGCACATTCATCTCTGGGACACAGAACCCGTCTCCTTCCTGAGCGGTATGATGGCTGGACATTCCCATGGTGTTTATACTTGCGTATAATTGTTTGAAAAGATGAACGTGGCACCTTCAGGGATCTGGAAATTGCACCCAAGCATGAACCAGACTTGTGCATGTCCACAATTCTCTTCCTGATATCTTGGCTGATTTCTTTTGACTTTCCCATGATGTTACACAAAGAAGCAGTGTGTTTCAGGTGTGCCTTAAAATACATCCACAGGTGTGTCTCTAATTAACTCAAATGTTGTCAGTAAACCTATCAGAAGCTTCCAAAGACAAGACATCATCATCTGGGCTTTCCCAAATTGTTTAAAGGCATAGTAATCTTAGTGTATGTAAACTTCTGACTTTGAAGAAAGTAATAAAAAAAATTGTCTAAAAAAATCCTTCTCATTATTCTGGCATTTAGCAAATAGAAATAATTTTGGTAATCCTAACGGACCTAAAACAGGAAAAGTGATTGTCTGATTTCATGTCAGACAGTGAGAAAAAAAAGCATATGTGTCTTTTTATATAGTGTATGTAAACTTCTGGTTTCAACTGTAATTAACAACCGCTGTTGTATACCTGAACAGTATGAGAAGCCACAGGTCCAGCAGGCACCAGTCTTCATTTTTCTTGTTTGAAATTGAAAGGACAAACTGTATTACTTGGAAATAATTCTTTTAGCAAAAGAGTGTCATGCTTTAGATGGGGGTTTCAGTAGTTGCTTAGCAACAACAACAGCTTTTCCAAAAAGCATCTGTTTAGTACTGCTAACCAAAAAAAAAAAAAAAAAAAAGTGTTGCGCAGTGGACACAGGTAGTTGGTTAAGCTTTCTATGCAGTAAGAAGCATCTTAACAATGCTGGCTTTGTTTGGTCACCTTTCCCAGTTTCCCCAAGTTCTGCATGTGTTTAGCTCTACTTGTGCTATGTGGTAAAAACTTTATACTTAATAACTTCATAAATATCTACGGCAAGTGTTTAACTACCAGTATCCACCGCTTTTACACAGTTTTTGTAAAGCAATGCTCTGATAAGTCAGAGAGACAAGGTTCAGCCTGAGGATCAAACAAGGAACTTTGATTCAAAAGCCCTGAGGCAGTTGTTAACACGGTCAACTAACAGCTACAGTGATAATATTTAACTGTTCAGGTAGAACAATACATTCATTAGAAGGGGATAGCGTGACAATAACAAAGTAGGACAGTTGGAATAATTGGCTGAAATATGCAATATGATGGTCAGCAAATACACAGCACAGAGGAATGGTATTCACCCCCGACCTTCTCAGCCATCTGGTATGATGAATACTGGCCACGGCCTGTACACTTGTGGTTACAAATTCACACAAAGACTGTGATGTATAATCGGTTAATCATTCAGTCAGCGTTCATTTGAAGTGACAGAGGCCTAACACCTGTTTTCTTCCAGACTTTGGGGCAGGAAAACAGGAAAAGAAGTCCAGTTTTCATGTGGACGAAATGTCTGCTCTCAAATCTGAAACACGTGAGAAATGTTTAGACAAAAGTGAGATCTTTTCCAGTCCTTTAACATCGTCATTTTTTAATGTTTGAGTGATTAGCAATGTCTGAATGAATGCAAATGATTTATGGCCCTTTTAAAACTTAAAACATTCTGGAGGTGGGCATGAGAAGTCTGATAATAAACCATCGCTGTTACTACGTTGTTATTTAATTGTGCCTGATTTTATTGTCTAAAAAGTACAGTAAATGTCAAGTGATACATATAAAACAAATAAATAAGGCAACACCCAGATGTTGCTGAGGCCAAGACAAAGACAAGAATGGGTTAACACAGTAACTTTAGGAGCACAACTTGCTCTTTGTAGCAGGATGACAGGCCTGAAACCTCTACACTGATATTTAATAATATTTAACCATATCTATACATTGTCCCTTCTATGGATAAAATATAAAGAAAGTTGCCATCTTCAGAATCTTAGCATGTATAATTGCAGGAATCATTTGTATATGATCATAAATAAAGTCAAATTAAAAATCTTATTATAATCAGGGGTAGGTAGGAAAACAAGCATCTTGAGAACTTGCAGACTTGTATTGTTTAGACAATGGTGCACACAAAAGGACTGCAACCGAAATCATTTCTCACTTTATTTCAACATGCTGCAACATGTTTTTCTTTCTTGATGTATCTCCAAATAACTCAGGCTAAACGCATGGGCTCTGGTGCTATATATGGACAGCTTTGTGGCATATTCTCTATAATGCTCAAATACATATGTTTCTCGTTGTGATCTTATTTCCGTTAAGACTGTGTTAAGTGCGCTTAATCTCCTCCCACCTGACTGGTAAGGTTGCGCGCTCCCGGTGAGTTTTATAGCAACTGTTGCCCAGTGAGGCAGCGCCATAGTCACCGTAGTCCTGGCGACTGTAACCCACCAACAACAACCTCTCGCTCCATCATTACCACCTCCTCCACCATCCTCATCTCATCAACCAGTCCACAGCTCAGGTTTGAATACATTTTTTAACTATTTCTAGCCTGCTTTTACGCCCCTTCTCGCTTCAAGGGATCATTTTAAGAAGCGTATATTAATGCTATGGTTTATGTTTTGTCTGCTGCTGAATGAAGGCTCGGTGAATAGCTGGGGTAGTTTGCTAGCGAGGGTGTTTCTTTGTGACGTGGTAGCCTTGCTTGCTAACGTTGCCTGTAGATACCCACAGCTGTGAGAGGTCCTGCTCGCTAGCACAAGCTAGCTGTGTGCTCTCACAGGGCGCTTCGTGGTTAAAACTAACCCGAGCTTGTTCCGTTTGACAGAAAAACGAGTTCCCCGTGTTACTTATTTGTCTAAACTTAACCATGCTGAGTGGTAGCATAGGTCTGGGCTAGTCACTGATGCTAGCTGGTCAGCTGGAGCAGGAGCAGGTGTCTGTTGTTGCTAGGTTGCTAACGCCAGCGTTGCCTTCTTACAATGCCTGTTGGTATCCCATATTTTGGCTAATGTTACGGTGATATTGCACGTTTGTGTTTCGGGTGGTTTAAATCTTGTTGTTCACACAATATGACTAACGTCGATAACCATTGGGAAGTGCTGTGAGCTAGATGTCCATACACTAACTGCTATTGACAATAGCTAAGCCATTACTTTCCCTTTTGTCTTAGGGAGCAAGATAGCTTCGCTAGCTTTCCATCTGCCCTCTTTGTGGCATCAGATGGCTATGATAAGCTACCTGATAACAGGCTAAGTTTTGCAGTGGTCAGCTTTGAGCAATAAAAAAAAATACACCTGCTTGATTATGTTTAAATTATCTCAAATGTTAAGTACCCATTTTAAATCATTTCGGGTTTGTGCATTGCATATTCTGCAACTGGGCTGGTAACGTCAAGGTTCAATCACCGACTCTGCAGCACAGATATACAGCAGAATATCAGTTAGTAGATTGCAATATGTTTTTGTTATATCTGTGTATGTGTATATGTGCCTGGGTGCGCAAGAAAGGAAAGGAGAAGCAGTGTATTCAACCCAGCATGTCAGTGAAGAGGACGTTTTGTGCCAGATTTTGTTTTGAAGCTCACTTTAATTCAATTAAAATATGCTATATTATGTATCAAATGTGATATATTATGTATCAAATATGCTATATTTGTTTTGGTTTTTTTCCTCACTCCAGAATAGTAAACTTGGATTTTAGGGTTCCTTCTTTAATCCTGGATGGAGGTTCATATAAAGGCAGAGGCTTGGTTTCTTAATGTTGCATCACAATTATTCTCGGGTCCATTGGGTCTCCTGTGCAGCTGCGACCTCTGATTCCCGTTAGGTTACAGAACAGGTGTTTGTGTGTGTGTGTATTTGTGGAGAAGTGGGTGGAGGGCAGGTGCACCTCAAGTAGTGGTGGGACTACTGACCACCAAAGGCCTAACTGCATGCGTCCACCTCAGTAAATAAAAATTTGATCTTGCACTGTCATCCATAACAGTATAGATCTCTTACTACTCATGTACCTGTGTTTGTGAACAACCTGTTATGTCAAATCCATTTTTTTTTTTTTTTTTTTAACACGCGCTGTAGTCAAAGCCCAAAATGATATAAATATATTGATCTAACCCAAAATAGGTCATGCACAGACACCCCTCACACACACAAAACAGGATGTTAGGAACTGCTAGTTATCAGATCATGTTACCACTTACCTGTAGTCCGGTAGTGCAGAAATAGTACCATGCCACCTGCTGCCTGGATCCTGTTACATTTCCAATCACTTAAAGAGGGGCTGATTAATTCAATTATTCAGTCATCCATTTTCATGGCTTAGCAGAATACAGCATGTCTGGTTTGTTATTTGCCTTGGCCTGCCAGACATAATGTATATTGTTGATGAAAGAGGAGACTCGCAGGTTCTTGTTTTTTCCCTTCCCAAACCCACATCTGGCAATTCGGATGAACAGGACACATTTAGACACACTTTAGTAACCTATTTCATGATGCTTCAAGAAATTTTGGCACATTTTGCATTTGTGTTTCCAGTGGTCCTGTCATGACCTAAAATCAGATTAAACGCTGAGCACTAACTTTGTTACTTTGACCTATTTTTAGTTGTTTTTTTGTTTTTTTTGGCACAACTAGCAGTATCCCATATGTTGATGTAGTGTTTCTGATATCAAGCACCTTAAAAACACAGAAGTCACTCACAGATTTCTTTATTGTCTGAAAACTTTGCATACCCCCCCCCCTAAACACAAACACACACACTTCAGCTCCCAATTATGTCTCCCTCCACCTGTTTTCCTGCTGATCATGTTCCCGTCTTGCCTTTGGTTTGCATGTACTGTACTGTGTGTGAGGGGGAGAGATTTTGTGGCATACTTTTCAACCTTGTTCACCAGCTCTAATTTCTTTACCCGCCGTGTTAGACACCACTTTTTATCATACGTGATCATTAGAGAGGCAAATTATGGTTCTGTGTATTTTCTGCTAGCTGCGACTGTGAACCTTGCACTCTTTAGTCTTTGTTGCTCGTAATGTTAGCAAGAGGAATTGAGGGGAGAAAACGCAGGGCAAAATGTTGCCCTCCTTGGTGGCTTTTGTTCCTCTGTGTCTTTGTAGGGCTTGCACTTGCTCAGTGGAGCACAGTATTTAAGTGGGCCACAAGGGAGTGCCTGAATGGTGAGGCAGGAGGTGTGTTAGTGTGTGTGTGTGTGTGTGTGTGTGTGTGTGCGTGTGTTTGTGGAGGGGGTTGGGGTGAGGCAACAAGAGTGTGTTGTGATGCAGGGGCTCCTTTCCACGATTAGGTGGGCTCAGTTGGGGCCATGTACTTTAGCTTTCAGACTGCAATGTGGAATATAAGTCTATATTCTCCTCCCTTCGCAAGTCCTTTTTTTAGCATTTGGATATAGTATGCTGAAGGCTACAGTTTGACATTTTTATCACTTTGCATCAGCCTGCATCCAATAGCTTTCACACACCGGGGTAAAAAAAAAAAAAAAAAAGTTACTTCTGTGTCGTAGGATCTTAATCATACGTCAGCTTTGTCTTTTTTGTTTCGTGGATCGATTGTTTACTGTGTCCTGCCGAAATCACAAGAATAAAAATATTTGATGAGATTATTTCATGAGCCAAACTGCAGCCTGTCTAGCAACAGCCTGCTGACATTGTCTGACAGTGATAGTATATACACACATCCCCCTCCCCAAGGTGTTGAAAATAGTCATGCTGAAAGCAGAAGGCTTTGCGTTAATGAATCTCGGTGCTCCCGTATGTTTAAAGAAAGCTTCGTTTTTTTTTTTTGCTTTACTATTCATCATACTCCGTGCACCAGGAGAGACTGACTCAACTTTGTAGTCCAACTTTGAGGTTTGTCACCCCAACACGAATAAAACGATAGCCTTCATCCCAACCAAAAAGGCCTGTATGATATTGAAGATAAAGGGAAGGGGCAGGCTGTCCCTGGAGAGAGTCGAAGCTGTTAGGAGACCCAGCTTAATTAACCAAGAGAGGCTTGTTCATGGAAACTGTGATGGGGAGGAGGTGGCCTTCCCCTGGA